>CM053743.1:46864537-46932344 GCA_028658305.1 Pachyuromys duprasi | reverse complement strand
ATCAAGCCTTTGGCAGAGGGCAAGAAGTGATGATAGAAATGGAGGAGGTTGGTGAAACTTGGAGAGAACATGAGCTCCACAAAGAGCAAACTGAGCAGGGCAGAGGGGTCTTGTATGAGATGGTTTCTACAACCAAGGACCACGTGTGGATGTGTCCTGGAACCCCTGTGCAGATGGGACCCAGGATGGCTCGGTGTAGACTAAAGACCCTAGTGAGGGAAACAGGGACTGTCTCAGTCTTGAACTTGATGGCTGACTCTTTGACCCTCCCCCATACAAGCCGGGGAATGACAGACTGGCTAGATCCCAGTGGAGGACATTGCAGCCAGCCCTGAGGAGACAGGATGAGCTGGGGTAGGATGGAAGGGGAGGAGGTCCTCCCCCGTTAGTGGACTTGGAGGGGGTGGGGAGGAGATGAGGTAGGGTTGGGGAGGGTGGGAGAGAATGAGGGAGGGGGCTATGCCTGGGATGCAAAGTACCTAACCTGTGATTGATATAAAAATAAATTACATTTAAAAAAATAAATAAAATAAAATTGCAGTTATGAAGTAGCAACAACATGAGGAGCTGTACTAAAGGGCCGTAGTGTTAGGAAGGTGGAGACACACTGTTCTAGAAAGACAGAAAGCACCCCTGCTTGGTGGGAAAACTATGCCTGCCCTTTCACAACAGGGTCCTCTGACCTGTCTGCTACCAGGGCCCTTTCGTCCAATGTCAGGGTGATCACCTGCTAAGGAGGCCATCAGCCTTCACATTAGGAACTGAGTAGCTTCCATTGTGTCTCTATAAGCTCACAGGAATAGGCAGCTTCGATGCTGCAGGTCCTCTGGCAGAGTTAGAAGCTTCTAGGATTTAATTTTGCACAGGATAGGCAAAGCCAGAAAGGGTCTGAGGTCCTGGGGTTCAGGGACAGAAGCTCTCCTGAATATGCGGGCTGTCACTTGAGACCTTTCCCCTGAACCTTTCTGAGCTTCTGTGTTCTCATCTGTTGCACAGATAAAAAGATGTATCCTGAGGCACTGGGCAATTGTTTTCTTCTAATGTGAAAATATAGCCTACATTTATAAATAGCCTGGGAAAGGAAAGGCAGGTTATACATTAGATGCAGGTGGTTTCAAAGTAGTAAATACAGACATGAGAAAAGCGCTTATCGGCTGAAGAGACAGGCAGGATGAATTCAGGATAACCTAAAATTCAGCATTGCGTCTTCAGCCTGGCAGCGTACTGCTGAGTGTCCTGAGTTCCTAAAGCATTTCACTTACTGCTCTGCTCGATCCTTTACACAGATTATTCTCCAGATTTAGTGGAAAGTTTTTCTAACCCACCTTCCCAGTTTTTATCCTTTGCAAAAAAGCTTCTCTCTCCTCCCCGCTCTCTCCCTCTCCCTCTCTTCCTCCTTTGGTCCCTCCATCACCCTCTATTCTGTCCCCACATGTGTCTGTCTCTGTCTGCCCCCTCTGTCTCTCTGCCTCTCTCTCCTCCCCCTCACTGTGGAGGGTCACATTTTTTTTAATTCAGTGAGATAAGTCTGCACATCCGCAGATACCACACCAAACATGGGAAGATGGGCCTTGCTGCAGATGCCGGCGCTGGCTGAGCAAAGGCGTGTCAGGGAATCTATTCCAAGGGCTGACCAAAGGAAGCAGGGTGACTGGAAGAACAATGACCAGGAACACAGGAAGGGAGAGAAGACAGGGGACAATCAGTTGAGCCGCCTATGTATACAAAACAGAGCTTCGCAGAAGACAGAGGTTTCCGTAAGATCCAGGCCACAGGAGGAAGTGAGACTCCTACATACAAAATTCAAGAACACCAAAATGTCTCCAGTCATTGAAGTAGATGGCTGCTCAATGCAGTACTAAAAAGTACAAGTGAATGCAAATGTCCAGTATGGAAACAATCAGATGTTTCCAGGAAGATAGGGTCTGACCCTGATCCTGTAGAAATCTCCCTCCTCCCTCTAGCCCCATGAATGCCTTCAGTTAAGATTCTGATATTTGTACCCCACACTTTCCCTTTTCATCTTATCCTTTAAATGTGGCCTGGAAACATTATTTCTTAAGTGCAGAGATTTTTGGTATCTCTCCAAATTAGTTCAAGCTTCAGGAGAGTTTCCCTAACCTCTGGAGATGGTTTTATCTAAAGGGAGGTGGGACAGTGCAAGACATCTAGAGGGGCTATGCAAAACAACTCTGCCACCAATGGGGACAACATTTAGAAGATCTTATGGGTTGTTTTCAGCCTCTAAAAGAAAAGTAACAAAAGCAGACGCTGAAGACTATAATATCTGACACACTTGTCTTTATTAGTACATATGATTGGCTTCATATGATCACCATTACAAATTGCAGTAAAACAGTTTTCATTTGCATAAACATGTCGGGGTGGGGAAATGTTCCAGGTTCCCCTGATCACGCACACATACATGTGGACTGGCGCTGCAGTTAGTTTCTCGAAAGAGTAAGCTAGTACATGTTGTGTTTTGAGTGCACTCTGTTGCGTGAGCTACGGGAGCTGAAACAAAGTCAAGGAACCTTTAGCCCTGCCATTGCCCCACCTGTGTCCCATCCATTCTCAATCTCACCAGAACCTGTGTAGTCCCAGAGGTCAAACCTACAAAGAACGCAGTGGTTGCTAAAGAAGTGCAGGATTCGTGCTTATGGTGAAGAGATGGCATTACCCAGATTCAGTCTAGTGAGCATGAGGGTTTCATGAAGGAGCATCAAGCCTTTCTCTCCAAATGTGGTTACAGCATGGGGAGTAGCTTCACTGGACCCGAAAATCATACGTGATCCGTGTACCAAAGCTCTTCCTCATGCTAGGTTAAAAACTGTTGCAAAGACCTCTTATGGATCAGCACGGATTTTGTCAGAGTGAATAAAGGCAGCCCATCCTAGGATCTTAATGTGAATGACAATTCCAGTTTACCAACTATTAGACCCAGATTTACTTAAGATCCACATTGAGAAAAATGTAGGGGTGTAAGCAGCAGAGTATACACAGACCCAGAGAAGGGAAATTCAGGACGCTGGGGATAACCTTATTCTCTTTGACACTTGGCATTGCCTCCTTTCCCAAAGTTCAGAGTTCAGAATGCTAAGACTTAGCTAGCTAGCCATCACCAACATCTTCATAACATAGTGTTTTCCTGTTTCAAAACCAGAGCCTGTCTGTGAAGTCCAGTGTAGGGTCTTAAGAAATGAAAAGCCTTACATATAAGGTAAGGTTACACCTATTCACAGATGTTTCTACAGATACAGGATAATGGCATTGAGGAAATTGGGAACCAGAAAGAAATAAAACCATAGCATCATGACCCTTAAGACAAGAAAAGGAGGGAGGATGAAAGACATTTGTGTTCGTGGAAGTCAATCCAGAGCGGAGAAATGTGAGACCTATCAGCTGACAGGGTAGAAAGCAAGACATTCGGTTTTGCCCTGGACACACCACTCCTTTCCTTGCAAAAGACTGGAGGCCAGTCCACTCTAAGAGTGAAGCAGTGTGGTGAGGGTGAAAAATCAGAGAGGAAAGAAGAAAGTGACCTGAAAAACCTATCACTCCATATGAAGGCTGTCTAGGTGGCATCTCTGTAGACACATCTTGTAATCTCCCCTCATAAAAACACTCCCTAATTTGAAGAACTGATGCTTTGCTAAAGTTGCACACCACAGGGCTGTGTCCTGGGACATTGGGAATATGTGGGGCTCGGTCGAAATGCCATCATCACCTATAGGTGACCTCGGGTTTTGGTTCCAATGCATAGGAAAAGTCAATGGCATGGCCAAGAGAATATGAACAGAATAACAAATATCCTGCCATCCACCCATGGCCGTAACTGGTAGTCCAGGAACTAGGCTTACGTCATTAGCTTTCTCCTAGGATCCTTCTCTACTCCCTTTTTTTCAAAACCACACAGATCCAGTCTCTTACACATCACGAGAACACAGATGTTCTCAACCTACATCATTAGGAAAGTATTCATAGCAAAATACCTCTGTGTGCCTCACTACTGACCCTAGGAACCCCAACCTGAGAGTAGACCCCTGAAGAATCATAAGAGGAAACCTTGAGGAATGAAAAATCTGGAAATCTGAGTAGCCAGCTCCACTAAATTTAGGCAATTCTGAATGACCAGACTGGAGGTAATTCCTCAACTCGGGGATCCTAAGAGGAAAAAAAAAATCCCCAGACACTGGAAATGTAACTAGCCTGGCCATTTAAAATTCTGTGGGCTCAGACTCCTGGAAGGGGTTGGCTAGCTGCATGAAGAATCAGATGGAGAGCAGGAGAAAACGCGCTGGTAAGCCTCAGCTGGGGAACAACAGCCCTGGGTGTCCGGAACCACCTTGCTGTTGACGTTTAGTGTGGGCCTTTGGTCTGCCTCATCAGAACAAGAGAGCCTCCAGTTTACGGGGACTTCCCCACCCACAGCGCAAGGCCCATATCTTCTGTGGCACTCAGCATGTGAGAGAGCCACCTTCCCTGAACTGTAGAACCCCTCCCCACCAGACCCGATTTGTCAGCCATGCCCAGCTCCAAGTTTTGCCAACCTGTCTGTGTTGTCAAGCAAATCAGAAGTAGTAGATGAGAAATACTACACCCAAGTGCTTCTTCCGAACTTGCCAGCCAGCTTTATAGACCGACTAACAGTACTCACTATGAATAAAGGCAGGGACACCCTAGGCTCAGTAGTTATAAGCTGCTCACCAGACCAGCCATCCCCATGCGTAAACATGTCAGCAGTTTTATCTGGTAGGATTACAGGTGACTGAAAATGTCACCTTCATTCTTTGAATCTTGCAAGTTTTTTTAGTATTTTATTTCTACTACATTTTTATTTTTTAATTCAAATTATCTTACTTTGGGGCACTTAAAGGCAATTTGGGCGATTAAGACATGATTATGAATTTTTAGAAAAAAAATCATCTGGTTTATACCAACCAGGGTGACCAATTCACTGTGGCTTTCCTGAGACTCTCCTGATTTAAAAGTGAACTAGTCACACTGAAGTAACTGCAGCAGTCCTGAGCCAGGCAGATAGGTAGTGACCCGACTACTTAGATTCCTTCTTGCTCTCTTATGTATACGGTTTTCTAATCGTTTCTTCCTTGTGGGAAGCTGAGTGCTTACAGCCCACAAAACATAGAGCGGTTCCTCCAGCAGCAGATTCAGCTGCAGAGAACAGATCACGCTGAGCATCGCACTAGGCTGCTGCCCTGGCCTCAGGAGGAAGCTCTCCAAATTAAAGACTAAACCTGCATGGTAAAACTGCCTCTGTGTGCATGGTGATCTGAGTGGACAAAGAAGTACCTGTCTTCCTACGCTTTTCCTGTCTGTGGGACATTGCAAAGCCTTTTCACCTGTACAGGAAGGAAGCTAACATCGGCCAGAACTAAAGAGACTGACAAAAGCAGTACTACAACCTCTCTGAGCGTTTGTCTCCCAGGAAGTGTGGTGGGTGCCAACGTGATTCTAGAAGCAACCCAGCCGTGGGGAGCAACCTCTTGAGCTTGAAGAACCAGTAAGACAGAGACAACTGTATTTCACAAGGAGAAAACCTAGGCTTGGAGGACAGTTCTTAAAGCACTGCACCTCACAATCTTCAGTTGTGTTACTATCTCCTCAAGGAACACTCAACCGTGCTGAGATGATGGGTCACGGGTGCTTCTTAGCAACAGGAAGCAGCCTGCTGGTTTATATTTGTGTTTTCTGGGCCGGTTCTGGTCCATGATCTGATGGCACCTGCAAGAAATGCAGCTCAACTGGGCTCACGTTGCTGAGGCAGATGCTCCAGCCAGGCTCGGTTTTGGTAAACCAGATGCAGCAGTAGCCTCGAACTGTCGGGCTTCCCCAGAGCATCACCGGTGATTTGGAAAATTCAGATTGACAATGATGATGTGGTCAGGTGCCAATGTATCTGTCTTGCCAGGCTGCTGCTGCTGCAGTGAAAACAGGATCTTGAAACCTAGATCTGTGATCACTGTTGGGTTCATTTCTCAGCTATCAAGCAAGGATTGGGGTGTTCTCTACAGGAGGCCTACGTAGCCTCAGAGAGGTGCTATCCCTTTCTCACTCTCGCTATAGAATGTTACCCAGCAGTGAAAAGCCAAGAACACAATTTGTCTTAGCTGTGAATGTGCTTGAAGGTACTTTGCTGAGAAGTTGTAATCTAGCACAGTTTCTGATACAGCTTACACTTCAGATGTAATTATGCAGCATGTATTCATTTCCTTTCTTCTAGGGAATGTGAGTTGCTTTTTAAAAGCATTATTTGATAGCTTCTTACCATCTCCTTTGGAGTTGAGAGTGAACATAACATAGAATTGTTGTACTTAGTGATGGGAGTCCATGGCACCAAGAGGGAGAGAGAATTGTATTGGGACCTACAGAATGCAGCAGTGTGCCTTCGCAGTGTCTCTCGCCCCCCTTCCCCACGAGTTGTCAACCCAATACACCATAAACCAAGCAACTTCTCAGCATCCTAAAATAACCATTCTTTATATCCTAGCCTTGTGCTGGGCAGAAGAGACTTTGCTTCTCTTTAAAGTGCAAGCGGTATAGCCTTCCAGGGAACATGAGTTCCCAAAGCAGCTTTTTTCTGGCCAATTAAAATCTTAGAAGAAAATGTATTTTAAAAAGAAAGCAAACAAAAAACACAAAAGACAGGCGAGAGAGTCGCTACCTGTTGTCCCTCAGCCCTGACCACAGAGATGGACCTCAGTCATGTGACGTGGCTTTGTACAGCTCTCGGAGCCATCATTCTCTGATGTCATCAGTGTCTGGAGTCCTGAATAGAATTCATAACTTTTGCTCAAAATGTCCACTCTCTTCAGAAGCCCCCAGTTCTCTGCACCTTTGCTCATCTGTGAGCCAGTGCCTATCTATGCAATTGTCTACTAAGCATGTGATCAGTGGGGAAACATACAAATAGACCTAAAGAAACATGGGACACACACTGTAGGGAGGCAGCAAATGTCCATTTTGTTGAAAATAAAGTCATCCTTCAAAATAAAATTGAAAAAAAAAGCCTTTCAAAATTCTTGTTATGCATCTGCCTCTGGGGGTGGCTAGCCCTAGGTGTGTATAGGGCATGAACTTAAAGACAAACATATGAGGGTGTGTATTAGAAACAACCCCACTAGGAACCGAGAAAAATTACAAGGCTACTCAGAAAGAAAACATGATTTTAAGATCAATATTAAGTCTGTGGATAAAACACATCAACTCAAGACACGATTTGGGAGTTTTGCTGGTTAGTATGCTTTGTTTCTATTTTCAGCTCAGAAGATGTGCTTCCATTGCACCCTATCAAAATCTCTCTCAACAGGCAAGGCGAGGAGAAGATTACAACACAACCGCCCTTGGCACAAGCTTGTAAATCCTACTGGTCAACCACCCCGTACTGTAAGACGCTATGATTTTCAGACACATCTACACAGACTAGTTGAATAAAGACCAACTCCAGACTTGATGTTGCTGAGCTCCTCAGCTCCATCTTGCCATCCTGATTGATCGAGGAGATGGTCTATAGTCTAAGTGGCACAGTACTTTGAGGGCTTAGTCATTAGAGCACTCTGCTTTGTCGTGGGAAGGCAACTTCTTGCTTGGCTAGTTATGGAAGCTAAGGAGTGACTTCAAGATGCTGTCTGGCCAGAATTTGCAGATAACCATAGAACTCTTCTCCTCCATCAGGCTTGGATTTAGCCTCCTTTGGTTCCTGCAGTGACGCAGGAGCCTCCAAATACCAAATTATTATCAGGCGGTCTTGGGGGAACCTCTGGGCCCTGCAATAAAGTAGACAGACTTTCTATTGGAAAGTGCTCAGGAGCAATTCAGCCCTGTTCACATCACTCTAAAAATCTTTCAAACCATCTCTGGACATGGTAAATGGAAATTACCACACAGCTCCTGATAGTGCAAAACTATGTCAAAGGGCAAGATTGCACATTGTTTCTCACTGAATCAATCATATGAATTATTTAAAGAATTATTAAGACTCCTAATTTAAAGATTAGGAGTCTAAAGATTATTTAGACTCCTAATCTAATGGTGGTGTTTGCTTGCTTGTTGTTTGTTGTTTCAAGCAAACCTATGGGCTCAAGGACAGCCATATCACTTTGGTCAATCCATTTCAAAGCATTATCTACTAAATAAGAAGTCCTTACAAGCCAGCTCAGAGGGGTACTAGCAGTCAGTGAACCTGATCAGAGTCACACTACTGCACTCTTACTTGCCCTGCTTAGCATTTGAATTCTTGAGCCATTCAAATAAAACAATTGCCTACATTCTCTGGGAAACTTGCAGCATTTGGGCAGACCAGACCCATGCCCCAAAGTGGTCTTTATTATTTCATATTTTTCCATGATAGCCTGTTCCTCTGACTGACTTGCCAGATTCCTAAAAACAGGGTGAAAGAACTTTCTGTAACACACCTAGCTCAATGCTCATCACACTGCATTTGATTATGTGATGACCCAACCCTGCCTCTCTGGTGAGGCTCACTGCAGTCAGGAGCAAGCCATCACTTCTGCCAAGCCTCTCATTCCTACATCATAGAAGCATTACCTTTAATCAACAAATACTTAACATACTGAAATGAATTGTCTAGGATGTACTCCTACACTCCAGTGAAAGGAAACAGACTTCACTCTTGGTGACATAAGATGTGTGGTCTTAACTCAACATCTTTGAACAAACCAGTTTCAGGAAAGATCAGTAGATATAGTAGTGTGTGGTCTAAGCCTGTGATAGATTCACACAATGGTGATGATACACAGTCAAATGATACTTGTTTTAAGGGCATGAGGGAAATACTAAACTATCTTCAAAACTTTGTAATAACTTTTGGCCATCACTTATGCGTCCTTTGGGAAAAGCCCACCTTGAGGTTATTAGAAGTTGGCTTATTTAGAATACTCAAAAATTACCTATTTGAAACTCATCTCTCAGAATCTCATGGACTTAAGTGAAATAAACCTCTACATGTCCAGTCTCTGTGCATGAGCTTTGAAATAGCTTAATTGAGGTGACTGTCATTTGTTTAGTCAAAGAAAATTTCATAAATCATATTTATCTAGGCTTGTCTAAGTCTAGTGAAATTGCCTAGCACTTTGTTAAAAGTAGAACCAATGAGAACAGCATGAACACAAGTGTCGTAGGAATAAAAGCAATGAGAAAGGACTGTGAAGGACTTTTGTTACAGATCCATTAGTAACTAATACTTCAGCAATATATAGCCACATCTGGGCAACATCTGGCTGACGTCAAAACCCACCATGTCCTGTACTAAGTCATGGTTAGCAGATGAAATTGCTGCTTTCCTGGAGCTGATGTACAACTTAGGCAGGACTGTGGAGATACACGCAAGTGTGGCCACACTCAAAGTATAGGACAACACAGACCCCCCAAAAACTGGAGGGAAGTATGACATTTATGTGGGGTGGGGAGGGGAAAGAAGGGTCAATTCTTCTTCATTCCCATTTTTTAAAAATAAAGTATCCATAGAAGATATGTGATTTTTTAAAAATTATTTTCAAAAATCATCAAAGATAATGTCTGGTGGGAAAAACAGTTTCAGTCGTGTAAGATTAGATGTGTCTGAGAATACGAAGCCTGCAGGGGTGTTTGTGTGGAGGGCTCAGAGGGACATTGAAAGGAAGGGAAAACTGGAGAGACTTCAGTGCTCCACAACCCAGGACAGAGGCTGGAAGATGAGGAGAATCTAGTCCTTCAAAGTGTAGGTGACGTGTCACGACTGAGCCACAAAAACAAAAGGCCTCCAGAAATAACCACGATGTTTTCTGAAATCTCTGTGGATCCTAGATTGAGGAGATGACTTTTGCAAACTGCCTCTTAGGACTCTGAGGGAAGACTTTCAGTGAGGTCACAAACTCTGCAGCCATACCTACTTCTTCCACACCTTCCCTTTAAATAAAGAAGTTTTCTTTAAAATATATATCTTTCCTTTTTGAGGTTACAACACAATTTATCATTTTCCCTTTTTCTTTCCTCCCTATAAGCCCTCCCATATGCCAACTCCTTGTTCTCTTTCAAATTCATGGCCTCTCTTTTCATGAATTGTTGTTGCATATATACATATCTGTGTATAATACATATATATCGATAGATAGATAGATAGATAGATAGATAGACATAGATAGATAGATAGACATAGATAGATAGATAGATAGATAGATAGATAGATAGATAGATAGATAGATAGATAGATAGATAGGCGGATAGGCGGATAGGCAGATAGATGGATCGGTGGATAGATGGATAGACATAGATAGATAGATAGATAGATAGATAGATAGATAGATAGATAGATAGATAGATAGAAAACAGATGATGGATAGAGAGACAGACAGACAGACAGACAGACAGACAGATAGATATTTCTAAATACATACAACCTGCTCAGTCTGTATAATGTTACTTGCATGTATGTTTCCAGGCTGATCATTTGGTATTGGAGAGTCAAGTCATATGCTCTTCCCTAGGGAAGACTAATTCTCTCACTCTTCCCCTGCTTTAGTTGCCTATAGTTCTTTGTGTAAGGTTCAGGCCTTCCTGCTTTCTTTCATCTACATCAGCATGTCTTTTACTGTTTTTGCTCATTTGTTCTTACTGGACATGTTGGACCAATGGTCTCTGCTTGATGAATCAGCCTTACTTCTTCTCCATTGAAAAGGGAAGTGACCTTTATGTTAATTTTAGCCAGCCTCATCTATCCAGCCTTGGGCTGACGGAAGTACACCACCCAGCCTAGTCTTGGTGGAGACAGTGGTGTCAAAACAATATGTTCCTAGGAAAAACAATGGGAAAGACCCCAGATTCTCTTACGACAACACCTCGCTTCTTTTTCCATACATGACTGCCACTTGAGATGTCAACCATACAGACATCTCAAGGATCGTTGGCGATGCCAGCCTCCACAAAGAATGCCTAATTCTAAACAATATTTCCTCTTATCTTGGTCACACCACGGTTACTTGAGTTAATAACACCATGACTTTGAACAAAACTTAATGTTCAAGGAGTTTACCAATCTTTATCCTTTTATACTTATCATGTCATATGACAAATTCAGCTAAACATCACAGATTTATAACAATGCTTATCTTAATACTTAGTTCCAACTCCAATCTTAAACATACCTTAAGATAAGTGTAAATGAGTAGAAAGAAGTGACAAATGTTCCTTACACACAGAGAGATCTCATTGCTAAGCCCTCTCACCCAATGAGTTTTCTGCAAAAGATCAGTCTCCAAAACTAACTTTATAATTGTCCTCTTTAGCCTCCAAGACGTAACAGCACTTAAGGCAAGATATCGAGACGTAGCTGGACAGAGGACAGCCACCTCATCGGTGCCAGGGAGTCTCTGAATCAGGGCCATCTGGTGTCCTAGCCCCCAAGGCCTCTTATTCATGTATGAGAGAAGACCTGTATTCCAATGGAGAAGGCCTGGGGATTTATTATGCTTTGAATTTTCTGCTGCTCTTAAGGTCTTGGTCCATGTTTTGTATCTGGTCAGTAATAACCCAGGAGATAGGAAAACCTGCTCCAGCTTGCCAGTAAAGGCTGATGGGTTAACATGAGCATTAGAAGCAAAGTCAGCCTCTTTGTTACACTCACGCTACTTGATATAACTGTTGTAACATCTCAAGGCCTCATGCTAGAAGTCAGGATGAGAAAAGAATACAGAACTACCCTAAAATCAATACCACCTGTACAAAACACACAGCCTTCCTGACTGCCTAGAATGAATACTTTAATTGCTCTCAATAAGCCAGGTTTAAGTTACATCAATTGCCTGTCAACTATAAATGATGCATGTGCATTCTAACGACACTTCTCTTTTTTTTTCTCTCCATCCTTCTCCAGATAAGCATGCTTGATTACAACTTCATGTTGACAAATGATTGTGGAAAAATGGATTCCAAGAGAAGTCCACATTTGCCCACAGTTCCCAGCCCAGAAGGAGACAAACCCTGAGAATTAAAGAATTTAGCCTGTAGGCCAAAGAGTGCAAGAATCCTCAAGCACACCACTGCCCCCAGCCCCCAGGCAGCCTTGTCAGAGGCTCTGATAAACACAATCATTGAAATGGCTACACGGTAAATGGGTCAGTAAGTATAAACAGCTGTACTTACATGTGTCTGGCTTGAGCTGACTGTTAGTAATGCCAAAATACTGGGGGTTTTCAATAACAGGGATCTTGGTCATTCCAATAATGACAGCATCGGGACCGCCCTCTGAAGAGGATGGAGTGTTACTCCCGTTGGAGATGTGGTGGAGGGGGCTGGCAGAGTCGTCGTCATTGCTGATGACTGAAGCCGGGCCTGGAGTTGGAAGAAGCACAGGCATTCTGTAATTTAACAGCTTCAGTTGACCTTTACTTTACATGCATTCCAAATGTGTCACGTCCGTGTGTTTTGGTGTGCTCACGGAGTGTTGCAGTTGTTACCACAATCTAATTTAAGACATTTCCCCTACCCCAGTTAGCATTTCTCTCCCATTCCCCCCCCACCCCACCCCGGTTCCAGACATCCACAAATTCACTTTCCTACTCTGAGTTAACAAACCTTAGCATTCCACATAAGTGCAGTCAATGTGATGCCTTTCACTTGGCATCGTATTTTTAAGGTTAACTCTCATTGCCATGTGTCAATATTTCCTTTTCATTCTTCAGTGATCCTAAGTTGGACAGATATGGCATCCACCATTTATCTGCCCCTCTGCCCACTGAAGGACTTAGGACTCTGTGCCTGATATGAATAATGCAGCTGTGAACACACGTGTACACATTTTTGTGCGGCCCACGCTTCCATCACCCTTTCATAAGACCTGGTCAATTCTACGGAAGGTCTGTGCCTGACCTTTTTGAGGGCCTACCAAATGTTTCACAAAGCGGTTGCACATTGTTGTGTTAGTCAATTACCACCAATGTGTGTGGGTTCCAGTTTCTTCATTTCCATTTTCTGTGAGTGTATGAGCAGCTCCCAGAACCCTGGGTTCTACGCACACTTGAAGAGCACCCTGTCATTGAACTCTTGACACAAATCCAGGAAACCTGCTTCTCTGGAGACTGAAAGTGATATTGCAGATTTGGAGAGCTGAATTTCCTAGCTTCACACTTTTATAAAGCTTCCTAGTGCCTCTACATCTTCTTACAGTTGGGGACTGGACTATGCTAGAGAACACCTAGTTGACATTTTATGGGACTGGAGTGAGATTAGTGATAGGAAAATGCATTACAAACTTAAATGGATAGAGTCCATGACATTACTGAGATCTCTTTATATTATAGCAATGGCTGTAGCATTATCGATAAAAGGGTTAATTTTTAATCCAACAACTCAGAATATACGCCCCTACATTCACTCTACTACATTTTGTCCAACCAATATATCTGTCTACCCAAGTCAACCAAAGGAAGTTCACAAAGAGAAAAATGTATGAGAAGACTCCAAAACATTGAATATCACATGGATAGGCACTTCACATGTGGAAGTCTTTTAGACATAGATCACACATGACTGTGAAATTTATGGAATGAGCACACTGTCCCTAGAGACGGTGGGAAGGAGAAGAGCAAGGACAAAGCAGGGTAGAGCAAAACGGCAGAATCAAAGGCCCAGACAAGGCAAGTACTTGCTAAAGAAGAGAAGTCTGTGTTGCGCTTCCGGCTAAAGGAACGTGTTTTCACAGTACCTCTGTGCATTCTCCACTTTTTCCTCACCCTTAATTACTTCCATGTAAAGCAATTACAAAAACAAAGGTTGTCTTGCCAGAGTCTGATACAGTCTGAATCCCTATTCAGTATAATGATAATCCACCCACCAAACTCCAAGCTCCATTTTCTCCCCTATGGGGATTAGTGTAGTTTGTAGTGATAACAATTGGATATTCTCCAGCTACTTGTGTCTTAAACAAAGTATGCGGGGGGGGGGGTGGCTACTGCTATTACCGGTGATTTTTAAAGCAGTCTCTCAAAGGGAGTACATTTAAGTTCTGTTTAATAATACACTCTGGCTTGATTCTGCAAACATGTCCTCGCACAGCCAATTTAGAAGCCACGCAACATTCAAAGCCAAGGCAGGCCTGTCGGTTATGCTCATCTGTGTTCCACAAACAGTGGAAATACTGCCAAGAATAGCTGTAAGGGCACGTTCTTACTAATATCCCCAGCCATCTCCATTTTGTGATCTGGTTTCTGACAAGCCTAGATCACTCAGCTCCTCACCAGTGATGGAAACAGAGATGTAGTATGCTTGCATTTCTGTACATTGTCAAGAAAGCTTTCTCACCCCTGGCTCCCTGATAGGTCCCCAGAGCATCTGTTCCCTCTTGTAGGGCTACCTCTACCAACGCTTGCTACCCTCAAAACCCCCAGGGGAGGCCGCCTATTTCTCAAAAGATTCTAGGCTCCACCTTGACCCCTGGAGAAGGAAAAGCTGTCTTCTTCAAATACTCCAAGTGTTGTGACAAAGCTCCCTTCTGGATCCTCAATAGTAATTAGAAACACATTGGCTTCAGTTGTTCTCACAGCCTCACAGTGAGGCTGTGAGAATCACAGAAGTGCTGTGTTTTGAGTAGAAGACAATGGAGATTTCTCCAAGAATCCAGCTCTGACTCACCTGCCAGCTGCACCCAGGAGACGGTGTTTGCAGTGAGCTGTGTGTATTAGAGCAAAGAACTCACCCCCTCCTCCGTGTCCATCAAAGCAGTTCCCGGCCGACTAGCTAAGAATCAGCCCCCCATATAACTTAGTCAAAGGGTAAGAGCTGAGGATGCGATGACCACAAAACAGAACAGCCTGAACCGCGGCCTGGCACTCCTAGAGAGCAGCACAATTTTTCAAAAGCTTTTTTTTTCACTTTGCAGAAAGTCGCCGTTGACAAATGGAGCATCACAAACCTCAATAATTCATCAGAGAAATATTAATTCAACTGCCGTTCCCTTCATTAGTGATGCTCCAAAGCCTGGAAGATTGATACGGCTGGCAAGGTTGTGGGAATCAAGACCATTTCTCTATGAACATCTTAATATAATGGAACGCAGAGCACAGTGAAGTTGGGAGGGGAGAAAAGCTCCTGATGGGGACAATGAATGTCTATATAATTTGACAGAAGCCTGTCTGCACATTTTATGATTTGTGTCTTTGTGTGTCTGTGCACGTAGCTGAGCAGACATCACACAAAAAGAGACAGAAGTCAGGGGGCACATTACAGCATGTTATAAGAAACTCAGACGAGAACTTGAAAACTGTTGTATAATATTAATACAAAGTTTTAAATTGCCGGGGAATGTACACAGCTGCTGAATTTGGGGTAGTTAGTTTCTAATTACAAGGCTGATAAACAGGAGGTAAAATGAAAACATTTTAGCTCATTTTTTTATTTCCATATAAAAAAATTTAAAAGAAGTACAAAAACTGCTTTCTCTCATCAGAACTACATGGTAACGTATCCTATATATTTGATTTTGTAGATGTTGCTGAGTCTAACTGAGCATATTTTCCAGTGGTTAAAATGGCCATTTGGGAAATAAGTTCCCTCCTCGGTACCAGCAGCACCTTCAGAGGAGGCAGACGCTGCTATTCTTAAACAGCTGACTGTCTTGCCCATGCTCCTCTGTTTTCTGTAGGCTGATGCTTTGGCCCCTGGGGGCTGCTGCTCTGTCTCCAGATAGAGTAAATGTCCTACCCATAAGTTCATCTTCCACACATAGACCAACACAGCATGAACCTCCAGTCAACTGCCTTGCATCGCCCTACATTCCAGGCCACTAGCCAATTGCCCCATCCCCCTGAGGCCAGATGCCAGAGAACTCAGGAGAGCAGGGAAGCCTGCGGATTTACTGTAATCAGCCAGTTCCAGAACTGCCTACTCTATCTCCCTGGTTCCTCCCCATGAAAACACTAAAAAAGGCTCTTGCCCCCATGTCCCTGCTGACTGAGCAATAGGCTGGGGGAGGAGGGGTGGAGGGCACTTTCCCTGTGCAGCCACACACCATGGCATGACATATTTCCTCTTGGAAACTCTAGGTCATAAGCTCTCTTCATGGCATTCCTATTTCCTGTTGGCCTCACCACACTTGATGAGTACAACAAATGCCCCTGGTAGGTCCGTAGCTGGAACATTCAGAAGAACATTCCGTACTGCCACTTAAGAGAGCAAAACACTTTTCAATGTCCCTGAAGGCAGCACCCTTCTGTACTTAAAGGTGTCTTGAGAGCACTGAGGTGGTGTACTGATTCGTTGTACTGTAGAGGGAGACTGGCTCAGCATCCTCTGCACACCATCCCTGTAACACAGGGAACCCTATGGACCACACTCTAATGGCTCTGGCTATCTGTGAAATATGCCCTTTGGGAGCTTCCTAAAGCCCCATGATGCTGGAGATCAGTGATCCAACTTGGTCCTGGGTCTGCTTTCCTTCCATTTGGTAAGAGGCTTTGCATTAGAATCTTTGAGACTAACGAAGGAGGACTTTTCCCTCCTGCAGAATTTGTCTGGATGGTCTGTCTCAGCTTGAGCTCAGTCCCGTGCTCATTTGTGGATCACTAGACAGACACTACTAGAAAATATTTGACTGTACAAGGCCCCGTGTCAAGGTCAAAAGATAAAGGAATGGCTGGCCTAAGCAAACACAGGGCAGAGAGCTCAGAAATGGACGGCTTCCTTACACATGCCCACTACTTAGACATTTTACCTATAGCTAACATTGCTACCGAGAGGAACAGGGAGCGAAAGAATCCATCTATGATGGTCAAATCTCAGAAATTCACAGGAACTATAGAAAGCTGTTTTTCATGCTTTCTACCCACTTTTCACTCTTTGTCTTTGTATCCACAGAAAATATCGAGCAGAGTGGAAGTCCTGAGATGGCACACCTGATCTGGGTCCTAGTCATGAGCTCCACCATCTGCATTCAGTCTTTGAGCTACATGCTCTGCTCTTCAATTGTCTGTATTTTGTTTGAATGCAAGAAACAGAATGCAATCAAGCACAAATCACAGTGTCTGGATGTGGAAGTCTGTTTTTGAGGGAAAGAAAATCATTATAAATGAACAGCTAATTTACCAGTTCAGAATTCTATTGCACCATAGCCAACAGAGCAGAGTTAAGAGCCAAACTTGCCCAAGCTCGCCTGCTCATGGCACTGTGGCCCTGATGTAGTTCTAGTCTGTGATCCTAACCTTCAAAACTTATCACTGCCTAGAACAGAGATAGCAGTGAGCACACCCATGAGATTAAAAACAAGTCAGCTTCACACATGCACACCTACTTACTGCACAGTTTTCCAAATAATGCCTTTCCTAGAAAAAAATAAGCTAGGCCTTTTGCTTCAACAAATTAAAAACTGGGAAGATAAGTCAAGGATGGATGGGTAGAGAGAGGACCTGAGAGGTTCTGCGGAGTCAAGCACATGAGCCCAGGAAAGCAGAGGAGTGAATGCTTACCCACACCTTGCCTTGACTTTACCTTCTCAATTCCAAACCATGAGACATCTGAACACCACAACAAAACATAAAATAAACTTCGAAAGAGAAGCAGAAACTGAACACAAGCAGCTGCCTCCAGTGATATCACTCATTAGCACTCCCCCAAAAGATTAAAAAGTAAAAACCTCTGGGACCAAGACTTCTTCTCAAGACATCTAGATCCCTGTGCAAACATTTGTACTTCTCCCTGAGAACATGGAAGTTCAAATCAGGCAAGAGGCAGCAACCTGTCTTCCAAGGAAATGACCTAAAGCTGGGGTTATCAGCTCCGAGCTGTTGCTCTTCTTTCTCACTTTCTTCCTTCTCACTAAGTGGAGAAATCCTTCTCTCACATTGAATCATCTAGCAGGACAGCCTTGGGGGTGAAGACACATAATGTGTGCCACAGCTTTGCAGCAATGTGGAAAACTAACGAGAGAACAGAGATCTCATCAGAAGCTCAGAGAGGGAATACAGAGCAACACAAACTTCCTGGGCAGAGGGAGCTGAGCCTGGGGCTCGGATATCATAGCGCTTGGAGCACTGGGGTTCAAGGTATTTTCTGTACAACAGAAACATCTAAGGTTGTGAGGCCCGTAAAGGAGCAGAGTCTACCTACGTCATATGCTCCTTTGCTTTGGGCTCTGCAGCAGTCACCATAGGCATTTAAGGTTAAAATTAGGTCCCAGAACTAAGTCAAGTGAGACAGTGCAGGTAAAATCTCCTCACACTCTCCATGATACTTCACAAAGTTACTGCCCTGAAGGTTGCAGGCTCAGGCTCGGGCTTTGCTTTCCCACTATCCCGCCTGCTGGGCTTGCACCCTAAGCTGATATTTATTTATTCAGCTAGTTATCCAGCTGGCTGGTTAGTTACTTATCGAGATGCAGGAAAGTGAACCCTAGAGAGCCTCAGCACAAAGCCAACTTTTGATAATGGTTGACCTTCATCTAAATACTTCCTTCCAGTGTTTAGAAACCTGAATGAAAGCTTGGCCTCAATGCAAAGCCAAATAAAGCGCTTTTGCACAGGACACAGTGAGCCTCCCTCATTAGAGCAAGTCTGACCCAACAGTGTCATGCCCATGGAGTTACCATGACCAAAACCAACCCCACTCAGAAGGTTTATTTTCCTACTAGTCACTTTGGGGTGTTCTACGCATTTGTTCCTTTGACAGCTCTGAGGATCAAATGTGGAGCTTCACACATGCTAGACAAGTGTTCTGCCACCAAGCTACCTCCTCTACCTCTCGATATTCGTTTGACTTATCTTTTTAAAAATAAAATAATAGATTGCATTTCCCAAGACTTTTCTTTCTCATTTGAGTAATTTTTCTGTTATTGCTCTTTTTCCCAAAGAACCCACTGAAGGTCAATATTCGTCTCTCTCTGACTGTGCATCTCAGGTTATTTCTGTCCACTAATTTATAATAAACACAATGGCATTGAATGTCTTGTACAGTGGGGGGGCGGTGTTTAGCCCCCTTCCAAGCATTGCTACAGTCAGGTAAATCCTGTTAATAGGGTTGCTACTGAGAGCCCAAACTTGCTCAGAACCTCTTTGGGCTGCATCAAGCCTCACTTTAACCAACAGTGCAAGACTGAGGCATCTCTGTTGAGCTCCAGCCCAGATGCTGTGGAGAAGTGAGCCACTTCCTGCTTCCTCTCTGCCTTTCATGCAGCTCTACCTTACTGAGCAGACACTTGGCAATCGGTCTCCTCCCACCAGCACCCCTGAAATCTTTAGCTCACTGCTTCTCACATAATGCTTCATGGTACGGCTGCATCAAAGAACAGTGCAGATGAGCATATTGTCGGAATGCCTCTTGGGAAGCCCCTACATCAACCCTGGTGCCCCCTTGCTCGTCAGCCATATCTTTCCTGGATTACAATCACCATCAAGTTGCTGAGCGGGAGTCAGGCTCAGAGAGGCCAATATAACTCGGTCACCTCACACTAGAGTGACAAGACAGGGGATGGTCCTGAGAACCAGGTTTTCTTCTGTCTTTTTAATTCCCATATCCAGGGCTGCCAAGATTCACCAAATTCTGGAACATTGTAACTAACTGGGTTTTCTATAGAGTCAAAGAGTTTTAGTCAAAATGCTCAACTGGAAGAGCAGGGACTTTTGGCAGAAAAAGACCCATCCTAGAAGTACTTCAGTGTGGATGGGACCCAGAAGATAAGCCACTCCATCCTAGCAGAATGATGAGGTTTTGGGAGTCGCGGCTCTCAGTTCTACAGCACAGACCAGAAGGAGCCAAGCAAAAAGTATGACAAAGAAGCTCCAACTTCCAATGTCCACTTCAGCATTTTCTGGTTGGATGGTTGTGCTAAGGCAATTTGCATTTGGTAGACGCCACACTTCAGGTTTTGAACTTTTGAGCCCTTTCTCCAGGCTCCCAACTCAATGGAGACATTCAGTGGCAGGAGCAGATGCAGCTCTGACCAGCCAGATGACCATGAACCTGCCATCCATGCTCCATGGATCACTGCACTGCCACCATTTTTGGACATTAGACTTGAAACAAGACAAAAGCGTCGAGCATCTCAGGCCAGAAAGACACTGGATCAGTTAATAAGTTGCCAGCGGTCTCAGGCTGGGAAGACACAGAAGCAGTGAATCTCAGACAGGTTGTCTTGGCTGCAGGATGGAGTCAGAATTCTGGGAGAGGAAGATGAAGAGCAAGAGACTGGCCTAGATGTTTAAAGAGAAATGAAGGATGAGCAAACCACACTAGGACTTGGGTGTGGGCAGTGAAGAGGAAATGGGCAGAGATAGGGAACCAGCAATCCACTACAAGCTGAGAAGTCCTGAGAAGGGAATCATGAAGCTTCCGGCTGAAGACAATGAGCTGTGGGATGGCACTGTCCACATGGTCCTGAAGGAACGTAGGACAGAAACAACCTCACAGAGCTCAACGGAAGCTTCTTAGACACAAATCCCAGATAAGACATTAAGGGCAAAAATCCCTCCTTTTGTGTTTGGGAGGAAATGAGAGAAGACTTCTTTGGTTTGGATTTTAATGTCTCAGAGATCTGTGTGTTCTTAGGGTCCCTGTGTGTCCATAGGGTACCTATGTGTCCAAAGGCTTGGTCCCTAGAGTAAGGCTACTGAGAGCTGGCGGAACCGTTAAGAGGTGGAGCCTAATGCTAGAACTTTAGGTCCTTTGAAAGCGTGTCCTTTAAAGGATTGTGAGGCTCAGGTTTTTTACCCCTTACCAGAGGGTGTGCAGTTTTGCTCAGCCATGCACTCTTGACGGAATATGTGCAATGACCACCCACAGGCCACGGATGACGGAACCTTAGGGAGGTGACAGGAGAATGCCATGGGCATGAGCTATGAGTCAGAGTCAACTTGTTCTCCACTGCTCCGGAACTTTGTTATGGAGACAGAAAGCTGACTAACACGGAAGCGCCAGAATGTCAGGATGGTCTGGAGCTCAGCGCAATCAAATGCCTACGTTCCGGGCCCTTAGGGAACCGGAGACGGGAAATGGGGTCTGGATGGAACTTAGTCACTGTTGTTTTCTATTCGCAAACACAAATAAGGATACCCGGTGAGGCTAAATCTGGGTGAGCTCATTCCTGACCTGCTGGTGTCCGGGCTCCCTTTAGAAAGGGCACAGTCATGGTGAAGAGGAGACTACAAGCTTTGGGGCCTCCAAGGCCAGAGAGGAGGTGAAATGGTCGCCATGCTCCCAAAAGCCCTGGCCATCCAACGTTCCTTCCTGATGGACTGAAGCGCTCATGTTAAAACAGAAAAAGAGCAAGTTCTGTGGTGGCTCACCCCTGGGCATTGGTGTTGCCAGCCTCCTTTTATTTTCTGTTTAATGAGACATTTTATTCACAACAAAGTGAAGGGCTCACCCAAATGTAAGTACAGGTCAGTCAGCATGAAGACTCTGTCCCTTTTGGATTCCATTAGAAAATTAATCAGTTAAACCCTAGTGACTGGGGGGCGGGAGGGGGAAGCTGATCAGAAAAGGGAAAAATAGCGTATCAATATCTCAGCAACTCCAAGGCAGAATTGAAATGAAATAAAATAAATAGCAGGAAAGATTAGTTTTTTTGAACACCCCCCAATGGAAACAGGATTTAGTGAGTTGAAAAGGGAGTATTCATAACCAAAGTGAAAATCAGAGAAAGGAGCCAGGAATGGGCAAAAGGAAGAAACTTGACTGTCCCTGAAGATTCCGGCCACACAAACCCTCACCATCAGGTTTCCAATGGTTCTGACCTCAAGACACCCCGGGTTCCAGATTGCCTGTATTTCAGAAAATCACATTGGTATGCGAAGAGGAAGCCTGCGAGTTTCTAGTGCTTACGACTCTGCAGAAATTAAAATTTGCAAATGTTACCTCCCCACCCTATATCCCCAAGAATAACAGGCCCACCGCCGGGGAGGGGGGAGCAGACAAAGGGTCTATCCCGCCGCAGAAATGCCCCTCGCCTCCGCTTCCCAAGGCTGTGCCTGCTCCCAGAGGGCACATGAAGGAGGCAGCTCCAGGCTGCTTTACCACAGGGGGACGCACTGCCTACGGCAGGGGCACCTCACTGCGCATGAGCTGACTACTTCCAAACAGGGGACTGGCCACTGGAGGTGCGGGGAGGTCAAGGGTCACCCTTTAAGAGTTTCCTTTCTGGCTGACCTGCAACCGACTAAGAGCTGGCTTCAAATGAATTCCAGTTCCTTTGGTCTCAGGGCCAAGTTTCCACTTCCAGTCCACCTTGTCTTGTGCTTCTTGAATCATGTGCATTTTAAACAAAAGTCTCTCCCTACACTGGGAAGAGGGCTTTTGCGGAGTGGAACTGATTCTGAGCATCCTAGTGTGAAGACTATTCCCTTCACATTAGTCTTCACTTGTTCTGCCTCTTTCTCTTCCTCTGATTTCACTTATCCCAACTGTTCTCTAAGAAAAGTATCATTAAACAGTTCCTAGGGCTGAAGACATGGCTCAGGGGTTAAGAGCACTAGCTGAAGACCTGGGTTAGATTCCCAGCACCAACAGGGTAGCTCACAAATGTCTGCAACTCCAGCGTCAGGGGACTCTGCTGCTCTCTTCTGGTCTCCACAGGTACTACACACACATGATGAACATACATAGAAGCAGGCAAAACATGCATACATATAAAATACCTTTTTTTAATGTTTCCATGTGATAAAAAGCAGTATGGCTGAAACCCTTGAAATCAACATGTTTCTTTTATTCCTGCCCCTTAGACTGTCTTTTCCAGCTGTCCTTGCAGTTATTTGCAGCCATGTAATCAATTTCTAGCCAGTGAAAGGCCGGCCACCCAATGTCCCCACACAGCCACCTGTCCCATTTGTCCTTCAACTGGGTCAGGATGCAGAACACACAGGCAAACTGAACACTTATGACTTGAATATCAGTTTTGGCTATTCCATGGACGAACTACATGTGAGTGTGCACAGACTAGAAAACTGTTCAGGAGGGAATCACACTCCCCCCCCCCATACACCCCTTTATCCATGTGCAGGAATCAAAATATCGTGTTAGAGCCATTTTCAACTCCAGGGCTTATTGACAGCCCTAGGTGCTGACCCTAACATGCACAGAGATAAAGAAATAAACATAGGAGTAGAGCTTTTACAGACTCCATGGCCCCTTAATAGTTCCCCAAGTACCAAAACCTCACATTTAAAATGTCGAGTCTGTTCCTATCCGTGCTGTTCTAGAGATCACTGGCACAGGTTTCATTCATGTTTCAAGTGACTTCTCACTCTAACTCGCTAAGAACCACAACATACAGAAAAGTGTTCCTAGGACAAGAGGTAACCAGGCAGGTCTTCCATGTGTGCATCCTCTGTCAAGAGTGGGGATGAGTGCTAACAACTGACCATCTTCTCTATCTTTTCCATTCTTTTGGCGATCTGATTCATCCCCCCTTGCTTCCCTCTGGCTTCCTGCAAGTCCCTTTCCCACACCACTTCTGGAATAATCATTTTCAAGTATAAATCAATCCTTGCAAGCCCTTTGGTTGCTTCTTGTAACTTCATTGCTTCTGGTTGTCACTCCAGGGATGTGTGGTTTTCCATCCCTTCCTCAATTTCCTAGGAAGGAAGCAGTAAGGGCGGCTCCTTGCTCTCTGCCCCCTATTCTTGTCTGTTTGTGTTCTCCAACTGTCAGGTCAAAATATCACTCTAGGCTCTCCGAGCTTCACTCCAATCACTCTCTATTGTCTTACTCCTTTGGAGACTTGACCAATGTGCCTGCACCTCAGGGGCACCTGGTCTCAAGGCACAGAAGCCTTTCCCTCCAGCTGCCACCTGCTGCTGCCTGGAGACTTCTGGGCAGGAGAACGTCTCTACGCAGAAGGCCAGGGGTGTTTGCATAGGCCACTGTGGGCTGCTAGAGATCAGCCCACCGTGCTCCAGAACATGACATTTAAAGTGCTCCAAAGTCAGCATCACTGACCATGACCACTGGCCCCACAGGGGGAAAAACTGTTCTGGCAAAATAACAGCCCCAATCCAGGCACACCAGAAATAATGGGGGAAGCTTATCCCTAGGCTTTATGTATACAGTGCCTGTGACCGACAAATTCTTTTTGTCTTTTGAATTAGGTTCCATCTCCAAGATGCCTCATTGCACATACATAAATATCCCAAAATTGAAGGGTAAAATCCAAAATCAAAAATGTTAAGCGTTTTGGAACAAGATGTTCACGTTGCACAGGGGTGGTGACAGCTGAGAGGGTGACAGGGACCCCTAGAGTCTTTGCTGTAGGGAGCCTGTTGTGAAGTTTACCACTCTCTCTAGAGCTGGCAGTTCCCTCAGCATTGATGAGAGAAACAATTTTTTTTTTAAAAACACAACAGTATCAAATGTTAAAAGTATCAGGAAAAATGGCAATGTGTAAGTTACAAGCTCAACATAAACCCACTCTGCTTTCCTAATACAGGAGAGTCTTGATTCACTGTGGACCTGCGAAGGGACTCCATGGAGAACAGTATACTTGTCACCAGAGTCTGTGGGTCCTGCTCCTAAGGAGTCAAGCAATCACCGCTGAATATATATATATGTATATATATGTGTATATTCATATACATACATAGCACATATGTATAATAAACACATACATATACATATAGTACATACATACCCATATACATATGTTTGTATATCTATATCATCTGTCTATATCTAATCTATATCTATGTATACATCTATATCTATACATCTATATGTTCTGAATACATTTTGGTCATTATTTCCTAAACACTATAGTATGGAAACATTTATACAGAATTTGCATTATATTAGATATCGAAACTAATCTAGAGAGGTGATTTAAAGTATGTGGAGGGTTGTGCTCAGGTTAGGTATAAATCCTGTGCCCTTTTGCATAAAAGAGAGGTAAGTTCTGAGGTCCATGGTATCCATGTGGTCCTGAGTGGGCTTCCCTGGGTACTGAAGGGTTTCACTGTTTAAAGTGGAAATACGCAAGAGCCTGCACTCCAGGCAGTCATGTGGAATAAAGACACTGGACTAGATGCCAAGGAGGACTGGGTCTCTCCAGACACCACAGGAAGGGACCAACATTATTGTGAGTGGGCCACAGCCCCCATCCTAGACTGGCTCTTCCTTCAGAGAGAAAAACATTGGCAAGTGAAGCCCATCAAGCTCCAGTGTCCTATAAACGTTAGGGACACACAGTAAGAACTCTGACACACGGCCTTACATCGGTTTCCTGAGCCTGGCATCTGGGGAATGGGATCTCACATAAATTTTAATTTTTTTAAAAGCATTCACTCAACTGGCCTAGATTTCCCTGGAAAAATAACCCTTGGATTCCTGAAGGTCACTTTTTGTCATTGTGAGAATAGAGGCCTGCTCCGTGAAAGCAGTCTTTAAAACCATGCTTATAAATACTTGCAACATGACAAGTGCTTGCTAGAGATTAGATACTACGTTAATCAGGGGAACTTGATCAGCATTTATTTCCATATTTAAAAAAAAAGCAGAAACAAAAGCCTGGGAGCCCATAGATTTAAAGTCCAGAAGCCTCAAGTGGGAAAAGATGAAGTTACTCTTGTTGGAAACACAGCAAGGCGTCCCAAGCCTATATTTTAAACAACTAATTTTGAAGAAAATGGTTGGCAGTTATTTTTCTCTTTCATTTTGAACACATGGACTATTTCAAAGAAAATTCAGCAGGGCTCACCTCTTTGTCACTCACAATTAAGTTATACAAAGTGCTGGGTTTTTCAAATCAACTGCAAATTCCAGAAGGCTCCTTAACAAAGGCCACAGTCTTCCACCGGTGAGTGAAAGGTGGGAGCACCAGCTCTATCTCCTTATTCTCCAGGACTGGGCTCCGAGCGAGACAGGGTCAGCCCTTGCCTAATAATAGGCCTTTACAGACATGAGAGAGTGAAATCAAAGCTCTGCCTCTCTCCTCTCCCGCCCCAGCAAGAGCTCAGAGTGCTCTGAAAACATTTTCTCAGCTGCCACAAGCTCTCCTGGGGAAGGCAGGTGACATCTGTCTGCACACACACATTTTCCTGCTGACCCATCTTAATGCTGGCCTCACACACGCTCCAATTCCCTTCTCTTCAAAGCAGTGCTGGCAAGTAATTTAGAGCAAAGTCTTCACAAAGGACTTGCTTTAGAAGAGATGCTAGTGGCCCTCTAAGAGAATGGCAAGCCCATGGTGCCTGGCAAACAATTTATGTCAAATTCCCTTAGGACTTTGTTTCCATGGAGAAGCCAAACAGTGATTCAGACCTGGAGGACTTGCCCAGACTGGTCCATTGTGCCCTGCCACTGAGTGAGACCCAAAGGAAGGAAGGTTCCTGCCAGTGACCCGCACAGCCCTGCGTGCTGCCTTCTCAGTCTTGCTGTTTCATTTATGCCACATTGATATCTGCGATTTTATTATTGAGATTGTACATACAGCATAGAAATTCATTTTTAGTCCCTCTGGATCATCCTTTGCTGCAGCTAATGCAGTGCACCTCCCGGGGAGCTTTCTGTGGTGTGTGGGATTTCACAGGAGAGGGCTGTGCACAGTGCCATAGCTGCCTGGTACAAGATATATCTCTTGTTGAGTCTAGCCAAGGTCGGGAAATGTGTGAGACTACTACCACAGCCAAGATGGCATCTTACTGCTGTGCATTCTTTATTTATTTGGAAATCCTCACTGTGAAACAGAACAAATAGAAACTATGCACTGATAAGGCAAAGTGCTGAATAAAATTGTTTGTTTGTTTGTTTGTTTGTTTGTTTGTTTAAAGAAAACAATACAAAAGAACATATTATTTAAAACAAAATGCAGTTGAGCAGGCTAGCTATTCTGCCGGGTCACATGAGGGGGCTACACACAGTCAATGAAAGAAGGTTGGACCCAAGAGAGAAAACTCATTTCTTGCTCTACTCCTTCCCATTAAATGGCAAACGTGTTCTTTTAAAGGCATGGATTTTCAGAAAAATTATCAAAATTGACTGTTCAGGTCAGGAAGTCTCAGAATGGGGAAATTTTGCCTCCAGAGGAAAATCATCAGTACTTGGTGACATTTTGGGTTGTCCTCATGCTAGGGTGAAGTAGAGTGCATACATCCAGTGGTTTGAAGCCAGAAATGCTGCTACATTGCCGTAATGCCTACGTATAAACCTGAGATTACAATGCCTGGAACAGGTCCCAAGGTCTAGAACCTGAGACCCAGGATGCCTGGAACAGATCCCTAAGTCTAGAACTAGAGATCCACAATGCCTAGTGCATATCACACAGTCTAGAACTTGAGGCCCACAATGCCTGGAACAGACCCCACAGTCTAGAACCTGAGATTCAAGATGCACAGGATAGTCCACACAGTTCAGAAGTCAAACTCAAAGATGCTAATGATAACAAGACCAAGAAGCTAGACCTAGGCTGTAATTTACTCTAAATAATTTAGGGACTGTTGGAAACAAATCTCAGACTGCTAGTGCAGAGCATGCCTGTAGCTTTCTCTCCTATTTTATCTGACACTCCTCAGAAGCCAGAGTTATCTGACCATGTAATTTCTTCTGTTCCAGAATGCAAAGTCACCATTGCCACCATTGTTGTCATTGTCATCATCATCCTCACCATCACCATCAGGAACTGGATTTGGATTCTATAGCTTGGGACTAAGAAGCTCACCAGTTCTTTATGGACACACTGTAACTGCTTGGGCTCCCTCTGCCCCCATTAGAACTTACTTATTGGCTTGTGAGATGATATGTTCATGAAACGTTCTCAGACACCCAAGAAGAAGAGAAGAAGAAGGTCTAAAACTGCCAAAGACACTCAAAATCATCACCGGGCCACACAATCTGACTTCAGCGGTGTCAGCCATGACATCTGTTAAAATCTCCCAGATTCTAACCTGCACTCTTCCAGTAAACATGCCAGTACTCTTCCTATTCATTATTAATTTGCTCAGAATCTAGCCATGGACTATCTGATAGGTACCAAAGAGAAAATAAATGTAATGAAAGTAAAGCAACCGCATCGTCCCTTGGTCTGGAAATTTGGTGTCCTCATTCTTGAAATGTGGCCTGCAAACTCTATCTTTGATTATTAAATTCCATTCATTCGGACAAATAAATGCACATTAGGGCTGTTTCTTGGGACACAGACATGGTTCACTGTATTTATATCATTCTATTTTTTTTCTATTAGAGTTTAAGGACGCTGTGTTATTCTGTTCTTGTCTTTTTTTCCATGAGCTTCTTAACAATTACAATATAAGTAAGTCAGGTACTTTTCACATGTAGATGCTCAATAAATGTCCCAATGAAATGTTTGAAAGAAGACAGACAACAATAGAAACTGCCATACTGTCATCTACTGGTTCCAGCATTCCTGAGACATCTGTTCTTTCAATGTCATAGTTGTCTCCATGCTTTACTAATTTCCCCTCTAATTTTATACATACATATACATATTGAATATGTATAGAGAATATATATATATATTCATACATATTTCAATCTTGTTTCCATACTGCACTCCAAAAATCAACTACAGTGCCTGGTTCAATTAGGCATTACATAAATAGCCAATTAATAAAAGAAAAGATGGTTGCACTCCAACCAGCACCTGTAGTATTCAGTTTCAGGTTGAAAGTTCCTCACAGTGTCTGTTGGAATCTACTTCCACACATTTATTCTCAGAGACAAAAAAGCAAAATAAAACAAAAACAAAAAACAAAAAACAAAACTTACCCAAATCAAAATTAATTAGAAATTCTGGGATTACATTTGTTGTTGGTTACTGTGAAATGAATGTTGTATGCATAAAATCATGTTAGAAGTCTCACCTCTAATATGACTGTATTTGGAGATAAGGTATCATAAGAGTTGCTCCTAATTCAGTAGGGTTGGAGGCCCTTATGAAAGGAAACACCGGGTTTCTCAGTTGCTGACCTAGAACTCCACAACCAAGAAAACTTTTAGGACAAAGCGTTGTTGCTGCTCACGCTTCCAACGTGATACAAGTCCTTCTTGGCCGGGAAGCAGGGAAGCGAGCTGCGGGCGTGGACA
This sequence comes from Pachyuromys duprasi, assembly GCA_028658305.1. Lineage (NCBI taxonomy): Eukaryota > Metazoa > Chordata > Mammalia > Rodentia > Muridae > Pachyuromys > Pachyuromys duprasi. The sequence goes on along the minus strand of CM053743.1, from coordinate 46,903,319 downwards.
CTTGAGAAAGACCACGTGAACTCACATCCTCAAGGCAAGCGTGAAGGCAGCTCTGCACAGGAAGTGGGGTGAGGCTCTAAACCCAGAACCCACCCATGGTGACCTACGTCCTCCAGCAGGTCTACCTCCCAAGAGTTCCACGGCTCTGCTAACAGCACCGCCAGCTGTGGGCCATGGACCACCTGTGCCTGTAGCTCAGCCTGAGGGAGACTTTTCTAGTTCTAAGGACACCAGGAGCCACAGAGAACAGGCCGCAATGACACAGTAACAAGGTGGCCATCTGCAAACCAGGACTCAGGGACTGGAGTGGCAACTGCTTTGGTGTAACTTGTAGCCTCCAGAATCACAGGAGAGCAAGCATCTGGTGTTAAATGCCCCCTGTTTCTCCCTTCTGTTATGGCAGCCTGAACAGACTGGCTTTTTTCTCTTCTTTGAGACAGATATCATATAATCTAGGCTACCTTCAGATTCCCCATGAAGGCTAGATTGACTGTCTTAGTTTGGGTTTTATTGCTGTGAAGAGACACCAGGACCACTGCAGCTCTCATAAAGGGAAACATTTAGTTGGCACTGGCTTACAGCTCAGAGGTTCAGTCCATTAACACCATGGTGGGAAGCGTGGTGGCCACAGGCAGACATGGTGCTGGAGAAGGAGCTGGGAGGTCCACATCTGGATAGACAGGCAGCCAGAAGAGACACCAGGACTAGCTTGAGCATCCGAAATCTCAAAATTAACCCCTAGTGACAGATTTCCTCCAACAAAGCCACACCTACTCCAACAAGGCCACACCTCCTAATTTAAAAAAAAAGTGTCACTCCCTAGTGACCAAGCATTCAAATCTTTGTGCTAATGGGAGCCATTCAAGGCCACAATGACCTTGAATTTCTTCTGTCTCCACCTTCCAAGTAGAGGGAATACAGGTCCTGGGCCAACTGAACCCAGAGCTTCATTCACATCGGGCTCTGCCCACTGAGCTGCATCCCAGCCCTGCTATTGTGAGGGCCAACCTGCATCTCCTTCCTCCTCAGTAGCTAATGACTTTCATCTGGTTACTGCCCACAAACTGCCAGCGTAATCCAAGGTAGACAAATGGCCCAGGCAGAAATAATAGATCAACATAACTCCAACTCTGCCCACAGGGTTGATGAATGGGCCGATGGGTAAAACTGACCTGACAGAAACAGCCTTGGAAGTGTGCATGACTGCTGAAGCCAATGACGTGTGCTTCTAAGACACATGAAGAGAGAGCACAAGAAATAGACACGGATCCTCTAGTTTGTCTCCATATCGAGGCAAACAATGAAAAGGAGCCAAAAGACATATCCTGGCCTCAGGGCTTTGGCCTGGGGTCAAGTCAAGTCCAAAGCTTGGTATTTATTCCTCCATGATGTATTTATTTGAAGCAATAAATCCTCATTATTGTTAAAACTGCAAGATGCCAAACTAAGAGAGAGGCAAGGCAACAGCTGTCTTGTTTTCAGAGAATTACTTCCTCATCCGTCCACCCGCCCCCCCAGGCCAGAGTAAATGGGTGCCATATTCTGGAGGTCCTTTACAGACCTGTGCTTCCTTAGCACTAGTGCTGGCCTGGCCTGTTATGGAGACATAAATGTCCTGTTCTTCAACAGCACTGAGTTTTCAATGACTTTGAGTCCTCTGGAGATGGAAGGACAGCCTATTTTAGTAATTTCCATGGGAATGAATAGACATATACTCTAGCTATTCAAATATTTAACTAGCTCTTTTGTTGTCATTTTGAATCCCAACAAGCTGCAGCTGCCTGTTTGTGTGTGTTGTGCCTTTAAGGGGCTTGCTGATTCAGTAGGATCCTGAGAATGCATTAATTAGCCATCTCTCATTTTCCCAGTCCAGGCTTAGGAAGAAATGAGCGTTGGCACCTTCAGTTGCTGGGAACGATGTGAGTCTTGAGGTTACTTGATAAACGGAGGCTCGAAATGGTCGGAACTGCCAGCCTTTTGATGGGCAGTTTTGCACTGGCAGCAGCTTGTAGATGCACAGGCTTGGGCTTGTGTGGCTGTGTGATTAATTTATTGGCTATCACTACTGGCAGGTAAATGCAACCTAGGCACTGGATTAAAGCGTAACGGTGGAGATGGTCTACTAATCAGCTAGGTACATGAGTTAGAAGAGGGGAAGGTGCCAGAGAGAAGAAAATGTTATGGAAGAGTGGGAAATGATTTATCATCTTTAATATACACCATCTAAGCTCAATCTCTAGAAGTGCTGTAGGCCTCTGTGTTATGAGGGCTCTGGCAGTAAACTCTTCTTCACTAAAGTGAAGGATGCTTCTGGGGGAAATAAAGAATCATGAAAAATGAACTGACTGCAAAGGAAAATAAAAGCGTTTGGCTTGAAATTAAACTTCCACTTGCTTCTCTTTAAATGATTTAGAAATACAGCTTTTGCCGGGGAAAGGGTGGAGAGGAAGATGGCAGCCACTTTCAGAAGGGCCGATTTTTTTCAGACCATTTTCAAAATGATAGGAATATAGGAAAATGGCTTTCCAAGTGAGCAAAGGCTTTCAGTTTAACTGTTAGCCTTTTAAAACACTGTTCACTAAGAATCTTTGAGCCTTGGAAGCTTGTGGCTCCGCAGTGAAACGCCAGCAACTTTAAAAGTTAGGAGGATTAAAGTCAGCCACTAGACTAAGAACTGTATGAAACAAGACATTCTTTCTTCTCTTAGTATTTAATCTTAGTGAATCTTTCTGTTTTTCAGTCCAAAAAAAATTGCAAATGCCATTTTTAGGAATGTTTCCCTTTCTGTGTCACATCCCGCCCCAGCTTGCCAGGTGTGTGGTACCCTCCAACTGCAGCCATGCTCTTCAGAGCCTGTTCAGAAATGCTGGTGCTTACAGCAAATGGGCCAGGCAAGAAGAGGGACCAAAGCGTAGCCAGCCTTAGACAACACAAGAAATAGGAGTCAGGAGTTCACTTTGTCCCCTCCTCCATTTCTCCTCCATAAGGCTTCTCTGGTTTGTGCCCCATGTTGGTGAAACCTACAGTATGTTTCTTAGCATAAAAACTGCCATGGTTCATTTTGATGATAACTGGACTGCATTAAAAACTGGGAATGGAGTCAGTGATGGTCCAGAAGATAGATGGAGATCTCTGACCTAATCAGTGGATTCACCCCTTTACAGGTTCCTGACTTGGTAGCATTACTGGGACATGGTGAAGGGTACGGGGTAGAGTCTAGCCCAGAGGAAGATCACCAGAGGCATGTCCTCAGGGGTGACATCTATGTGCCTCTATTCTCTGTCTGTTCTCTTCTCGTGCTTCCAGAAGGGAAGAATGACCTCTTACACAGACTCCTGCTGCCATGAGGTTCCATCCAAACAGGGACCCAACAGATCATGGTTGGACCCTCTAGCATAAAAACAAGCCAAGTTAAACCGTTCTCCCTTAAGATCTTTCTTTTAGGCATTTTCATCACAGCAACCTAAAAGTAACCAACACAGAGAGCTCCACTGTAGTCCAAGCTGGCTTGCTTCTGCTAAGGGACCAGCCACTGCTCTGACTCGGCCTCTCCAGGTCCCACACATTTGCTGCCAGGACCTATTCTACCTTTGCCCCACTCCCCTCCCCCACTCTAGTCCGTCTGCCTCGATGCAGCTAGGAGAAACAGACTTTCTGAAAGGCCACTGAGACACACCCCCGTTTGTAGGAGCGTGGAACACTGCCCTCACGCCAGAGCACGGGATCCAGACTCTTACTTTCCCTTTTCCCTGCTCTTGCGTCTGTCCTAGCAAATGAAGCTGTGATTGGCAGCTCTAGACTCCCATGATGCTGTGACCTGCCTCTGAGTCTTGTCAACGCCAGGGCTCTGCCTAGTTTTCTCTCTCATCTTTTACTCTCCAGAGTTGCCTTCAGAAGGCGTCTCCTGATCATTTCAGGTAGAATTGTTTCTCTTCTCAACTCATAAAAATCTCTTGGCAGATTTCAGTTTTAACTGCATATTACAACCGTCTGTGTCCCTGATGACAAGAAGCCTCTGGCATTTATTCTAATCCCTCTGCCATGCATAGGAAAAAAATCCGTCTTTCCCGAAACAGCCCTGCCCAGCGCTGACGCCCTGCAGCCTCGGCTGGTACACTCAAAAGCTGTCGCTTTCAGGTGAGGCAAGACTGCGTGTACACCACCACTGGAGACCACTCCTGCGAGCTCTGGCACTCCACGTTCAAGACCCACTCGGGAGAACGCAACCAGCTCTGACGAAAGGAACATGACCTGCCATCATCACCATCCAGGGCACGCCATGCTCACTTGAGCAGCTCACCCACCTTTCAGTGAGACCCTGGGAGGAAAGGCAGCACACACTACCTTACCTCTAAGGGGCGGGAACTAGAGCCCATAGAGGCCTAGAGTAAAGCAACCAGCTGTTCTAGGATGTTCACCACTGACTCCTCCTTAAAGTCAGGGCTTCTTCACAAGGCAGAGCTGCATGCCTCACATCCAGACCAACAACAGTCATGAGTTGCTTGAGCCTAAGAATGACCATGGCATGAAAGATTGGCTGTGAGTCAAAACCTGGATTAGGAGACATTCTGGTTTGCACGTTGGTTTTCTAGAAACAAATTTCTGGGAAAAGGCTAATGCTGATGCTTCTGCCTGATGCTTCTTTGTTTTTCCTAGGGGGTAAGATATACCTCAGATAGAAACATCTAGGCAGACAGTTTTCACCTTCAATGAAATGTTTCTTACGGAAAAGTTCAGGTCACCCAGCAACCTATATTCAACATTGGACATTTATTGCTTTATTCATTTACTTAAGATATAATAGTATAGCAAACTACTTTAGGACTAGGGTTGGGGGGAAAAAACGGGTAGCAATTCCCTCCATCCATCAGCAGAGCTTGCATTTTGTAGGAGAGACAGACAACTGATGACACAGCAGTGACAAATCAGTAGCAATTTGTGGAGGTTGGGCTTCAAAGATAAGCAAGGAAAGAGGGGACAAGGATGTCAGTGAAACCAAGCAAGGACTATAGAGTGAAAGGTATGGTCAGGGAAGTCTTCCTGGAGAAAGCAGTGTTGGAGCAATCCCCTGAAAGAAATGAAGAGAACATTCTAGAAAGAAGTAACTACAAACGCAAAGGCTGCTGGGACAGTATGTATATAGGGTGAGCTCCACAGTGTAGAACAATCTAGAAGCAAAGCCAAGAAAGTCTGGACCAGGTTAGCAACTCTGGAAGTAACACAAGATAATTGGTGTTCAATGATTTGTGAGGTATTTGATGAGGGGGCATGTGTGAAGATCATGAGACTCTTGGGTTTCAACACTTGAGTGTCCATTATGGAATGAGTCAAGGTCATGTCTCAGGGGACAGCTCCAGGCTCCAGTACGACCATGCTGAAGGTGAGGTGCTCACTGAACATGCATGGAACGGTCTTATGCCCAAGTCTGAAGCCCGGAAATGAGGTATTTGCTGGAGACTAGAGGTAGGCCCAGCTAGCCTGGATATGGCTTCAGAGTCATTTGACTAGATAACGTGACCCAAAGAAGGAAAACAGCTAGGGAGCACCGGGAATCAGTCACCAAAGTGGCAAGCAGAGAAGAATGGAAACGTCTAGATGTGAAATAAAGAAGGTATGTGAAAAAAAAATTACAGGTGAGTCATTGTTCCCTGCAGCCAAGGACAGAGGAGCAGAGAAGGACCCTCCAACTTAGCAAAGCAGTAATCTGGCGACTTGGACCCCAAAAGCTTGGGTTGAATGAACTTGAGGAAGGGAGGTGGGTGAAGGGGAGAGAGGGCAACATCCCTTTCAGGAGATGACTGCAGAGGCAAGGCAAGCTAAATGGAGGAGGAACTTTCTCGGGCCAGCAGTTTGTGGTTTTGGAGAATATGAGTGTGCATGGGTTTACCAACGGATGAGAAACATCCTATAGAGAGGAAATTCCATGTTTCAAATGAAATGTGAGGCAACGGCCCACAACAGGCAAAGGGGGCAGAATTCAGTGCCCAGGGGAAGGGCTGTGGTGGGAGGCAGGGCTGTAGCTACCTGTACACGTGGCGGGGCTTGGGAGGAGGGGCTCATGGAACTTCTGTTTAGACAACCCTGGTATTCCTGAATGGTAGCCAGTGCATACAGACCCAAAGACAGAACAAAGGAAGACAAGAACGGAGAGAGAAAGTTTAAAGGAAAGCGCGTGTCAGTGTGTGCAGCCCAGAGAGTCAGAGGACTGGTGACATCAGATTCACAGAGGGTTTGCATAGGCAAAAACACTCACCCACGGAGAGATGGGTGACAAGGTTTCCTGTGGGCCATTTACAGAAACCGGACTGGGAATCATTCCTAGTAAGCAAGGATGTTATTTTATTCGAAAACCTTTAAGAAGGAAGTAAAGGCAGCAGACAGAAGGAAGAGGGGAAAAGGCGAGTGTCGGAAGAAGGGGAGAGACCCTGAGTATGTGGGTGTCCAGACAAGAGTACTGAGGTGCCAAGACCCTGCTGAGTGCAAGAACCCTTCACCTGGCAGAGATGTGAGTCAGCGTGTGAGGCCAGAGTGTGAGTCTCAGGTTTTGAATCACATTTCTACCTGGGCCACAAACACTCAGCCACAATCGTGGGCCGAAGGTGTGGATTGTGGGGCTCTAACATTGAGTCAGTGAGCACAACCGCCAAAGGGAGTGAGGGCACAATAAAGCCATTTGAAAGTCGGAGTTCAGATTTGCTCTCCTCTGCGGCCTGCATCGTTTCAGGTTTTCAGGAGTGTGTTTTGAGTCTTGAGTCGAGCACCGGAGAACTGTCTCAGGGCTTCGCACACAAGTGTTATCTGGCAAAGACAACCATTAGCTTGACCACCAAACCACAAATGGACAGCAATGAATAATACATAGTCATTCCAGTTGGAATGCGTGTTAATTAGTACAGCCATCGGAGGTGAGGTCATTTATTTTTTCAAAGGATTAGTGAAATGGAGTCTGTGCTTGTCACCTAAGGTGTTTGTAGGTCTCCATGCTCTCCCCCCTTTTACACCTTATCCGAGTCTTAGCAAAAGACATTTGAGTTTCTCTTTTTGAGTAAGACATTCATTTAACTATGTACTGACTGTAAAAGCTTCTTTTTTTTTTCCTTTTTTTGAGACAATGTGTCTTGAAACCCAGGCTTGCCTACAACTCTCCCTGTAGCCAAGGATGACAATGAACTTCCAATCCTCAATCTTCTACTCCCAGGAAAATAATGAAAGTTTATAAAATAAAAACATACTACATGAGAAGAAAAGTACATAGGTATGCATGTTCAGCTCACTTGTACTTTTATCAGTAAATATGCAACAAAATATTCCTACATAAAATATACACTTCATGGAGAAAAGATGAAATGTGGAAAGTAGAAAAAATTAAAACTATGATCTTATGATCCATAGTCACTAATATTCTGATTTTATAATTTTTACTGTGCAAAAACATTTGGAATCATAGTATACAAGGACCAAATGCTGAAGCCAGTCTTTGTTATACATGATTTACTTACTATTACATCATGAGTAATGCTCTTTAGTCTTTGTGATTTTGACATCATCAACTAATCACTCTGGTTTCACTGGGTATCAAGGATCTTAACCTTTTGTTTTGTGACAGTGATGACATTATATAGGTAGCTTCCTATCTGGCCACTTTCCGCTCTTGTTGAGTATTTGTTGTTGTTGATGATGATAACTGTTCTTTTCCTGTTTTGCCCTTACAGTATTTAACATCATTGCCAACATCTAGGTGAAGGATGCAATACTGTATTTTTATTTGCCATATGACCAGGCAATAGACTCTTTAGATGACTATTGAACTACTATTGAAATAACAAATTATTATTATTATTATTATTATTATTATTATTATTATTATTATATTAGTACTGTGCCCTTCCCATGGGTAAGTGCCTGTTCTAGTTTCACCTCTGTGGCTATGATAAAGCATTGACCAAAAACAATGTTGGGAGGAAAGTGTTGATTTGGGTGACAAGACCCAATCACAGTCAGGGAAGAACCTAACCAAGAACCTGGAGGCAGCAACTGAAGTAGGCATGGGGGGAACACCGCTTCCTGGTTTGCTTCCTGGCTTTCTCAGCCTGCTCTCCTACACACCCCAGGACCACATGTCCAGGGCTAACACTGCCAACAGTGGGCTGCTCCCTCCTACATCACTTTGCAGTTAAGAAAATGCCCACATACATCCACATACAAGCCTACAGGCCAATCTAGAGGAGGCAGTTCCCAGCTGGGGTCCTTCCTCCATGGTACATCACACTGACATGAAAGACTAATCCTCACAGCCTCTTCTGCTCACGTTATGCCTCACCCTGTCAGCACAAGTGTTGATGTTGCAGGAATGCATGTGTGTCCTGTCAGCCCAAGTGAAGATGTTGATGTCACAGGAATGCATGTGGGCTTCAGACTTCAGTGAGAAATCCAGGAGTCACCATAAAGTGTAATGGAGGCCGTACATATCCTTCACAGCATTTTTATCATACAAAGGAAGAATTCTGCTATTATTAGTCCACCAATTTTTATAAGAAAAGTTATTTAATTTTATCAACATGTAATTCAATCCAGACAACCAAAGGAAGCTTCTTTTGTGCTTCAGTACTGGACATCGAAGTAGCAGGGGAACTGGGTTTTCAGTGCATCATAGTGACATGGCATGGCGTTGTCCTGTCACTGTTGGTCTGGGTATGGGGCCAGCTAGGCTTTATCTAAAGCCTCCCTGCTGAGCACCAGTGTAGACATTCACGGAAGACATGCTGTCTCAGGCACAATCCCTAAGCACATGTCCTGCATGAGCAAATGGCTCCCAGGCAGAGCTGGCTATTCTTATGTAAGGCCCAGAATATCAGCCCTGTTTGTAACATGGCAGAATTAGGGTATGTACCCTAGGCAGCCCAACGTTAGAGCTGACCAATGACTACAACAACCAACCCCCTGGTTTGAGACATAGCCTCGCCCCCAGGCACCCAGAGGCAGCCCTGCAATGGTCCAGTAAGTTCTATCCGGAGTTTATCACCTCTAAGAGACTAACAGGAGAAAGAGCACCCACAAACCATTCCAAGGGCTTGGGGAAAGGAAACATGGTTCTATACAACATAAGACAATCCTAGATTATTCTAAAAAGTCATAACACTGTGCTCTGGTGTCATCTAATAGAGTAATAAGCGTGTTATCTCAATTAGAATCCAGGTCCCCTGAGACCCTTCTTCTCATCACTTTATGCTCACTGCCATGGGCTCTAAGTACCTGTGGGCTCTTGATAATCACTGCATTTAATGCAATTTGATCCAAGAGCGCCTCTGTTCTCCTTGACCTGGGGTGTCTCAGTTCCCCATAGGGCTACTCCTTTCAGATAAATACCTCAGCATCAGCAATCTTTTTTCTAATAACATGGGTCATGAGTGTGGACAGGGCAGACCACAGCAAAGGCCAGGCCAGCCTGCGCTTGCCTTTCTGTACAGCTGGAGGTAATTTTCAGCCCCATATTAGAATCTGAAAAGTAACCGTGCTATTAATAAAATGTTCAAAATGCGTGAGCACATTTGAACAGTTTTATTTCCACCATAAGGCTAACTCAAAACGTTTTGGCAAAGAACAGAGCTACGGCATTTGCTCAAGCAGCAAGGAACTCTACTCTCCCAGACGTGTTCAAAGGAAGCTGGAGAGGCCTGCAGGTGGCCCTGAGTCCAGTCCTCTTACCCGGCAAGCACAAAAACCCCTGATGCCCACAGAGCTGTTTCATCTTGCCAATTGTTTTGCATATTACATTAGATCAGGAATTGCTGGCATTGCAGAGAAGATGCAGCCTCAAGCAAGCTCTGTGAGACGCTCAAGAGCGATATCGTACACGGCTTACATATTCTTTTCAAAGTATTTCCACACACGTGATTTCAGAATACTGGCCCATCACCTTGCTTCACTGGGTCAGCCTTCCCCTGTCGTAACCCACAGGGCTACCTGTAGCAATAACTGAAAAATCCAACTGCCCGGTTTTATAATATGAGGAAGCTTCGATTTTCTGCCAAGGCCATCTTTGGGTTTCTGTGGGTGACTGCTGTAATGTCTATCTGAATCTCACAGCAGGAGATTTAGTCACACCTTCCCTCCATGCAGAAGAACGCCTTTATCCAAAAGTGAGCAGTGACTGCCTGTCAGTCAAGGGTAGTTTGACCAGCAGAATGTCGCTGAGCGCACACTGCCTCACGGCACAGCGTCGGCACAGGCAGGCACTGGAACCATCACCCAGAATGCTGCTAAAGATTGTGGGGTGAGTGAGGACAGATACCTGACACGTGGCCAGGTGCTCAATAACTACTGATTGTGAATGATGATGGCCGCCAATGCCACTTGTGAAATAACTACATTCGTTTTTATTGTGTGTTTTAACTCATTCACTGTTTATTCAGTTATTTCCGTTGTGTGAGCATGTGCATGCCAGTGCACCAGTATAGAGGCCAAAGGGCAACTCTCAAAGAGTTGGCTTTCTCCTGCCTCTGTGTGGGCTCTGGGCATTGGACTCTGGTCTTCGGTCTTGGTGGTAAGCACCTTTACCCTCTGAACTGTCTCTCGAGACCCAAAAACTACATGAGGAAAGATAGAATAGATAGGTTGATTTATGCCCTCACCTGAAATGCTGGGGTTTGAGTTGCTGGGGTCTCTGTTCTGTGGGAGGGGAGATTCCTAAATCAGTGAAAGAATGAGCAAGCAGCCATTGCCACTTTCTGTGTTACAGAATACCACTCACCAAAGAAGAAGACACAGACCACACATGCTTAGGGATTTATGAATTGCCAGTACAAGAAAACCACCACTTCCAGCAGGTTTTGCCCTGCTATAGCTACATACTACATACAGCTACATACTAGGAATTTCACTATTCAGAACTGAGTGAAATGTAGTTTCAAATGTAGTTTTTTCTTTAGCAAGATACCAAGAATTTTAGGATCTTTCCAATAAAGCATTAAGCCAAGAGTCAGCCCCCTGACACCTTGTTCCTTGGAGGTGACTGTGGGTACAAGCCACCACGGTGTCAAGTTACACTAATCTCTCTCCTTGCCTGACACTGAAGGGCTTTCTGAGCCTCGGAAGGATCGCCCTGAGGGCAGAGCTAACAATCCACATCCAGTGAGGATGAAGTCTGTGAGTGAAAGAAGTCCCTCAGCTTAGGCACAGTAAGGGCAGACAGCCCGGAGGCTGTGTGCTGGCCCCACTCCGGAGTCAGCTTCACCAGTCCAGCATAGGGCTGTTTGCTATCAGCTGGGGCTGAGGCAGATTCCACACTCCGGTGAGCCCGGAGTCTGGGAGCAGCTGTGTAGTTACATGCCCACTATTTCAAACTCACGCTGGCTCAGCTTAACTTCCTGTGCTAGTAAGGAAACTAACGCACCCCCAGTGGGATATTAATTTCAGGCAAACAAATATTTGTGCGTAAATATTTTCCAACTACTGTATGAGACACAATTATGCCAAATATGAATGTGACTTTACCTGAAGTTTGGATTTAGGTATGTCTGCTGAACCCAAAAACCTTGCTAAGGGTTCTTGTTTCTGCACCGTCCTGTATGGAAACGCTGGCTTCTCACAGCTCAGTGAGCACTATAGGGAGGTGACAGAGAATGCCACAGGCGTTAGAGGCCCCGGCGAGAGTTGTGGGCTGCCCATGACAAAGGTGTTCATGTGAACTGAGCGTGTAGACACCCTTGTTCTTCCTCACCCTGGCCTTATACTGCATTTTCCAGTCCTCACTGACCTCTGGAACCACCTGGGAAACTTCTAGAACACTCAGACCACAAGAGGCTGATATGCCTGAGACAGGTACAGTTTTAAATAGTAACGGAAAGATCAACAAACTACCTGATTTATCAAGAGAGACCACGATAAAGCCATATGTGTCTGTGTGTGTGCTTGTGTATATGCGTGTGTGTATGCTTGTGCACGCATGTGTGTGCGCGTTTGTGTGCAGTGTGTGCATGTATGTGTGTGCCCTAAGGACGTGCAAGTGAGTGGACTGAATTTCTGGGTATTCACACTATTATCTATAGCAGTCCTTTCCTCCCCCCTCCCTGTCTCCTCCCCCTCTTCCTTTTCTGTTTTCTGTTTTCTCACACGGAACAGAGGAAGCACTAGTTTAGTTTTAGCAAATGCCACTTACTCTCAAGCCCGCCTGGAAGCGGCTGTCAGGTAGGGCATTTACGAACCGCCCCGATGACAAGAGCCGGCTTCAGACTTTGCCTCGAGTTCTGTTAGATATGAGCTCCTCCGGGAAGGGAAGAGCGTTATTAAAAACCTCTCCAGAGACGCAGAATGAGGGGCCTCACGCTTCGGTCTGCAGCAGAATCGTGTGGGAATGCTCCGCACGGGCAGGCTCCCGACCCCAACCCATCACCACCACTGTGTGAGAGCCCAGATAGCTACGTGTGACGGAGGAGTCTAAGGCACCAAGAACATTAGAGGAGGGCAGATAATGGCGCAGGCTTCCGCCTCGCCCGAGGCAGAACTTCTCAGAGCCTAGCGAGGCGATGGAACGTACGTGCTCACGGGCTGCCCCATGGCCATGGATATTGGATGCTACCTTACGGACTGAACAGGAAAACCAAGGGCTGGAGCCCATCTCCCCAGCGTGCCCCTTCTACCACCGTTTCAGGTCTGTGCTGGATCGGTTCAGAGGTGCGTCTGTGTCCACGGGCTCTTTACTTTTTTTCAGAACTGAGGACCAAACCTAGGGAGCCCCATGTAATGGGCTAACAGTTCTGCTACTCCAGCTGCTGCTCCAGCTGGCTTTTCCTGGAGGAGTGCATGCAAGGGGGCGGGGCCGTGGCAAAAAGGAGGAATGAGGTTCCCTTCTTTTCCTGGAGCTGGGGGCCTCATGCAACTGTCTGAGGGTTTCTGCCTCGGCCAGTGGTGGTGTGCTGCCTGCATGAGCTCAGGGACGTCCCCAAGCACAAAACACATATAAGAACAATGCTTTGCCATGAGACCACAGCAGACCTCAGTGGCTTCTCCCAAGTTACCGCAGCTTGGCTTTTACACATATTCTCTATCTTCCGAGTCCAGCACACGTGTCAGCTTCTTCAGGAATCCGTTTCTTGATCACCAGAGCAAGCGGCAGCTTCCCGGTCCATGTCACCCACATCGGTTTCTTAGGCATCTCCAGTGAGAGCCACCTGACTCTGAATCACACTGTTCCTCTTGTGAGGCCATCTGTGGGAGTGTGTGTCCACTCAAGGCGCTCCCCACTTCTCTGAGCCTGTCTGAGATGCCCATCTTCCTTCTGTGGGCATCAAATGCTGGCATACTCCACCGCCTCATGATTGTTAATACAGCATGCCAAGGCTTCTGCGTGTTAAGAATCAATGAGAATCACTCCTTCAGGTCAGAGAGGCCCTGAAGTCACATGAGGAGACCAGAATCTCGGGGCTCACAGGAGGTCATTTTCTGAACCTTCCTTCATCTTTTGATTTCTAGAAACCGTGACATGGGCAAACACCTTGCCTCTTTAGAAGCTGTCTTACTTCGCAAGAATTCATGCAACATTTGCCCATGCTGACTGCACATTCTCTCTGCCGTGTAGCAACTCTAGGCCCTGAAGTTGCCTCCTTTGTAGTATCAGGATCCTGCCCCCGAATTCTGAATCCTGGAGACCAAACATCTACTTGAGCTCTGGTGTGACTCTTACTAGCTTTGAGGCCACAGGTGTGTTCAGCAACACTGTGGGCTCAGCTTCCTTGCTAATATCACAGGTAGATGACAATGTCTACCCCACAGGGCTTTTGTGAGAAACTGTCCTATGCAAAGACCCTTCAGGGTAGCCTAGTGTGAGGGAAGTACCCCTCCCAAACAACATCCAACATGCCAGACCCGGGGAAGAGACACATCATTCTGTCACATCCTGCAGTGAACCCACAAACACACACAGACACAGATACCCCCACACACAGAGATACAGACACACCCAGAGACACCCATAGACATAGCCACATGCATATAGACAAAATTAAATACACATAGATACACACACTCTCTCACACTCATACACATATATGCATACACTAAGACACAGACACATAAATTGACACACAGACAGAGCTCACACTCAGAGACAGACACACACAAACTCACAAAGATACACACAGAGAGACACACAAACGCACAGAGAAAGAGAGAGACAGAGAGACAGAGAGCAAGAATGAGAGAGCTAGACTTGTCTACAAAACAGCACATAATCACTAAAGACATGGGTCGAAAGTTGCAGCAGCGTGATAGGGCTCTGAGTTAGGTATTTCTGTACTCCTCTAGCCTGACAGTAAATTTCTCAGGGTTTCTGGGAAGGGAAGGGCTAATACGTTACAAGGGTCTTAAAATATTAAAACCTCATGACCTAGAAATGCTATCTCCAGAAATCAATCCAAAGGGAAACAAGCCAGGAACGTGGGCAAGGATTCGTGCACAAAAATGTCCATTAAAGTGTTACCTTTAATGGTGAAATCTGAAGATGATTAAATACATTACAGTCTATTTACAGGATAAAATATTGTGGATTATGAACATTTTTATTTATTTATAAGAAATGTTAATTCCATAATGAAATCCTTAGGGACATTTTTTATACTTAGAGAATTAAATGTTTATATGAAATATTATTTGAAGCATGTAGCAGCCATAGGCAAAGGGAAGTGTTAAAGAAACAAGAAGAGAAGTTTCTGTATTGACAGAATCGTGGGAAAATCTTACTCCTTTCCTGACAATTTATATATGCCTTAAAAGTCAACACAGTAAAAATATCATTTTAATGATTTCTGAAGGCAGTAAGTTCAGAATATGAGTATCAGAATTAATTGCCATTGAAAGCTGTTTTCCCTTGTGAAATACCGGGAAGACCCAGATGAGGTTACTCCCACCCGACGAGGGGAATGGGCAGACCTCCTCAATGGTCTGTCTTTCTCTTACAGACTCAGAGCAGTTCAAAGAACGTTGCAAACACATCACACATATGTACACACTCACACTTACATGTGTGGGCAACACACATGCTTTCACACAGTCTCACACACTTATGCACACACTTGTACACACTTTCACACACACACTATCACACATTCACATACTCATACACAACACTCTCATACATACTTGCGCACTTACATGTATGTACACACAAATACACACACTCTCGTATACAGTACCTTCACACGTAATTTCACACATGCATCCACACACTCTCTCACACAATCATGCACACACTATCACACATACATGCGCATATGCACATTAGCACACCCATGACTCTCACACTTATTTGCACACATGCATACAAACACGTACAGTCTCACATATTTTCATCTGCTCACACACTCACGCGCACAAACGCACATGCACATAAAAAGCAGGACAGGGAGCCCCAGTTGCTGAGTGAAGCCTCCACCTCAGGTGTGTGAAAAGCAAGGCAGGAAGAGTTGGGCAAGGCGCGAACGCAGCGCTCAGCATGCCCACCCCACTCTGATGCCAGGCAGGCCATGAGGGTTCCACATCTGGCACAACCACACGGATAGAGCTGCTCACCTCATCAGGGCAGGCGTGTCCCTGCAGGGCAGAATGCATGACCCTCAGCCACCCCCTTCTGGAGTGTTGCCCCTGGTGTGATGAACGCCTGTGTGCTGTATATTTAGGTGTGCACGTGAGTTTCTGACCGCTGTGCGCTTGTGTGGAGCCCAGAGGTAGATGTTAGGTGTCTTTTGCTATAGATATCATTTTGTTTTTATCAGAGTGTCACTCTGAACCTGGTGCTTGCTGGCGCCGTTGGAATGGCTGGCCAGGGCCCTGGGGCTGGGCTACAGGCTGCAGCACTGACAGGCTTCTAGTGTGTGCCAGTGCGCATGCGGCAAGCGTTTACCTGCTGGGCCTGCCCCAGATGTCTGGAAAGGCGTATTCCCAGGAATTATCACTCCCTCCTCCCACTGACAGAAGCAAAGCACTGTCAAATCTGGCGCGGGGGGGGGGGGGGAGGGGCGGGGGAGGAGGCCCTTGCTGTCTGTCTCCTGCGGAAAGTCAGCAGCAATTCAGGAGCCCCCAGACAAGCGAAAAGCACGGGGCTCACTGAAGAGTCTTAAGTGACCCCATCCATCAAATACAAAATGTGAGCGCCCTAAATTCCTGTGCGGTCCGGGGCACCCGCCATCCATCTACAGCTGCAGGGAAGAGCACTGGGCTTGAGGGAGTCCTGTCCCAGCTTCTGTCACACACATACACACACACACACACACACACACACACACACACGTTCGATGACCAGCAGCTATCCCGCATGCACACCAGCAGGTCAGCAAAAAAGGACATCATCAAGGCAGAGCCCGAGAAGACCTGGACCACGAAATGACTGGCTTGGCTTTTCACTTAGAGAAACAAAGCCTCTCTAAACTGCAGCCTTCCCTAAGGGGGGAGGGGAACCTGCTAGGAAACCCAAAAAGGGAGCCAGACACAAAACTGCTTGGTTTTACCTCTTGAAAAAAAAAATCAAACAAATTGCAAAACTCTGGCTTTAATGCCAGAACAGTTTCCATAAAAATATGGATTTTACTGTTTACTTCTCCTTAAAAAGAAAAAGACAAGTTGCCTAGGACCCACATGGCATCAGCTAAAACCCTCCCAGCCCTTAGGGCCCTAACCTTCAGCTTTAGTGTCTGAAGCTCCACCCCTGACACCGTGATTGACAGGTCACACGGTGGGAAGGTTTGCAGGCATGTGCAATTTGCCTACACTCTAGACTTTATCAGTTAAAACAAACAGGTAAGAGGGGTTTTTTTTGTTTCATTTGAAATTTTTAAAGAAATAAAATAATATTCAACAGCACATGGGAGATGACTTTTTTTGGTATTAATGAGTCCATTTGAGTTCTTTCAGGAATAGATAAAAAGGTTCATCTATAGGTAAGCTGAAAGGTAAGGGGTTCACCTGCAGCCCAGCTCTCCCCAAAGACAAGCACAATTAGAGAAAAGCAGCATATTTATGGAAATTCAAATTTTTCCCTGTCATGAGAATAAATCCAAAAAGATAAATTTTTAGCTTCAACATAAAATGAAGTTATAGTTCTTTGACAAATGATGTTCTTTGTTGCCATGGCAATGGAGCCTGCTCGAGGTGTGCATGGGGAAGCCTGCCCATAAATCAGATGTTTTAGGAAGGGACTAAAGCAAACATTTCTAGACCGTTCCCCAGATATAGTGCCAAAAATGTAATTATAGACATTTGTATCAGTCTACTGTAGAGCGTGACAGGTCCAATTTCACAAAATGTTAATTAAAAAAGCTATTAAATCTATGCCCCTCAGAGAGAGATTAATATCACACGTAAGGTTGGAAGTCAACACAGCTCAGTGGCTGTGAAAATTGGGCCGGTGGAATCAGAAAACAGCGCAAATCTATATGAGGTGCTGGGTGAGGGGTGCAGCAGACTTGGACTGCCCAGAGTGCGTGATCAAGGATGTAGGGGTTGGATGTGGAGAAGAAAAGCTGGAAGACTGAAGTTAGCACATTGAACCCAGAAAGACAAACTATTAGCAGCTTCCAATGAGGTTAGAAAAAGACAATTAGCTTAAAACTCAGACATTAGAGAAATATTTCTGAAGGCCAAAGTCATGACATTCCCCTCCAAGGCCACAGGCTGGTTGCCTGCAGGCAACTCTTGTCAGGCCTGTAGCTTTCTTTTCCAAATGTGAGTTGTCTGCCAACACTTGAAAAAAATCACATTTCAGGTAAAGCTCACATAAGACCTGGTTGCTTCTCTTTGAAAGGCAGGTGATGTTAGAAGCAACAGCCTATATTCCAGACCTCTGGAGCCGGGGCTGAGGTCTAAGAATGAAGCTCCATGAAGATAGGGTTGCCCCTCATACCTCCGGGCCCAGGACTCAGGCTGGGCATGGCAGGAGGAACGAGCGAGCAATGGCCACCCCTTCTGGGGGCTTCCCTGCCTGTCCTGTCTCCTGCCTGCTCGCTGAAGCCATTTTCTCAGTTGCTTTGTGCTGTGAACGAGCGAGCAATGGCCACCCCTTCTGGGGGCTTCCCTGCCTGTCCTGTCTCCTGCCTGCTCGCTGAAGCCATTTTCTCAGTTGCTTTGTGCTGTACCATGAGGGGGGAGGATACGCTGCCTTTCAGTGTGGATTTCCACAGGATCTGCTCTGACAGCTGCATGTAGAGACCACTGAAGAGAATGGAAGTTCCCTCACTCTCTAAAGACTGGAAGGATAGCCCCCCAAACTGGCTCATACTGGTCACTCATGTTAGGGGTCCGATGTTGTGTAAGTTTTTCAAAGACCCTGTGGTGCCCAGAATGACACAGGACCTTCAGACCTGGTGATCTCCACCACGTCAAGACGCTCAGGTGCTATGTCTAGAAAGATGCTTCTGATCTTTATCTGTGTGGGACCTGTGGTGATAATCTATTCAGAAGAAAGTTACTCTAAAACTGCCCCTAAGCCGAACAGCAAATCATTCCTAGAAGGGGAGAGAAGGATACAGAGTCCCTGAGAAGACAACACGGGGATAGTGCCAGAGTGTGTAGTGATGTGTCTATAAGCCAGGATATGCCATAGTGGTGTGCCTATAAGCCAGGGAATGCCATAGTGGTGTGTCTATAAGCCAGGGAATGCCATAGTAGTGTGCTTATAAGCCAGGGAATGCCAACAATTGTCAGCAGCAACCAGAAGCCCAGGGACCCCCAGACTTTAGAAGAAGCCACCACCACCAATACCTCATTTTTCAGCACCTGGCCTCCACAACTCAGAAAGAAGTTTTCTCAACAGCATCACCAAGATTGGGGCCATGTTCTACTATGACCAGGGGTGACTGATTTGAACATATTCCTACCCATGTGCCAGAGAGGTCCCCCTGAAACACTGTTTAATCATTCTCTAGGCAGATTTGGCTTCACCTGGGTTCTTAAAACTCATCAGCACTGTGACGTCTTACAGAAGAAAGTCCCTATTTCTGATCAAGCCTTTCAGACTGAGGTCCAGCACAGCCCCAGCCACAAAGGCTCCCACATCGCAACCAAAGTGACTCAGCTGAGGGGTTGCGCACACTTCACTGACTTGCTCTGAAACATCATGAGGGCATGGAGCAAGATGCACGTCTGTGCCATTCAGCTGGACGAAGATGTCAAGCCTGGGCTCTGCTGTGGACTGAGCAGGCATGCGAGGTGCTCAGTCAGTGGAGAAAAGACTCTGGTCCGTGTGCAGAGTTCTGTGGTGGCTCCTGGGAGGCAGGTGAGAATCTAGCAGAGCATCACCCGCTCTGCAGCTCCCCTTCACATACTGCCAGCTGCCTTAGCACACTTAATTCCAGGTCACCCAACAACCGCAGATACCTGCCGCCTCGTTTCATGGAAAAGTGACCTTAGACATGGAGCATCACACTTTCTATGACTAAATGACAAGACTGGCTAGAAAATCTTTCTAGCGGAGGGGAGGAAGGGCCAAACCTTCCTGAGTGTTCAGCACAGGGAAGTGAACAGTGAACTGGGTGGGCCTTGTATTGGCGGGGGGGGGGGTAAACGCTTGGG
The DNA here is from genome assembly GCA_028658305.1 of Pachyuromys duprasi. NCBI lineage: Eukaryota > Metazoa > Chordata > Mammalia > Rodentia > Muridae > Pachyuromys > Pachyuromys duprasi. The sequence continues at coordinate 46,883,762 of CM053743.1, read as the reverse complement.
GCTGGAGACATGGCTCAGCACTTCAGAGCACTGGCTGCTCCTGAGGAGGACCCAGGTTCAGTTCCCAGTGCCCACACACTGACTCACAACCATTTGTTACTCCACTTCCAGGGGATACAATGCCCTCTTCTGAGGCACCAGGCACACACATGGTGCACAGATATATGGGCGGGCAAAACGCTCATAGACATAAAAACATAAGTAAGGAATTCCTTCAAACAGTGTCAACGTAGTTGGAGTTGATCTAGTTACACTCGCGAGCCGCTGTGTCAAAGCTACGTTAAAGCTCGGGTCTGCGCTCAGGTTTGTGAAGCCAGTGTGGGGTTCAGTGAAAGAACATGTGGAAAGCAGGGAGGCCAGAAGACAAGTTCCACCCCCAGATGCAGGTGTCATGGAAAAAAACGGAGGAGTGTGCCGATGGGGAAAGTGGGAGCGGTTTGAGGGACACCAGGGGGTAAACTTTGGTTTGCGTCAAGGAGGGTAAGCCGTGCTCGCTCATCCAGAGCAGGTCAGCACAGAGCACAGAGCAGCTGCGGTGGAGGCAGACGTGGTAAACTCGGTTGAAGAGAGGCTGATCCCTGTGCCTCTGGGGCTTGGAGCTCAGCTGGCTGACAATAGTGCATCTTCCACCTTCCGCCATCGCTCCTTCATTCACTTGGTGGAGTGCTCACTTGAAGCCCTAGCCCCCTTCTCTAACAGTGCATAGACAAGCATTAGGAGGCAGACGCAAAAGGATCAGAAGTTCAAGGTTTTACCCCCGGCTACATGGCATATTGGAGGCTAGCCTGGGCTACATGAGATCCTTTCTTAAAAAAAAAAAAAAGATGATGAAAAAGATAATGGCAAATACTGGTTACAGCCACTATTGCTGTGGTGTGTCCTGCCCATGGACAGGGCACACTTGTGTTCTCTGCTCCAGAGCCACACAGCTGGCATCTGCTTACTGCAAACCCCCAGCCACTGCCAGGCAAGCACACAGACATGAAGACTCACTCCCTAGCTAAGGAAAACCAGAGAGGCAGCTTTTATTCTTGGGTCTCCCAGATAATCAGGCCAAAGCCCCCTCCACAAGCTGTCTCACACCACATCCCGTTTCTCCGCCCTGGCCCCCTCTGTCTTTCCCAGGCACACTCTAATAAAATACTGGGATGGACTCCCCACCTCTGCATCAGCTTTCAAGAAGTCCAACCTGAGACACACATCTCTCCTCTCACGCTGTGGGGAAGGCACCAGGCCTGAAGGAACACAGGCCCACTGTCCAGCAGGGTCTCAACAACCATGATTTGGCAGAAAGACGGTTTTGCTTGGCTGCTGAGGATTGTACAAAACTTCATAGGCCTTGCCAACTTTTAGAAATCGGGGAATCTCACACCAAATCCTACATCTCCCTTCAGCTTGAAAAAAGTCTAATTTGTTTTCCCCCAAGCCTGCATTCCAATACTGAAATCAGGGCTGGAGCTGGAATGGCTTGGCCCTGGGCACTGAACCAGTCTTTACGAGTCTTTCACGTAGGCTCAGGGTCCCTCCAGGTCTCTCAAGTTCCTTGAGTGTACAGTCAACATTGTAGCACATAGAAAGCACTCAATCTAGTTTATAGGCATCATTTCTGTTTAAAACAATCCCCTGGAAGGAGAGCTATCATCTATGAAGGTGGGTAGGTCTGTGCCTCTCCATCGCTTTCACCTGCCTGGCAAGGTAGTGATAAACATCTCCACAGATGCTCTCCTGAAAAGAACATGAACCAATAGTGAGGGCAGCTGCAACAGGAAATTTGTTTGATGAGGGACACAACAGGAAAGAAAATCACTTGTGGCTTTAGCAAGGAGGTCAGCAAAACAAACAGGTCTCAGAGTGCTAAGGGTGGCTACAGCTCAAAGCTGACATGTTAAACAGTTCATATTGACCGAACCATGTCTGTGGTACAGAATGGCTTCAGCCGAAGCTCTTGTAACCAATGAGTTTGACAGTGGGTCACCGAGGGAAGCAGGGATTCCAGGGCGCACAGGAACCAGCGGCCCAACACGGAAGATGCGGCTGCTGGCCTGGTGGCGTGTGTGCTCCACAGACATGAGAGCTGCAGATAACTAGCTCAGCTGTGAAGCAGAGCCCAGAAAAGTCAGCACCTTCAACAGAAGGGCTTCAGGGGTGCCCCTCACAGGAGTCTGAGCGGTTGTCCTCTCCATCCATCCCTTATCTGCAGGGCCTAAGCTTTCCCCAGTCCACTTCAATGCCAGGAACTAAGAGTGACACGAATAAGATGGAAGGGCCATCCTGGGAAACCTAACTTCTCATCCTGTTCTCACACTCTGAGGTGAGGGGCCTTCCCAGTTTGCAGTCTGGGCTCCTTGCAGATTTCCTTGGCTTCCCATTCTTCCCCTCTTAAATTTCTCCCCTTGAAAACCTGAATGAATCTGACTGTATCTTGTTGTCACATCACACATATTTGCTCGTGGAAAGCTCTTATTATCAGGCTGGGTGTAGTGGTTCATGCCTGCAATCCCAGCACATTTGAGGAGGAGGCAGGCGGATTGCTGTGAGCTGCAAGCCATCCCGGGCTGCAAAGTGAGACCAAAACCAAAACAAACAAACAAAAAGCCAAAAGCAATGGCCATTGTGTGTGCTTGGCTGATCTGTCTGCTCCGTGTCTTCATGGAGGCCCCTGCTTGAAGGTGCTTACTACAGGCCAAAGAGGAATGCTCCCCAAAAGAGAACAAGCCGGTGAGTGAGCCTCATTGAACTGAGGATGGGATTGAGGGAAAGAGGAAGAGGAGGATGAGGAGAAGAGGAAGACCACCTCTTAGTTGTCCCTACAAAAGAATGGGAGGAGAAGGCCCCCATCGCCTGTTTATGATGTTAGAAATCTGTCTGACAGATTCTGTCTCTGTCTTCAGACTGGCAGGTAGGAGGGTGGTAGGTACTCCTTGGAGAACTTCCAGTCAGTAAATCTTTTGTGACCACAGTGAAGGCTGTGGAGCTGTCATCACCTCTGTCTTAACCCTCAACATTTCCAGTTTCTCATTTCATCGGGTGACACAAAAAGAGAAGTGAACTTTCTGTGTGAAGTATATCTCATACCAAGATACATAAGAATACAGAGATCAGTGCATTGCTTCTCTTTCTCCCCCCTCCCTCTCTCTTGTTCTCTCTCTCTCTCCTCCCATCTCTTTCTTCCATCTCCCTTCCTCTCTCCCCCTCCCTCCCTCTCCTTTTCTCCCTCTCTCCCTCCCCCATTTCTCTCTTAAAGGGTTAACATTAAAAGGAAGTCTTCAGGCTGGTTATTTCATAATTCACATCAAGATAGAAAAGGGAGACGAAATCAGCAGCATCATTTATAAGCCCCGGGAAGTGGAAGTTTCCAAGCTGCCATAAATAAGGACCAGAGCATCTGCCAAGTCAGAGGGCTTGCCAAATTTGAAATCCACTCAATCTTTACATTTTGGAATCCAGAACAGAACACCAACCTTGTGGGATTTATAATAATTTCTTCTCAGCAAAAATTCTTGCTATTTATAAGAAAGTAAAAACAAAAAGTAAAAAATATGACATGGGGAGGTTCTTACTTTTTTAACCATCTGGGAGCATTGTGGGTAGTGAGCACTGCGGAGACAATTAGGTGGAAAGGTCTATGCACTGTTTTTAAATCCAATTTGGTCAAAGAAGAAGAGTGTACAAGGGCCATGTGTGTGTGCGCGTGTGTGCTTGCACATGTGCGTGTACTACTGTGCTCTCACTGGAACTTAGTTTATCTCTCTCTTTTCCTTTCTCATACACAGACCACCACCCCTGAGATTCCAGTCAACCAATTTAAATTTTCTAATGCATAAAAATTAAAGGAAAGATAAAGAAGCATATTTGGGGTGTGAGTCCGGATAGAAGGGGAGTGAAAGTAGAGCAAATTATTTCTTAAGAAAAACAAAAGTGGTGGTGGTGGGGAATAAGTCAAAAGAGTAGAGGTTCTTCACATCCATTTGATGACCTCTAGCAAATGGAGCAGAGGTCTCAGGTGGCTGAGGGCCTGGCAGAGCAGAGCTGCACACAGACAGTCTAACCCAGGCCCTCACAAGTTCCTTGGCTTCCTGAGTTGTTCTTGTCTTCTCTGTAGATGATGGAAACAGAAGGAGCAGATTATAAATATCACACAGACTGTCACCCATGGGGACAAGGGTGGCACCGGCTTGGTGTAGTCTGGTATCACCCAGAGCCTAGGCCCGTGTCTCATGAGCATTTGACACAGCACGATACCCTAGATCTTGAAGAGACCTGATATAAAGACCAAATGAGGAACGTGGCCAGTGTTCTAATATTACCGTTCTGTTGAGGTACCCTGGATCATTCTTGCTGCATAAATGAAAAGACAGAGGCACAGTGTAGAGAGGTGAGGTGTGAAGGAGTTCAAGGGACAACGATGAGGCACCAAGAATGACGGCAACTAGACAACGCGAGCCCTGAAGGGCAGGAGCAGCAAAGCAACCCCGACAGGCCTCTAGAGTGCTCCTGGAAGAGAGGGCCTCTCACTCACAGGGTGTGCCAGGCATGTCCAGCTACCCTTATACTAAGATCTGCTGATGTGCCCACTGGTCAGGCGCTGGGAGGGTCGGTGTGGAATCAAACAAAGCTTGTTCGCATGATGGGAAGGTGATGTAACTCCCCCAAATCACAGACCCTGACAGCAGCACAAAAGAAAACACCTGTTTGGGGAGTCTTTCTCAAAGTCGGAAGCATCTTGGGGGGGGTGTGCTCTGGTCTCCATCAGAAGTAAAGTGGTGTTGGCCCCCCTAAAACCAGGGTGTTGGCCGACACTGCTGCATGAACTTACCCGAGGTTTAATGCTATTCTCCATAGCAAACAGCATAGCCTGAATATTTATCTAACAGGGCTTCAGAACGGATTGCAGTTTGATAAGGATTATTAAAAAGAGATAAAAGGGTGGAAAATAAACACAAGAGATGTTTTTTCTTCCCTCCTTGGAAACATAATAAAAATATCAGAAGGAGGGAAAAAACTCACTGCTCATTAGCTTGTGGTTGGGCAGGAATTTTAATTCAGTAAACACAGGCTCTGAGATCTTGTGGCCTATGAGGTGGACTTGACCAAATGACTGGAAAATTAGCATATGCCCTTGGCAGTCTCTCCCAATCCCTGGCTGCCAGAATGTGTGTGTGTGTGTGTGTGTGTGTGTGTGTGTGTGTGTGTGTGCGGGCGCGTGCTCCATGTGACCACAGGCTGGAAGGCCTGTTCTGCTTCTCCATGCTGCAGAGGTCAAGAACAGCAGCCCAGGCATTTTGTGCCGCTCTGGTTCTGCTGTGTGGATTCCCTGGAGGTATCTGGGTGTGTCCTTTAGCTTCCATCCCATCACTCGGCAGCCCCGCTGAGATGATTTCTCTTGGGATAACTCATTAGATAGTGAAAACTGCTCTAAGGAGATGAGAAGGGATGAAAGTCAAGAGCGATGAACAAATGCGCTTGATGACACTGGTCAAACCAGCAAACCATCAGTTCCAGTGCACAGTGCAAACATGCCCTGGATTCTCGTGAAGTGATTAGCACCCAAAGCTCTTGACGAAACCTGCTTCCTAAGGTAAAACAGAGAAACAGCTGCTGGCTTTCCCACCGTGCCGCACTCACACACCAAGATCTGCAAGGCAGTCTTGGGTGACAGAGACACCTGAGGGCTTAGGACACTGGGAGCAGACACCCTTCCCAGTGACTGGTTAACCTGACAAATCACCTTCATCAGGAGTAATCTCTGCCCAGTTGCCAGGGCCAGAATGGGTGAGTGCTTTCAACTATGGAAACAGTACTGTTTGGGTAAGCTCCATAGAGCTGCTAGGAGACCTGGGCAGCGTGTGGAATACTGCTTGGCACATACTTGCAAAACCGATACTCCTTAACTATCCTCACCATCCCTTAAGCCCTGGGTAGATCTACTTCTGACTGTAAAATTACCCCATGTTAAACAGATTCAATACCCCTTCTGGGTGACCAGAAGTCCAAGATGTAGTTATTTAAATCTTATTTTTGGCCTGATGAGACTATCATTGAGACAGAGGGACATGAAGTGCAGGCCAACAGCCCATACCTGGTCCTGTCTCCCCTGTCACAGTCACCCTTGCTCTCTCCTTCCTATTGCACAAGCTGCTCGATGTATCTGAGCACAAGTCTCGTAGCATATAAACAGACAGGGTGCTATTATGCCCTCTTGCTGGGGTCAACTTCAAAAGTATTCTCTATAGAACATAAAAGTTTAGTTGGAAGAAAATTAAAACCCACAAAATTTCCTTATGTACTCTGTACCGAATACCTTTTGACCAATGAAAATAATTCTAAGACAAGAATCACACACCATGCCTCTTATGTGTACAGTCCTTACTGATGAAAATGTCAGTGCGGCTTCCCAGTGCCGACTTGTCCTAGATGACTTGTCCCGGAGTAGGTGGGGCCTTCCCCAGATGACATTTCTCCCCACCCCTAATACTTTCAGCCCCGAATGGCATAGGGATTGATGATCTACAGAGAACACAGGACACATGGAAATAAATTATAAAACTTTATTGGCTTGTTAAAGAAATGGATGAATTCAGCAAGTACATTTATAGTCTAGCCACATTGTTAAAACAGCACTTAAAAGAAAATCTTAAAAAAAAAAAATGAGATGCATTGTTTACAGGAAATGTGGAAAAGGAGACTTGAAAACCCAGAATATTATAGGAGGGAAAAACAGGCATTAAAGTGAATCACAGGCTGCCTCTGGGTTCCAGCAAATGGATTTGAACCCAATAGGGGTGAAACTCAAGGACATGTCTTTTTTGGGCATCTCTTGTTTGTGAGTTAGTTCACAAATGCATTGGCTAAAATTAAATTGGTGGGAAATTTCTGATTCTTTTCTTTGTTTCTTATACATCCCCCCCCTTAACCCCCGCAGAAAAGTAAGACTCCAGACACAATGGCTTGGAAGACTCCCCACAATGGGTGGGGTTGGAAGTTGCTTCAGTATCACTGGCTACCCTGAAATGTGAGTCCAGATTAAATGCAGAATGAATGATCTTATGTCATGTTCAAATGGCTGGGAGGTCCCTTTGTCCCTGAACACCGGAACAAGGAAATGGTTATCCACACTGGGAAGCTGCCCCTGTCAGGCAAAAATTGCCGTATAACTTTTCTGGGCTGGGAATTCTGACCTAATTTAAACCTAGCAGCACTCACCCCAAAGCAATTGAAGTTCAGGAGAGTCCTCAGCTGTCAAGGTAAACTTGAAAGATTACCAAGCATTGAGGGTATGCAGAGGAAGGGGCAGCTTCTGTAGGAGATTCCTTGGAGTCAGATCTGCCGAGCTTCAGGATCCCAGCAGCTCTGTCATCATCAAGCAGAATGGCTGGCACAGCCCACACAGCTGGAGGCAGCCACCTCCTGAGCCCCATGGTGTATGGAATCACTCCCTTCCACAGAACCCTCCCCCCAAGTCTAGACCAAACAAGATGAAGTGAGTTTCAATTAGAGTGTGAAAGAATGAGATCAAAACAAAGGGAGGAATTCTAGACAGCATGCATCAAAGCAGGTGGAGGTGTGAATCGCCTCCTCACTGAGAGAGAGTCAGCACAGGATTGAGAGTCTAGTTTGCAAGAGAAAAAAAGAAAGTTGAGGGTGTTATAATTATGCAAAGCAGCCAAGAAAACCAGAAACATTCTGTTTATCATGGGGTCAGTTTAAAAAGGCGCATGCGTGTGTGCGTGTGCATGTGCGTGTGCGTGTGCGTGTGTGTGTGTGTGTGTGTGTGTGTGTGGTGGGAGCAAGCAAGTATCCTCTGCCCTGTTCTCTCTCACCCAGCATGCCCTGAAACTGCATTCCAGCCACATGCTCTGTCAGCTCCTTTGCAGCCCTCTGTCTCTGAGAACAGGCTTCAAGACTATTCTGAGCTTAATTCAGGATCCGGAAGAGTAAGGACCTAGGCAGAACATGCTGTGTTCCTTTTCTGTGGGGAAGGCTGAAACGGGGGGGGGGGGAGGAGGGCTGGGAGAGAGAACTCCTTAAACTGACTATGTCTAAGGCGCACTGGGGTTCATGTCCCCCTTCAGCCTTAGGACTTTTTGTATGCTGGCTGTTGTCACACCTCAGGGTGATATCCTATGATGTCAGAGGCTGTGTCTTACTCCATCTCAGCTGCCTAAGAGGGCCTCAGAGACCCCATCCACTTTGGGTCAACAAGCTATGGAGCCATATCTCTTTGAGATGGCGTGTCTGTTTTCCAGTTACCAAGGGCCATATCAGTCTACTAAGGACCATGAAGACTGCGGGAAGAGGGGAGGGGCCCTCTCATCTCATTCTGCTCAGACCAGAAGACATGGGGCCTGGAGGGAATTGATCTGTGTCAGATGAGGCAGAAGGAAGAGCTCGCTAGAACCCAGGGTGCCTCGGCACTTGGAGCATGTTGAGAACTGTAAGAACGACCCAGGTGACCAGGCCTGAGGTCCCAATGAGGTGGGAGTCACAGGGTCACAGATAGGTGTGCGTCTTCCGAAGTTCAGGTCCCAGCTTGCTTAATGCAGCTGTCACTGGTAGGCAGGCAGAAAGTGAGCTCGCAGGGAAAGACAGACAGATACAGTGGGGAACAATGACTCTGTCTAAGACAGAACAAGCAAGCTGGCAGCCCACAGGCTGGCTTTGTTGGCCTACATAATGATTTAAAAATAACTGAGCCAACTCTTTAAAAATAGGGATGCCTCACATAAAAATCCAGGTTTCACATCTTCCTTACAGAATAAGAAGATTTGGAAACTTGGGTCCTTGTTCCCTAGGGCACAGTTGGCTGGGTGACAGCTGCTCCTGGGTTAGGCAGGTGCTGGCTCCCCAAGACCACTTGCCTGGCACTGCAATGCCCAATTCCTGCCAGAGAGCCACAGACATAATGCCAGCCAAAAATGCCCCTTCTCCCTTCCTAATGCTATAAAAAATAAAATACACAGCACCATGAATCCTCCAAGAGCCGATTTCTTCTGGGGGACCAAAGAAAGCCAAAGATAAAAGGAACAGAATAGAAAAGAAAAGCTGGGTTGCTGATGGCAGTCTTTGGGGGGTTAAAAAAAAAGCAAAGAGCACAGGAATCATATGAAACAATTTTCTAATAGCCTGCTGTCCCCTGGAAGATGCCAAGTCATCTTTGATATATTAAATCGCCTTTCCTGTCCACTTCACATCTTAAAACAAAACAATGAAAAAAAAACATTCCTTTCATTTCTCCTACATGTTAACTGGAATTATTGCTTTTTTTTTCTTTCTGATCTGAGAAACTTATAAAATAATCTTTAAAGAATCCATCATCTATTTATGGCTCCATGAAAAACCATAAAAGCTAAAGGTTTAGGGTTTTTTGTTTTGTTTTGTTTTTTGTATTTTTTTTGTGCCAAATGGCTGATATTTAAGACTGTTTGCTGCACTGAGCCCCTGACTGGCTGGCAGTTTGAATTTCATTTTCCTTTCAGGGGTCAAGATTTCTGCTATTAGCTGGCCTTTTGGTAAGTCAACACCTTTGGGAAAGACAGAAATCTCAGTAGTGACAGGAGCTGTCACTTAGCAGCAGCAAGCTGGGCTGTGGGAGTGCCCAAGACCCAGAGCCCTCTGTGCTGAGACCCACTTGTGCACCTGGAAACAGAGCCCTTGAGGTCTGTGGAAGCCACTGGCCTTTTTAGGCACAGACATGGATGACCAAGGCAAAAGCTGTAACTCACAGGCTGAGCTGGGCAGCCGTAGAGGCTCAGGAGAGAACACCACAGGGTTCACCTTCTCGTGGGAGGCCTAAATAGGTTCCGGTTTATTAAGATTGGATGCCATGCTTACAGAGGATGGAAAATAGTTCCCAAACATGCTGGGGCTGTTAAAAGAAAAACCTAGACAATTTTAAAGATAAACTAACCCTAAAGAAAAGGGGGTGTTTGTAAGTTTCCACTCCAGCTATGCCCTGGATGTGCACGTGTAATAAAGCCAAGAGCCGTTTTTAAGTGACGTGTCCCGGCCTGGCTATGAAAAGAATGTAGAAGATGGACAAAACTGCTGCCTAGTGCAGATGGGACGGAGGAGCCCACAAAGGTCACAGCTATGACAAAGTGAATGAAAGAGGGGTGTGTAGGTCAGAGTAAAGTGGGGCATGGTTGGGGGCGCCAGTAAGGTTGCTCAGCACGGAGGAGGAATGCTATAAAGCGCGGTTCATTAGAAGCCCGCCACCTCTTTGCTGATGGGGTCAGAACAAGCTTTCCTGGACCTGAAAACACAGCAGTAGGCAGCTTGCTCCAGGGGGACTATCCTTCGACAGAGCTCTCCTGCTCACAGCGGGCCAGCCATTCTGCTTGCAGGCCTATTCACACTAGAAAAACTGCACTTCTATAATGCAAACAGCATGAAACCTGAGGCCCTCTCACTAGGCAAACTTCTAAAAGGCAGGTGGTTCACAGAGGGCAATAAAAGGGGTCAAAATTATAATTCCCTGTATGCATATTCTACCATTAGCTATTCTCAGACCATGGTTAATCTGAGTCCACATGCCTGGCCACACAGTTCCTGCTGCTGCTTCATTCTAGCAGCTGGTGGACTCTGAAGCAACCATTAGCATTATGTGCTCTAACACCTAAGCTAAAAGTTTGGATCTTTGCTGCCTGCAAAACAAAGAAACTTTTAATGACACCACAAAGTCCCCAAAGCAATGGTGTATGTGTCCTTCACACTTTTAGTCACTAAGGTTGTAGGTGGAAATCACAGAAGTCAGTAAGAATTAGAGAACAGAAAATGTTGCTGAAGTAGGTATTACGCGTGGATTAGACTTTTAGTGTGCACTTAGACCTTGCTATCACCTTAGATAAAGATAGATGATAAATGATAATAGACAGACAGACAGATAGATGATAGGTAGACAGATGACCAATCAATAGATAGATAGATGATAGATGCATAGCTTTTTAATTTGCAAATCACCTTTAATAAACAGAAGCAATTAATGTCAGCACATTTCCAGTATAGTCAAACAGCACACTTCCCAGGAGAGGCATAATCCAATGAGATTTCACTTTGATTCTATATTTGAACTATTGTAAGAACAGAAGATGAATTTAACTGTGTTCTGCTGCCGCTTCTTAGCTGCCTGAGACCTGCCTCTGCCTTGGGGTTCCCCAGTCACAGCTCACAACAAGCAGGCTGCAGGCATCCTCCGAGAATACCCATTTCCACCAGACACCCCCAGATAAGCGGCACCTCCTGGGATAAGCAACAGCAGTCCCAAGACTCCATCTTACAGGGCATCAAGCACCAAGCACCACAGCCCCTTCCTTTGTCTTTTTCTTTATCTCAGCTACCCATCCAGTGGAATCTTATGAAACAAAACAAAACCTAAAAGAAACACAAAATGAAACATAAGTCATGCTCAAAAGAAAAATCAACAGACATTCACATGCAAACATAGTCACTTTAAAAGGAACATACTAAATCAAAATAAAACACAGCATGGAATAAGCTTTCAAATGCAATACATAATAACAATACGAAGGGGAATAATACTGGCGTGACATTATTGAGCAACTTAGTTAAAACTCAAAACCGATTGATATGATACATAAAATGTGAGAAAGTAATGCAAAAGATTTATGCACACAGATCTACCACCAATTCCATCAGATATTAGCAGCTTAAGATAAGAGGAGGAATCTGAACACAGTGTAAACAATCCTTGGAGAATTCTTAAATATTTTATGATGGTGATTGGATTCAGCAACATTTCTATTCATCTATTCTCTTTACTTTCTTAACTTCATCAAACTATTTCAAAGTTAACTGACTCATTACTCAATAACTGAGCCAAAACCTAGATGGCTGAGCAATACAACAATCTAGATATTTTTCTCAGGAATCCTAATATCGCCTAAATTTAAGTATGTACCATACTGTAAGTCATGATATACATATAAATGTAGTGTTCATTATATAGCCTAATACACAGCAATGAAGCATGTAAAACATTGTATATATTATATGAATATATGACATAGAAGAGTCGTAGCTATATTTGTATATTATATAGGCCATATTATTATTAGCTAATACAGAACAAGTATTGAACACAAATGGAAATGTCAATCCTATAACGCATGATACAAGATAAGGAACGCTGAGTTCCTTGACTTCAAACACCTCATTGTCCTACAGATGGAGAAGAAATATTTACAGACTTTAACAACCAGTGTTCGCTCTGCCATCTTCTCTTCTAAACACTGTGCTCCAATTATCCTGTTAAATTTCCCAACAAGACAATAACACAGGTTCTGCTATCCTGCCCTCTTTACTAAAGAGGCCACTTTTCCAAGGCCCTACAGCTTCCTATGGTACCACTGCAGTCCAGCCCAGAAATTCTGAGTCCACACTACCATGTAAGAAAGCAATGACAGTGCAGGCTCTCTTTGAACATGGAAGTGGGAAGGCAGCAGGAACACGGAAAGTTCTCATAAATCTGCATGAATACGCATCAGATTCTCAAGTGGCAAAGTAGATGGCACATCACTAGAAGCCCTCGTCCCTGGAAGAGTCCTCCAAGTCCAACCCCTCAGACACTCCACGTTCCTCTAGCAGGTGTCTGATCTTCCAAGTGCGGTATCAGCAGCCTCCAGAACAGTAATCATCATCATGAGTGTGTAGTATTTTTAAAATAGTGCTGAAGAGTCTGTGGCATCCACTGCTCTTGCCCTTCCAGTGGAGAAAGAACTGGGTACAGACATCAAGCATCATTCATAGGTTTAATTGCCCGCAACCTGGAGAGATTAGGGGGCGTGTGGGACAATGGTTAGTTTTCCTTTCTACCAGTCTCATCTTATTTTTGGTGCTTTTGCCTCCGGGCAAACACTAACAAAGTTCAGTTAAGAGTAAACCATGGCCCCAGAGCATTAGCTGGCCAAATTGTCCACCAAACTCCTCAGTTACTCCTGCAAGTGGGGAAAAGGGCAGGTCTTGAATTCCTTCCCACAATAGGATTAATATAAGGATGTCAAGCTTGCCAATAAACACAGGAGAGACTGGATGGTGAAAATAGAAGACTCTAGCTCCAAATAAAAGTAGACTGTTGATTCAAGGTCCTCGCTTTGCCAAACACTCAGTGCGGGAGCACATTCGATTTTATGTAGCAGGGCACATTACCAACGCAGTCTCTCCTTTCTGTGGGTTTAATGACACAGAAACTCAAGAGCCTGCCAACACCCAAGTGTTTGCCACAGGAGCCATGGCACATCTTCTTTGCTTCTGTTTGTCATTTTCCTGAAGAAGCGTCTCCACGCTCATGGGTTCACGGGCATCGGGAATTAGAAGTTACTCCTCTAGATGACAGTTGGCATCCCCTACCCACTGGCAAGTGCTCAGACCTCAGCCACCTTTGCCCCTCCCTACTCAACCTGAAGCACCCTCTGTAGTCTTCTGTTTGCCTCTGGGGATGTTCTTCACACACAAAAAGGTGGAATTCAACTCCACGCACTTGGTGAAATAAAAACAAGTGAAGCAAATACTAAGCTGCTATGATACCCAGCTGTTAGTAGGGTCTCAGACACTGATTCCCATCACCCCACACCTCTACAAATACAAGTCAGCCTCCCTTTTTCTCATGCACTGTTGACAGATTAAAGAGATTCTAGCAAGCATTGCAAACTTGGTTTCATATAGAGACCTTCTAGGAACATGCCTTCTTTTCTAAGTACAGACAGTAAGGGGTCCAGTGTACCTCGTGGGACCTCCTGACTTCTACTCTTTCATGTTAAACAAAAAACAAACAAAAGAAAACCAAAAACCCCCCCAAAAACAAAAAACAAAACTCAAGAAAGGGACCTCAAGATGATATGGAACAATAGATGATTATTTTCTTCCAGCGAGGGGAAAAGTTTTTAGACCACAACAAATGGCTGAACATCTTGTGGGTTTAGCAGCCAAACGAGCTGTCTAGCTTATGAGCCCGAAATATAGATATTTTGACAATGTGACATTCTGAAAGCATTTGCAGCATTCCCATGGTGCATGGTGGTTTCAGTGAAATCAGCCCCTTCACCAAAAACAGCTCTGAGAAAACTTTGTCAGCACCGTACTCTAGCAGCACGGAACAGGGGGAGAGCAAGGCGGCTTCCATCTCAGGAGTGAGGGTGCAGCTGGAAGCAGGAAAAGGGGAGAAGCGGATAGGCCCTAACATCCAAATTCTGCTGTTTGCCAGTTGAGACTCTTCACCTTGTCCTCATTAAAGGGAAGGGCAGGAGAGGGGCTTGGAAGGGCAGCGAAACACTGCTTTCCTACCATTGGCTTAGAACCCACTCAGATGTAGTCACAGCCAAGATGTACACATGTTCCTCCTATTACTCAGAAGCAATCAGCCATAAAATGGCAAGGATCTGCAGAACATTTAAATCAACTGCAATTTATCCCAAGCAAAAAGGAAAAGTGCTGAGTCCAGAGGAAGCAGAGGGGATGGAAGAAAGCTCCAGCTGCCACCTCAAAAAGCAAGGCTTATCTCAGTTGTCACTTGGGGAGTTTAAGCAGAAAACCGTCAACTTGGGCATCTGTGAATGCGGTGACACCTTGGTGACAGTGGGGTGAGCGGGCTCCCAGGGAGAGCTTACCTGCACTGGATGGAAGGGATGCTTCCTGCACATTTAGGAAAATGCTTACTGAGTAAAGTCAAACAACAGATAGTGTTTATATGAGTGCATAGGAAACCAGGGCTTGAAAGCTGTCCATCACAGTTGGCTCTGAGGTAGGTGCCAGCCTGCTGCGCTCTAGCACCCAGGCTTAAACATCAGTTGTCGAAATCTGACAGCAGCAACTAATGCCAGTCTGCCTTTCCCCTCTATACAGGTAAGCCATTTGGCCACATGGTGGGAGCAAGTGGCCCAGCCACCTAAGAGGAGAGAGCAGAAATCCAAACACTAGATAGAGTCTCGAGATCACTGGGCCGTCTGTTATAATGCTATGAAGAACTTTCTCTGTATGTAGGGCCCTGGTGTCTTCCACGAGTTCAATCTGGAAGATGCTTAAACATCCTTCAAACACGTGTTTGATCCCTAATAATGGTGGGCTTTGTTCATGCACCAAGTCCTCTTCAGGCTTCCCTCCACCATGTCCTTCCAGATGCCTCACTATGCTTTGTATTCTGTGCAGACGCTCCTCCCGGCTCACCCAACTCTTAACTCTACAGCCTGTGCCTCTACCCATGTGGCCTTTTGCACCTCTGAGGCCTCATATTTGTTTTGCTTTGACTGCCAGGCTGCCTCCCACAGAAGGGCAGGGAGAGAGGAGCTCCAATTCTCTTGTGTGTAGCACATCACACACGTGCCTGCTAGTGGACACACTGAGATTCACCACAATACTGTGTGAGCTTTGGGCTACACCCAACTGCACAGCCAAGGAGGCAGTGAGCCCAACTACACAGCCAAGGAGGCAGTGGGCCCAGCTGCGTTAACTGAGCAGGGAAGGATGGCTGCGGTGTTATACACACTCTATAGTTTGTCCTGGTTGCCTGGTCTCTCTCTCTCTCTCTCTCTCTCTCTCTCTCTCTCTCTCTCTCTCTCTCTCTCTCTCTCTCTCTCTCTCTCTCTCTTCTCCTCTCTCTCTCTTCTCCTCTCTCTCTCTCTCTCTCTCTCTCTTCCCCTTCCTCTCTCTGTCATTCCCAAACATCTAAAACAAAATTCTTCTGTGACCAAAAGATATTGAAGCCTCAGAGCTGGGCACATGGCTGCCCAGCGGGCATTGGGCATTTCCTTTCACGCTCCTAGGGAAAACAGGCTGGCCATGGTCTATTCTAATCCCCATAGTGACCAACATGACTGTGTGTGGGAGTGGGACTGAGGAAAGAAACCGCTGTCCACTTCCCAGCTGGAGATAAAAAACCCTAGCAAGCCATGGCTGAGGGTTCTCTGCAGGAAAGCAGTCTGATTTCAGTATGCAAAATGAAGTTTGGTTATGAGCTGAAAATTAAAGTAAGAAACAGAAAGTTCTTGGCAAAGTGAGACAGCATGAGGAGAGCCAAATTGGTTGCACAACTCAAACTCAGTGATTCGAAGGAGGTTGTGGCCTCAGGACAAGTGTCCAAGCATGCAGCACAGTTCACACGGGGTGGACAACACAGTTAGAGACAGATGCTGTTACCCTGACTCACCGAGTCACCCCCAAACACCTTAAGTGGACAGAAAAGAGTAAGAAACGACAGGTGTTCAGAATGTCCCATGGATGCCAAGTCAACACAGCATTTGTAGTGTGTGAGTGGCCATCTCAATCTCAGTAAACATATACAAATGTCCTTCTGTCTTCCAGTGGCAATGGCACCCTGACACCCGTGGATATAAATACCCTCTGGCACTCCATCCCTTTGTATAAAGTAGTGTACTACTTGCGTATAATCTGTGCTCACCATCCTGTATGCTTTAAATCATCCGTAGACAGCTGACAATACCAATGCAACATAAGAGCATATAAATAGTAGCTATATTTTTGAGAAAACAATGACAAGAAAAAAATCATCTGCGTTCTGTGCCAAATCACCCTTCTTTCCAAAAGTATTATTGATCCATAAATGCAAAGCACAAGGATACAGGGATCAATTGTTGGTGCTTGCTGCCATGACCAAGGCTTTTTGTGCCTACGCTGAATTTTTCCAAAATACACCTGCTGGTAGTTTATTACCAAGTGTGAAGCTAGACGGGAGGGAAACCAGTCCTTGCACCCAATGAGACTGTAACCGCACAAAATCCAGTAAGATCCTCAGAGACGCATCAAGTTATTTGGCTCTGCCGACTTGCCTCCACAGCTACGGACCCTGGGCCACTGTGGATTTGGAAATGAACTTCCAGAAAAGCAAATAATACACCCAATGTACAAAGTAAGAAAGTGTATAGGGGGAAAAAAGTGCGTCTCTGAGGATGATAATCGTTACTGTGGTGGAGATGAGAATCAGGAGATGGAGGGAGAGAGGCAGAGGAGGGAGAAGAGGGAGCAGAAGCAAGTGGACACACAAGTAAAATGTGAGCACTTGTCTTAAACAGAGGAGTCGGAAGGCTCCAAAGTGGGAAGATAAACCCAGGACCAAGCGCAAACCGACCCCAAGAGGAAAATAAGCAAAAGTGAGAGTATCATTCACGTTAGGCACCGCAAGCCGCAGTTCAGGGTCCTAAGAATATTGTTCTCTTGCTAAGAAAGTGACAATCAGGGACTTTCGAGGGACCATGTCCCCACCCATTGTTACAACCCATCTGGCACGACTCCAGTGGTTTCAGCTGACCTAGGAAAGGTCACATGTACATTCTCACACACATCATCACAGCTCATCTGGAAGGAGCCCATTACGCCGGAGCACGCCACCCCAGGCTTCCTAGCACTCAGCAGCATCTCATGGCACTACACACCATCAGCCTCGGTGGCGTCACAAGGCAGCAGCCCCTTCTGAAGGATGGGGGACTCTGCACTCTACCACCCCTTCGTGCTAGAACACAGGGTCCCTTCTTAGTCTTGGGTGCCATTCTTATGTGGAGAAAACTCTAGTTACTAAGAAGCACACATGATACTACTACACACAGAGACACACACTTCACACATATACACACATACATACATAGACATATACACAGACACATACACATATACACTCAAACATATACACATACAGACACAAATATATACATATAAACATATAGACACACAAACTTACATGTACACATGCACACACACAAACACAAATACACAAATATGCACACGCATACACATGAACATACAAACACATATACGTACACACATATATACACCTACACTTTTTTGTTTTATTATTAGCTTGTGTGTGTGTGTGTGTGTGTGTGTGTGACATGTGTGGAGGTCAGACAATGATTTTGTAGAGTCAGTTCTCTCCTTCTCCCTTCACATGGGTTCTGGAGTTGAAATCAGGTCAGTATGGCAGCAGTACGCCCGAGCCGCTTGCCAGGCCCTTGATGACTAGAACTAACATGAGAGTCAAGACTGCTAATGCCCCATACAAGCACCTGTGTGGGAGGGGAATAGCTAGTGTTATGACCATTAATATGCAAAAAGTGACAAAGGCTTATCCATTTTAAATTCCCCTATTTTTCAGCTGTTGGGGGAACAGAGTCAGTTTTCCTGCAGGGTTTGGCCCCTGGCAGGCCAACTCTGCTCCGCCTATGAGGATATGGGCATCACAGACTGGACTAGATGAGTTACAAAAGCTGGACTGAAGCTGGAAAGGTGGATCTAGGGGCAACTGAGGAGTCATGTGAACATGATGGGAACACAGTGAATGCACTCGTGAAATTCTCAGATAATTAATAGAAGTATCAGTGAGCCAGGCATGGGGGCACACGTGGAAAGCAGAGGCAGGCAGGTCTCTGTGAGTTCAAGACTAGCCAGGGATACATGATGAGACCCTGTCTCAAATGGGGTCGGAGCTGGAGAGATGTCTCAGCAATTAAGAGCACCGGCTTCTCTTTCAAGGACCCGGGTTCAATCCCAGTGCTCAGACAGCACCTCACAACCATTTGTAACTACAATTCCAAGGGACCTAACACTCTCTTCTGGCCCAGGGGAGCCAAGCACACACATGGAACACAGACATACATGGAAGCAGAACACTCAGAATATAAAATAAAAATAAATCTAAAAAGGAAAAGGGGGGGCCTTTAGCAAAGGATAGATCTATTTTCCACTAAACATGTATAAAATGTATTTATATGTATATAAATATATGTATTTTTATATAATCTAAATATACACACATACATATATATGTGTGTATGTATATATGTGTGTATAGATATATATGTGTATACACACACACACACACATATATATATATATTCAGAATGACAAACTCCTAGCCTGTAAGCCACAGATGAGCTTGACCCGTTTCTTCAGCTACTGAGAACTCAGGCATTAAACTGCTCTGGCTTGGCTCCTTCCCTGCCAGGGGTCGGGTGTCTTTCCCTATTGTTTACTTCCTGGATTTGCCACCCCTCTGTTTCTCTCCGTGTCTTCCTGCGTGCCTCTGTCTCCCAGGTCTGCACATCTGTCTTCTGTCATCCCACCCTCTCTCTGTGTTCTCCCGTGGCTTAGAAGAACTGGAAGACATGACAATTGGATGGGAATCATGGCCTAGATTTGCATTTTTTTCCTTAAGGATCAACTGTAATTGCTACTTTATTTATTGAATGTTATTCTCCCCCAATTT
>CM053743.1:46768865-46864037 GCA_028658305.1 Pachyuromys duprasi | reverse complement strand
TTGCATCTCCCTGATGGCTAAGGACGTTGAGCATTTCTTTAAGTGTTTTTCTGCCATTCCATAATCCTCTACAGTCAGTTCTCTTTTTAGCTCCATACCCCATTTTTAATTGGATTACTTGATTTCTTGCTTTTTAACTTATTGAGTTCTTTGTTTTTAACTTTTTATTGATTCTTTGTGAGGTTCACACCAGGCACCCTAATCCCACTCACCTCCCATACCTTTGTATACACCCTCTGCCCTTGCAACCCTCCAAAAAGTATAACAAAGTAAACAAAAATAAAACCCCAACAAAGCAGAAAAAACGTCTCCTTGTGGAAACTGAAGTGTGTGGCAGTGTTTTCCACAGTTCACCCTTTTTGTTCACACATCTTGCAAATGTTCATTGCAATGTAGCATTGGTGTGGTTTGAGGGCTCTGGCTTCTGCTGCGCCATCAATGCTGGGTCCTCACTGGGAGTTCTCTAGGAAATCCTGTTGTTGCCCTGTGTCATGGAGATCCTGCTTTGGATCTGCAGGTCTGGCCCTTCCACATACCCCAGCAGTTCATAGATGATGTAGATGTTGGGGTGGGCCAGCTCAAAGCCCTGGATCTGGGCCTGGCAGGGGTAGCTGAGTTGGCTAGCCATCTGCTCTCCTGCATGTGCTTACCAAACCACCAGGGTCAATTCTCCAGCACCGCCCCTGCTAGCTAACACAAGGCTCAGCTGGCAGGGGCCAGGGTCAGCTCTCCTGCTTTCGTGCTTTTAGGGCTGGCTCACCCACACCCACATCTCCTAAGCCAGCTAAACTGTGTGCCGAGGTGAGGTTCAGGGTCTGCTCTCCCTCATGCTGCTGCCAGTGAGGGGCAGGGCCAGCTCTGCACACCCCTTAGACATTGACATTAAATGTGGTCCTAGGTGGTCGCACAGTTTAGGGATGCCTGCATAGTCTTTAGTGGAAATATGAGCCAAGGACATCAGCACAATTCCCCACTGCTGCTTCATGGTCACAGACTCAGACATGGCCCTCTGTGGGAACATGGGCTGAGATTTCACCATGGTCTCTGGTGGTGGGGCTGGCTACTCAGAATAGGCTATTCCTCATGCTTCCAGTTCCATCTCTCCTCATAATGCTCAAAATGCTCAGCTTCTCTTTCTTTTCCATCTCTCCACCACACACTGACACATTGTAGTGGCACCCACAGTGAGTGGGCCACACAGCTAGCGGCTGGTGGGTCTCTGAGTGTCTTCTGCTTTTCTGTTCCTCAAGAGGCATGGCAGCTGGTTGGCCCCTTCCTCTGCTGGGCCACGTGTCTCGGCAACAGGTGAGCCTCAAGCTCTGGTTTCCATGCTTTGTATGTCTGAGCATACATGAATGGGAGGAGAACCTTGCTGGACTCCTATGAAAGAAGGTTGGTACCCTTATTTTACAGATGAAAACTTAAGGTATCTGGCGGGGGTGGACTGTGTTCATACTTCGCTTGATTTAATTGCATGTTCCCCTCATTCATCAACACAGCAATAAACCTACAGACGACCTTCCCAACCATACTTTAAATCATAGGTCTGAATATATTTGTTGATGTAAATGATGATGAAGGAAAATGCCACCAAAGAGTTTTTCTCTCACTCTAATTCTTAGCTTGCCCTCCTGGAAGGTGGAAGCCCAACCTGAGAGCAAGAATCCCTCAGAGCAACACAGATGGGCTGTACAGAGCCATGCTGGCTAACGTCAGGGTGGCCATGATGGCTCTTGCCGTGGCCTGGGTCAGTGGGCTGGCTCTCTGTGCCCAACGGACGCTGCTGGCTCAAGTACCACTCTGTGTTCAAATACTGACAAGGGTGACAGATTTTATACCGACAAAGGAAAGTGTCTAAGACCATTCTGTGGCTTTTGTTCAAATTCTACCCCGAGAAGCATTCTTTCCAGGGATTTTGCAAAATCCCAGTTAAAGGGATCTACCGTTTTGCAGTTGAGAAAAAAAAAAAACACAGGTGATAGTCATGAAAGCAAATAGGTCTTCTACTTCCCCTTATCCTAGATACCAAACCAGCTGTCTAAAGGCAAGGAGAGAGCCCAAACATGTCCTCTCTCCCACACTACCCAGACTACTTAGTCTACCATGTCCTCAAACAGAACTCCAGGAAACCAGCCCTGACTACATCTACCAGCTAACTGAGCCTGGCTCTCAGCCTCCGAGGCCCTTCAGCAGCTTCAGCAAATTTCTTTTTTTAATTTTAATTTTTATTAATTATAATTTATTCACTTTGTATCTCCCCTGTAGCTCCCTCCCTCCCCCTTCTCCATCCATGCCCCTTCCTCAGTCTACTGATAGGGGAGGTCTTCCTATCCTTCCTTCTGATCCTAGCCTATCAGGTCTCATCAGGTCTAGCTGCAATGTCCTCCTCTGTGCCCTGGTAAGGCTGCTCCCCACTCAGGGGGAGGTAATCAAAAAGCCAGCCACTGAGTTCATGTCAGAGACAGCCTCTGTTCCCATTACTAGGGAACCCACTTGGAGACTGAGCTGCCATGGGTTACATCTGTGCAGGGGTTCTAGGTTATCTCCATGAATGGTCCTTGGTTGGAGTATCAGTCTCAGGAAAGGCCCCTGTGCCCAGATTTTTTGGTTCTGTTGCTTTCCTTATGGAGCTCCTATCCTCTCCAGGTCTTACAATTTCTTGAAGGAGAAAGTAGGTGTTCTACTTTATAAATTCCGTTAACACAAAATAAATCAATCAGAGACTCATACGGTTATGAACACAACAGCCTAGCTGTTTGTTGCCGTGTTCTCCAGGGGACACGAAGACTTGAGAAGAACGCTTGTGGGCCCTTTAAGCCCTGTAAGCCCCGGCCCCTCTCACCTCTTCACTCCTCGCTGAACTGCAGATGCCCCGCTCTTGCTACACAGCACGGAATATTAATTCCCCTATGAATGGGCCCATTCTCACAGCAAGAAGCTACAGAGTCTAAAGGCCTCCTCACATAGGACACCTGAAATTCACAAAATTCAAGACGGGAAGTGCTGGTTCTAACCCTCGGGGCTGCAGTTCCAGGCTGGCAGGCTGAGGCTGCAGGTGATTATCTAAATCCATGGCTTCACTTCCCAGAATGGGATGACAAGAACTCACCTAGAGTGGAAGTAGCCATCTGCCATGTCATTTGTTTGCTTGTTTGTCTTTTAATTCTCGGAATTTAAAAGTGGCATTGGCAGGGAAGGGTGACGAGAGTGACCCACTTTCCACCTTGCAGAGATGGAACTCTAATCCTACAGAATGTTTTCATCTGGCATCAGAGGGAAGCCTGAGAACACAGGGCCTCTTGGATGGTCTTGATGTCATGGAGCAGGATTTCAGTAAATGAAAGAAGTTTTGTTTTGATTTTCAAAAATTGTCCCTGGTTTCTAGGAATGAGAGCTCAGGCTTGCCTCCCCTTTCAAGATGGACATGGGCTACAGGGCAAAAGCCTGGCTCACCTTGAACAAGAAGCGATGTGCTGAGAGCATGGGCTTTTACCTTTTGGCGGGCTGTGCTTGTTTTCCATTCAACCCCAATGTTTGTTGAAACTTAATCTTGAATCTGGGGAACAACAGGAATTAAGTGAGGGTGTGAGGGCGGCGGCTTTGACGGAAGAGGAACTGGCTCCAGTTCTGCCTCTCTGTGCCATGCCCTGCTGTGTCACAATGCAACGGGAAGGGGTTACCAAGCCAGTGCTAGAGCTGTGGTCTTGACGTCCCAGTTTCCAAATCACGAACCAAGCAAGCCCGGAAATCCACTTCTTTATAAATCATGCGTTCTCAGGCAGACTCTTGAAGCCTCCAAGCACAGTCACTGCACAAACTCAGGGGAGGTGCCTCAGTTTCCTCCTCTGGAGCTAATAATAGTGGTACAATTAGGACCACTGTGAAGACCAAGGGAGTTCCTGAGCACACAGCTCAGGGGTTGGAGGAACAGAGTGTGCCTAATCAATATGAGCCATCTCCATGTCTACAGATTGTTGTTTTGGCCCCTGAATGGCAGATGTTCAATGCTCATCAAGACTGCAATCGACTAATGATAAAGGTAATGTGCTTGCCACTTTGTCAACAAGTGCAGCAATAGCAACGAGAGAGGACCACAGGCACTGTGGTCTTTTCACTTCATGTCTAAGATGTACTTAGTTTAATTTTGCTTCATGCATGTGAGTGCTTGGTCTGCATGTGAGTGGGCCACATAGGCATGCAGTGGCTAGAGAGGTCAGGTGAGGCCGCAGAAAGTCCCAGAGCTGGGGTCACAGGCCCGAGTCAGCCACCCTGTCAGCTCTGGGAATGGAACCAAACCCGGGTCCTCTACAAGGACAGGAAGAGCTCTTCACTGCCGAGCCATCTCTCCAACCCCCAGGACTGAGGTCTTGAGTGAAAAAGTCACAGAATTTGAGCACTTTCATCTTGAAAGCACAGTCCATTCTCTCCAGCCAGTTTAAAAGATGACTTCTAGACGGCTTGAGCAACTCAAGGGCGCAGGTCCCCCAAGGCTCGCACTTGGCCTGGCCATGCTGTTTACAAACTCACTGCTGGAGAAAAAGTTGGCGTGGTAAGAGGACATTTGTCCCAGGGAGCTGAGCAGAGAACGGAGGTGGGGCTGATGGTTGTCATATCAATGTTCTTGACAGAATTTACAAGGTGCCACCTGACCTCCACTGTCACAGAAATTGGGGGTGGACCTTTGGGCTATTACTAGGTATACTAGTTTGAATGAGAAATGCCACCTGCCACTACCCCCACCCCAGAGCCTCATGCATTTGAATGATTAGTCCTCACTTGGTTGGCACTACTGGCAAAGATGGTAGAGCCTTTAGGAGATGGAGCCAAGCTGGGGGAAATAAATACGTCATCGGTGGCAGCCTTTGAGGGGTTCTAGCTTCACACCATTTCCAGTGTGCTTCCTCTGCCTTATGTTTTCAGTTGACGGTAATGAATGGCCCTCCAACTTCTTCCTCTAGCTGCCTGTTTCCATCCCGACCCTACCCTCAGCCATTATGGCTACCTCCACTGGAACTTTAAGCAACAACTACCTTTCTTCCTTCTGCAGTGATAGAAAAGTAACGTGGGTCATGAAGGCAGTGTCTTCATGAACAGGACTGACGCCTTATCCAAGTGGCCTGTGGTGTTTGTTTGCTCGTCTCACCATGTGAAGATGTCTGTCAACCAAGAAACAGACCTTTCAGATGCCTAACCTATGGTCACCGTGATTTTACATTTCTCAGCTTCCTGACCCATAAGAAGGGAATCTCTACTGTGAACAAGTCTTGCAGGCTGTGCTGTTTATTTATAGCTGCATGAATTTTCAAAGACAGTCCAGCCCAGGAATGCTAAACCCACCTCAGATGAATTATTCACCTATTTTACTTTACTTCTGAGAATGTTTAAATGTTTTGTTACTACATATTGAACAACTTGGCCACTATTATGGAATCACCCCATACTGACCACGTAGGGGTTAGCAAATATTTTTTTGTAAAAGGACAACTGCTGGGTTTTATGCTTCAACTCCACAGGCCACTGCTCTTGTCACAGCTGCCCGTGTGGCTGTCACGGCATCTATACAGACACAGAGAGAGCACGGAAGGAATCCGCTGGCGTGTTGTAATAAATTTGTGCTCATGAAGAATACACAAAAAATGCTGGATTTTGCTTGGGGCTACAGTTTGCTGACCTTTGAGGGCTCAGTGTCTTTCTTTTCCCTCTTTAAGCTTCCTCCTGATGTAAACATTACAGTGTTTCGATATACTTATCAGACCATGATCAATGTGTAGTAGAATCTAATTTATTCTGTACTAGAAAGAAAACCCAAGGTGAACTTATAAAACAATGTTATGAAATATGTTTATAGAAATACAGTTTTTATTACTTTCATATACATAAAGGAATCAAAATTAAGTCAATAAAACATCTCTAGTATGTTTTGGCAAGTAGGGGGTAATTCAGCCTTACACAAAAGGAAAAAATAGCTTAAAATTATGTGATTCATCATTTGCATTTATGAAATTTCTTCTAAAGTGATTAAAAAGCCTGTTCTCTAAGATGGTGAAACGTGGTTACCATCACCTCATCATATTTCCACCATTAATTGACTTGAAAATTCCTTTGTTCGTAGAAGATGCCCAAATAGTCGACCAAGCTAATTACATGTAAATTAATGACCTGAATCAACAAATTTCAAAACTTTCAGACTGCCTGAAAGCATTGCAGTCCTATGACTCCATAAATGAATAACATTCTCTAAAGTAGCCATCCACTCTCCAGGGACCCCTACAGTGATTTGGCTATTCAAAATCCACTTGCAATCCTTTTTCCTTTGCTTTCCTCCACATGCCCTCTCCAGAGGAAATAAACAACAGTCTGGGTTCCCAGCGTCCTTTGAAGCTGGCCATGGCTATACAGTTAGAAGCTTAGGGGCTCCTGTTTCTCACACTGATGAGGAAGCCTCCTTTCCCTCCTTTCTGATTGTAATGCAGACCTCAGGTCACAAGTAAGGCAGGGAGACCTACTCACTAGGAAAGCAGAGGGAAGGGTGGAAAGAACCAGAATCTAGTCTTTGATGAAGCAAATAAGCCATGCAGTTCCAATGTGGAAAAAAAAAAAACACATCAGGATAAGTGGTTGCTTTTGTTTCTTATTGCAGATGATGCAAGGCTAAGTGAGGATTCACGTTGAAAGACAGAGAGAGGGAGAAGAGAGGGGAGAGGGAGCTGTGAACCAAAGAACTTTAGATACTACCAAGCAAAAGAAATCAGCCTTTAAATGGCATTCTGGCGCAGGCGGCATTTTAGTGACAAGAGAGTCCTAGGAAAGAGCACACTCTTTATTTGCAAGAAAATGAAGGAACTCTGGGACCAAAATGAGGATCCCCAACTGCATAGTGGCAGAGGAGGGGGCTGGGACCTGCAGTGGGGAAGAAGTAACAGGTGGCTGTTGGGGCATTCAGGGGTGCTGCTGGCTGCTCACTGGAAAGACCTCCAACACTCAGCAGATCCACATCGGTGCTCTCCTAGCGCCAGTGACAAGAATACTGTGTCCAATCAGAGCCTGTGTGATCAGCACATCACTGGGTAACCATGTGTTTCCCAAGAGACCAGAGCAGCCAGAACACCCATAAACACTCATGTCACCCAGGCAGGTGCAAAAACAGCCTAATGATGTCAGCCATGGAAGCTCTCAGGGTAGAGGCTATTCTGCCCAGCCAGGTAGAGATGAGCAACATGCCAAGGAGACACTGCAAGGTCACCCCGCCCCTTGCGGGAGGGCAGAACCCTGAACTCTCCTGCTCTTCCAAGTCTAGTACTGATGGAGTTTACCCAGAAGTCTCATGTTATGCCTTCTGCAGTGGGCAGAGAACTTCACTGTAAAACGAGAGAATAAAAACAAAGAGTGGATGTTTCTAAACCCTGGACTGAGAGGAATATTGATGCTTCCTCAGTTTGAGTGTGTGACTCTGCCCCTGACCGCACACGTTCTGTTACTGAGGTTTTTATCTCCTCACCAAATACGATGAGATGAAGGCAGGACCATAAAGGTGAGCTTCCCATGCCTTGGATCAAGATGCAGATAGGGCCCAGCCTGCTGATGGCTAAATTTGAGCCTTTTCACAGATCTTCAAAGTCCATTTATATTCAAGAATTCCTCTTCCTTTGAGCATATTCTCTTCTACCATCATCATAAAGGTCTGCACATGTGGTGATGGGGGTTCATAAAAGGAAAATGACATTTCTGGACACCCCAAACTATATTCCGACTTAGGCAAAGCACTTTTATTACATGATCTTCTTTAAGGTCTGCCCCCACCACAGTAAAGATGAAAAGGCAGCTGAGAAGATGAATAAATCCCTAGTCTCAAGCAGACAAGGTCAAGTCAGCCATGTCTAACTAGAGAGCACCACGTGACATTCTGGACTACTTTGCAATGCTATGTTGTCAGTTTATCTGGACTGCCCCCTCCCACTTCTCCCTCTCACGCTGCATACAGTTTGTGTCTATTGCGTTGACACTTTCAGGCTCCTGACAGACATAATTATTGCTATCCAAGATGCTGCAAGCCTCCCTGAATAACTTGCAGCACTGTGAGCATAGGAAAAAGGTGCCCTGATCCAGCATGGAGTTCTCTGTTGTCTTCTGCAGCCCTTCAGTCTTATCAGGAGTCAGTGTGCACAGCTTTGCCATCAACCATAGCCGGAGTTCTGTTGTTGTCACAGACAGCCCATAAGCAAATGGACATGGCTGTGTTTTAATAAAACTTTATTTACTAAAGAAGATTGGCCCACAGGTCTTAGCAAGCTGACCCCTACAGCTACTTCTGTAAGCCGCCACATAATGTCAACTGCCCCTCCTTCTGAAACAGAAGCAACTGTATATGACTCACTTCTACTATTAAAATGTCTGTGTCGGGTTAACTTTCATGAAGGCACTCCTAAAATCTTTTCCAGAAAAAAATACAAAAGCATGTTCCATAAAATTGTTGTCTAAAGTTGCTGAAGAGGTCCATCAATGGTCCAGACCAAGCATTAGTGCTGTGGAGAACTGAGCAGTTCGTAGCACTTACGTTGGTGAATTGGTGGCCCACAGTTACCTGATATCCTGCTTCAGGGGATTTGAGGCCGCTGGCTTTTGGGACACCTGAACTCACATGCATATACCCACATAGACATGTAACTAAAATAAAAGAAATCTTTAAAAACTGTTGTGTGCATGTTTGAACTAAAGAAGTAAATGTCTAGAGAAGATAAAAAGGCATAAGGCAGGAGCTGCCGGGCTTGCATCCTTACCCAGGCACACACGCACACACATGCACACATGCATAACACACACACACACACACATTGGGGAGGATTCCTATTAGTCCCAACTTTACTACATGAAGAACATGCTTCATCAGTTGGTAGACCTAACACAGTAAAGCTTTTGCAGTGACTCACACTACAATTAAGGTCATGCCTACAGTAATCAATAAAATCCTCTACTTACATGTTATATGGATAGGTTGACACCCACTTCCAACCCAAGTGATTTGGGGGATATTGTTTTCACTTAGATCGAACTGTCAGAGACACCTCTGCTCTCACTACAGTAATTTCTATCAATTTCTTTTTTGTTTAGAAAACAGCTAAATGGGCAAAGTGAGTGAATGTGAGGCCCAAAATCATAAAGGTCATGAAAGAAAATGGAAGTAGGGAAAAGGTCTCCCTGCAATCCATCCCTATATTCAGGCACCCTTAGCCACATACGCACAGACATGCAGCTTCACACACACACACGCACACACACAATTACATTCTTTATTTTTGTCTCGTTATGCATTATATCACTTGACAAAGTGGACCCCTGAATGCCACTGCTGTTGGTGATGATAATATGGACAGTGATGACAGTGACCGCTGATTTACAAAGCATTCACACATAGTGGGCACCGTGGAAAACACTTTGCATTCGACTTATCAATTCCCAAAACATTTCTAAAATTTGTGCGAGTTGTGTTTTACTTTCCAAAGACAAGAGAAAAATCTGGGTCTAAAGCTCCATCTTTCTAATTTGCAACCCTGGACAACTCTCCCCAACCTTGGGTAAAGCTTGATGTTATCTGTACGTGGTAATAATTAGACTTTCCTTGAGACTGTGTTGAAAGGACCAAGTGAGATCTTATCTGTAGAGCTCTCAGAATTATGCATCAGTACACATATTAGACAGAATCACTCAACCTAGGAAAATGGGAATTCCATATGGCCCTAACTCAGAAGTGCTCAGAAAGTGTTGGGTGTTGTTATTACTGCTTGGAGTCCTTGCCTGTCCAAGGACATGAGTAAACAAAGAAAGGACTTGAAACCAAAGATTCAAGGTTTCAAGGTTGACACTAAAGACAGAGGCTTCTTCCACTAATTTAGTAACCAATAGAGAAATTCCATGGTCTTCTTAAACTACAATGTTTCTCCATAAACCGAAAACGACACCAGGAAGTCAACAGCATTGGTGCTCCTTGTTTTATTACCAGAATTTTATGAACAAAGAAAAGTCCATTGTTCACCAGCTCAGGAGTAAAGTACTCAAACTTCTCTGAAGCATATTAAGCAAATGTCAGTAGAATAAAAATGTGACTTGCCTTTCTTCTTTTATGTCTTAAAGGTCATGATCTACTGAAAATTGGGACCTGCCTCATTAAACAGGTATAATTAACTTTAGTCACTACATGCCACAGTGGAATTGCTGAAGGGGGATAATTCAGCAACACTAAATGAACGAGCAATCACGTTTCCTCTTTTGCATCCCATGGTGGGAACTGGGGGTTAAAATATGTTTTCTTCCCAGGCTAGGGATAAAGAGACTTCCCCTCAAAGCCTGTCTGTTCCCCAACAAGCCTGAAAGAAATGTATTCCCATCGGAAACTAAGGCATGCCTTGTGCTGTCATGTTCCCAGTGGCTGCAGATGTTGAATGAGTCTAGACAGTTTTCAAGCTTCGGTTGAAATTTAGACAATGTCTTTCAAATCAGAGCTCACTCTAAGAAAAGCCTTCCTCTCGACATTGTGAGAGTCTAGTCTCCAAGGTACAGTCTCTTAAGACTATAAAATCCAGTCAGATAAAAATTCTGTACTTACTTTTTCTTTAGATAAATAGCAAATATTCTATGTTGTTTATAAAGTAGATCCAATCATCAGGAAAATATCTGAGGCAGGTGTGGCCAGGCATGCCCGGGATCTCAGCACTTGGTGGGTTGAAACAGGAAGGTCTTGCATTCTGGGACACATTGGGGTGTGTAGCATGTACCAGACACCAGGACTACATAGCAAGCCCTTTTCTTAACACAAGACTAGCTAACCAACCAACCAACCAACCAACAAACGCTTGAAAGTGTGTGCCAGGCACTTTGGCTGAAACTCTGTGCAGTCTCTGGAACTTCTCAGTGTCTGTCCTAGTGTAGCCACACTCAAGAGGACTCTCTGGAACTGTCGCCAAACATCTGTTATCAGCGTGGAGTTCTGTCAGCCTTTGCCTCTGCATGGAGCCAAGGCTTGCTTTGCAATGTTGCAGAGATAACAGTCTGTTATTTTAACATCTCTTTTTCTTTTTAGTCTGATTGAGATGCAAGAATGTAAGGAAATGTGAGGGCACTGGCAGTTAAAGCAGTCCCAAAGCTCACAGGGCTCTTCTGGTCAAAGTCCTCAAATAACAAGATGATCAAAACAAACGGACCCTATAGTGGGATGAGCAGGTCATAGGACAGGTCCTCTTTCATCTCTTGGCCACCTCTGAATTTGTATTGTGCAATCATCAGCACTCTTTTCAAAGGTGCCAAAAGAATATGACATCCATTTGGGTCAATGCAAAGGCAACAGCTCACATCTCTGACATTAGTAACTGAAAGTCTTCACTTTGGCCAACACATACAAAGGCAACTCACAGAATATCAACAAGGGCACTTAGACAAGTCCCAATCGGGTCAATGCCACGGTTGAAAAGAAAGTCCAGTTAAATAGGACACAGCAGTCATTGATGAGGGGAAATGCTGATAACTGTTTTTCAAGATCCACCTTACATCCAGGGTTCATTTTCTACTAATAACCTCTTATCAGAACAGATTGGTAACCACAAGGCTGGCATCTCCCCCCAGATTCTCTTCTAAAGTATACTCATACACCTTGCTGGAGATTTCCTTTCAGACCTTATCTGTGCTTCCTCCTTCAACATCTCTGCCCTGGCACAGGCAACCCCTTATCTCCTGCACTGAGACAAAGCCCACTGCACCAAGGCAGGGCATGGTTTCCAAAGCCCTAAAAAAGACCAGCTGACATAGCAAATACCAAGAGTGACCTTGAGAGTATTGATCAAACTTCCTTTCCCTGTTTCAGAGGTAGGGAAATTAAATAGTCTTCTAAATCATTAATGGATTCCTTTTATGTTCCCCTCTCTATGAAATGAAACAGCCTTGGAATCTTTGTTCCCATAACTTGGTAGGAAACAACAAAGTATCTTTTGCCAAAAAGAAAAAAAGACTCGATTTTCTTTCTCTTTCTACTACTTAAAATGTCCAAAGAAAATTCACCCACAATCCACTGAATAATTGCCTTGGAAAGACATACACATTTTTCGTACCTTGGGAGGGTTGATAAGTCTGTCTTTAAAATATGTTGAAACACTAATGACAAAGGAAAAGCTGTAGCGACAACTTCATTTTCTTTAAACTTTATCTTTCTCTCAGAACATTTCTGTGTTTTCAGATTGCATTTGGCCCTAGAACCTATCTACCACTGATGAAAGAAACTGGGATTCAAAAATATCCTGTCCCAAGTTACCTCCCTATCAACAAAACTTTGGCCTTCAGAATGAGACTAGAAGCCCTGGAGACCATTTAAGTGGAATTAAAACAAGAAGATACCTTTGTTAAGTGTACAAAATTGTTTTACAGTGTGGCAGAGGTAACAGCCCGTTATTTTAACATAACTGATTCCTTCTTTTTAGTCTGATTGGAAATGTGAGGGCACAGACAGTTAAAACACTCCCAAAGCTCACAGGACTATTCCCGTAAAAGTCCTCAAATAACAAGATGATCAAAACAAACATAACCTAGAGTGGGGTGAGTGGGTAATAGGACAGGTCCTGTGTTGCAGAGCTTGGATAGGTCCTGTGCTGCCTGGGAGGATGGAGTCCTATCTAAACACCGCCCTCATCTTTAAACATCTTAGCTAGCTCTGGCTTGCCAGCTGATGAAGCCTGAGGGAGAAGATAGAAACAGTGTAAGAAAGCTTAGGGTTAAGATGGGCTCGGATGATAGCCTCTGTGGCTGGATGACAGGGAGTCCAAGACCGGGAGAAGAGAAGACTATGATGAAAGGGCTGTCAAGAGCAGGCAGTGCCAGAAACCCAGCCCTCTAGGACTTGAGTCAATCACTGATTTCAGATTGGTCTCAGTAAGTCTATGGGTTGCTTTGGGCCTCAGTTTCCCCCAAAGAAGTTGCAGTCAGTAGTACCATCACTTGCTGCCCAAGTGCAGCACCCAGAACTGTTCCTTTGCTGTATCTAACCCACCGTATCTCTGCTTACATTGTCCATGCTGCCTGGGAGAAGCCACCGAGGTCAGGAGGAGCAGAGTCTTGTTCAGGAGAAGAGCCTTGTACTCAATCTCATAGAAGCTCAGAGAGCTGACTATGTCTGTTCCTCTCTGACACTATCTCCTGGCCATCAGGTTACTCCAACTTCCCTCCCACTTTGTTATCCATAGATCCTCCCTGTCGTGGTTTGAATAAAAATGGCCCCCATAGATTCATATATTTGAATATGAGGGTGTGGCACTATTCAAAAGGATTAGGACCTGTAGCCTTGTTGGAATAGGGGTGGCCCTGCTGGAGGAAGAGTGTCACCAGGGTGGGATTTGAGGCTTCACAAGCCCAAGCCAGGCCCAGCGGCTCTCTCTTCCTGTTGCCTGTGGATTCCAATGTAGAACTCTTAGCACCATGTCTGCCTGAGTGCTGCCAAGTTGACAATGGACTAAACCTCTAAAACTGTAAGCCAGACCCAATTAAATGCTTTTCTTTATAAGAGCTGCCATGGTCTACTCACAGCAATAGAACACAGACAAAGACACTCTTCATTCAGTCTCATGCTCTGTCATAAAAGATATTTCTCTTGCAAACTATCCACCTTTCTAACCCGTTCCAACCTCAAATGCATGAATAGAAACTCCAATCCCTTATACTGCTTACGAGCCCTTGCCTTGACCTGGCTCCCACAGAGGCAGCCACAGGGTACCTCTGAAGTCCTTGGAACAGGCGTTGATGGCAGAGTATGTCACCTTGCTCCTTAATGTTTGCTTTCTGCAAGTACACGAGAGCTTTTGAAGGATGCCTACTCCCCTCTGCAGCCTGAGCACACGCTGAACTCAGTGTCTGAAAAATGAAGACTTCGACAGATCTGGCCTGGGTCTGCCAAATATATGGTTTTAAATTTAATTTACGCTATTCTCTCATTTTTTTTCCTATTTTTGAAAATTTTATTTTCATTTTACTACTAGATCTATTATTACCATTCTCTAGAAGTTACTTATTTTAGATCCTCAAGATACATGGTAATTATGATGTAATGATCATGATAATTAAAATACAGTTGTTAAATGTTATTCTAAAGCCATGCATATACTGACAGCAACTAATAATATGTGCTAGTAGTCATATGCTAAGCTCCCATCTGAGTATTTTGTACTTAATAGTTCACTGAATCCCTGTTCCAGAGGTAAGAAAAATGGAATTAGAGAGAAGAGAAACATAGTCAAGGTCACAAAGTTGGTAAACGACCCACAGTGATCATTCAGACTCAAGATGTCTGGATGCACAGTCTTTGCAGGAAGCTGGATTACCCAGCCTCTCCACCTGGGACATGACTGTTCCAGCCACTTTATGTCAACTTGACATTAGCTAGTCATCCTTGGAGAGGAGGGAGCCTCAACTGAGAAAACGCCTCCTTAAGACCTGGTTATAGGCAGGGCCTGAAGCACATTTTCTTGGTTAGTGATTGACAGGAGGAAGCTCAGCCCACTGTGGGTGGTGCCATCCCTAGGCTGTTGGTCCCAGTCCTCGCTACAAGAAAGCAGGCTGAGCAAGCCATAAGCCAGTAAGTAGCACTCCTCACAGCTGCATCAGCTCCTGACTCCAGGTCCCTGTCCTGCTTGAGTTCCTGTCCTGACTTTCTCCAATGAGGAACAGCAATGGGAAAGTATAACCCAAAGAAACCCTTTCCTTCCCAAGTTGCTTCGCTCATGGTGTTTCAGCATAGCAACAGTAACCCTAACTAGGACAGTGACCCAACACAATAGGGATTTAGAGCTGTTGTGTTCATTAATTCTCCAAACAACTCTACAAAGTAGGACCATCACCATCACCATTTACCAAAGGTCTCACAGCGGTAAGACAGGTTTGAGAACTGCAAACTCAGTGTGCTCCAACTCTTCATGCGTGACCAGATGGACTCACAGGGAGTTGATGGCGGTGCGTTCATCCACAGAGTCTACAGACTGCATGAGAGCATCACCATCACCCAGTTCTCCAAAGCCTGAGGGCTCAGTTCCTATCCTCCATGTTTTACAGGTAAACAAAGAGCTAGTGACTAACTCGGTTCATAATCCACAACTCCTGGATTCTTGTAAGCTGGTCTCATTCAGTTGCACAAGTGTTTCTGGGACAATGAAAGGCCAAATGAGAGAATATGTTGATAGTGGCTTGTCATGTGATTTTAAAGACCACCAGACCATAATTCTCAAGATAGAGCTGCCTCTCCACCTATGTACATCCTATTCGTGGTCAACTGTGTCTGTGTGGACTCTTCGAGATGGAAGGCCACAGTCTGAGTATTTACAACATAACAAGCCTTCCTCACACAGCCCCCTGTTTCAGTGTGCTTGGCTTACCCAGCCACGAGCCTCCCTTCTCTTAGAACCGCCATACACCTTTTCCTCTGAAGAGTAGCTCGTGTCCGTCCCATCAGTCGCACAAGAGCCACAGTGTGACAAGGGCTCCTGGTACCACAGTTCCATAATCCTCTTCCCATGTAGCCAGAGCACAGCCCTGCGAACACTGAGAGAATGTGTAAACCCACTCATTAGATTCAGAACACAGGTCTCAGCTGTCCAGCCAGCACGGGGGTGTAGACACCAGGGCCAGCAGCACAGTGGCTTGCTTCTGAGCATAAATACTAGTTTGGGATTTACTGATCCCATTGTGCAGGTGGGGGAAGGGCGGCAGAGGGGGGGAACAATCCTTTACAGAACTTCTATGATGTGATTTGCATTTTCCAATTGCCACTAACATCATCCGTCTATAGGCCTCAGGGGAAATACAATGAGAGGATCGAGGAGGGGGCTTCCTTCATGAAACGCATGAGCTCGAATTAGGATTTATGGCTCGGGATTTCTCTAGCCTCCTAAATGGGCTCTACTGTAGAAACAGGCTCAGCAAAACCATGTTGTAAACATGGAGATATGAAAGAAGCTAAATGTCGAAGGAGAACACAGTTGTCACAGGTTAAAATATGCTCACAGGGAGCTTACCATTCCTTACAGGTCTAAACTGCAATGACTGATGAGGCGTTCTGCAGTACACTGATTTCTATTGAACTGTAGACACTTTATCATACACGGACACCAATTAGTTGATGAACATTAAGTTATTAACATATCCTGCCCTTGTCCCTTGAGGAAATGACATGGAAAGGGACAGAATCCTTCACTGGCGTCTTGCATGTGGATAACATCCAAGAAATATCTGCTGAGTGTGGAATGTAAAGTGAACAGTTGCAAGTAAGCATGCAGGATACGTACACATACATACACACACACACACACATTCTCTCTGTGTGTCTCTCTCTGTCTCTGTGTCTCTCTCTCACTCTCCCCTTCATTACAAAACTAAATATTTACAGATCTTTAAAGAGTAATTATCAGTCTCTAAACATGTCATAGCACGCTCACCGACCACCCCTGCAATCCTGTTAGAAGAAAGGTGATTTTGGTAAAGAGGTGGAACCCTATGACAGAGGGGAACAACGCCCTGGGCCGCACATAACCAGACCAGAGCAAAGGTCTGAACCCAGATCTGCCTGGCTTGGCTTCAGCCTTCCCATCAGAACATACTACTTCTTTGACAATGATATTTGCCCATAACGTTTTAGGAATTCGTTTGTTTTTACACTTGGAACACATTTTTAAATTGCACATCTCAGGCTTTGCTAGGATTGCACTGTGTTGTCTGGACTCAGTCAAGCTTGCTCTGATTCCCCACCCAGTTGCTCATCTAGCCCCCTGCCCCATGTATCGCCCTGTCTGCAACCACAAGTTATTTCTGGGAATGCGCTTACTCCTCCTCTGCACTCCCAACCCCACACCCCTTGGTGAAAGCTTGAGGGATTGGTTCTACATCCACACCTTTGCCAGGAACTCTGATTGGCTCCAACTCTTCTGATCCCTATCTTCACTCTGTGTCTTCGTCAGAGAGAATGCTGCACTAACGTGTGAATGTCACAAACCTTCTCATACTTTCATGACTTGCTACATGACATTCCTACCTGGAAATCTTTCCTTCCTCCTTGTCCTTCCCTTCCCCCAACTGTCACACTACCAGTTCCAAAGCCCTCTACATGTCCACCTCTTAGCATAATTTGCAAACTATAACTAAAGTGTTTACTGCCTGTGTTTCTCTACTAAACTATAATCCCCTGGGAGATGAGATGATCTAACTCAATGCCTAATATAGATATATGTTTTCAAGTGAACAGATGTATACAGAAAATATGATAGTAAATAACCGACATATGATAGTGAAGCCAGGATTTATTTAGGGCTAACTTGAGTAAATAATGTGACCATCTCATTAACATCCCAAAACACTATAAAGAAAGAAGAGTAAACTCCTAGTCATCCAAAATGCCTCGGTCTTAAATAAACACCCAAGAGAAGGAATGGCATTGAGTCTATCCGCCTATAGAAGACCAGTGTTGAGAGTCAGAGAAAGCCATGTATTTCTCACAATCTACCAGCAGCCTGGGCAAACTTGAGCTGTCTCCTTTCTTCTCTCAAATATGATCTACATCCTTACCCCTGAGGACGTCAAGCTCATAACACACCCACCTCAGGCAGGAGTTCAGCTTTCAGACTGCATACACGTAAGCATAACATTGGAACAAGCCAGCGCTCAGACCTCCCCTCATCCAGAAGTCAAGGACAGCCTGACAGTTCATGGGTGACTGTGGTCTGAGCTGTTCAAACTCCAGAGTGCAATTCTTTAGAAGCACTGAGGTAAACAGACATCAAGGCCTTTGAAAATGTGTCATTCCATGACATGACAAACACAGCACCACTCCCCACACAGCTCAAAAGGGAACTGCGCTTCAGCCCTTTATGCATGCAGAACATCATTTACCAATATGGCATGACCCTAGATTAGGTTTTCATATCCAAAAAATCCATCCAAGCGGGAAAATGTAGGAATGAAAAAGCCACCGCCTTCCTGTCAGAGCTATGGTCTCAGGAGAGGTGGGGCCCAGGGCACAGCCGCTGGGTGTATCCCCAGTGTCTCCAGCCCCTGTCTGCTCCTGGAGAAGCAGCCAGGGCCCCATGCAGAGCTGTTGTTCTGCCTGTTCTCTGCTTCTTTGTAAATGACTCTAGCTATGAAATTTCCCAAGTAAAGCTTCCCACAAGAGTGAGAGCCCAGCCAGCCCACACCCTCCACTTGAGCAGCATTCCCTACTGAATTGAAGATGAACTGTGTGGCAGTTACTGAGACAGATGACCTGACATTGTCATTTGGTGAAGCTTAAGCCCCAGACTCTGCTCTTCCCTCCCACGGACTTTTTTTTTTCTGGGAGGCCGGCCATCTTATAAGCCTTTAAACACTTCTCTCCAATTCAACCATTTAGTCTTAAAACACCCTCCAAGGCATTATCCTGAAAGCCCTCCATTAAAGAATCATTACCAAAGCCCTGCTGCAAATGAGTTTACCAGATAAGAAATCCCCGGTTAACAGGAGAGGTGTGGGGAGGCTTGTCACAGTAAGAGTTCAGTTAGCTCCTTACCGACTCTCTCACTTGTACCTACTGCATTTAAATGAAGGATGTACGGAACAGCAGACTCTGAACTTCATCACTTATGTGCCTGCATCGCCCTATCATGGTGTAGTTGGTACCTAATCTACTTGCTCTTGTCATTCTTGTCACACACCCCACAAAAAGCTTTGCTATTGTTTCCAACAAGGCACACTCACTTCATTGAACACAATTCTTTTAATACTTGGCTAAATTTAAGATATATAAAGAAGCAATTTTATACTGAAAGTACTAAAATCCGTATTTTATGTTAATCTGGAAATGTTTATTTTACTTACCATTTTTATGCCCAGAAAGCGATGGCATGCTGGGTGATGCTGGTTAATCCACACCTTTCAGAAGCACCAACAAAATGAATATTAAGACATGCCCTGCTCTAATAAGGGACGGGCTGTTAGGAGCAGGTGCCATGATTTACAACTGGTTTTCTCTCCACGGTCTTTCCCAACGGCAAAGGTTAAGGCGCCCACACAGATGGAATTTTCCAGACTTTACTGTCTCCTTGATTTTAGTAACCAACTTGTGGACTCAAGCCACAGAGGTCCATCATTAGGTGACTAAACAAGGAAGGTGGCGGGCGTACACACCCTGAGGTTTTATCTGCTCACGAAGAACAAAGTTATGATACTGGAGATCTTGTTATGGCAGACCTCATGTTACACGCTTTCTCCCACTTGTGGACCCCTCACTCTTACGGAGACATAATACACATACGAGCACATGCTCACATTCACACACACACATATACACACATGCACGCATGCGCACACACACACAACCATGCACACACACGTGTTGTGACAGGAGATCAGAAGGGATGCCTGGAGGGGGGAATCAGAGTAGCAGGAAGGGGATGAGCAGAAGACGAAGAGAATATGGTCAATGTGCATGATGCATTTGAAAAATGTTTCCTTAGCCAGCTTGACATTGCGCACAGCGAACACACAGCAGGAAAAATAAATAAATACAATCTAAAAGTGGGGATCATCCTCTCTGAAGAGCCTGCTGCTGGAAGACGAGGCTGGCTTTCCTCCCTGTGCCTTATGCTTTCCTGCACATGTAAAGCTGAACCCAGGAAGCTACACCAAGCCTGAACTTCTTTGAAACACTTAGTGAAAAGGAGATGAAAAAAAAACAATGTCCTGCATAAAGACTCTACATATCCTTTGTTACGCTGTGACTCCAGAAAGTCTTTTATTAAATAAAAAGCCACAACAAAGCCTTTTATTAAAAATAAAAATACTGGCAAAAAAAATACACAAGTGCAAAATTACAGAGAAACCAACATTAGAACCACACTTTTGCTTGTTATTTCCTTTCCAAAAACGTCTCACACAGTCTGCCACGGTCATGAAATTACCACTAACTCTGTTGAGCCAGAAAGCTCATCTTTTTTTTTTGTCCTACAAAATAAAAGGACAAAAACCTGAGGGTGGCCATGTCAGTATATACATGCAGCCACCCTTATCCTATCTCCTGAACAGATGAGCAAGGACTATTGTCCCACCCCAAACCCCAGTGGCAGATGAGGAGTTTCTTTTCTGCATGGTTCACACTTGAGTATGAAAAATGGAAGTGGCCACACAGGCACCCAAGGCAAAGCTGAAACAGAGATCTGGAGTCCTTCCACTCAGACCAGCCTGTTCCCCTCCCAGCGCCAGAGCACCCAAGCTATTCCAGAGATCCACTCAACTGAAAGAGGAGACGATGAAGCAGTCAAAGCTCCCGCCTCTGCAATCTGCTACAAAATGCTCAAGGGTCTGCAGGTAGGTTGCTGTGTGGTTAGATGCTTTGCTTATTTGTTCTTTTAATGCAGTGTCAGTCAGTTTCCTTTTTCCTTTTTTTTTTTTCTTTTAAAGTACAGAAGAATAAGTCTGACTCTGCCCCTGTGAGGTCTCTGTTATGTTATCAACTCTCCCATTATATAGTGAATCAGGGATAATCCATTAATGAATATGTGGATTGAATTCTAACAAAGCTTTATTCACAAAAACACACACTGGGGCAGATTTAGTCTGAAGGCTACAACTATTGTAAGGGACAAACATGAGTCACTTTTTTTTCTCCTATACCACTGGCACTCTGACAAGTAATTTCGCCCAGAGGTCCCATAATGGCAAGCACGACAACCATACATAGATTTGTTTTTTTAAGTCAAAAACAATGCACACAGAGTCTTATCTGGGATGCCGGATTTTCTAATCCCCAATCAACTACAATGTTCCACTCACCCACTAGGGCTGTGGGCTGTTAATGCCAGAGCTGCCTGTAGTCAGAAGCTTCCTGGCTTCATTTTCCCTCACTCAGCACTTTCTTTTCCCATTGGCAGGTGCAAACACAGAAGGAGGCTGCTCCAGAGAGGAAGGACGACAAAGCGGTTACATCTCAGATCCAAGGCAACTGAGCAAAGTTCTTTACAGCCTAACAAAGTGTCCCACTGTCCAGCTCATGAATGTGAGAAAACAGGATGAGAGGAACTAATCTCACGGACTCCTAACTAAGCCTGTAGCACATCCTCCAGGACTATGCCCTCCAGCAGTGGGAAGAACAGTGGGATGGAGATCACAGAACAAGGCCCAGCACACACTCCCTGGAATACAATTCCTTGGGCAGAATCCTCATTTGGTTCAATGAACCTAGACAAAATCTGGGGACAGATGATGCGATGCCCCTTTTAAAGCTGTCCTTCTATTTTTTGCCTTCACTGTGAAAATAAAGACAGAA
The DNA here is from genome assembly GCA_028658305.1 of Pachyuromys duprasi. Classification (NCBI taxonomy): domain Eukaryota; kingdom Metazoa; phylum Chordata; class Mammalia; order Rodentia; family Muridae; genus Pachyuromys; species Pachyuromys duprasi. Next base: position 46,842,727 of record CM053743.1, on the reverse strand, counting down.
CTTAAGGTCTAGGGGCACCTCTACAACATAGCATATAAACTGTCTTCAATCCAGCCTCGGCCTGAACAGCAAATCTATGTGTGTTGGCCCACTGCTCGTAAATGCATTTACTTCATACAGAAGAACAAGTCTCCTTGGAAGTGAGTGTGTTATAAAGAGAAAAGAAAGAAAATAAAACAAGTTATAATGGAAATTCTGAATCAATATCACTGGGCTTCCAAAGGAGTTGACGTGTATCTACATTGGGCACATTTTATTATTATCATTTGTTAATATTTTCAATCTTGTCCATGTGCCCAGAGAACTTGGCAAGATGAACATTTTATAATCTGATAAATAAGTAATTGAAGACTCCTGGTTGGTGGTGCTTGAGGGCAGGAGGCACTCAGCTCTGCAGTAAAGCCAAGCCTGTCTGCGCAAGGAGGGGCCAGCTCCCTAACTTCAAGGGCCAGCAAAAGCTCTTCCCTCTCAGGTGGACCGAGCACAGTCAACTTACTCTTTAGACAAAGAGACAGTGAGGAGTGTCTCATCTCAGTACACTGCCCCGGACTCCATACAATAAGCACAGAAATGTCAGAAAACAGACCTTTCCCAGATGCCTGAGAAGGCACAGGCCTCCACTATAAGGCAGCTCAGGCAGGAGGGCGCCTTATTCCCAGTGACTTCCATCAAACCTCTGTGCCCAGCCTCAGGGCTCACCCGCATTCTGCCTAGTGCTGTTTCTGTCGACCGTGCAGAGCACTCTAGAGCTCAAAGCAAGACACCATGTTCTTCTGTAGCCAAACTGGCTCAAAAGAAAACCGGGTGTTTCCTGAGGAGCAAGGAGAAGCTTCACACACACACACACACACACACACACACACACACACACAGTACAAACCTTCCTGCACACTCCGTAGACACGTTCCCACAGATTTCTCAGCCATGCACCATTTACCAACAGACCGTTCCACAGAAGGGAAATCGGCTGAATTAAGCTTCGCACATTTATTTAAGGAGAAAGGACAGTCCAGTTGCTAACGCCCACGGTATAAACCAATTATTTTCCAAAGAAACCAAATCACATTGTTGAACTGAAAATGTCACTCGGGCAGCATTCTGAATTCAGATACGTCTAGTTCTAAGTTGCCACGGATGATAGAGAGTACACACTGCTTTAAAAGACATTGGGAAAGGGACTTCTATGAGAAAACTTTTGACACAAACCGCCGTGTGCCTTGCGAGGGTTGCCCCATGCCAGCTTAAATTTTCAGAGCATTTTGGATCTAGCTGTCTTCATATTGATAGTTTAAAGCCACCAACGGCTGCAACACTGATGACACACTGTTCTTATCTGCCAAGCCATCTTCCCAGCTTTCTCTCTAGGGCTCTTACTGTGTCGTATCTCTCAAGCACTAGGTTAGAAACAGGCTTGGTGCCTGAATGGTGTGACAAACACCAAGAAGAGGCCAAGGTGGACCCACTACTTTCGGTATATGGCCCTTTCTTTCATATAGCTTCAGTCTCCACATTAGGTGCTTAGACAATGGTCCAAGATAGAAGCTCTTTTTCTCCTTGGGCTCTTTGCTAAAGATCATCTCTAGTACAATCCAAAGATTAGGAAATATATCTCCAGTGGATCCCAAAGTAAATTAATTTGTCCTAAAAGCTAAAGATAACGATGTGCTAATGTCCACTGTTGGGAGACAGTTCTACATGGGTCCCTGCATGGACGCACCTTTGTGAGGAGAGAGAGATGGCATTTGCACTTTGTCTGTGTTCTTTTCAAGGGTGATTGTAAAGGTACAGAGGGCACAGCATCTCTGAGAAATGGGATTCGTACGATCCACTTGAAAAGCCTGGCCTCTCTGGCTTCCTGTAGTGCAACCCAGAACATGGCAGGTGTCCATCTGGCCCTGTCCACCTTACTTATAAGTAATCTTTAGCAGAGGGGAATGGACAGCACAACGCTGAACCCACTGCCTGCTGCGGAGTATTTACCAACTCTACCAGGAACCTCACCTCTCTGTGAAACTGTGCCAGCTGCCTTCCTAGCCCACAACCAGGGCAGGCTCTTGGACCTTTTATGCTTCTTGGGGCCTGTTACCTTCAGGTTTAAAAAAGAAAAATCTACATCATAGTTACACAGATAGCAACCCGTGGTTTATCTGCCCATCAGGTATCTGTACTTGTCTACCGGCCCATTCATAAGTTTTAGAGATGTTCTGTGGCTCTGCTGGGTGGTGGTTTATAAGACATTCCATACACACTCCAGTCTAACTGACTCACATGAGCACTTAGACCGCTGTCCTCTATTTAACACATCAGAGGGACACGAACAGAACAGTGTCTGGCCCCGATGATCCTTGTTTACTATAGAACAAGGTTTAAGGAGTGTGTAACTCATCTAAATCACAATAAAGCCAGACCGGTGTCTAGGAGGTCTGGAACAGGACGAATCCAGGTTCTGCATCTTTGACAAGTTTTTAAGTGGCATCAATTGACACTGGTCCAAGACCCTCTCTTAGAAATCATGGTTCAAACAGCTAAATATAAATGCTATGTATTATTAATACTACTATATTTACATAAACTCCAAAATTAAAACCAGAAAATATCTGTAACTATCTGGGAATTCCAATAGATCAGACAACATCTCTCTTGATCAAAAAGAAACACTAAAATCTCCCTAAGTGTGTGCTTATTATATAATCACGCAGCTGCTCATGAATTTATGACAGGGTCTTGTCCTGTTAGAGTGGCCCGTTGTAAACTGAAAGTCGTGTGAAGGTAGAGAGCACACTCCGCATGGTCTACCCTGACGCCGGGCTTCCGGCGTGCTGACAAGGAGCCTTGATTCCCGCCACCGCCCGAGATTGAGGCAGAGGCCTGTACTGCACACTCAGAGCCACGTAAAAGACTTAAATTTAAAATCCCAGCTGGGAGTCCTACTAAATATATGCCGCTTTGTGTCACCCCTAGGCTAAAAGTCACAAGGTGAACCAGCAGACCAAACCACACAAAATGTGTTTGTGTGTGCTCACTTTCCTTTCCCTCCGGTTCATTCGTTCACTCTGCTCCAATAGCCCAGGACGCAAACAGACCCAGAGGGTGGACAAGTTATACCGAGAGGTTACAAACTTCAGCGAGGAGCAGGCGGGGCACTCGTGGGCACTCATGGGTCAGCACAGATGTAGAAGAACGCATTGTTAATAGGGACTGATTCCAGAAAAACAAATTCTTCTAGCGGGGACACAGTGAGCAGGGGGTCAGCAGCAGCAGGGGCCTCCCACACCACTGTCAGCCCTCACCTCTGGCTGCCACAGTTTGGTCACCTACAGCAGCCTGCTATGAGTTTATCTTCAGGACAGACACCAGTGCAGAGAAATCAGTCTCTCCATCTTCCATCTTGCATTTGGGGAACATTTGTGTGCCAATCTGTAAGTCACAGGAGAGAGAAAGCCTCGGAACGAATGTGGAAAACGCTTTCTAGGGTTTTGTAGGGCATGGGCAGTGTCCCGGCTGTCTCTCTTCCCTTGTGCTTCTCCCGGTCTCACTTAGTTTTTCTTGTGGTGTTTTCTGTTTTTGTTTGTCTACTGTTCGTTTTTGAGGAAGCGTTCACTGTGTAGCCCTGGTCAGCCTGTAACTTCCTATGGAGATCAGGCTGGGCTCAAACACACACGCAGATATCTGCCTGCCTCTGCCTCCAAAGCGCTTGGGGGTACAGGTGTGCACCCTGTACTGACTTGCTTCCTTCTCTGTTCATTCTCTCTCCAGCAAAAAGACAACAGGGAGACAAATTGGCTGCAGTTCCCCACAGGACACTCCCTCATGGATGACTGCTTATTTTGAAAAGATTTCTCTGCTCGGGCTCAAAGGCTTCATTCTCAAACCTTTAACAGTTTTTACCTTTTCAACCAGATCTAGCCACATCCCCTCTTAGGCCATATCTGGCTTCCAGTCTTAAACCTCAGCCAGAACCTTCTTTTCTCACTTATGGATTCTATTGTCCCAAATGTTTGATCGATTGTTTCCACTGCATCACTAATTTGTCAGGTTTTGGGTTTTTTTGTTTTTTGTTTTTGTTTTTGTTTTCACGAGCTACTTGAATGGCTTTGAAACAACTGGAGGAGGAGGAGGGGAAAGGAAATTACACTCACCACTACAAAAACCACATTCTTCTTTTCTGACTCACAGTTTGTCCAGCTCAGAGGACACTTATTGAGGGGTTTGCTCTGTGCTTTGCATAATATATCACTCTGGGGACCTGGATAAAGAGCTGCTGACCTCAGCAGCTTTAAGCTCCCTGTAGGATTCATAGGCAAATGTCTTCTTTGCACCGGGTAGGCTAAGCATTTTTTTTCTGGTTGATTACTCAGAGCGGTGCAAATCCTTTATAAGGGAGCTTGCTCTCTCTCTCTCTCTCTCTCTCTCTCTCTCTCTGTGTGTGTGTCTGTCTGTCTGTCTGTCTGTCTGTCTCCTGGGGGGCGGGAGGATCAGAAAGGATCCCTAGAGAAAGGCACACCTAAGCAGGGCTCTGAAAACATGGTAAGAAAAGGGGTGGAAGGAAGACAGGCACTGCCCAGTGTCCAGAGAGACACAGCAGCTTGTAGCCCACCACACAGAAACCAGGGGGCTACGAACTTCTGAGTTCGGTACCTGTTTGGTACCTGTGTCCACTATGAATCATTCAAATGAGACAGAGAAAGAGGCTAATAGAAGTCCATTTAGATGTTAGTCTCTAAAGATCTGTCTGTAGAACACACTGGTAGTTCTGGTGGGAACCCAAATCACTGTTAAAAAGACACTGTGGTCCATGTACAGAAAGACAATTTCTAGGTAGTGCCATGGTGGGCTATAGGCACAGGACAGAAAAGCTCACCCATGCGCACTCCCACCTACTGAATTCTTCCCAACAATTTCGTTTCTACAAAATCCCCCAATTCTGTCAAAAATTAGGCAAAGGCCTCTCTGTATACCATTTAATATTATTGACTCCAAGCACTCGGACACAATTTCAATCACTCTCCCTTAGAGAAATTAAGTTTCTTATTTGATCTTTTGAAGGACAGAGACATACGCCCCTCTAATTTAGTGAGTCATGAACTTTGATTTTTGACAGTTTTAAAATAGACAATTTTAAACTCCAAGAAGTTTGAAAGCGATGAAACACTAAAGCTGACAAGATAAAGCCTTCAGCTGCAGTTCTGCCAGTGGCTACTCCCGGGACTTGAGCAAGCTAACGGGCACTGAGCTCCACCTAATGTACCCTTAAAACACAAAATGATTATGAAAAGCAGAAGAATTCAGTCAGGCCTCTGGCATGTGGAAGCACTGGATAACCATAGTCTAGACATCATTTTTAAATTAACATGTCTGTGGGTGTGGGGCCACACATGCAGGGTGCACATGGAAGTCAGAGAACAATCTTAAGTGTCAAGGCCTTTGACCTTCACGCGGTTGAGAACAGTGTTCTCTCTTCATTGCTGTGTGTGTCAGGCTTCCTAGCCTGGGAACACCCAGGGTTTTCTGTCTCTGCCTTTCATCTTCCCACAGGGGAGCAGGGGCTGCAGACTCCTCCACAAGTCTCGCATGGTTCCTCGGGATCTGAGCCAGGCTTGGGTAGTAAACAGCACTTAAGTTGGTTAACTTTTGAGATCCTCTATTTAAACACACCCAGCCCAAAATTACCAAATGGGAAATACGAAGGTTTAAAGCAGTTGATAAAAAGTGTGCAACATATTTTATAGAGCTCCACCATTGTCTTGGGCCATCCATTCTTCTTCAGTAGACCCAGAAGACTTTTGAGGAAGTCATTCCTAAAGAGAGACGGTGGGACACTGGAAAAGGAGGAAATCCAGCAAGGCTGAATTTGAAAGGGAAGCCTCAATCTTAGCCAGTTTCTGTAGGATGCTCTGGGGATAAATTATCCCACACACATACAAACCATACAAGAGTTTGATCACCCTCATGTAGAGTGACACACACTCCTGCTCCTATTGCTGCCACTGGGGAGACTCTTTCAAAGAAAGGAGGACAATGCTGGCCCTTGAGAGGAAGTGTGCACAGGAGCTAGGGTGAGCACACAAGACCAGTGAAGGGAGTTTGAGGGTATCCAGGCAATAAACTGGCAACTGCAGCATGAATCAGGAAAACGCCACAAAAGGTAACTGAGGATGCTTGCGTTGGGCCCTCAGAGCTTGTTTATTGCTTAGATGGAATATATTTAACTGAAAACCATTTCATTTCTCTCTTTGGTGGTTTATAAAAGAGTAAGTTTGAAGTCAATATTTTCTAGGAACATAAAATTGACTTTTGAAAGCTTGCCTTCGGGTGTCAAAAAAAAAAAAATGAGGTCTTCAACCTATTGTGGCTGTGGCTCAGGGCAAAGGAGAGTAATGCTTCCTCCTACAGGCTCCGCTCAGATCGGAGAGACTAAGCAAGAGCTTGGCCAGCTCCTGCATCCTAAAGGAAGCTGGCAACAGTGAGTCCATGATGCCATTACATATGTGTATTTATACAGCCAGCCATGCTGTTCAGAGATTCTGGGATGTCACAGTTGTAATGTCTGCACATCTGGCTAACACAGATCTGCAAAACGGGGACATAATAGTCTGTTTTGTTCAAATAAACTCTTATGGTGACATATATGTCATTAAATATGGATACTTAAGTGTACACACACATATGTATATTACAGATCTATGCTATCATCTACAGAGGGGAAATGTTGGGTTTTTGGCATGGCATCACTCAGAAACTTGCATGGAGACAATGAACTGAGTAGTTGACTTGGTCACAAGGTCAGCCAAAGACTAACCTAATATTCTCTATAAACAGCAAAGGAGATATGAAATATAAGGATGATTTCCAAGTGACATTTCTTAGGATCGTGGATATTTCCATATGCAGCCCTTAAACTTCCTCAATGAAGGTAATTATGTCAACATGTCCGGAAGACAGGAAATGGATGGAAGAGAATATAAGGTTCTCTGGTTGACCAAGCTCTGAGTGGGCCCCCTTCGGCCCTTCCAATGAGGGCCTACTTTTAGACTTCTCCGTGAATTTCATGTGCATTGCCCATGCTGAATAAGAATCCTACTAAGCTGGTTTTCCCCAAAGCCCCTATTTTCATATCTTATCACTCCCATATCTAGAGAGGTTCCTCTGCCTCCTTATTCACCCAGGTGATTTCTGCTCACCTCAACCTGTCTAAGCAAGAATCCGGATAAGCTGCTGTATCTGGGTATCTCCCTAGCTTGGTGCTCCCCCTTAATAACCCCATTCCCATCATGTTCCCGCCAATACTGTTTGAAATTTTGTACAGTCATATCCTGAGACTGTTGCAGCAGTCCTGAATAAAATATCATTATTTTAATTACTGCGCAGCTCTTGTTTTCTTTGACATTTAAAACATTGCGCAATTAGGTATATCCAAATTAACATAATGTTGAATTCTTGAGGGGCCCAGACAAGAGAACACGGTTAATGAGCACCCCACATTTCTATACATTATTAACTCATAAGACTCTTAAGCACCCCAGTGTCACCACTAGCTTTGTTAGAGAAGCATGATCCATTCTTCCCACAATGCCCTGTGCCTCCCTCTCCCAGAGGATGGCTTGGAAGGCTTTAGTTGACATTATTACGTAAATGAATGATGACTACCATGGTGGCCTACCACAGGGTCAGGGATTGGTCCATTTCAGGATCTCTGAGAACACCGTGGGAGCTCGGGCGGTGGGTGAAATTACCGCGTGAGTGGAGAAAGAGATGGGTTTCAGCTTGAAAATGACTGAATCTCCTCCTCAAGCAAATCCTCAAGGATCACCAATGCTACAAAAACATTAATAATTAGCTAATGTAATTCAGCAGCACAAATTTATTCAGACTTGGTTAACTCTACTTTTAATATACTTGAATTCTGAAAATTTGGACCATCATTATAATTCTTTGCTGTTTTCCCACAAATTGTTTATAATTGAAAACTTTTGGGATGGATAAGAATTTCTTATGTTGGATAAGATATCAGGTAGAGGACAGAGAAATCAAGCCAAACTGATGCTGCTTGTTTTCAAGCACATCAAAGGAGATATCTAAAAATATCATGGTTTTGCTTCTTATATTTTGATTTTTATTATGTATAAATGTATGTAAGATCTACTTCAAATGTGGTGAGGTTGCTGACATTTTGCTAGTACTATCTGAGTTACTATTTTTCCTTTCTTTTAATTTGCTTTTCCATAGGCATATTAGGTGGAAGGTTAAAGAATAGACTAAATATATATTACTAGACAGTTTATAAAGAGAAAAATATACAAGATAGAAATGAAGACTTGGAAAGCATCAACTTTCTGGGTTCATGAAGAAAGGTTATTATATTACTGTTCCCCAGGCCCTGGAGCCAGAGGAGGGTAGAAGGCAATACAAGAACTAGACAGAAGATGATAGAGGATGCCCAAGAGAGCCAATCAAGTGCCTTCTCATACCAGGAGAAAATAAGAAGGGCGTAAGAGCTAAGATAGAAATAAATGCTAAAGGAAACGAGGCCAAAGGTCGAGATGTCTCCCTGACCCCAGCACCAACAGCGATTCTAGGAAGATGAGCTTAGACTAAGACAGCAAAGCGTCTGTCAGGAGAACAAGGAGACAAATCAAGTGGTGTTTTCGTCTTTGGAAGTGATGGCCTCAAAACCTGGCAGCCTTACAACTTTAGTTTTACCCCTGTTGTTTATCCAAAAGGAACATCAGTGAAGTCCCTGGCTTCTGTCCGATGTTTAACCATCACAACGAGAAAACAGAATTCCTATTTTGTCTTGGCATGGTCTGAAAGGACATCATTTGAAACAGTGATGTTTTTCCCAACAGCAACTGGGCGCTCAAAAGGAGAGTTCAACTAAAATTATATCAGCCATAACCTCTACAGTACAATGAATGGTCCAAGTCTCAGGGTAAACAAGGCTGTATGGAAGGTATAAGACCAAGGATGAGGGCTGTAAGGTCAAATCAAGGCATTCGAGTAACTCAGATAGTAACTCAGGGCCCGGGTCGTCTTCTCTGTTGTCAACTGCATGGCTATGTGGTGTACGTAAGTCCTAGCTTGTTACATGTGTGTAATGCAGAGAGAATATAGATGACTAAAACCTTCCAAGCCATCCTTACTAAGAACTGTATGGGGAATGGGAGGAATCTGGACCACGCTCCTGAAAATGAAGCTGAAGTTGACACAGGGTCTAATTTTACCCATAGTCTTATGTCATAAACTCTTCTCTTCTCTGCCCTCCTGAGATGCATTCTCCCCTACTTGTCATTCATTATTATAAATACACTTTATATATTAATTTATCTGTGGTGACTGTGTGTGAGCTCTTTCCACATGCCTTCACAGTATTTGACTTACCCAGGTGCCTTGTGACATCAACTTTTGCCAAGAGAAAATGCCTCATAAAGGTTGAATCAGTGTGAAAGGGCCTCAGAAAGAGAGAAATAAATCTACCTCGTGACCCAGCAATGCCACTCTTAAGACTATATACTCAAAGGACTCTATTTCCTACTAAGAGATACCGGCTCATCTGTGTTCATGGCTGTTCTATTCACAACAGTCAGGGAATAGAAATAGCCTAGGTATCTAACAGCTAATGAATGGATAATGAAAATGCAGTACATTTTACACAATGGAATCTTACTCAGCTGTTAAAAAAATAAAATTATGAAATTCGCAGATAAATGGATGGATCTGGAAGCAATCATTCTGAGTGAATTAACCCAGACCCAGAAAGGCAAACATTGCCTGTTTCCTCTCAGTTTTGAATGGTGGCTTTGAGTCTTTAGCTCTGTTTCATTTGTAACGCCCACAGAGGTCAGAGAAATAGTGAGAGGCCATGGAAGGGAACACTTCTAAGGGATGGGAATAAAGGAACAAAAAGGGTTGGATGGGGCAGGAGATGGGACAAGGGTTAAGACAGGAGGGAATATGGAGGACGTAACTAACTAATCCTTCTGAAGAGATATGTGGAAACCTTCTAAAGTACATTCATAAATAAAAGGTTTAAAAGGAGATACCCTGTAAGAAGGTAACAGTGCCCCTACTAGACACCACAGGCTAATAAATATGAAGCTCACTGCCAGGCATACATTTCCTTTTTGGAGATGTTGGCCAGTACGTCCCATAACTCCCAAACATTATGGTGTATCACCAGTGTCATTGGTTTCCCTCTAGTACTTGGTGCTAAGACCCTATTATTGACGACACATTTTTGAGTCATAAAACATGGACAAATGGGGCTGGTACTGACCTGAAATCTTCATCCCTACTATCTTGCCCTCATAGTGTGAGAGAGTGCACCAGAGGAGAAAAGTAATCATCACTCCTACCCAGTGCTGAGAACCCTGAGATCTTCAGTAATGAAGGAAAGGCATGCCCTCTGATGCCATAGTGGCATGAATACTATGGGAAAAACTATTCAGTTTCTGCTTAGACTTAAGGCCCCTCCACAAGATGAAACTCATGCCTGGGACACATTAGCAGGACCAAGAACCTGTGGTTAGATAGTCCATAGGACTAAGAAAAGAACCTACTACTATTATTCTGCTAACTGGAAACATGCAAATCTATTTTCAAAAGCTCCTCACCCATACTCAAAAGGCTACATGTACCACATACAAAAAACAAAACAAAACAAAACACTCTTAGCTCTGTAATAAATACAAAGTGCAAGGGACTTAGTTCAGGCAACAGGACAAACCCAGACTGGGAGTAAGGAAACGGCCCACCCACTGAGCTGGTCCCCAACAACCATAGTGTTCCAAGAAGGGAGAGTTTAGGTAGAACTATCCTATTTTGCTCTCAAGCTGAGATGACAAAGAAACCACTATCAAGACACCTGCCGCCCACAAATGAATAGTGAACCAAGTCATTGGTCAAGACAACTAAAGAAGAAGTGACTTGTGTTGGTAATTCAGATTCAATATATCCCCATGATGACCTCAGGTTGGAAGCTGTATATGTGAGTGTTATTTCAAATGAGAATAATGAAGAGATTGTTGCTCCACCATGGAGGGAAACAAAAACAAAATAATATCAGCAGAAGGGCCTGCCTGGTAGACTTTTTGAAAGAGTGTATGATTATACTAAAGGATTTTGTGATAGAATAGCATTAATTCATACAAGATGGGTCTCTTAGATTATTTTTTAGGTCCTGCATTGCTATTTTTGGAGTTGCCACACTTAAACAACAACAAAAAGAACAAAACAAACAAACAAACAAAAACAGAGAATCCGGATAGCAGGTTCAGTTGGGTGGTTGGCTCTATTCAGGTTTTGGCAGGATTGCAAGAGTTGACAAATCTCAATAGTCTGCTTCACTCTCCACACTCTTCCTCCATCTGCTCCCACCTTGAACTCACAGGGGCTGAGACGATTCTGTCTTCATTTCAGGATATTAATAACTTAAGAGTTTAAATGAAATTCTACTCTTTCCCTCCTTCCCTCCTTTCCTTCTCCTTTTTCCCTCTCCCTCTCTTTTCTCTCTCTCTCTCACATTCTCTCCTTCTCTCCCTCTCTCAGAACAGAAATGCCAGCAGATGTTATCAAAGGAAGCCAATGTGCTTCTGCTTTCACTGCTACCTTGATCAGAGCAGAGGTTTTCTTCTGTCTTGCTCTTGTCCAAGGCTTGGCTTCCCTCACAGGAAACACAGCATCTTGGCCTCTGGTTATCATATGGATGGCAATCTGTTACATAAGGAATTTAATTTCTCCAGAATACCTCTTTTCCTCTTTAGCAGGCTGTAAATACATCAAATTTAAAGTCACTTTTTGTGTAAAAGAATTCATTCTAGCAATTGTGCTGTCCCTCCACACAAAGGGAATTTCATTAGCTTCCAAGACCCGCGTTTGTAGATGTAAGCTAATAGAGGCTGTGGCCTCCCACACTTGAATCCCTGCCCTACAATAAATACTCCTCCCAGAAGATGCTGTTAAAGCTGGTGCTCCAAGCCAAACAATACAACAGGTTCCTTGTGAAAACCAGAACAATTCAAACAAATGAGTTGTTGAAAGGACAATAAAATTAGGAACTGAAATAATTTGCATACAACATCTTTAAAAAGTGAAGGGCTCAAAACAAGCTTATGTTCCAGCAAATACCGTACAGTGACACCCTGGCGTGACAGTCTCTTCTGTAAACCCTATCAACAAGCTTCAACATAGTCAGATACACTGTGCACACATTTAGTATGTCCCTGCAGTTCAGGCTCAGTATTTATGCAGAGCGTAATCTCCCCTTTTATTTTTTTTTTACCAGAACATAAAATGTAAAACATAATTGCCTCTTAGGAATCAGCTTAAAGAATGAGGCTCTAAAACTAAGCATTGATTTTGTTTTTATGACCATCCACATGATGGATTCTCTCCTCTATTTCATCAAAGTAGAAAGAAAATTTAGAGACAAAACCATTGCCGAAAGCAATAGCTGCAAGTGGGAAATGCAGGCGTGAAGCCAAGGCTATCCGGCTTTGTCTCCAATATACAGTTCCTGTTCACCTCATAAGCGCAAGACTTACGAGGTGAGAACGTACAGATTCCAAGGAGGCGCATTATTCAAGCAGGCTGGCTTCCCAAGTGCTACGGGACACTTGTGCTGACTCAATAAAACTTATTCCCAGAGCCATTCAGCATTCTTGCCCAAAATACAGATAAAATTGAAGCATATGTTAGAATGTAAGCCAACTTACTATCTTTCTTCTTCACAACTTCTCAGAAGCCTGTCCACCAAAATTACACTCAGGAATGGGGGAAACTAGGGAGATTAAGAAGCCTGGAAAAGCACGGCGGAACAGCAGGATAAATACACAATAAAAGATAAAAGTGACGCGGGGCTAAGAAGAAAGCCGGAGGATGTCCAGATTCTCTAAGTCCCCTTCCAAGTGTGGTCTGGCCTGTGTGAAGAGGTGACAGGAAGTATATGACTGGGTTAAAAAAAAAAAGCCAGTGAGAATTGTCCTGGACTTTTAAGCACATCAAATTTCTTCTAAAGAAATCATGTACCCTTAAATGGCAGCAGTAGAGCAGGTCCTGAATAACATCATATGAACTTCTATGTTACAACTAAGCAGACCCTTTTCCTGGAGTCCAAGCAGGCCCCTGGAATGGCTCAGGCAAGGCGGGCAACCACGTTAGACCTGAGAGGTTTTTTCTGTTTTTGTTTTTGTCTTTTCCTGGCAACATGGATGAGCCTGAAGGATGCTATGCTGAACACAAGAAGGCAATCCTGGATGGATAGACAAACACCACGTGTTCTCTACTGCCAGGAAATCAACTTACCGGTTGAGAGGTATGGGTACCAGAGGCCAGGGAGAGGAGGGTGAGGGAGGACGGAGAGCAGACAGTGAAGAGTGCAGAGTGTCTCTGCTAAGTGGCCCCTACTGTCTTGTGATGAAGTCGGATAAGTGGCTGACCACAATCACTGTAGATCCAAACTACGGAGCACAGAGAAGGGCGTGCCTGAAGGGATGGATGGGCTGACTACATGGATCTTTGTACAATGGTGCATTGTACTCATGGGTTTTTATTTACTATTTCTAGTTCTTTGGGAACTTCAAAAAATATGATTTGAACATATTTTAGAGATAAACCAACTCCTCCCCTTACTCCTCCAAGACCTGTCCCCTTCTTCTTTCCTTCGTAAGTTTAATAGCCTGTCAGCTCAACTTTGCGTTGTCTCTTGGGGTCGGGTAGCTGCTGGAGTGTGGTGAGCGCAACAGGAGATGTATCCTTAGAGAAAACTGACTCCTCCTCCCCCACAAGCCCTCAATGGTCCATTGACCAATCCAGTTAGCATTGGTCAATATTCTAGCACGGAGTAGGAAGAGGTTCAGGAGCCTCTCACCTCTGAAAGGCTATGAACAGTTGTAGTCATGTATTTAAATGTAGCCCCATACTCCATACATATTTATAACTACATTAAAATTAAAATTTAGAGGTAAATTCTCCTGCATGGCTAATGGAAGAAAGACTGATTGTTCTGCTTCCCGTGTGAGCTGCTGTACCAGTATCTCCAAGTTCTATAAGCCTTTACAATGCGATGCACAGAGGTCTTTGTTCTCATATAGAGGCACACAGTGTTGGTATCTAATTAAGAAGGAGCTGGAGACCCGGCCCAGTGAACAAGAGTGCTGGCTGTTCTGCAGAAGACCCAGGCAGGTCCCCAGCACCTCCATGGCACTCCACAACCATCTGGAATCATTGTTGTGGGGCTCAAGGCTCTCTTCTGGCTCCACAGGCTCTGCACACATGCGGGACAGATATATTCATGAATGGGCAAACTCTCATGCACAAAAATAAAAAAATCATTTTTTTTCTTAAGTATGAAGAGATTTGGAAAGTAAGTCAGCTTGTGAGTCTAAGATGAACTCAGTCCTACAAACATCAGGATGGAGGGCAAACATTTCTTCAGAAATGTGTTTTTAGCTGTTGGTCAACTCTTTGAACTGGCTGTGTTTTCCTAAAATTATCAAGAGTTGGTGAGTATTGACAAATTATCTTCTCCATTAAAAGATTCCTGGGGTATAATATGAGCTTAGTTTGAGGCTGGGGGGAGGGGGAAACAGCCAAGAGTTCTCCTGTGAACCCGGCTCCTCTGACCCTTTTTGTGAGGCTTCTAATCCCTCTCCAGGGAAAAAGAGCCAACAAAGCTCCTTGCTCATCCCTCAGATGAGTTCATCACCAAACTCTTCAAAATGTCGTTTTGTTTTGTCAGTGACTTTCTGATTCTATAAAGTTAAAATAATATTCTGAAAATGTCACACTAAAATTTTCCCGAATGTCTTTATTCTGTGTATCCCTGACAGAATGAAAAGAGAAAGAAGAAACTGCAGGAAGCCCAAGAAGCTAAGTTTAATGCATGCAGAGCAAATGAAATGAAAGCAAATGAAGTAAAATGTCTTCGTGGCTTAGAGTAGGAAGGCCTTCTGAAGATGGGTGGCTTAGATGGAAAAGATTTGTCTCTATCTAAAGGCAAACATTTTTGTTTACCAAAAACAGTATTGAAAAGTTAAAAGGTGCTGATGTGGTGTCCCAAACCTGTAATCCCAGCACTTAGCAGACCAAGGCAGGGCTTGCTGCAAGTTAGAGGCCAGCCTGGACTGCAGCGTACAACTCTATATCAGACAAGCTGGCAAAACTGTAAAAACCGGAGACTGGGAAAAGCATGAAAATATGCATAACCAATAAAAATTAATACATAAAAGTACAATACACATCTATATCAATAATAAATTATTATGTCTTCTTATTATCCATATGATTAAGATTCTTAACATTATTATTAATTAGCCAGCTGCAGTGGCACACGCCTATAAGCCCAGCACTCTGGGAAGCAGAGGCAGGGGGAAATCTCTGTGAGTTCGAGGCCAACCTGTTCTACAGTGTAAGTCTAGGACAACCAAGGCTACACAGAGACACCCTGTCTTGAAAAAAAAAGATTATTAATCAAAATATCAGCTTGATCTTAATTAATAAGCATACAGAAGACCAGTAATTTTCACTATGGCTGAGAATAATAAAAGTGGACCACTGTGTATTAAGAATGACCCTAAAAATAAAGGGCTTATTTAGGCGTCTGCTCACATTTGAACTGTGTACTTTTTCCTCTCGACCAGCCATTTCCGTCTATCTCTATGTTTATATATAAGATAATTTTCTGAAGTTTCAATTAAAATTTGAATGTCCAAAAGTGTCAAGTAAGTCAGAGCTCATTAACAATAATAAGAATATAGAGCAACTGTTAAAGGCCGGGAATGCTTGTGCTTAACAGACTAAACTCAGTTTGTCTTCACAACAGCTCTGTGAAGTGGGTCCATTGCCCGCTACAGCGTGGATCTGAGGTTCCCCGAGGGCTTTTGTGTAAGTGGATTTGTGAAGTGCACTGGGAGGCAGTGAGAACCTTGAGGGGGGAGCCTGAAGGAGAAGCCGGGTTGCTCAGGGCCTGCCCTCAAAGGGGACAACTGGCTCCCAGCACCTTCCTCCCTCCTTCTCCTCATCCTCTCTGGTCAGAAGGTACGTAATTTTGCCACCCCTCTGCCCCATTATGATGAATCATCACAGGCCAAAAGCAATGGGACCAACTGATAATAATTGGGAACCTCCAACACTGTGAACCAGAATGAACCTCATCTCTTTAAAAGCTGATCGTCTTGGGTATTCATCAGAGTAATAGGAAGCTACTGTAATGGGTTAGTCATCAGGGTGTGATGCTACTTGAGAAGGGTTAGTAGGTGTGGCCTTATTGGAGGACATGTGTCTTTGGGGATGGGCTTTGAGGTTTCAAAAGCCCAAGGCAGCGTTCTCTCTCTCTCTCTCTCTCTCTCTCTCTCGCTCTCTCTCTCGTTCTGCCTGTGGATCAGGATGTAGCTCTCAGCTACTCCTCTAGCACCTGTCTTCCTGTTACCACGCTCCCACCAAGATGCTATCAGTCTAAACTTCTGAAACTTTAAGTGTTTCCTCGGGCGCGGGTCTCTTCACAGCAGAGAACACTAACTAGACAGCTCTGCACACATGAACCACTCCACAGAAGTGAATCAAGAGAGGAGGATGCTCCTGCTCAGAGCCGCTCAGAGCCGCTCAGAGCCGCAGCAGCCGTTCAGAGACAGGGATATGTTTCAGACTTGAGTAGCCTAA
Organism: Pachyuromys duprasi; assembly: GCA_028658305.1. Lineage (NCBI taxonomy): Eukaryota > Metazoa > Chordata > Mammalia > Rodentia > Muridae > Pachyuromys > Pachyuromys duprasi. The sequence goes on along the minus strand of CM053743.1, from coordinate 46,826,074 downwards.
TGGCAAGATGCTGGGAAGTACTACTCAGGAAGATGCAGTGACTGCCCAAACGCTGGTAGAAAGGGCCTCGGGGTAGATCATGACCTCGGGAAAGACACAGAACGGCCATTGGTATTTTGACTTCCCCATGGAATTAAACAAGAAGCTACCTTCTGATTATCCACATAAAACCGAAGCTAAAAATCTGATCATTTACATAATGTATGCATCCTGTGAGAAAAAGACAGTTATAACTGGGCGTGGAAACAGCGGTGTGAGGGGAAAAGTGATGGGGAATTTCTATTTCTGACTTACATATTCCTAAGCTGCATGGAAGTTTGGAAAACAATCTTTTGTTAGTGTTCTAATTTTTCTACACTGTAATTTAAAAAAAGACTAGAAGATGCATGTAGAAAAAGGTTGTCTTTTCAGATGCTACTGGGACCCTGTTTCTGGCTTTGCTCACATGTTTTTCTTTTTTAAAAGCTAATCCAAATGCGTGTTGAACTCAAACTCTTCAACCTCCTGGCCTGTTCTGGGCTCATAGAAGAGGCAGAAATGGTCAGTGGCATTAGCTTTAGCCATAGGAAATGAGTAGAACATTTAGTGCTGAGAGACATTCTAGATCATTTGCAGAGCAGCGGTTTGAGTGTGAAGTACAGAAACGTGGACCTGTGCTGCAGGCAGTGTCATTTTGCATCTGTCCGGGAGGCTCTGAGATCAGGACCGGATGCGTGCAGCCTGGGATACAGATGAACTCTGTGGACCACTGAGGCCTCAAGACAAAAGCTTCCCTTTTTTCACATTCCCTCTTCTGCAATCTCTCAGGACCACTGAGCTATTTCAATCTGGAGTCCAAAGGATGCATCGGCACTGAGGGAAAAACACCACACAGGTGTTTCCATCACAGAGAGCAAGCAGCACCCTGATAACCTGTTCCTCGCCCATGTGGTGAGTACCAGGCCTGCTGGATCCTTGTGATTTTTTCCCACTGCCTGTGGCAGGGCCCCCAGGATAGAACAACCTCTGAAGAACTGTCAACCCATACACCACACATTCTTCTGCTCCCTTCATGGACAGTCCTACATCCTGGAGCAGAGAGGATGAGAGCCGAGGGAGAGCCAGGTAAGACACGGTCAGAGCACAGAGCACAGGCTGACTGCACATTCATCGTCCCGCTCTTGTTCCTTAGCAACAAACAGCTTTGAAAAGTCACTGAGAGTTGTATCACTGAAAACCAATCAAAGTCAACTGGAGGCAGCCTTAGAAGACAATGAACCAAATCACACGAACAGAAATGTTGTGTGCTCACAAATGTAGGTAGATTCAAACATGTGTTTTGTGTATTCGTATTAAATATGCACAGGAAAAACCCTGTGGCTATGGCCAAACACTAATAGAGTAACTTTTGTTTTAGGAACTCTTATGCTAATAATAACTAGATACCAACACCAACAACAAAAAGTAACTGGACAGAAATAAACCAGAGAACATGGAGAGGAAACAACCTCACAACTGGGCATTGTTACTGTCACAAGTCTAATAGCCTATCAGACATTAGAAACAAGATGTTTGAACTACAGTAAGCAAGCAAGAGTGAAAAATAGATTCTACCTTAGCAGCAAAATATGAGGCACCAGCTGACACCTCAGCTTCAAGGCCAAGTGAAGCCTCAAGCTTTAAAGCTGTATTTTCTTCTCTCTCTCTTTCCCTGGTTTTTTGTTTTGTTTTGGTTTTTGGTTTTTGTTTGTTGTTGTTGTTGTTTTGAGACAGGGTTTCTCTGTGTAGCCTTGGCTGTCCCAGACTAATTTTGTAGATCAGGCTGCCTCGAACACACAGCAATCTGCCTCTGTCTTCCAGAGTGCTGGGATTACAGGCATGCGACACCGTGTCCTGATTCAAAGCTACTTTTTCAAACAGGAGAAACCAAAAGTCGAAAAACGAAGCGCATTTTTCAAACTCAGAGACAACTGTCCAAAACAGAGTCTTGGAAAACCCTAGTACTCCGAGACAGGACCTGCCCAGATGACTTCCTGTCAGTGACCTTCAATTATCACAAGTAAGAGGCAATTAGAAACAGCGGTGTTTTTCCCATATCAAAAACTAGGAAAAACCCCAGTTGGTGCCTACCTGTGCTGGGCTGCATGCTCTCGCCCTGCTTCCGCTGATTGACAGAGCAGAGAACCAATGATACTCGGTCCTTTGGCTCCATTTCCCAGAACAACACTACGTCTCACTGGCTGGATTTCTGAATCCCCACTAGCTCCCTGGTTTCAGGGTAGAGCTCATCTCCCATGGAAGCAACAGCACAAATAATATTTGGGTTCTCATAAGGCTTGTCCTGCATCCAGCTACCGCGTCGCAATCAGAGGTTTCCGGCTTGTATTTTCCCAGGCTCTTCAAACGAACAGTATTAAGCTGTTAGTTCATAATTTGAAAGCTTGTACCACACTTGAAATAGCTGGCATGCAAGATAAGCTATGCTCCCCTCTGAGTTCACATTAGGAGAACAGTAGCCAGGGTGTTTGTTGGTGTTGAAAGCTGGTGCAGAGTGTCTACGAGAAAGGACCAAGGGGGTGATGGCGACGTCATTGAGCCGCTGCCCTCGGAAGGAGTTAATATTGGCTTTGCAGAGTGAGCTAGTTCATACGAAAGGAAGACGTGATAGAAGGGCAAGATTGCTCCACTCTGTCCCTCCGGCTTCTTGACTAACCCGTGTGACTTGGTGTCTCTCCATTGTGTATGGCCTTCCGCTGTGTATGACAAAGGGGGGGGGGCGGGGGCGCCACACCTCAGGAGAGGCGGAGGTGAACTATTTGGGCTTCCAGTGAGCTGCACAGACCTTGTTTTTAAATACAGGTCCAAGCTTCGGGTATTCAGTTATTTCTCAATAGCCATAGAAAATGAATACAGCCGCAATGAGCACAAAGCCCTCAGTGGCTGAAGGTGGGTCGGCAGCCATCCGGTCTTGATCTGTTCCCAGGACCAGGGAACATACTGGAGTTCAAACCTCACCAAAGAAGCTTGGAAGGGTCTGAATTTCATTCGTAGTAGGGCCTCAGCACCACCTTGCCCCTCTTTGAACCTGCAGTGCTCGCAGAGACTACGTAGTTTCCTCCATTGCTCCTCTGCTGACTATTTCAGGAGTGTACCGTTTGCACAGTCTTCTCATCTCAGGCCATATGTTCTGGGCACACCCCTCACTCTAATGGCACAGAAAGTGCATTAACTCACATTAATCTTTAAACACCAATTTTGGTTCAGTTTTGTTTGTGCTTGATACATGATCCCCACCTTAATTTCTAGATTCCCAAAGACGGTCAGGTCAGCATCAGACTTAACAATAACCTCAAATCAGGGCCAATCTGTTCGTGCACCACAGATGATTGACACACCGCTGGACACAGAAATAGAATAAAACCCCAGCTGCTCCAAGCAGGAACACAAGTCTTTAAGACCGCGTGATGAGTGACTGTTTTTATTTATGTTTAGGACTAAGAGAGAAGAAACACACCTATAGTAGTTACTGCCTGGAAGAGGTCATTGGCTGCCATGGCCAACGCCGAGCAAATTGTTCCTCCCTGTTCGTTAAGAATACCCGTGGGTTGCGCTCAGAAAATGCACGTGTTCGGCACTAGTCATCCATGATCCCATTTAAAATACCACTTATTTTCAGCTCTGGAGGTTCAGTAGGAAACACAACCTTCTTGGAAACAAACTTCTAACTTTTTTCCCTTCCATTGTGGCTCTACTGAGAAAAATAGGATGACAGGCACTTCCTCTGTCAGTGTGCCATTCCTAGACAGCATCAAGACTTCCTAGATTATGCTCCCAGCACTTTTAATGAGCTCCCAGAAGGGCCTGAGCTATCCTTTCTCAGAAGAACCCACAGATGAGAACCTTCAAGTCAAACCCTTCAGGAAAGGAGACTCGACCTCAAGAGCCTGCTGCTCCTCGGTGGAAGCCGTGCTTGGGGACATGCACTTAAAGGAAACAGGGGGGCAGGGGGAGAAGCGTAGGGTGGGTCCCCAGCTTGTAGTGAGCAGACAGCTAGTCTGGCCTGGTGGCTTGGGGAGAGATGGCTGAGTTTGGTTTGCACGGCAACTCCACAGGGTCACACTCGGGAAAAGGTGTGGTGTTAGTGACCCTCAAGGCTTGGGCAACAGTGGCATGAGCAGCCCCTGGAGACTGTTGAGATGCCAGTCTCCTGGTCAGCGCAGACCTGGCTGCATGAGAACTCTAGCCCCACAATTCCTGTTTCTGGCAGCGTATCGGAGAAGCCGCTTTTGCTCCACTCAGGAACACTCCCTCCTCCAAGTCTTAAGAGAGCAGAGGAGCTTTTCTCCTAAGGAAGCGTCACAGGTCTGCGGGCTCAGAGGTGGTCAGAACAACAGTGGAAGAGTTCTATTGTGTCAGATTTTATGTCTGAATTGATGACAACTGAGAATCCCCATCACAGTCACCAAAATATTGAGGGGAGGAAGCAGCAGGAAAGACCATCCATCAGCCCATGGATGCCAGCCAACGTACTGCTGTGTAAGCATCCCTTTCCAGTAGGGTGAGAGTCATTCCTACAGACCACACAGGGACAGATACCCACAGGCCCAATCCTCCACACAGGACACAGCAAGACTTCTTTACAGCTTTCCCTTCCAGGCACTTACAGTATCGAGCTACTAGAGACCACAGAAAATACAATAATCACATAACAGCCAATACACTGGCTTACACATCCCATCAAATGTTTCAAAGCCAGTGGAACTCTGCACGTTTATATAAAAGCATGTATTTGAGTGCCTTCTCACCCCTGCTTCCAAACACAATTTATTAGCCGATAGAAGGTATTGTCTGCTCATGACAATACAATCTCTAGCTGTAAGCCCTGGGAATTTTCCCACTTAAATGAAAGCCCATCCACGCACAAAGCCTCAGTGTATCATGCTGGTTTTTCTTATTTTGCTTCTAATGGTGTTGCTTAATTTTCAAAAAATAAAATATGAGAATACAGAAAAGCAATAGCAAAGGAAAACAGGAGACAGTAGACTTAGACTCTCAGTGTACCGCAGAGCACACATGCCCATGGCCATAGTATCTCCCTGTCTTGTGCCTCTCCCACCCATGAGCCCAGCGGGAACACTCAAGCACCGATCCGTGCCGACACCACTGAGCCAGTCCATACTCCAGAAGCCAGTCCATGCTTCCTGGGACAACTGTGCTCATGGGAAAGTGGGTAATGTTGAGTAATCATGAGTTTGTTCTGTCTTGATTCGTAGTATCATATCCTTGTTGCTATTTTTCAGCCCTAAAAACACCAGTCATCAAAAATCCAGCCACTTCCTCCTTCAGTGATAATTAGAATTAGTCATGAGCCAGAAATGAGTCCACTCAAGAAGCAAGACAAGCACAGCTCTGCTTACCTTTCATGCCAAACTTGGAGTGCCTCGCCAACCTGAGCAGCAGCAGCATCACCAGGAGGCAGAATCCTACCACAGACGCAATCACCACCACAGCATAGACCTGCAGAGAGAGAGCCAGGCTGTGACGACTGTGCGAAACCATTCCTCAGCTTAAAAGACAGCAATGACCCGTGGCAGCGAACACTTCCTGAAGGCTTGCCATTCACTCCTGAAACACTGTGGACACCTCAGGTGGCTTTCACCTCAACAGCCCTGAAACCAAAACACGGACGGCCTGTTACCACGCCTACATTGCAAAGGAGGCATGCAAAACTAATCAACAGACCTCTCACTGGTATTTTTAGGTTAGTGCCCTGGCTTGTAGAAAGCAGGGCAGGAGCGAAGCAAGGCTGTGTTTTGCAGTACGTCCCAGTACTGAACATGACTGGAGATAGCCCCTTCCCTCCCCCCCCCCATCTGAACACTTTCCTGTGTGGATGATACAGGCTAGAAAGGGGCTCTAATGTTTTAAAAAAAATAGGATTACAAATTGTGGGTTATGCAAGCAGAAAGAGTAGCTGTGTGAATTCTGTCACAACCCCAAGAAAAAGACAATGAAAACTTAGTGCCCCCTGCCACTGGCACTCTGGGTACATTAGGATCATCTTACTGCTTAAAGGACACTGATACATTGTAGAAACAAAGATGCAACAGTATAAAGCACTGTGGTTTGCCTCTGGGCTTTGCTCTGCCCAAGTATCCGAGTTCGCTCTCAGCGGCTGTAATAAACACCAGGACTGAAAGCAATCCAGGAAGAAAGGGTTTATTTCATCTTACAATTTACAGTCCATCCTCACTGGCAGCCAGGGCTGGAGCCTGAGGAGGGAACTGGGAAGCGGGAAGTTTGGAGCAACTCTGCTTACTACCTTGTTCCCCAAGGCTTACTCATCTTGCTATACTACACAACTCAGAACCACCCACCAAGGTGGGTCCACCCACAATTAATTGACATCAGTCATCAATCAAGAAAATGTCCCACGGCCATGCCCCTGGGGCCCCGCCTCATGGAGGCGAATGAGGTTCTCTCTTTTCTGGTGATTCTAGTTTTTGTCAAATTGACAAAAATTAACCAGCACAGGAAGGTTGGGGGAACTGGCCAATTTCTGTTATAATCTACTGGATGGAACTACCAGACTCCACCAGGCACATAGGCTCCAATGCAGGAACTCAGTTCTGCTAGTGGAAGTTGAAAACAGCCACAGGTGAAAAGAAACGTGCAAAGCCGTGTTCTAATAAAGCTTTAGTCATGAAAACAGATGCTGCTCTTTGACAGTGCTTACCAACGCCTGTCCTCATCGTCACTAAGAAATTAAACTCCACGAGTCACGCACTCTAAGAATAGCCCTTAAAACTGTGTTATTTTTCCCCTCTAAGGCAGTGCTTCTCAGCCTGGGGGGTTGCGACTCTTTTGGGGTCAACCAACCCTTTCACAGGTGTCCCCTAAAATCTTCGGAGAACACAATTCCTAACAGAAGCGAAATCACAGCTACAAAGTTTCAAAGAAAACAATTGTATGAAGGGGGAGGGGTCACCAAAACATGAGGAACCGTAGTAAAGGGCCGAGGCATGAGTGAGGCTGGGAGCCACCGCCCTAAATTGAGCACCAAAACTCCCAACCAAACTGAGCGAGGCTCCTGTTTCTCTGGAAAGTTCACTTCCTGCCTTGCTTGTGGCTCAGCAGACTCCTGACACTAGCTGATGCCAGTGTTGATGAAGGGTGGCTAATGTCTGCCTTTCTGAGATCTTAGCCTAAGGCCGTGGCTCTCAGCAAGGCAGGAAGCTGTCGCTGGAACACTCTGGGCAACTCTGGATTTTGACAGTAGGGCTGGGCGAGGTCCTACAAGCCCTCAGTGGACAGAAGCTGGGAGTGATGCTAAGTACCCACCATGACCAGGAAAGGGCCCAGAGTCAAAAGAACCAAAAGAGTCAAGGTTGGGAAGCCCTGCTCCACCCTCCTCTGGAGATTTCTCCCCTCTGTGAGGAACATCAGCACTCTCAGGAGCAGCCGTGTGTCAGGCAAGTCCTACAGACGGGGCAAAGCCCAAGAGATTCCCAGCAACACGTGTAAAAAAGCATGACAGAAGTCTGCGTGTTTGACCACTGAGGTGAGGGGTGTTGGTTACGGGGGCCTGGCATACCCAGACACAGCAGAGTATAGACAGTTGAGACCTGGCTCCTCTCTGAGTGTGAAATTCAGAGGTGCCTCTCTGCTTCTCATAACCTTCATGTTTAGCAGTTCTCTGCCTTGTGGGTTATGAACCCTCAGTGAGTTCATGCAGATGGTGAATTTAGAGCAGTGGCTAGTACGGGAAATAATACAATGATTAAGGTGATGCTCTCAAAATTAAAACTAACCAAATCTGTCTCCTTCAGACCTGCCCAGAGTGTCCACAGTGTATGGACTACCCGTGTGACAGTTGATTTGAAGCTTCTCACTTGTAGGAAACACCTGTCACGGCATGTCACAGAACTTAACTTCGAGCCCTAATTTATTTAACAGTGATTGCCAGGAGAAAACAGATACTGTTATCACTGTTAACTGTTCTATTCGAATCTTTAAGCTCTCGAAAGTCCTCACTTACAAATCAGATTTCACTATGGGTATGTAGAAGGAACCCCAACCAGTCTTCAAAACTTCCTGACATTTCAAGCATCCACTGGAGGTCTTATAACACGCCCCTTTCAGTGAAAAAAAAGGGGCTACTGGCCTGCTGAGATGACTCCCTGTGTAAAAAGTGCTTTTCTCATGCAGATCTGATGGACCTGTGTTTGATCCTTGGATCCTTGGATCCACAGTGGAAAGTGGTCCTCTAATCTCAACACACACAGTCATACGCATGCCTAAACACATATACACTCATACAACTGCTCCAACATGCACACGCACACGCACACGCACACACGGGGGAAGGCTGCTATAGGTGAGCAAATGCGTTACCCTGGCATAGCAACAAGAAATGCCAGAGCGAGTAGGCTAGAGCACCCACCACTTGCCTGTCTGGCTACATTGTTTCAGTTTTTGTTCTTTGTCAGGCGGTTCCCTGTCTCTTCACCTGAGTCGTCTAAGCAGAGTGAGGAAAACAAATTGGCGTGTGTGATTGACACATGATGTTCAAGCTTTGGACAGAGCAGGGAACACAGTGTGGAAAGCAGACATTTTCTAACTTGGAGGTATGGAAACCTGTATGTGAGATAAACGGCCATCTTACCAAAGTTTTTAAAAAGTTCCGCTTATGTGTGGTTTAGATATTTGGTTTCTGGTTCCCAGGAGGACCGTTACCCGGGAAGAGGAGTAATGGAATGCTGATGGGAACGTTGTAGGCACCGTGAGATTATTGTGACGATAATGGCTACTAGCAGCCTAGTTGGATTGACTCATCCATGTAACAAATAAAAAAAATACAAAATTCTGACTTTCATGTTGCCAAGCACGATTTCTTTTTAGACATTTTTCAAAGTCCAGTTAAAAACGTTAAGGCCTGGCATTACCTGCACACCATAATGAGAGAAAATAGTGCCTGGGGAGGAGCCCGACAGTTCTGTTGAACTGAACAGGAGGGCCTGTTCTGCTGAGCCTGGGCCAGCCTGCCACTGTGGCAGCAGAGGGAGAGATGGGAGGATTCGGGGTCACAAGCGCTCACAGGACACGCTATGTGAGAGGGAAACGTAACGTGTTGCAGGGGTCCGGCCAGGCTGATTCCACAACGGAACCCTGGGAACGAAAGATGCTTCAGTGGCTGCAGGGTAAGGCTAATCGCCTAAGACTGCTTCAAGACCTTCAGCAGCAGCCTGAGCCCTCCAGGGAAGCACCCACATCATGTTTCCCAGTCTGCAAGCTCTCAGTCCTGCCCCGCAGGCCCTTCCCCTCATTTCTTCATCCCTAAGCTGACCATGCTGCACACCACGACCGCACAAGGTCACTGTCTAAAAACAGGCCTGATTTTTCTTCCTCACACTGTACAGTCAACTGGATTCCTATGTTTGGCAGACATCCAAATTTTGTAGATAAATAGATAGATATAGATATAGATATAGATGATATAAATATAGATATAGATATAGATATAGATGTGAATGTGTGGTCCTTGAAAGTGTGTTGATTTTCTTATTTCCCAGGGGTCTAGTTGTAAAGGACAGATATTTAAAGCAGTAATAACTATTGAAAGTGGTGCAGCATGGGGCTGGAGAGATGGCTCCGTGCTTAAGAACACTTGCCAGTCTTCCAGAAGACTCAAATTTTGTTCCCAGCACCCACATCGGCTGGCTTAGCACCAGGGAATCTGACATGCCCTTCTGGCCCCTGCTTCCTCCTGGCTCTTGCAGATACACATTCACAGAGACAAAGCAAACATTTGGTTCTGAGGCTGGTGGGAGAAGACCTGATTTCAGTTCCCAGCACCCAGCAGGCCACTAACAGCCATCTATAACTCCAATTCCCTAGGATCTGAGGACTTGACGCCCTCTTCTGGCCTCCTTGGGTACTGCACACACATGGTGCCCAGCTACACATTCAGACAAAACACTCATACACATAAAATTAAAACAAACAAAATATCAGAAAAATTAAATATGTGGTGCACTACCAGAAAAGCACATAAGTCAGAAGTTGCATGGCTTCACTGTTTCCGAACTTTTCTCATAGACCGTCCAGTCTCTGATGGCCTGCTCGAATCTGAACAATAACTATGTCTTTTGAAAGCACTGGCAATTTCTGCGTCCAGAACCAATGCAGGAAGTCAAGTCCCTGTTTACCCCACTCACCGAGAGGTGTTCCCGATTGGTTTGGTCAGCAATATCTGTTGAAGGGATTTCGTTGCTTTTGTTTGTAGTATCGCCGATGTCAGTTGCTGCAGTCCAATCTTGAATTGGAGAGAAGAGAAAGGAAAAAAGAACATGAAATCATAGGTAGGCTACTGACACACAGAGAGCCACAGTGAGACCAAAAACGAGGCAAAATGGACCCAGAGAGTCCCAGTCAGTGTCAGGACAGCCTGGCTGTGCGGGAATGTGCCTGGTTGCTCAGCATTATGCATGGAAGGCAGCGCTGCACAAAAGGAGCATCACAGTCAGTCTCCATCTCTCCGTCACTACTTCGCTAACCGGCTTAAGCTTTGCTCATAAGGAAGCATCCCTTTATTGATGTCACCTTTAAAACAAGCAAGGATGGGAGCCGTGGATGCTTTTCACATCAAGAATCTCTGGAGGGCAGGTCAGGCCGTTCATTTCAAAGGTGAGAAATGTCAGCAGGAGAGTGAAATGCAAGGCTGAGGCCATATAGACACTGTCAGAGCCACACAATAATACAGACTTGTAAGACAACACTCATTTCTGGGTAGGAGCATCTCTTTGGCCTAAGATGTGACCTGAAATGAGCCTCACTGTGGAACATCGAGTCCACAAAGGAATTTCCAAAAGAGTTCAGACATGCCAATATTCCATAGTAAATAGGCCAACATCCTAACTAGCCATACAGATGTGTCTTTATTGCCACAAATCTCAAAGTCAGTCAGCATGGTCGAGATCAGTTTTAGTTTATGGGGATTAGGACTGAAATAGTCAGCTGATTTTCATGGGCATCCAAAGTATTTATTTGTCAACATTATACAGTGCAGAAACTTCTCAGCAAGCTGCTGACTGTGGACAGCTTTGCTTATAAATATCTGAGTTGAATTCTAAGTAGGAACAGTGCCCCTCATTTTCATCCGGCAAAAGCAGCTTCATTAACTCAGCCCCAGCCTGGCTCCCTTTGAGAGAGGACCCTTTGATAGGGTCATCATGCTGGCTTCAGGGCAAACAATTCAAATTACGTCTTTATTAGCAACATGCTCCTTTGAATGCGAGTGAAAAAAAATAACAGAAAAAGCATTTATTTTCTGTGTTTGTTGTTATATTCTTAATGCCAAAAACTCGCATTTTAACAGTGTTTATTTGGAATATCTTAAAACTCACTGATTTCAACATAAGCAGACATCATTTATTTACTATTTTTTCTTTGTAGTATAGCCAAGTAACCATTCAAAATTTAGACCATTTTAAATGTCTCTGGTTTAAAACCATGACATCTCAGCCAAAAGGCCCAAAATGGAATCTGAGGCCACTGGGAAGATGACATTTTTAAAGTTTTGAAGTTACTGAAAAGAAATTCAAAACATAACTTTAGAATGCAAAAGTCGTCGTTCAAACCTCATGCTGTATGGTATAATCTGAATATATATATATATATTCAATTTACCTGCAAAACATCAACCAAGCCACAAGTTGGATGGAATATGGATTAGCAGACACAGGTAAAGGCAACATAATTCCCAGTTAAAATTAACTGGAGTTAGATATACATATAATAAGCATGGGATAGTCTACAGAAAAAGCATGTCCGATGGAGAGCTCCTTTGTAAAGTTCACACTCATTGTGGTCTTTGTTGGGGAAGGGCATGATATTGAACCAACAAACAGGAACAACAGATAACACGTGTAAGTGAAAAGCTGAAGAACAAAGGACTTGTAAAAAATACAACACTCCAGATAATCTAATTTTAATCATTTTCAATTTTAGTCCCCATCTTGAAACAAAACCTGTCACTTCTCTAAATTTGGTGGCTTTATGATCACAACGGTAGCTTGGAAATCTGCTAGAGACTTTTTATGCCCATCAACATGCCCCTGCAGTCAGTCACAAAGTAAAGATGAGCAGCTGAGCCGTCATTAACGTGGCTGTTGGGTTCCTCCTCTTCCAAGTTCCTAAAAGGGCTTCACCTCGTTTAGGTTTCCAGCTCCTCCACCCCCAGGGAAATTGGCCTGCCCTCCAGGGATGCGTCTGCTAAGTCAGGGCTAAGCAGTCGGGCTTCTCAGGAGGAAGAACCGGTTAGATGGACCATGGTCTGGGTGGGCCCCACCTCAGCATGGCTCACACTACCAAGGAAAGCAGCCCTAGCAAAGCGGGTCAGCGGGTGGTGAAACAGGAAGTGGAGACTGAGGGTCTTACTGGAATGGCCCCGTGGCTGTTGAGCTGCTCCAGGTAAGGCTCTCCTTTCTACCTGCTGCTTCTGCACTGTGCAGGAAGCAGTTTCATACGTGTTTCCTGCCCAGGCCTGACGGTGATCTGCCTCCCTTCCCTTGATTGCCATGGCTTTAAACAGGTGATTAGTTCCCAATTATGGAAACAAAATGTCTGTGAGAGCAGAATGGATTTACTACTTCCAAGAAGAGAGCCTGAGAGAGAAAGTGCTATTTACAGGCATTGTAAATACCAAGGGAAGAGAGCCATCAATACTGGGTGATACTTGAGATGTTATTTTTGCTCGTGTAGCACTTAAAAATGTATATTTAACTCAGTTTACAGGTCTTCTTTTAGCTCATTTATTTCATTATACACAAACATTTTGAAAAAAAAAATAAAGTGAAGAAACATGATAGCTACCTTCATAGAGGTCTTCAGGGTAATTTGGGTTTGTCTCTGAAAAGCAAAACACATTAAAAAAATCTGTAAGTACACATTTTAGAGTTAACGACTGCTCAGCTCAACCAAGTGAACTATGTTAAATATCCCGACATTTCTAAAACCAGGTAGGCTGCTTCTCGGGGCAAGTACATAAGAGCTAGGATTCTGGTTTCCCTACATAGAAAACCGTCTCCTTCCTCTAATTCCACCCTTCAAAAAAAAAAAAGTGAGAAATCACATCAGTGTGGTAAAAAAAAAATCAGTGCATTTTGGACAGTTTGGATATTTTTATTTCAAAGACAGTAATTTTCATAGCGCTCTTATTTTCCTCTGATTTGGGGGTTACTGCCAGGCTATGTTTTCCAGACCATTCATCCATGCTATCAGCCCATGCAAGGCAGTTTTTTTTTCCCTACCGACATCTCCAGAAGCAAGGAAGAATCCCAGGGCTTCTTTACCCTAACAACCCAGAAACATAAAATGTACTTCTGTACTGGAATCACTGACTGGCAGGAAGTATAAATACACTTTCTACCAGAAAATAGATTATTTGTGTGGCTGTGTGATCACCAACTTGATCAGAGTATCCTGTTAGGAGGTCTTTCTATGAAATTTGACAAAAGAAAAATGCTTTAAACGTTCAAACTTGGTGAATAAGAATCGGTGAATAAAGGCCTGCTTCTTGTTCCCTGGGCACGGCCGCCTGGGTCTGTAGGCAAGTATGCTTGGAAATACACTTGGTGTTAAGAGTTAAGTGCAAAATTCATTCCCACGGTGCCTCCGTGTACTTTTAGTCTTTGCCTTTCAGCAGCAAAACTTCTGGCCACAAAGCTTATTCAGTTTCACTTCACTTTTGAGCCCCAGCATCAAAACAAAGTGAGATAAGCCAGTTTTCAGCTCATGACTTCCCCTGTGGATAATAACCAAAGTTTAGCCTACATGAATAAACAAGCAAAGATGGCCCTAGTGTTCAAATTAGAATTGCAATACACTTCAGTAAAAGAATTTCTGTCTTATCGAGGACAAACTAAATGGATAGCTGTGAGCTCCAGCTTAGGGATGCTGCCTAAACCTGCCGTTGGCCTCTATGTGAACAGCACCCCTGAAAGTCCACACAAGCCACCCGCAGAGCCACCTGTGTGCTGTGTGAACTCATGTAAAACCAATCACTCAAAACTTTCGATGACATGTTGATGACTTTCATCACTGCTGATATAATTCTGAAGTGATTTTTGAAATACACTACCAAAATATCCAGCCTTAGAATTTCAGGGGCGTGTAAAGCGGCTAACTTGCCGGCTGCCCCGCGTGGAGCCTGGGAATCGTCTGGTGAGTTGAGCAGTGAGATGCGGCAGAGCTGCATCCTCTGATGGCATGTGTAAGCCACCCGCTGATCCTCTCAAGCCTTTCTCTTTGGAAAGACCCCACAGCAAATGCCATCCTCCACATTGGTGGCCATGATGAGGGGAAGTTCCACAGCTCCAAGTGAGCAGGCCATCCTCCGATCTGTCCAGCCATCCACCATCTCGGGTCTTACACTCTCCCCTCAATACAGTCTGGCTGTGCCAGGGACCCTGCCCTCCAGACCTCACTTCCGGCGCCTTTTATTGCTTTTCCAGCTGGATGTGTAAACACTTTTCCAAGCTCTGCTCATCCTTGCCCTACGAGTGCCAATCCAGCCTGGCTCTAACACCATCTTGAGCAAACTCCCATCTAAGACTCCACAGTGAGATGAGAGTGAGGACCAGACTCTCACTGGAGAATAGCATGGAGCTCAGGGGTCATAGCCTCAGCCCAGATGGACCTAAACCATTCTGTTCCTGTATGGATGTGAGAGTCTGAAAATTCCAATTTCTCAGTCAAAGAATGTAAGAAGTCTTGCTCTACAGTTGTCAGTTTAGTATATAACTTTATATATGAAAAACTCAGTTTGTACTGGCATTACCTACCATCCCAGATAACCAGGGATGAACTACATTCCTCAGATAATAGACTTTCAGTTTCTGAGGAAGTCCCAGAGAAGTCCATTCTGTTTCTCCAGGACCAAGGTTTCTCCCTGGATATGGGACTTGCCTTGGAAATGCTGGAGAAGTTGTTCCTGTATTTCTCAAATCCTCATTAATCCCACAGATGGGAGGGTTGGGTTTACAGTACCATTTGATTTTACAGGTAACACTCCATTTTTTAAAAGGTCTAAGTCTGAGTCATGTTTATTTGGACCAAATATTTCAATGGCTGCCATGACTATGAGTGATATCCAGGTTTAATAAACCTCATGATAAAATGGGACAGCCCCAAACACTCCTCACAGAATGCCTCTGGGAGGACTCAAGAACACCAAGTCAATTCACCAGAACACATCTGGGGTATAGGATAAGTAGGATTTCATACAGGATCATAAATAAACAGGTCAGACCACAACCTAGAAGACAATTCAGTTTTCCAGACCCAAGTTCAACGACAAAACATCAGGTCAGGCCTCATCTAAACTTGATGAAAAATAGTATTTTTTTTCCAACTTCCTTTTCCCAAATAGAAGAGAAGAAGTGTCGATGCTCTTCCACTGTTGATCACAAAGTACCGGGTGGGATGGTGGACCTGGCAGTGGGGTGATGGACCAGCAGTGGGACAGACAGGAGCCACAGTCACTGCTGGTCCCTCCCAAGCACATCCATTCCGCAGCACAGAAGTGTGTGCTAGCCGGGCACCTGAGCCACATGGCCTCCAGTTCATGAAACACAAGGACAGACAAAAATAAGATGACAAATCCTCTTTATACTTCAGACACAGGCCAAAATTTGAAAATATTCCACTATTTTTTTCTCCTGTGATACAGCCTGCCTGTGTGTTTCTGGCTGGCCTGCAACTTGTTAGGTAGGTCAGGTTAGCCTTGAACTTACAGAGATCCACCTGCCTCTGCCTTCTGGGTGCTGGGACTAAAGGCACACTCCCCTTCCCCCCCAAAATGAGGGTAACCCACCATTTTTAGTCTATTTTCTAAATGGTTCCTTTCACTGAAATCTAAATAACAACCATTATACACTCGCCCGTACAACGCAGTGGTAAGGTTAGGGACCGCTGCTGCAGATACTCAGCAATGAAGGACAAGTCGGGGAAGACTGAGCAAACAGTCCCACCAGAAAGAACAAACAAAAGATGAAGGAGGAGATCCTACCCAAGTCATGCCCTCTGCAGTGGGGCTGGGAAAACGTGGTGGTTTCTTTTACACCCTTGCCCGGCTCATCGCGCGGGAAACAATCTGATTCGGGCAGTGCATGCGCGTCAGGGTCTAACATGGAAATAAGGAGGCCTAGGCCCTCTCCTCACCCCCCCCCCCGCTGGAGTTCTGCACACACAGCACGGGTTCCATCCTTCCACAGCCACACAAGCACACGCTCAGGTGCCTCTAGGAGACAGCGCTGAGGGTGCAAGGCTTGGAACTGGCAAAGATCGAATCACGGTTTTTCTTTCTGGACGCCGCCAAGCTAAAACGCTTACCAGCATCTCCATTCCAGGCTAAACAACCGAAAGCTCCTCCCCATCTCTCTTTGTTTGTCATTTTGCCCTTTGCTTCTTTTGGGTCGTTTTGTTGTTCAGGCAGGGTCTCACCCAGACTGGCCTCAAACTCGCAGTGACCCTCTAACCCCTGTCTCCCAACACTACAACCACAGGGGTGAAAACCAGCACCCTCAGCTCCATTTTAGTTAGCTTCGAGTACCAACCACACCTCCTCAGCAAATCTCTGGGCTTCTGGAATCCTGCCTGAATCAATTATTATGACTTGTTCAACTGTAAGATTCCACCGTTCAGCAGAAACATAGTCAGAGAGTAAGAAAACAAACAAACAAACAAACAAAAGGGAAACAGCAGTAGCTTCATTCATCTTGTGTTCTGGCCAAGAAATAAAAAGAACAGGGCCTGCTTCCTTTAAGCTCTTTGTCTCTCTAATGTCCTTAATTTTTAAGATTTATTTATTTTACGTGTTTCCCCTTCAAGCATGTCCGTGTAACTCATCCATGCACCTGCGGAGGTCAGAGGAGGGCATCAGATCCTGTGAAACAGATGTTGCAGATGGTTGTGAGCCCCACACTGTGAGTGCTGACAACTAGCCCTGTGTCCTCCGCAAGAGCTGTTTTTACCTGCTGAGCCCACTCTACAGGCCCTCGGATACCCTTCAAACAAGTGTTTCCCTTCTTCACTTTTATTTTTGCAGGCTCTGTGATCTTGAAAAATACTCTAAAGAACCCCTTGTGATAGGAAGAGCAAACCACACATCATTTTCTAGTGGGCAGCCCTTGCTTTGGCTCAGCAGCGCTTTCCCACACATGGCAAGCAGCCACCGACAGCCAGGCTGTTCTCCTCAGTGGAGGAAGCTGAACCCAGAGTCAGACAGCATGAGGACTTTGGTCCTTCCTCAGCCACCAGTTTGCTGAGGGCATTGGATCTCTTCTTTCCTGTAAGAACAGACTCTTCCCTAGGATGAGGGGGGAAGGTGACCGCGTGGCTGAGGGGAGCCCTCGGGAGCCTCTAAAAGAGTAATCAGTTAACCTTAGTACTACCAAGATGCAAGAAGCTATAAGGATGAATCTTCCTCACCATGGTTATCGCATGCTCGTACCTAACCCGTATTCCCTCGGTCTCTTACGGCAGGAAAGTATGTGAGGCTCTGAGCTTTGAGGCCCAGGATGAGAAACGGGTCCTGATGAATGGTCTAAGGAAATGGTGGAGGCTTGTGTGAGACTTTGATAGAAATTTACTCAGTGTGTTCTTGACCTGCACACACCATGCCTAGATCTGCTACTCTGGGGTCCTCTGAGTGCAGCAGAGTGCTCCAGTCCAGCCCACATCAGAACAGAACAGCACCGGGGGAAGCTGTGGGGGAAACGCTACCAACATTTATAGTACATCCCTGACGCAAATTTTGCACAGGAGACAATGCTTCTGAGTTAGGGAGCGGAAGTCACTAACTCCCACTGCTGTGTGAATGAGCATTCTGGAGCCGTGACACTCTTCCCGAATGAGGGGGCTACAGAGACACTGCGTATGTTGCCTACAGAGTGGCAAGCTTCGAAACAAGAGTGTGGTCATCCAGCGCACTGTGAAGTGTGTTCCAAGACACACGCACCGAATTGCTTGCATAATGGACGAGACGATTTGCCCCAATCACCGTGCTCACACTTAAGAAACATCTGTCCTTTAGAGTTCTTCGAATTTGCGCTATTTAATCAGAAGCTGCTCACAACACGTCTGAATGCCTTCCTTGCGACAAAAAAGTAAGTAATTCTCCTGCTCTTAGTTTTATTTTATTTTATTTTTGGTTTCAAGGCCTCCCTAAGAAAAAAGTCTATGCTCTTCTAATCTCTTCTGTCTCCACCATTTGCCAGCTCATGAAGAGATCTTCCTATATGTAGGATTGAATTCCAACAACAGCCACACAGAGATCAAGTTCACCTGAGACATGTCTTTATTTCGGGCCTGTAAGCTAAATAGGATACTCAGGGCCACGAGGCACTCCTCAGCTAACCCCATGCTGCAGATATACATGTCTGTAGCCACTGTCTCCGCTTCCCTTCCCTTTCTTAAGACTTCGTACCCGTCCATTGAATTCATCTTCCCTTCCCTTTCTTAAGACTTTGTACCCGTCCATTGAATTCATCTCCTTGTTGCCAAACCCAAGTGGAGAACACCTCTGAACACCTCTAATCTGCATTTTAACTGTTATTATGATGTGCTGACCTTGAGGAGTCAGTGGAGTTTTCTGGAAGGACGTTCCCCCAGGACCTCCTTAGAAAGGACCCTCACCACTCAAGGAGTGGTCCACGAACCAGCAATGTCAGGTGCTCACTAGCCCTGTACAATCATGGGCCCCTTCCCACATCTCTTAACTCACGTCTGTAGTTTAGTGGGGTCCCTAAGGGTTTAGGGTATGGAGTAAAGTTTGGGGGATCCTGGTTTACACCTGTCAAAGTTTTACGGGAGTCAAACGTGGGTGTCATGCACAGCAGCTTTTTCATAAATGAAATACCGGGAGCAAAGCGTCTCTGGCCAGAGAAGCAAAAGATGTTTTAAGAACTCAACAGGGGATCAAGTTCGTTCTGCTTATGAGAGACCCTCTCCAAAGGGGAACAGACAAAGGGAACAGTCTCAGGTATTAAATGAGTTCATCCTCATGCACCCTTTCTGAGA
This sequence comes from Pachyuromys duprasi, assembly GCA_028658305.1. Classification (NCBI taxonomy): domain Eukaryota; kingdom Metazoa; phylum Chordata; class Mammalia; order Rodentia; family Muridae; genus Pachyuromys; species Pachyuromys duprasi. Next base: position 46,807,015 of record CM053743.1, on the reverse strand, counting down.
AATAGATGTTGGCTCTCTGTTCTCTTTGGAGGGAGACTCTAGAAAGGTCACCCAGTGAAGCAGCAGAGTCCTACTGAATGTAAGCTTCTGGATGCGGAGGGAAGAAAAGTCCAGGCTACAGTTAAAGCATTTGAGGGCAGAGAGTTTTCCGCTAACTCTGCCAACAGAGGTGAGAAGCATGAGCCTCCTCTTTACATGCTGAGTGCCCAGCTGAGAGGGGCACAAGTGGCTGCCTGTCGGCTATTAGTGCGGCCCCAGAGCACTCAGAGATGCTGGATGCCACAACTGCCTTCTACATGGCTACTAAATCCATCCCCTTTAGTCAGAGAGAAAGTCACACTTGTGTGTTTAAAAAAAATCACCACAAGCTGTATAGTTGGTTAGCTCTAGCTGGGATCTGGGATTAGAAACAGATGAGAAACCCCAATTCAAGTCCTCCTCTGCCAAAGCACCCTTTATTTAAGCAAAGCACAAACTAAGCTTAAGATTCCAAATTCAGACATCAGATCTGAAGAAAGAGCATCAGGAACAGGAGTCTGTGGGATGTTAAAGCAAATCTCACAGGTACCGCCTAATCCACCTCAGGTCCTCCATTCAGTGGCTCTCACTAAAGAGAAGAGAGCCAAGAAGGCCCTTTGTTCTCAGTGCCCGTACTGTCTACGCATCTTCAGCCAGGTCCTGCCTAACACTGGGGTACATTGAAGCTGATCTGTGGGAGCCAGTGGGAAGGCAGCCATGGAGAGAAGCTGGGGAGAGCTGAAGGCCAACTGCTTCCATGCCATCGCTGACTGGTATCTTGAGGGCTTTCTTTTATGGAGAAGTGTGGCTGAACCCTACACTGTTGCAGCCACCACATTGTTAAGACGTCATATCTTCACCATTTCTTAGACCTCCAGCAGGAGCTGACTTGCTGCCCAAACTTGCCCAGATTCTAGCGCAAGGCAACAGGACAACAGTCTTCAGTAACTGCCATCAAAGAGAGTGTGAGGCACTCGGAGTGGAGCTCACAAAGAAACTGGCCTGTGTTCATCTTCTTGTGAAAAGTAGTTCCAGGGGGCGGAGGAAGGAAGTGCCAGGAGCTGTTCCCTCCCAGCCATCTCCCACAGAACCATTCTGAGGGCATCTACCATGTTTCCCAGTGATGGCAGGCCCATAGGAGCCAACCATAGCCATGGGGTGTGGGTAGCATTTGTTTCAACCTGCTCTCCTCAAGGGGTCCGGTCAAGGGCACCAGCAAGGAATTAAACTTCCATGGGGACTCTCTTGTCCCAGGCTACCTGGAGATACAGATGGACCCCAACAACAAAGCTTCTTGTGGAGAAGGAGTTGATCTTGCCAAAGTAGAGACAGGTTTGTTCCTGTCATGAGGACTAAGAAAAAAAAAATACTTGCAAGAACACGCAAAGGCTTCCAGGGAAGAAAGTCTAGGGATACCATGGAATGTTCCCAAGTCTGAAATGCACCAAGCCAGCATCCAGCAACTTTCCTCCTCATCCCTCTGGTCCACCCAGGGAACAGGTGGCTAAGGGCTCAGCAAATTCCAGGTCTCGTCTACAGCTGAACTTGGGCAAGAAGGATGGGATCAAACCCAGCCTTAGTTTCTCTCTGATATGATAAACTGTTTTTAATATTTTTATTCTGTGTGTATGGGTGTCTTGCCTGCATGTATGTCTACCATGTGCACGCTCTGTGCTCACAAAGGCCAGAAGAGGGCATTAGATGGCTCTGGAACTGGGAGTTATTGACAGTAATGAGCTACCATGTGTCTTCTGGTACAGAGCCAGTGCTCTTAGCCGCTATGCCATTTCTCCAAACCATGACAAACTATTTCTTAATTATGGACTCTTTCTGTGACCCGGAATAACTGAACGACCACCTATTACTCACTCATGCGCAGAGAATGCTTCTACAGTTCAGAGAGCTCTGCAGGGCAGACATTCGCCCTTGCGTAGTGTCTGAATATCTTAAAAAGGGAAATTCCAAAGGCTGGCTTGAGGGCCACTAAATCATAACTGCTAAGGTCAAACCTCGGGAACACACACCAAACTGAAGTAAGGCAAAATGCTGCTTGGAAGTCCCCAGCTGGCTCAAACACAGAGCAAGACCACCGTGTTGGGAGCCAAGGACAACTGCTCCTATAAGCTGATTTTACAGGGACAAAGAAAACCAAACATAAAATTAGCACAATTTCCACAGGCTGTACTCCTTGGTGTGCTGGGCAGATGAACACTGTGGCTCTCTTGATTTCATTCAGCAGCTAGAAACTTCATCTTCCACTTTTAACAGAGGCCAAAATATCCTGACGTGGGTTCAGTTCTTAAAGACAGGATCCAAAATGGCAGAGTACAATGCCCTGGACCGGGGATAAGTTCCTTCTCTCTTTCATGAACTAGCCCAGGTTTTCAGTAGCTAACGATCAGATGGCAACTGTCACTCCACACATCACTTAGGTCTCCTCACCCTGCAGTCAGGCGCCATAGTGCAAAGACATTTTATGAAGCACTTGCTTGGTTGGGTCTCTCTAGCGCCAACCTCACACCCTCAGACCTTACACATGGCCCCCTGGGCCTGAGTGATGTAGTTGCTCCTCTAGCCAAGACCCCCTCCTCCAGCAAAAGCACAGTGCCTGACAGCAGGCAATGGTGTCACCTGTCCAGAACTAGTGATACGAACTCAGATTATGCCCAGGCTGTCTGTCTAATGCAAGTTTATAGATTCTTGGTGTAGAGAATTTTTGTTTGTTTTTCTTTATAGTTTGACTTCTTTCCAAGTTCTTCATTCTCTGTCTTCTAAAATGTATCCCTAAGCAGAGCAATCCCCTAGAAAGCTAATCTGAATGAGACATTCCAAAGGGGCACCAGGACCATCATGCTCACTCTTCTGGCTTCTTCTGGAAAAGCAACTGACATCAAAATGAACAGGAGCTGCTCACTCATGACATCACAATGAACAGGGCTGCTCACTCATGACTTCACAATAAATGAGGCTGCTCACTCATGATGTCATAATGAACAGGGCTGCTCACTCATGATGTCACAATGAACAGGGCTGCTCACTCATGACATCACAATGAACAGGGCTGCTCACTCATGCTTTGACTTGGACTTTCTTCCTACTCTTTCTTTATAATCATCCAAAATACTACCAGTGAAATCAGATTCATTCTCCTCACAAAGATTTCTGCGAGCCAACCTTCCCACGATGGCAGCAGGAACACTGAAGGAATAGAAGTCAGACTTGACCTCCCAATGCCCTTCATGTGGGATGCACCACCAGGGATGCCACTGCTCTACTTCTTTTTCTCTATTTGTTTCTTTTACTTTAATTTTAAGGAGGTTAAAAGAGAAATAAATCCAGTCTAAGGACAGATGTTATCTGAATTCTGTGACTGTGAACTCATAAATACCCACCGAGACTCCGTCCCATGGCCAAAGAAGGTCAATCTCTTAATTGATCACATTGGTTTATGGCCCACTGTGTCTCCTGTCACCCAAGACTAGCTCTCCGTAGTTTTCTCTTTCATTTATTACTCCTTGATAGCTGGCCTTTGAATAAACAGCTAAAGGCAAAACTAAATCAGTCTTTCCTCAAGGCAGACATTAATGGTTCGCTTGCCTTTTCTTTTTCATTGTGTGGGTGCACACACATCCATGTGCGTGCTCAGCGTTCGTAGGTCTGTGCTCCTTCTACACCATTGTGAGGAGCCCAGGGGAGGACTCCAGGATTCTTCCTCCATCACTCTTCATCTCAGTTTTTGAGAGAAGGTCCTTCACAGAATCTAAAGCTCAGTTTAGTCAGGCAGTTTGGCCGACGGTCTCCCAGGACCCACCTGCCTCTGTTTCCCAGCACTGGTGTTGAAAGCACATGAGGTCCTCCCCTTTCATCATGGCAGGTAGGCTCAGCTTCCAGAGCCACATATGTTTATTTTAAATACATAATAAAAAATGAATAAGCGAACAAGGGAACAAGGAGAATGGGGGACAACTTCACAAAATGGAGCTTTTCTTCAGGCTCCAGGCACCTGCTGTCAAGCCTAGTGACCGAAGTTCTATCCCCAGGGCCCGAGTGATGGAAAGGAAGGACTGACTCCTGCGAGCTGTTCTCTGATTTCCACACTCACACCCTGCATGTGCAAGTTCTGGAGTGTGCATGTGCACACAGACACACACACACACACACACACAAATATAATAAAATTTTAGTTGAATTTTTACTTTTTATAAATAAATGTGTTTTAAAATATTTGAGAGACCCCCTCCACAAGTTATGATAAAGTCATAAAGCAAAACTAGCAACTGATGCATTAAAACTAAAGCCACATGGAGAAGAGACGTTTAATTCAAATATTAGCACCGTGGAGGAATGTTCAAAGGAAAACACATCAAAATCCCATGTGAAACTGGCTCTTTAGTGCATGGATTTCAAAGGACACAGACCTGCTTAGAGCTTTCAAACTCTGGGCCTGACTCGAGCTTCACCCAAAAGCGCTTCAAAAAGCTGCTGATGGCAAAATCCAAAAAGTCTAAAGTTGAGTGAACTGGAAAGTACCACGAATGCCCCATTCTTCACATGACAGATGGACCACAGCAACAGTAGATATCAACACTGGAAAGCCTGGACAGAGGTCTCCAGAAATTCTCTGTACTGTCTACAACTTTTCTATAAACCTAAAACTACTCACAAATAAAAATTTTACAGAAGAACAAACAAAAAGCTGCCATCCAAAACTGGAGTCTCTGGCCTTGTTCTGAAGCTGTGGCTCCCACAAGAACATAGGGTGAAGCAGGCCCATCTTAGACTTACTGCAGCAGACACAGCCAAGCAGCTAAACTCTCAATTAAGAGGGAGATTTAGTGGAAATGACTACCACAACCAGGGGTGTCCGGACGTTGCTTCCAAACCCTGCTTGTTTTATGTACGCCTGTAGGGCTTTTGGTAAATCAAACCAACATACTTCAAATCACATTGTGAACACATCCAGGAGGCCTGTGTGTTTAGAAGATGCTTAGAAAATGCCAAGAAAGTAGGAGGGGCTTACGTAAAGAGAATGAGTGCATTCTCGTGTATTTCTGGACAAAGTCACTGTGCGGGGATGAAAGTAGCTTTGCCTGAATCGCCTTAGTCCACAACGCTGCCTTTCAAGGCCCGCACGTAAAGTCTGACCAAGCTTCAGAACACCACATCCCTCTCTCCCTTTCACTCTGCCACACCACTAGGTGACTCAGACTGAGTCTCGGCTACCACGGCAAAGAGTTCTAACCCTGCAGATACCACAGAGCAGGCTGAGCCTTCAGCACAGCAAGCACCTGACCAACAGGACTGAGTGGATGAGACATGCTTCTGAAAGACGGTAGCTGAAGCAGCAAAGGCCTGATAGTTGTTCCTCCTCACAGAACCTTTCCTGCTGGCTGGCCAAAGCTCTGCACGAGTGGATCTACTGTTCACACTTGTCCCTTCCTTGACACAGCTGGTGGCCTGAAAGCTGACAAGGCAGCACCTGGACACGGCCTGACTACACTGCACACTAGCTGTGAGGAGCAGATCTCCCTCGTCACCAACGCTAGCTACGCTAAAATTGGGCCAGGCGTCTGGCAAACCCAGTAGATTGCTGTCTTCCCTTCCGCTTTCCCCAGGGGCAAAGGCTCCATGTACTCACCATAATCAACTCCAGGCCGGCCCATGAAGTGGGCAGAAATCTGTCTCTCGTCCTTTCCGTATGCGTTCTTGGCCATTAAAGTGTAGTCTCCATTGTTCATATGGGTGGGATTGTCCAGCTGGAGGCAGCCATGGTACTCTGTGTGGTTGGTGACGTGTATTTTAGTGCAGATGTACTTGGATTCGTTCAGGATTGCCCCGTTGTAGAACCATTGAAGCGCTGGCTTGGGGTTGCCTCTCACAGTGAACGGGATACACCAGTGATGGTCTGAGGTCGGAGATTCGAGAAACGTGATGGTTGGTGCAACTAAATTGAGAGAGAGAGAGAGTTAATAGCACCAGAGGGCTCAGAATCCTCCCTGCTGGGTTCTGCTTCGAGAAGGGTTTTTATTTAACCATCATGTAGCTTAAGAAAAGCCTCAATCAATGACTCCGGATAAATCATTGGGAGCATCTGACCAGTCTAACCAGGAGCTTCAGGGAACCACTTTCTCCACTCTGCCCCCACCTCACACAGCACCGTGAGACTGACGGTGGGAAGTGCTCGCCTGATGTCTACTCTGTCTTTGTTCGTGCCCTCTGCCCCACACACATATCTTAATATTATGTGGATTCATTATAAGACATAATGAGAGACACTTTTTTCATTAGCAGTTCTTCCTTAAATAATTAAAATAACTGTAGAAATCACTAAATTTGAAAATGACTTTGGAAGTGTTCCCGGACGCTCTGATCTCATGGAACAGTTACTAAAACGCACCAGACTGATCAACACTGTGGGTGTTGCTGCTGGCGCTGCTGTTTGATCAGCTTGGAGTACAGAACCTGATCGCTTCTGTCGCTGCGGAGCAGCAAACTCGCTGAGGTACAGTGCACAGCTCTAAATGTCCACGTTTTAAATGTCCATGTTTTAATTCTTGAAATGTCTGAGGTCTGACGTAAGCTTGGAACAACAGCTCGGTGATTATCCGACTTTAAGCATGTATAGCATCTCACGCTTTGGGGAAGTAAGCATGGGCAAGGGGTCTCTTTAAACAGTATACTCAGAACAAGGGCCAGGGGCTTAGTTACGCACACACAAAAGCCTGAATATTCTCCTGTGTCACAAACTTAAGCAGCCCACAGACTACCCCAGTGACAAAGGGGGACGCACGAAGTAACCACTCATAGAAAACACACACTGCTCTCACAACGTACAGTGCACAGTGAGGTTCACAGAATCCTGATCTTCTCCCACAAGGTTTTCCGCCACACAAGAGATTTGCTTTCCACTGTCATCAGATGAAATGTTCGTTATCCTTAAGGAGCCCTGAGTGTGGCTCGTTTCATTCTACAAATGAATTAACAGACAAAAAAAAAAGTAATATTGATTAGAATTGATCCCAAAATGTCAAGGTCGCTTCCTAAAATGGAGTGCATGTGCACACACACACACACACACGCACACTTTCCTACAGTTCAGGACTCACATAACAAAAAGTTATTCTCTGGTTTCAATCACTCCACGTCTGAGTTTGACTTCATTCCTGAATATGCCCACCCTCCTCCAAGGGCGAAGATCGCGAGGGCTGTCACTACCTTGCTCAGAATAATACAGAACGCGTTTCTAATCTCTCCTCCAATGTGATGTGCACAAACAACTAAAACCTAATCTGTGAGTTAGCTGTATCTAATTAAGGATAAATAGAAACTAAATGACATCAAAATTCATTATAAATGCCAAAGTGTGGGCAGGCGTGTAAAACCATGGGTGGTTTTGACGGTTACTGATGATCAGCAACTTGACAACGTAGGATTGTCTGGGAAGGGAATCTCAGGGAAGGGCTGTCTGGGTCAGGTTAGCCGGTTGGAGGTTCTCTTAGCTGGGTTAATTACAGTGGGATTATTTACCCTAAAGGAGGTGAGCGGTCATGGTGTAAAAGCGTAGGTGTGTCTCACTACCTTGATTCTGAGCCGACAAAAGGGAAGGTGTTGATGCATGCGTGCATTAATTCACTGCCCCTGCTCTCACTGTGGACTCACTATGACCAGCTCCTTCAAGCTCCTGAGGCTGAGACTTCCCTGTTATGAGGGACTGTGACCTGGAACTGAGCACCCAGTGAGTCCTTCTGCTTTGAGTTGTGTTTGTTCTCTTATCACAACAAAAAGGGGGATCTAAGGGAGTGGCCAGCAATATGTTTGACAGGGTCTCCTCACTGTCACAGAGAACAAAAGACAAGCCTCACCATGTGCTTGGAAACCAAATTTCCAACGTCCCAGGACAGCGTGGGGAGTGGGTCGCCGGCCACACTGCAGGACAGCATCACAGACTTTCCTTCCTCCACAGTGAGGTTAGGAGCAGCCAGCCGCGCAGATGGCAGACCTAGGAGAAAAACACAGAGGAAACACACGCAAACAGTTACAGCTGGGATCAGCATGGCGGGACCCACATTTTCCCAGATGCCCACTGCTGCAGCAACTCAGTTAAGTCTAGAAACTCCATCAGGCCCTAGAGTCTGAGAGAACCACACTGACTAGGAAAACTAGTTTGAAAGTACTTCTCAAGGATCAAACTCAAACTATGACCATGTTGGAATGCTTCAAAGCCAAGTAAGAGTTAATTTATATGAATTAAATTGACCATTCTGTTCATACTAAATAATGAGAAGGTACATGAATCCTCATCACAATGAAAACCCATTGGAGGCTGGTCTGATGCTTTATTTTGATGCTAATAACTGGCCCACAAGGTCTGCTTATTGCTTGGATAAACCTATCTTGTTGTGTAAACCTGCCTAAGACATTATACCTGATTGGTTGATTAAAGGCCTAAATCCTGGGCAGGGCAGAATGGGGTAGGTGTGGTTAAGGTTCCTAAGCTTTGAGAACAAGAGAATCACAGGAAATAGACAGAAAGACAGGAAGAGAGGAGGAAGGAAGACACCATGATGGGTTAGCATAGAGAAAGAACCACATGGGCCAAGAGGAAGTGTAGAATAATAGTGTAGAAAGGCCCAAATGAAGAATAAAAGCAAGTATTTATAAGATTATGGATGGAAGGTAGCCAAGATAGAAATGGTTAAGGCAGATGACATTGGATGGGGCCAGGAGGTGGATGGTGAGGTTACTAAGACAGTGTAGGTGAAATATCTGCCCAGTTCAAGGTAAATAAGGCAATTATAAAATTTAACAAGTGTCTGTATCTTATTATTTGTGATAGCAGGTTAAATAATACTGCCAAAATAATTATAGGGCAAATAATAATATTAAACATTATATAGCCCAACGCCAATTTTTACTTTCAATAAAAAAAACCTTAAGAATGTATTTGTTGTTAGGAGAAATTATAAACATTATACATGTGTTTTAGCATTTCTGTGGTGTGGTTTTTTTATACCTTATATTTCAAGAGCTAGACAGTTTTTTATTTTAATTTGTGTCTTCAGGCATACACTGCCTTAAACTGCCAGGAATCACAGTTCCTTTTACCCAAAGCAGGGCTTAGAGAATTCACCATGTGTTGGTCCTGCCAAACAAAGCGGCCCCACTCACTCATTCTGAGAGACTGTGTTCGCTTAAAAAACCACTGGACTGACAGACATCTTTGGTACACAAACCCTTCATTATTAGGGAACCCTCACTGACCAAGACACTATTCTTTAGTAGTCACACTGGACAATATTTGTATACAATGTGTCTCATAGTGTTTCATCTGATGGGAGAAGACACCCCAATAAAGTCTGGCTTTCAGGAGTTTCTAAGACCTCCTTGGAATGGCCCTTCCCTTAAGCATACAACAGAGAGGAATGTTGCCTCTTTTGTGTAGTTTCAAAAAGAATCATGTTATCCAGAATTTCACAAGGCAACAAAGCATACAATGACTGTAAATTGAAAGCACTGTCTACAAGAACAGGCCTGGATCTTAAACCTCACTCATACGAACTGTGTGAATTAGGTAGCAGGTCAAGGCAGAACACCACTAAAGATAATGGTGTGATCTGGGCAGCTTCTCAAAAAACGCGTGTTTTTACTTATTTTTCGCACAACATGTAGTCATGCCGCTTAAAGAGTCTATAGTCATATAAAACTTGCTGCTAAAAATAATGAAGCTATTGTGTGAAGAGTGACCTCAGCTGGTCAGCATTGCTTCCTGTTCCCAGGAGACCAAGTTCATCTCTTTGCGTATCTTCTTTACTGTTGATCTCCACCTCAGTAAATATTACGCTTGCACTCCTATCTGTTGGTTCTTCTGTTGTAGAATTGCCTACTGATCTCCCGCCAGGACAGACCCATCTCTGCTTTCCCACCTGCCCACTCCGGACTCAGAACAGATCCTTCTTTGCATCTTTGCACGGGTGGTGAAGGCATGTTATTTAATGAGGACGTAAAATTTGCCCAAGATCTGTAAACCTTACTGAGAGTTGGGCCATCTAAAACCCATTAAATCTACCCACTTATCTTCCAACCATTTTGAGGAGGAAGCAATTCCAATAACTCAGTCCAATGGAAGAATTATTGGACATTCTCCCGATGTCCTGCTCAGATGAGGGGAAAGAACAGAAATATTTTTTTAAATCAACACATAAACTTATCAAGTTTTCTGTGAAAATTATAGCCTTATGTCTACCCAGATCTCTTCAGAATCTGTTTTAGTCTCTTTATAGAATGGATATCCATTTTCCTCCCTGGACCACATAGAACAAAAAGCATGTTGAGTGTGATGTCCAGCAGGGTAGCAATGATTGTTATGGGGTCACTCTACCCTCATGCACAAGTCACATTTTCCCTTGATTTTCCCCATGGACTGCTTGGTGACCAACATCGTGAGACCCTATGAGAGTTACTAAGCATCCCTTTGCTTTTCAGCTAATAGCTCTTGGTGTCATGTTGGCTCCCATTTTCTTTGTATTTACAGATTTATTTACTGATCCTGGGGTAATCTCGGGAGTCAAACTTGTTCTAAAGATGTGACTTCCTTCCCCATTCCCAATAGCCCCATCCTAATCATGGAGTTTAAAGAAATCACTTTGCTTCGAGATGTGTGCTTCCCTTCATAAGTGTATCTGTTATTTTAGATGCTTGGGAGAGAAATGTTAAAATGGGCTTCAGTAGGCAATGCTACATCATAATTCTAATTATCCTCATAAAGTCTGGTTTAGTCTTTCTTTTCAAACTTCAGTTTAGATGACTGTCAGCCCTGAGGGTGTTTGTTTCTGTACAGTAGGAATGATAGTAACATTTTCTGGGTTCTCATTAAGTAGACAATCTCATCTACTGTGTTATCTTACAGGGTCCTTACAACCGACCTTGAAGATAAAACTTTGCACTGGCTTAATTAATGAAGTCTGTAAGTGTTATACAATTCAAATACTTTCAAATTTGCCCTAGTCAATGTAGAGCTGGGATCTGAACCCAACATAAAGGGCCTTCACCTCTGCAGAACATTGGTCCTCAGGCTTGCACACTTCATCTTTGTACAAGATGTTCAGATGACGTCATATCCATGATCTGAGAAACTGGTTCATTTGAAAAGAATTCAGTGACTATTTTGTGAAGGAAGAATGAGTCTCCTTACTACAAATTAATCGTCTCGCCCTGTCATAGGACCTTCCAGAGGAATCTGTGCAAAATTGGCCAAGCTTAGATTTTTAAATGTAAAATCTCCAGCAAATGAGTAAGCACCTGCCTCATGCTAAGTCTACAGCATTGATACGCTGGCCAAGACCCAACAATGGAACAAAACAATCTGTACTTGAAATATCACTTGAGGCTTAATTAGCACAATAAAAATGAATTGGGAAGCATGGATCGCCAAGGCGGGATAAAGCGCTCGCCAGGCACTACTTCCTGGCTTAATAAGATTTGAAAGCAGCACAAGTACACACAAAGTCCAGCAAGGCTTCCAAACGCTTGGAGCACTACCATGATAGACCCAATAGCAAACACCAGCCATCATCCTTCTGCAGGGAGAACCTCACAGGAGAGGAGAAAGAGCAAGCGTACCCAGCAGGCAGACCATGCTGATGCCCTTGACCTGAGTTTGGTCAGGAAAGAAGTGCTCACCTATAGCCATGTCAGCTGGCTTTCCTTGGAGCTCAGCTCCCCAGTTCTCAGGCCACAGAGGGACCTTGTCAAATATGCAGCTTCTTTCCCAGGTAGTGGAGGTTGAACCCAGAAGGTTCATGTTCCTAACAATCGCCTCATCCCACAGACCGCAGTTTGAAGAGAAGGGGTTTAGATAATGGATGTTGGACAATTGTTCGCTAGGCTTTTTTTTTTACAACTATTATTCTTAAACCTAACAGGGACCTGAGTAATTATCTCTTCTTCCAAAGTTTCCACAAAGTGTGTTCTGGGAAATTTTAATTCTTTAAGATGCTTAAGTGGTATGGTAGAGATGGGGCATGAGATTGAGACAATGCAAGATTAAAAGTAACAAAGCAGAAAGGGAAACAGAGCTAAAGAAAGCTCTATGTTTGTATATATTTCCAGAGAATAGCCCTCAGAAGTCTTTCTGCAATAACAACAAACATGTAGCTACGGCTGCCCTATGTCACCCTCAGCCGACTTAAGTACAAGACTGTCTGGACTGTGATTTTCTTACTTTCTCTGGAGTAGCTAGACACAATATAAAATATTTACATCCAGTTTAAGATATTTAAATCCAGATGCCAAATACTTTTAAAGATACTGTTCATTTCGATGATAGCAAACAACATGAATAGCTAACATCTATTTGATCCTTATTAATATTAAAACATTAAATATATAATTAATTATAATGTTAATTAATTAATTGTGTATTAATGTACTAGACTCCATCTTATGTGCTTCCATGTATTTCTCTATTGTCACTCCAAATATCCAAGAATACATTAGTGTCTATACTTCCCAGTGAAGAAACTAAAGCTGAGCTAATGTTGAAATTAGACAGGTGCTGTGTTAGTCCTAGTCTGACCTGCATCTCTGCCCAAGGGTTTCACCAGAGCCTGACTGGCTGCCTCTTAGCTGAGATCTTCCAGGCTCTGCTCCAACCCATAATGGGTACATGACTCTGAAGACCTGAATAGAAAGGTTCTAGGCCACTTGCCCAAAATACATAGGCTGCACCTTTCTGATAAATGATAAAATCAGGTCTCTGCTCATTCGGGCTATTAGAAAGGTCACAGCCATATTTTACTAGTCACTAGTCACTATGAAGTCATGATGGTGTGTTTTGTCAATTTATCCCGAAATTCTGAGCTCTGTTTACTTGATGTTGAGCCATCATCCATGTGCATAACATTAGTAAGTTAGAATTGTTTCCTTTCTCCCTTCTGAAAATTTTATTAATTTATCTTGTTTTGTGTTTGAGTAGTGATTTGCCTGAGGATGTGTATAGCACCATGTATATGCAGTGCCCATGGATGCCAGAAGAGGGCATTAGATCCCCCACAAATGGCACACACCATGTGTGCACCAGGAATCAAAGCTGAGACCCTGGAAGAGCAGGCAGTGCTCTTAGTCTCCTTAGAGTCATCTCTCCAGCTGCTCCTTCCCTCCTCTCTTCTCTCTGGGCATGAAGATTCCACAGAATTCTACTTTGGGAAAATATCAACAGTGTGGACCTCCCTCTATCTTTGGGGCATACTTCCCAACCTAACAACTAACATATACACATACACATATACATATATATTATATAAGCAAAAATGGAGTCAGCATAATAAGATTGAGCTGTTTAGATGTAACTGCTAACAGCAAGGTACAAAAGAAAGAGAAAAAAATGACAGAAAATTTAAAACCATCTTCCTAAACTCAAACTGGACGTTACACATCTAAGCTTTTGTGAGTCATGGTACAGAAGTGACAACTGCAAGATGACTTAGAAACAACAATTTCAGCAGCTCCGTTTGACTTTCTAAAATGGATGAAGAAAAGCAACAACCTGCTGTGGGCTTTGCTTTATCTTCAAAAATAAAAACTAATCTTCAATAAAGTGAAATTAAACAACACAAGACACAGAAGCAGGAGTCGTTTTGTTCAGGAAGACAGAAATAAACCTTCTGAAGATGCTGCTCTGGTCTCGCTTCCACACTGAACAGCAGAATCCTAGCCCTCAGTCTCTGAATGGTAATGAAGTGGGACCGTTACCACCTGACTTAAAGCGCAACAAATGAGAGTGAGCCCTGCTATGCGCGAAGCAGACGTGTGCACTGCTGCAGACTGCTGTTGAAGCTAACTGTAAATCATGTAAATAAATCACTGACACAAACTGGACTCAGAGAGCAAGCCTCTCCTCCCAGGCACATGTGCACCTCTGCTGACCCTCACGACCACATGCCCTTATTTCGTGGAAGCTTTGAGGAGTCCTTGGGAAAACCAAAAATGGAAATTCTCATTATGAGTAACAAAGAAGCCAAAGGCAGGTGTGCCTTCAGTCCAGGGCTCTGCTAAGTGTGTTTTACATAGTACCTGCCATGTTCCTCCAGCAGCAAGCAAGCCTGCAGTTTACATTTCCTACAGGGCCCCATTCTCACAATAACCAGTTGCTAGTGAGCTCAGCTGAGGGGCTCTTTTGATATGACCCACCTTTCTAACTTCACCGTCTGCCTAGAATGGACCATTTCCATCACTGATAACACTTTTCAATGAAGCCTCCTCCCAGATAATAGTGAGTCATAATTGTAGCTGGGCACAGTGGGGCACACCTGTGTTCCCAGAACCCGAGGCAGAGGCAGGCAGATCTTCATAAGTTGGAGGTCAGCCTGGTCTACCAAGAGAGTCCAGGGCAGCCAAGGCTACACAGGGAAACCCTGTCTCAAAAAACCAAAAAAAAAAAAAAAACCAAAAGAAAGAAAGAAAGAAAGAAAGAAAGAAAGAAAGAAAGAAAGAAAGAAAGGTCATAATTGTAGTATTTAAAAATTGAAGTATAAATCTGAGTTAGCCAGGAGTTACGGAAGAGTTTCCATTGAAAAAGGCCGACAGGAAGATTGCTGTGGGTAAGAAACCAGCTTGAGCAGCAGAGAGGACCTTCCTTGATCCTGTTCCACCCCCACAAAAGAGAAATCCATACAACCAGTCAGTGTTATCCTCTCTGGCAACACTTGTGGGATCCATTTCCATCTCTTAGGAACATAGCTCGCTGCGTCCCTTATCCAGTGTGTGTGGAAATTGCACGCATGTCTGTCACTATGCAACTGACCATCTCTCTGAAGCCTAAAGGGGTCACGTAAAGAAACAGGGCACAGTTTGTTCCACAGTGTTGAAAAAAGTTACTCCCATTCTCTGCAGGTTGGGAACATCAGCAAAATATAACAGGAATGGTGCTAAGCTCCCACCCTGGCCCCTGGCGGTACTAAGAGGAGAAACAAGACCCTCTTCAACGTGACAATGACAGACATGTCAGTGGGGACTTCCGGTAGCACCAGGATTGAACCCTGGATACGAGGCTGATGATGTTAACTGCTACCTTAGCCGCCCTTACCCTTGCAGCGCCCGGTCCAGCAGAGAAAAGTAAAATATCAACCTCTCATGACGGGGTCCCTCTTGAACACCACAAACATCTCATTATAAGAATAAGGTGATTCGAGACTGCTGGGCTAGCTCAGGAGGTAAAGATACTGGCCTGAGGGCCTCAGTGCAAT
This sequence comes from Pachyuromys duprasi, assembly GCA_028658305.1. Taxonomy (NCBI): domain Eukaryota; kingdom Metazoa; phylum Chordata; class Mammalia; order Rodentia; family Muridae; genus Pachyuromys; species Pachyuromys duprasi. The sequence goes on along the minus strand of CM053743.1, from coordinate 46,791,755 downwards.
CTCTAGAGCCCTCCTGGCAAAAGAACTAACTCCCAAAAATTGTCCTCTAGTGTCCCATCACATGCCGTGCCAGGATCATGCTTGTGTAACTTGCAGACCCAGAGAGGAGACCTGTGCTGACACTGGGTCAAATCCAGAGATACACAAGAGCAATGGAAACTGTGGTCAGGGACGGGTCTGATCTAGGGTTAGGTCCACAGGCATGCAGGGAGCTCTGCAGCACAGTGAAGGAAGCTGGGATGCAGGGAGGGAGTCTAATGTGTCCTCAAGCAAATCCACAGGAGTAGGGAGACCCACAACTCCTACACAAAGCTACAGAGCCAAGCAGGAGGTCAAAGTTGACCCAGGACAGAGCCTGACACTCAAGAGAAAGTAAAGATAAAGTTGCTGGCCCTAAGTACCAATCCCACAGAGAAAAAGACACCTCAATTCTGCTTGACTCAGTCCTCTCCTGAACATGGGGAATACATCCACCAAAAGAGATTGATGAATTAAATTTTAAGAAGATAAGAAAGAAACAACGAATAAATGAATTCTTGATATGCAAGTCCCAGTATAGAAACACAAAAAACCAAATCTATTGAAAGAAATCCCAATCCTAGTACAGGAGGCATTGAAAAGAGATCAGATCACAAATCTATAGTTAAAGCAGAAAATATATACAGCAAAGAAAGCATATTGAAAACTGCAAGATAGAAATACCCAGTCAGGTCACATATAAAGGCAAGTTCACTGGAGCAGTAGATACTCAGCAGAACCTGAAAAGGCAGGCAGGTTTAGCATGATATAGTTCAAGCTCTGAAAGCCAGTGATTGCTTGCCCAGATTACCCTACACTGCAACACTGTCTCTCACAGTTAACAGAGGGGAAAAAAAACCTTTCCATTACGAAAACAAGCTAAAGGAATTTATGACATTTTAGACAGCCCTACAGAGATAGGTTAAAGACTCCTTTGGGCTGAAGAGAAAAGCAAATACATCCAACAAGCTACAAGAAAGAACAAACCACATGAACAGCTACACAGAAGAGGGATGCAAAAGCCCAAACACTACAAAATCAAAGTTTAAAAAGGCAGGATGTAATACACACCTTTTGATAACTGCAAATATCAATTGTGTCAATTGCGACAATCAAACGGCACAGCCCAGCAGACTCCATTGAAAAGTGATCTATCTCTTTGCTGCCTCTAAGAAAGAAGGTATGTCTTCATCAAACATGGTGTCAACTTTAGGGTGAAAGGCTGGGAAGGGAATTCCAAACAAATGGAACCAAGAAAAAAAGCAACTCTCTCTGTTCTAATACATGACAGACTAGACTCAAATTAAAACCAGGAGTAAGATACAAATAAGGCCACTTCATACAGATCAGGGAACAACTAATCCATGACAAGCATATCGTGATTCGAATCATGTGACACATTGACACGGTGCACCTGATATCTTAAGACAAGCACTACTAGACTAAATGACAGATAAGTCCCTCCACAGTCAGGTTATTACCCTGCTCTTAACCTAGGTCATCCTTTAAAAGATCTTTTTAGGATGATAGTAGTATTGTGATATCAAAAGCCAGGTAAAGACATAACAACAAAAGGGAAATTAGAGGGCAATTTTGCAAAAATTATCAGTAAAATACTTGCAAGCCAAACACATGTGCACATCAAAAAGACCATTCATCATGAGCAAGTTGACTTCATTCCAACAGCACAGGGTGGCACAACATTTACAAATCGGTAAATATAATCCAACACAGAAGCAGACTCAAGAACAAAAATCTCAGGATCATCTTTATAGACACAGAGATGGCTTTTGACAAAATCCAGCTTGGCTTTATAAAAAATAAAAAATATAAAAACCTGAAAAGGCTAGGAATAGGAAAAACATATCCCAACACATGAAAGGCTATATGCAGCAAAGCTGTAACCAACATTATACCAAATGGGGGGAATCAAAGCATTTTCACTAACATGGTATGAGAATTCACTTTCCTTATTTAATATAGTACTTGAAGTATTAGCTGAGACAACTAAGACAAGAAAAGAAAAGAAAGGAGATACTAACAAGAAAGCAAGAAACTGAACTCCCTATTTTTAGATGAGGTAATACCTGACACCCTAAAGACTTCATTAGAAAACACTTAGAGCTGATAAATATTTTCAGCGAAGTGGCAGGATTAATAAATGCTCAACCTCACTGAGTGTGGTGGTGCTCTCCTGTAATCCCAGCACTCTGGGAGGCAGAGGCAAGTGGACCTCTGTGAGTTTGAGGCCAGCCTGATCTACAAAGTGAGTCCAGGACAGCCAGAGCTACACAGAGAAACCCTGTGTTGAAAAACCAAAAAAAACCAAAACAAACAAAAAAAAAAACCAAAAAAAAAAAAAACGAACAACAACAACAAAAAAGTTCAACCTTGCTAGATTGGTGAGTGCAAATTAAAAATACTCTTCTACCTTACCCAGCCAGAATCACAGACATTAAAAACAGAAACAAAGCAACAACAAACAATAACAAACACTGGTGAGGCTATGAACTTACATAAAGGAACCTGCCAGCGCTGCTAGACAGGATGCAAAGTACTGGTCCAACTACTGTGGAAATTACTATGGAGGCTCTTCAGAAGACCAAAACGTAGATCACATGACCAAGCTCAACCACTCCAAGTCAACACATCACAGAGACAGCTGAACATGTTCACTACAGCTAAGCTAGAGAACCTGCCTAGGTGCCCACCAGCAGGGCATGAGAAAGCACAGCATGCTTTTACACAGAAGAATGAAGGTCTGTAATCCCCAGGGAAGCTGAGGCAACTGACCAGTAATCATGTTGAGTGAGTCAAGCTAGTCTAACAAAGACAAGCATCTCATGTCTTCTCTCATTTGCATATCCTGGACTTTGCATAGAGACATAAAATCATGTATATGTCATAAATACAAAAGCAAAATTGTTAAGGAAACAAAGTGTACTAAAGAAGGGATAGATGAGAACAGAGAGCATGCACTCAGAGGGCATCACATAATTGACTGGACGTGTCCTTGGGTAGCCCTGTGGCTTGTACAATAAATATGCACCAACTAAAACCTTAAAATATATTTTTAAACTTTAGAAAACTCTCCCAGCACTCAGGGAGGCAGAGGCAGGCAGATCTCTGTGAGTTCTAGGCCAGCCTGGTCTACAAAGCAAGTCCAGGACAGCCAAGACTACACAGAGAAACCCTGCCTTGAAAAACCAAACAAACCAGAAAAAGAAAAAAACCTTTAAAAACTCTATTGAGCACTGTTATCATTTCCCCAATTCTTGCCCTGTGGTTTAGGCATGCATGTAGCTCAGTGTTTTATCTGCCAGGCTCCTGGGCTTATGACTTAGAAACATATTTAATATCTCTTTGCTGCCAGTTACAGGAATATACACCTATGGTGGTATGGAAAGAAAAAAAATTTAGTTTCTTAAGTAAAAATACATAGGTTATTGCTTTTTCAATGTAATCCTGAATGACTTATTAATTCACCTTCTCAAACATTTTTAAAAATACATTATTTATCCCCAAATGCCTTTTTTGTTGTTACAGATCTAGGCATGCCTGTCAGTTGCAGCTCCTAATAATTATGAGCTTTTTTCCCTAATAAGTGGCAATGCGTGAAATCCAATACAATTGTCAGTCAACTGCTTGTAAACATTTTCTTTAGAACAGAAACATAAAATAAAAACAAAATCTGAGATATAAACTGCTGAAAAGTGGGTAAAGAAATACAGAGAAATATAAGTGGTTTTCCTGCATTTTTGATGCTATAAACTGTAGGTACTTGCAGAAAACATATGTTGAAATATATGTAATAAATTTTTTGGATTTATATTTTTCAAAAGCCAGAAGCACACTTTATTACTATCAAAATTAAAAAAAAAACTACAAGTGTAAATAAATGAAAGAAAAAAGAAATCCTATAGAAAATGAAGGAAAGCATAGGAAGGGGTAAGCTCACCAACGCATGAAACAGTTCGATATATACTGAAGAATATTTAATAATCAGGAAATGCAAACTGGAAGGCCAGGCAGCACTTTTAAGAGAGATGAACGAAGAAGTTTGCTGTTATCCAAGTATATAATGTGCTAGCATGGTAAGTCATGGATGCAGCAGACTTTCAAGGCACACTTAAGATAAAGTTCAGTTCTCTGTGATGACTCCTAGATGAACTCTTACAGAAGCATGGCGAAGGATGCTGTGGGAATTTTATGTGCTGCTAAGTTAAGAGCTCTGGGTGCTCTTCTAGGTGGCAGGGTTCAGTTTTCAACCAACACCCTCATGGTAGTTCACCACAATCTGAGATTCCTGTTCCAGGGGATCAGATGCCCTCTTCTGGCTCCTTTGGACACTGCATGCATGTGGTGCACATACACACACTCAGGCACATACATACACATGGAAAATTTTCTTAATTACAAATAAATAAAATAAAATCTTTCTTTATAGCCACCAACATGGAACATTTAGTGTAATTAAGATACATTTGACCACAAAAGTTAGGCTATGATGTGTCTGTCACTATTGACCTGAAATGATTATAAATACAAAAAAAAAAAATTGTAGAGTACAGGAAAATCCTTTTTTATGATAAAATGTGTTGATATCACCTATGCAATTACAGATAAGTAAAATGCTTTGGAAAACACAAATGAGTAAGGAATGTATAGAACGATTTCTGGACAGGAAAGTGACAAAAGCTTTGTATGCAAATTTACCTGACACAGCCTCAAATGTTGCTTCAACAAGCACTGAGACACTCGAGTGTGTTATAAATGGGACCATTTAGTGCTTGTGACTCAATCAAGCCTCAGCTCCCTCAGCAATGAGGGAGGGAGATGTGAAAAAATGACTCTCAAACACATACTTCATTAGGAAATGTAGAAAAACAAAAAGAAATGAAAATATCAAAGACAAAGGAAAAAATAAGTATCTGTTTACTTTGAGTATTTCTTTTGTTCACATCCTAATAGACTAAGAAAAAATAAATCTGTTTACTTTGAACATTTCTTTTGTTCACATCTTAACGGTCAGCTCCACCAACAATGAGTCACCTATGAACCATGTCAAGACCGAATGGCCACATTTTAAGACTGATAAACACAGAGTTGGTATCGGGCAAGGACAAAGCAGACACCATTCGGAGGCAGCTCATGGGACAAAGGCTGTGTGGGATGCCCTCTCTTCTGTGTTTCCTGGATCAGAAGGCCAAAGCAGCTGTGGGGATCTGAGTGGGAGCCAAATGGCCAGGTGACTCAACAGTAACGGCCTTGTCCCTCTAGGCAGCTTCTCTCAGCAGTCCTAGCATGCGCCCAGGAGGAAAACAGCCAGCTCCTATCAGCTGGGAACACACGCATGTTAAGAGTTGATTCCTGTGGTAGTTTTGTTGTTTGTTTGCTTGCTTGCTTGTTTTTAACGCTGACTGGCAAAGGAGGTTGAGAGGAGCTGACATGAGAGCGAAGCGAAATCCCCCCACAATGAGAAATGAAGACTGTGACAGAAAAATCTACGTGGTGGGTGAGTGCTCTCTTTTGGGAGTAAGGTCCTTTGGAATGAAGAGCAAGCACTTATCTGTTTATTACCATTCTTAAATTATCTTTAAGAGGGAGCAGCAACAACAGTGTTGCTATTAGATAAAAGTAGGACTTCAAATATGGGCTCCTAAAGGTGAATGGCAAATGCACATTCCTGTACACAGGAATAAGGAGCTACGTGATTTCCTGCCTTGTCACCAGCCAGCCACTAGGCAAGAGCAAAAAGAATTGTGAACTTGTCAACTGTTTAGCTGACTAAAATTTTGGAGAAGCGTGTGTTATTGTAGACATAAGTCACAGGAGCTAAAAGCTTCCTTGAGGAACACTAGCTCTCACTGAGAGCTGCGTTTTGTCCCAAGGTGCCCTTATATTCTCCAGATGCAAATGTTGGGAAGAACGGGAGGTGACAATAAAGTATGAGCTGGACCCAGACGCAGGGACAAGCAGGTGGGAGCAAGGTGGCCACAGCACAGGAGACAGGGCATGGGGCAGCAAGGCAAGCATAAGGATGCGTGGGTTTGAACTGTCTACCTCAGCTGCTAGGGCTCGTCAGCACCCAAGGTCCTTCCTCTAGATGGCTTGGTGCCAAGCAAGTACGTGTGCTACCTGGGAAGGGCTGCACTCTTCATGGGTATTTGGGGGGGGGGGGAGTGAGTAGTTGGATAGATGATGGGTGGAGACACAAGCCAGCCAAGGAATTAACAGCATCCTTCTTCCTCCATGTCCTTTAAAGTCAGCCATTAAGAAGCAATGTCCTACTTAGAAAGAATATTCACTAGAGGTGCTCCCAGCTGCTTCTCCACGCTGCATATAAAGGTCTGATTCACCACAGACATCATAACACACCCTTTGAAGTCTGGGTGGTGGTATTCTTCACAGTCTCACTACCACACCAAGGCAATTAGAATAATTAATAGCAACTAGAACTCGTTGATTAAAAATAAGTTACCACAATTGGGTATCTGCAGGTTTGCCAGGGGGATGTTCTTGCTGCTTTCATTGAGGCAGTACAAATCCTGAGTGTCGGGGCTGGACTTAGTCTCCTGGAGAGTCTTGATCCACATAATTTCACAGGAACACGTGAAAGGATTGCCCACCAAGATCCTATATGGAACAGAAATGCAACCCGATCAGGCTCCCACTTGACGTTCAGTTTTGCCAGTGCTTACGAATGACGACAGGAGGAATATTTCCTAGCTGCCAACCTTTGAAAGTCATACCCACTTTCATGGCGTGACAGTACTTATTACTCACTCCATTGTCTAATAACTACTGTGCTGTTGTTATGTGCAAACAAAACTGTAGAGGCTAAAGATAGCAAAGAGCTGTGGAACTTTGCAGATCATGTAGGAAAACAGATTTGAACAAACACAGCTATGACAGAACATCTCATGATGGGGAAGGGTGCTGTTCTGTACTTCAGTGAAAATGCCAATGGTAATTTTTCTTATCTTTTTATTTTTGAGACAGGGTTTCTCTGTGTAGCTCTGGCTTTCGTAGACTTGCTTTGTAGACCAGGCTGGCCTCAAGTTCACAGAGATCTGCCTGCCTCTGGCTCCCCAAGCACTGGGATTAAAGGCATGCACCACCATGCCTGGTCACCAATGGTAATTTCTTAGAAGAATTAATACACCTAGGTCTGACCAGGCTAGAGACTTAAGAGTTCTCACTTCAGTGAGGGAGCACAATCATATTGTGTCCATTTAAAATGAAATTGGAGACAGGAGTCTGGGGCTGAGGAGTAAGGACCAGTCAGCTGTCTCTCTTTGCCTTTCTGTAATATGCAACCAGAGTCCTTTTCATTCATGCAAAAAAGTTGAGGGCAGAAGCTGGACGGGAGAGAGACAGAGAACACATATGCACATCCTCCACCCAGGGAGGATTTCAGAGGATGAGACAATGGGCTCCCCAGCTAAGCTGTGCAGCCTACAACGGGAAGGTGTGCAGAAAGACACACCTCCAGCCAGCCCTCAGCAATGCTGTCTGGACTTTTATGTACTACAGTGGGTGAAGGAGGAAGTGTTCAAGAAGGAAAACAATAACCACAGGGGGAAAAAAATCTTTAATGCTTATTTATAATGCTCAGTGGCCTATTTAAGATGAATTCCATTTATGATAATGAACCTTTAAATGAGGCCATTTTCAATCGTTACATAGACTCTGCCTAGCACTAACCGCAATACTTAAGATTTCCTGAGGACAGGACCTGGCTTTGCAGCATCATTTACTCCTGTGGTTTTCTGATTGCGTTCTAAGAATCTCAGAGATCCCTGGAGACTTTTCTGTGAGTTTCATGGGGGGAAATGTGGTCATGGTAGACTGGTTTAATTTGTATCTGCTCACTCATCTCCAAGTATCCCGCCAATATCAAAATAGGATTTGATGCTATGAGACATGGGATCTGAGGCAGAAAAGTTCTTTCATTGGCTCAATCTCAGATCACCCAAGATATTTCCTAGAGTTCTGAGCACACAAATAGCTGAGGTCTTTCTAAAATGAGGCTGTAATTAAATAAGCCAAGATGCTTCAATTACGAAGCTGCGGTGCGGTGGTGTTCACATGGCCCAGGGCCCCAGGCAGAGAGCTGGCCCCTTCCCCCAGGGTGTCACAGGGCCACACAGCCCTAGTGGAGAGCTGGCCCCTCTTCCTTTCATGTGATGGTCACATTGATTTGCTCAGGCACCAACCTCTCCACTAAAGGATAGAATCCTAGACACAAACTTCCCTCCTTCTCTCTGATGGTAAGACACATATGGCCAACACCCACTGAGTAAGTTGTTGGACAGTGTTGCTAGTAGAATTTTGCACTGGAAAGCAGAACTCTAATCTTTAACCCATCCAGGAAGTGTTGTGCAGCAGCACCCAGAGCCCCTTGTTCTGTGTCACCGGTGCCTTTGGGGTATCACATCTCATCCTATGTTAGGAATGCCAAAGGCAAATGAAACAGCCCATAACACCTGCCGTCGCTCACATGTGGACCCTAACTGAACTGGCCTCACAGCTGTAAGGTAGGAGAGTGGTTGCGGGAGGCTGGGAATGGTGGTGGAAAGGGGCAGGGAGACAGCCTGGCGGCTGGGCACGAAGCCAGTTAGACAAAGGCCATCACAGCACTCTGCAATATAGCAGGCTTACTATTACTCGGCAATTAATACGAATTACTTACTCAATATTAATCGGTAATTTATATTCCAAAATAGGTAGAAGAAAACAATTTGAGCATTGAAAATTTGATGTCATGATGGATAGATGCATATATGTCTACATATGTATCCGTTCTTATATATATATAAGCATTGACTATCATACTGTACTAGTCTAAATTTAAAGTAACATAAGGAAGTAGGCACGGGTGCTTCAACTCCCTGAAGTTAGCTTATTCCCAATAATCGCCAGTTGTCAAGACTCTCACTGTATAGCCCCTTCCTGCTTGGAAATTTGTGACCTCTCCGCCAGGAGTGTCTGCATGACATGCTTGAGCAGAGTGAAGGACCCTCTTTACAAAGATGTCCTGTGTGCCCTCCTCCTTTGGGCATTAATTTGGGAACTATGCCATCGCCCCCAGACTCTTCTTCTGTCTGCTAGACAAAAACCCTAAGCACCCCGCAAGCCACACCTGCCACCCACCCCCACACGCAGTATCCTCAGAAACCAGAACTGCCACCAGGCTCTGCTGGGCTTGGCTATTTCTGGCAAGATGGTTCCCTATTGGTTGAAGAAAAATGTCCTCATCTTTCTCCAAGCCCTGGGTGAGTTGTCTCCGGCTGTCTCTGTGCATGTGGCAAGGAGCTCCCACTTGGTGTAGCCAGCACTCAGATGAAGCTGCGCACATGCGCACACGTCAGCCTTGGAGGCTTGGGTTCCACTATGGCTCCTTGTCTAGGGGACTTGGTCATGGTACTCAGAGCTCAAGCCCCCCTCTTAGCCCCATCACTGCCTGGAACAAGAGCAAGGTGGGGACAGGAACCATCCCAGATGGGAAGTGGGACCACGGCCCAGCTCCACTTCTCTGGTGTCCGACAGCAGGGCAGTGGCCCTGGAACCCTCTTCCTCTACCCTGAGCTGTAAAGCTTCATTAGGAAGCTTCAGTTCCCCCTCTGGCTTTGATGTGTGATGATGTGAAATATGACAACCCCCCCCCATACCCCTGACTTTCCCAGCGGAGAAAATAAATACTGAGAATGGGCTTCTCTAAAGTGCCACATTTAAGTCAATGCTTCTTTCCAATCCCCTGAGCCCTGTCCTTACAGCCCTATGAGCCTCGGGGTCCCCTCAAACACCCCATCTCAGCAATAGCAGCCTTTCACGTTGGTCTTGTGGTGACTACCCCAAGGAGTGAAGACCCTCAAAGATGCTGACTGCCAGCCATCAAATGTCTCGACGTTTTTCCTATCATTGTACCGCAGAGGAGACTGGGTTGGAAGGATAAATATCTAGCATAGTGGTCGGGCTAAAAGAACAGGTGACGGAGATGGTGGGTGAAGAAATAGCCTCCATGCCAGGGCTGGCCCCACCCAAGGGCTGACGACAAAGCTGAAGGTGTTACCCACTGTAATTTCCTCTTTGAAATTACACTAGCTCTCACTGAGAGGCTTTATTTTAGGGCTTGGATAAAACAAGAGCCAGACGAGATGAAATATAAGACTACTTTAACACAAAACTCCCTGCTGTTTTTTTTCTTTTCCCTCTATTAAAAAATAAATTATTTATGTAAAAACAACATTCAACTGATCATAATGACATATAATTGAGGCTGAGATTTTAATCATCCAACTGGGGCAAAACTAGAGAATTAATTTTCAAGAATTTTGATGCAATATAAACTTGCAATGGTACTCATTTTGGGGGAAAAAAAACTTAATTATCCTTTCTTTTGAAAATTTCCTCCCAAATGCCAGACAAAATCATTACTTACAGTTCAGATAAGTCAAGGTGGCGGAAATGCTTCCTAGACAAACTCGTCAGCTTGTTTCGTGTGAAATTACTGAAAGAAATCAGATACATTAGGTGTGAATTTAAAGGTTATGATTTCAGAATGGTGTGCTCAAATAGAGATTTCATTTTCAAAGCCTAATTTTCTTGGATTAGGTACGCAGGTTACTTAGGCCCAACTGTGCCTCTTACCTGGAAAGATAACTTCCTGAGGTCCCTGCCTCTCTTATGGTTCCCGTAGACACTTCTCAGAGTCTATTTTTACTATCTCTGTTTCACCAAAAAGCATATGTGTCACATGCTAATCAAAAGTCCACTTCTGGGCCTAGCTGAGATCCTGAAGCTTTGAACCCTTAACTGGGAAATGTATAACAAAGTATCCTGTTATAACCTTGGGGGAGGGGGGGAACGGGGAAGGAGGTTCTAAAACTGAAAAGCATCTTGAACATTTTGAGGTACATGACAACATTTGGAACAGACGGACTTTAAACTGTCTCTCCGGGAAAGAGCGCACCTGCTGATTGGAAGCGCCTGGTGGGACTATTGACATGTGACTTTATGAGCAAGCAGCCCCATGAAGAGAACAGGGTGGAAACTGGGGAAGAGAGTGCGCGCCAGGCTTTATCTTGAGCTCTCCAGAAACACAGCATCTTCATATTTAAACAAGCCAATGGAAAGATGCTCTACCCATGGTGGGTGGGGTGGAGGGGAGGGCAACCTTATAAATTTCCTAGTGTGTTCCAAATAGGCTTTTTTTCCCCAGTCAGGTGGGTGGATGGGCATTTGATTTATACCATGATCACTGGAATGGGAAACTCCCAGCCATCATTGATCCTGGCAGCTGAATTTGTTTACCACTTAAACTGAAAGTTCCTGAGCCTCTGGACATTTTATTTTTGACAAGTAACAAAAGTGGAGAACCAACAGCTACTTCCACAAAAAGAGCCAAGACCCCACCCACAGGGGTCTTTGTGTCTCGTTCTCATCCAGGGAAGCAGGTGTCTAAGGTGGATGAGACAGGCTGGTAGGACAGCAATCCTGGCGCTGCCCTGAACCTGAGGCCAGCATGCTGTGTCAGCTCAGTGGTTTCTCAGACATCTTCAGAAAGGGCCCAGCACCCAGGAGCTGAACCATGACCCAACAGTGTGAGCCGGGGAATGGCTCCTAACTCACGAACGGGTGTGTCCATCCAGTGGAACGCCCCCCAGGGAGATTTCCAACCACCTGCACCCCAACTGACAGGAGAGGCCCTCGTGCCTTGTAAGCTTGTATGGTTTCCCTTCACACCAGCGCTGTGTACTTGTCCACAGGAAATGGTATCCCACATGAGAATATAATCCACCGGGAAGTTGTAAAACATGCCCACGTGGGTCTCTTCTTTTGGAACAGGAATTAAGAATGGTTTCCGGGGACACATCACAGCAGAAGCCTCTGCCTGTCTTTAAGGCTCAGACATGTTCCTATTCACCACATACCCCAATCTTTTTAAAAAAAGAGAAAAAATCTGTTCTCGCCCCCCCATAAATAAAAGTGGGGCGAAATGAGAGCAGAGGAAGAGGGGGGGCGGAATGAGAGGAGAAGAAGAGAAAGAGGCTGAGAGCAGGAGAGAGAAGGTGAAGGCAGGGAAGGAGCCGCTTTCCCCATCAGTTCCGAGCTGCCCTCCAGAGCAGCCCTCCTGTCAGCTCTGTGCTGCCCTCGCTGGGAGCAGCTGCTCTGTTGGGTTGCCAGCAGCATAGTGCAGCGCAGGGTTACGGGCCAAAGAACAAGATGAGTTTTATGAAGCATACTTAGGAATGGGGCCAAAAGCCAAAAAGGAGGAAGAAGGAAGAAAAAAAATCAACAATCCTCTTACTGTTTGATTGTAAAACTTTGCTAAGAGCCTAATTAGCACCTCGGCAAAGCCCCTGGAAAACACAAATGCTGGCTTTTCTCACAGTCCCTGGGGCTTTAGGGGCTGGGCAGCAATTAAAGGCACCCAGACATACATTCAGAGACCAGTTCCGGATGGACAGTGTGTGAGGATAACACCGACCAGGCAAACTGAGGCAGTGGTGAGCCAGGGTTCCCCTCTGAGGTTAAACAGACCCATCTTTCCCACAGCTCTGTATAGTTAAGGGAGCTCAGAGGGACCTTCAGGCCAGCTCAGGGCTTTAAAACCATCTCTGAGCACAGGTTTCTTCAATTGCCGTATGCACCTCACTATGTTGATAACTGAGGTCAGTGCAATTTGCTTTCAGGAAATCTAGGTAAAATGAGCTGGTCCCTGGGGTCCTCAGTCCCAAGCAGAGGCTGGGACAGAAGACCGACTCTTCTTCCACCATCCCTACCATCCTCCTAGGCAGGCTACTGGGTTCACAGACAGGACTGTGGCTAGGAAGAGCCTCTTTCTTCATGTGGATGTGTGACACTCACTGGCATCTCAGCACTTTTCCTGATGGTCTGAATGCTTGCCTAATTTCATTGTGTCATGTTGCTTGACAATAGCTATACACATCAATAGAGTTTCTGAAGTATGATCAATTCTTGGCTCCTGATTGTGGTCTGGTAAGGAAAGTATACAGAATAACCTCTCCCTTTTGAGTGAGGCAGACACATAAAGCTAGAACACCATTAAAATTGTTCTATTATATAGCAACACACTCACATAAAAGATATCAATAAAACTACAGTTAGCCATGGCCCACTGTTCTTATTGGAACATCACCCCCCCCCCAAAGAAACAGTGCACAACACAACTGCTGAGCAATTTGGGTCTAGGGTTATATGTAATGAAAATTCAAAAACTTAGCTGTTGAGGTCATTAATTACTGCTGAGAGGTTGCAGCGGGACATTTTTCCATTCTTCTCCTGTCATGGTTGTACCACTAAGGGCTACACACACATCAAGAGTGACCCAGCAAACCAACCCAGACAGGCTGTCAAGAAGTGTTTCAAGAAAATGTGTTTTAAATTGTGCCCAGAGTTTTATCCTGGTTTTGCAGAATGTTTTATATCTTAGAAAGTGGCTTCATTATTCCTGTCACATATAAAATATGAACTCCTGATAATGACTTTATGAAATTAAGGTCTTCAGTAATATCAACACATCTCCACAGAGCATCCAGGCAGACTGCTCCATGACAATAAATTCTTTAATAACCGGCATGGAAATCAGCCGGGGAACTGTCTTCCCCAGGGAGGGAAAAAGGACAGATGTTTCAAGATGATGGTGGTGGCAGAAATTTTGTCTCCTTTACTCCTGTCTTAAGAACATGGTGAGGAGTCAGCCAGCTGGTTAAGCTCCACACCTCCCTCAAACCGGAATTTTGCCTATGTGCTGAGAGCATATGCATCATTCTATGCAAGTGAAATGTCTCAGTGAGACCCTGCAGGTAAATGGCAAACTATGAAATGCTGAAGTGACCATTGTAAAGAGAATTTGGTCAACAAGAACCAAGGAAAAGCAGAAGATTCTCACTAGAAACTCACGGTGTGAGGGAGTCTAGTTTGGGGCGGTGCCACAGACATTTCTGTCTTTTGGGTTATCTGCTTAATAGAATATCTCAGGAAGGTCATAATTTATTGACTTGATGGTACCACTGAGGGGACTCAGCAGAAAACTATTTGGTAGCATGACTTGGAAGAAAAGCAGCCCCTACGAGTAAGAGCCATCTGACCCTTCAGCATCTACAGTGATTGATTTTTTCCCCTATTTTTGTCAATTCACAGAACATGCTGTTGAGAAAATGAAGGTTCAAATAGTCCTATTATAAAGGGAAAAGCAATCGTAATTTTTATTTCCTTAAACCGTCCAAGGCCAAGTCAGTGTCTTGATTAGTTAGCTTGACGTCTTCCAAGGAGTGTGTCTCCATTCCAAAGAAAAGAATCCAGAACTCTGTACAAGGACATCGTTTTCACATCAGAGTCCTTGCCGTTGGCCCAGCGCTCTGTCCAAGATGGAAATGGCCCAGAAATTCATGAAAGGGAATAAACAGGCTGTTCTGAGTCCCCTTCGAAGCCATTCAGAAATCAAACAGAATCAAAGCTAATGTTCCTAAGCTGTTATCACAGTCATGCTAGCTTTTAAGAAGGAGGCTTAGAGTTGGCAGAGAAGGAAAATAAACAAGAGCAAGAAAATGTTGGGTAAACTGGGTCCTGGGAAGCAGAAGGGCCAGGGTCTACTCACACGTGCTGCAGGTTGCTGTTCTTCAGAAATGCCTTGTAAGCCACAAATTTTAATCCGGAATCCACAATTGTCCTACAAAGAAACACACAGTGGCATTCATGTTAAAACAAACCAGCGGATCGCCTACCGGACCATGTCAGTACACGAAGTCTCTCAGGTAATGTGCATAAGTGCTCTGTACTCACAGGTTTTTCAGCCCCACGTAAGCTTCAACGTCGTCCTCGTTGATGATTTCTAGCCTTTTCTGATTTGCAATGAAACTGGAACAGAGCAGAAAGGAAATATGGGTGACTCAGAAGGTAGTGGAGAACAGGAGTGAGTGATGGGCGCCTTCCACACAGCCTTCCCAAGCTGTGCAGGGCACCCCTTCTGCACACACCAGCTACATAATTCTTCTGTTGTCACTGGTTCTCCGGGCATTTCATAAAGTTAGTTTGAGCGTGTTCACCACTCCCTCACTCCGGGCATTTCATAAAGTTAGTTTGAGTGTGTTCACCACTCCCTCAACTATCCCTATCCCCAGTGAAGGCGACAGGGTTAAACTGTCCAGACTTCACCACCAATGGCCAGCTCATCTCGCTTTCCTGCCTAAAAACTTCCGTTTCCCTCCCCTTTTAAAGGAGCCACCACCGCGTAAAGACAAAAATGTCCTGAAAGTACACCCACTGCCACTCAAATGTGTGTCACGCCTGTGGTGACAGCCTGGGGAACTGTGAGAAAGGCCACGTGCTTCTGCACACTCCAGGAGACCTACTCACTTCCTCCTTTTTTCTCCCATCTCCCTCTCTCTTCTTCTTTTCTTGGCCAGCATCCTCCCCTTCTGCCTTTGTCAGCTACAGTTCCAGTGTTTCCTTTGAAGAACCACATTCCACAAACCCCAGGTGGCCATGGAGTGAAGTCTCCAAATTCTCCTGCCCCGCCCCCAGTGCTTCTAAGAGTAGGAGTTAACTCTAGCTACACAGAGCTTCCTATTTCCTTGGCCATTATGATTGGCTGAGAGAGGTGCATGTGACCTCAGCGAGACCAGTGAAACAAGACCTAACGCTATGACTCCTGGGAGGGAGAGGTCAGGTCTGGCTCACTCTCTAGACTCACAGCTGAAGAACAGAACAAGCCTAGGGCTTCCAGCAGGTGAATTCCCTGCCACAAGAAAGAGGCCATCCAAGAATGAAGACAACACGAAGAAGAAAGCTAAGGAGACATAAAAAGGGACAGCGTCCTGAAAATACTACTTGGGTGTCTGGACATAGCCATCTCTGAAGTTAGATATTACTAACTGAGCTTGATCTGGAGGTCTGCCGTGTGCAATCAATAAAGTCTCCAGACATGTAGCTCTTAAAACTACCATCCTGAGGTTTTTGTACTCTGCTTTGTAAGATGGCTGTTTAAGACCCGTCTTTCTGTTCTAGTCACTCTGGAAAGAGATCTGTTTTTAAAATTCTTAATATGCGCCACAACTCATAGGTCAGTTAGATGATGTATAGGTGATAGGTGAATGATGGATGGATTGATGTGTGGATGTGTAGGTGATACTGAGTTGATGGACGGGTACTGATGGATGGATGATGTATATACGTGTGTATGTACATACAGATGGATGGATGGTGTATGGTGGATGAATGAGATAATGGACAATAGATGAATAAGGTATGTATTGATGTTTGTATAATGACTGGAAATGTATGTATGTATATACAGACAGATGGATGGTGGATAGATGGATGATGGAAGGATAGACAGACAGCAGTTGCAGTTACAAAGGTACAATGGGAGTCATGGTTGGGTGAATTTTCCATTGTCATTTAAAGGAAAAACGTTCAAATGTATAACACTTTCATTAATTCACTAAAGCCAACATATAGCTAGCTGTTCTATCAGCAATGAGTTAAGATGGAAATAAATATCTGTAATGAGTAATGAGTAATAAGACATGGAGGCACACAGCATCTCTGGGACTCTACCCAATAGGAGAAAGAAAATGACAAGAAGTATGGTGGGAACTTGGGCAAATTAGGGCTGAGAAGGTGGTGCAGTGGGTAGGCAGCCTGCTGTGTAAGCAGGCGGAAGCACATGAAAGCTGGGAGTGTGCACTTGGAATCCTAATTCTAGGACTATGGTCATAAGGAAACCAATGGCTCCAGGGCCAGCCACTACGGCTGAAAAGGCAAGCTCCAGGTTCAGCGAGGGACGCTGTCTGAAAAACGAACATAGAAAGCAATAGAGAAAGCCGAGACCTGGCCGCCACACAAGCATATAGAGATAAGTGTGCCCTCACACATATGTACAGATAGACTAGAGATGGATGTACACACTCATACACACACACAGATACTCACGTATGTTCATGTACACGCTCACAAACACACACTCACACACAGATCCATGAAAATAATAGGGGAAGTAGAATCGGGGCACATTAAAATTGAAGCTGAATGGCTGCGTATATAAGCTACATGAAAACCCAAATTCTTTTAAAAGGAGCCACACAAGTACTACACCAAAAACCCCGACTCCAAAACAGGAGGTCAGCAACTCCTCTGCCTCTCAGCCTGCTAATGGAGCCAGCCCTCACAGCACACAAGAAGGAAGCCAGCGACCCTACCTCCTCCACCAGCCACAGAAGAAGGAAATATTTTAAGACTTGAAGCGAATGCTCAATTTTTGACATCAAGTTTTTATGAAATGTTTCAAAATCATCACATTTTGGAGAGTTTTTCTTCTAAGAATTTCATTGCACTGACATTTTCAGGAAGACCACAGTGACCTCATTGCTCTCAGTGAGCTGAAGCTCAGACCCGGCTTCCAGAGAGCTAAGTATTTTTAGCACTTTCTTTCTGCCCCAGCAGCAGGAAAGGAAGAACCAGTGGATTCGCCATTAACGCATCAGGCAAGCCCACCTCCCCTGGCACGGCGCCTGCCTGTCATCCTTCTGGAACCCTCTACACGTTGCATTTCTCCCTCTAGGGATCATCGCTGCATGAAGACAAAACACTTGCACACTGGGCGGGTATCTAATCAACATCCACAGCAAAAGTATTTATCATTGCTTCAACCTTTCTTTCAGATGTTTGGGCCATTTTTAAATGTTTATTTCATTTTAACCTGATACTTAGATTATACATGACCTATTGTACTCAGTAACTAGAATTGAATGATGAGCTAGCAAATAGAGGTAAGAAAAGCAAGGGATGAGATGTTGTTGAGCTAAAAAAACAAACAAACAAACAAAACACATGCAAGACTAAAGAAGCATTAACTTGGCCAGGCATAGCAGTGCACACCTTTAATTCCAGCACTTGGTAGAGGCAGGTGGATTGCTGTAAGTCTGAGGCCAATCTGCTGTACATAGTGAGTTCCAGGACGGCCACCAGCTATGTGGTGAGACCCTGTCTCATATAAAACAAACAAAACAAAGCAAAACAAAAACACTGACTTGTTAGAAGAGTCAAATTTTTATTTTGTAAGGTTTTTTTGGTTGCAAGCCCTCAAGAAAACGAGAGGGTAAATTACATCAGTGACAGATGTGCATAAAGGAGCCATAAAGGACTGAGCAGCTCTCAGTGCGGCAAAGGATGATTATTCTTGGATCTAAGATTAGATTGATTTTTCTGAAAGCCTCTCAAAGGCCATACAAAACTATAAAAGTGGTGTGTGTGTATGTGTGTCTCTCTCTCTCTCTGTGTGTGTGTGTGTGTGTGTGTAGAAAGGAATGCTGGACACATAGTTCTCCTGGTCAGAGAGGCCACATCCTGAGAGGACAGGAGATCCAACCCCAGTAGCTGAGTTCAAGAAGTCTACAGCCTAGCCCCTAGCTAGACCTCAGTCCTGACCTCTGCCCCTCAAAACTTCTGCTTAGGCCTGGGGATGGCTCAGCCATTCAGAGCACTGGCTCCTCTTTTGGGGGGCAGGGGAGCCAGGCTCAGTTCCTAGCACCCAAACCGTGGCTTGCATCTAGTTCCAGAGCATATGTGCCCTCTTCTGTCCTCTATGAGCACTGCATGCACATGGTGCACAGAAATACATGCCGGCAAAACACCCACACACCTGAAATAAAAATAGCTACATCTTTAAGAAAAGAAAATGGGAATTCTGCTTAGTTACCAGCAAGTGAGGAATCATGAGTTGAAGGAGCCAGGCAAGCCAACAGGCAGTCCACAGAGAGAACCTGAGGGGCCAGGAAGCCACGGGATTGACAAGACGCGGTGCCAGTATCCACAAAGTGCCCCGTGATTCTACCTGTAGGTATCACCCAAGAGAAGTTCTCACAGAGAAACACGAGAGCACAGATGCAGGGATGTCCCTGTGGGCTTTCAGGTGCTTCCCTGGGATTCCAGCACTCAGGAGGAGAAGCAGGAGGGTTTCCAGTTTAATACCACCCTGAGTTACATAGGGAGACCTTATCCAAAGAAGAGAAGGTGGAGTTTGGAATTTTAAGGCGCTCAAGAGGACCTTGCAGAAAATATGCACCCATAAAGATATCAAGAACTTTAAAAAGTAAAAGTACTGAATACATAATTGAACTGAATCAAGTATGCATATATACACATATATGCACTCATGCAATCTCCAAGCAAAGTTTTAAAGGCATCGAAATTATGTACCGAGCTATACCTATGAAACAATTTATTTAAAAGCATAAAAATACACAAAATGGTACCACTAGAGTTTGCAGTATCTGTGAAATGTGTAGGAAGCTGACTGTGGGGAAAGTTACCTTGAGGAAAGAGGAATGGCCCGGGATCAAGAAACAAACTCTTAAATGCCTTATCTGGTTAAATTGAAATCCTAGTTCTTTTCATACAGAGAAAGGATTTTCAGAGAAAACTGACCAAGTGTCACCGCACCGATGTGTTTTGGTTTGGTTTTGAGACAAGGTTTTTTGTGTAGCCTTGGCTATCCTGGACTCATTTTGTAGACCAGGCTGGGCTTGAAACTCTGAGTGATCCGCCTCCCAGAGTGCTGGGATTACAGGCATGCCCCATCAAACTGGCTGCAGCATCGATTCTTAATCCTGGCCAGCGGAAGATACTATCTTGTGACATTCTTGTGGGTATTTTAGTTTATGGGGAGAGCTGGAAAGGAGAGAGGGCTGGTGGGAAGGAGGAAGGCGGAAAGCGAAGACTGCAAACAAGAAGAGAAGAAAGGTGTAGAAGAGAGGACTAGGACCACACAGCAGACAGGGCTGCGGAGAGGCCTGCCTGGGCCTTCCCAGGCCTCAGTACACAGACACGGCTGAGTTCAGGTTCATAGGTCTGCAGGTGGTCTCTTGCCAGGCAGGGCCCCAGAACTTCTGGGCAGAAACCGAAGGCTGATGTCTGGCACTACTTCCTGGTGCCTTACACCGAGGTATGGAAGGTTCTAGAGTCAGTCATCTCCTCTGACAGCCCCGAGCATACCTCCTCGGAGGCCTTCAACCACAGCTCCTGGGAAGTGCTGAGGGTTCTGCTTCAAAGTCCTCTCAAGGAGGCCTTCACTCCCAAGGAAGCAGTGGAAAAGGCCAAGAATTTGGCAGAGGACTGTGAGAGCTTTCACCATGACAACCCTTGGCTCCTCTGACCCAGCCTAGGATTCTAGAGAACTCTGGACCCAGGGTTTTTTGGCTCAGAGCACCCTTTCCAGCACCGCCTCCCAGGAGGCCAGCACAACAGCTGCCTCTTGGAAACCTAGGATTCCTCCTGCTGTCACGCAGGTGGTGACACTGTCCTTCCAGGAGCTTTCCAGCCACCTCACCCCTCCGCCACAGAAGTCGCTACTAGCCTCCACTCTCTAGAGGCATCTACCAACAGCCTTCCTCCTTCCTTGAGCCCATGTCTCGTTTAGGGACCTTGTTCCTGGAGCCTTGTTCTTACCACTCTTTCCACACCTCCGCTACACCTGAGCTATGTCCTACCACCCTAAACACTGGATCTCATATCTCACCAAAATCTACTTGGAGATGGTCCAGGCCTGTGACATTAAGCAGGTGGTGGGTGGGAAGCACCCGCCTTTCCTATCAGGGCACTTTGATTCCATGCCCTGGTGAGCACGCACAGCGCTCCTAATAGGTACAATTGATACTTAGAAAAGCACACTTCTCGAACCAACAACTCTCTCTTTCTACTTCCCCACCGATATCCCACAAATGAACTGTTAACTTGCCCAGTGTGGGGTGTCCTGTTGGTCCCACATATGGCCATTCCCTGGCAGAGTAAACATCCATGAAATGTCTGCTCTCAGATGCAGACAGACAGACATCCTCTGCCTGGAGAAGCTGGACACACATGCATGCCTAAGCCCAACTGAAGATATTACAGATAACAATTTTAATCATGCTGAAATCGAGGAAACAAAGAAAATGAGGGAGGGTGGTGGCAATTTCAAAAGAAAAATTTATTCAATTTGAAAGTGATTTCAGGGGCTGGAGAGAGCTCGGCAGTTTTAACAGTGCCTGCAGAGGTCCTGGGTCGGGTTCCCAGCGCCTCCGTAATTACAACTATCTGTAAGTTCAGTTTCAGGCCATCTTCTGATCTCTATAGGCACCTGGTGCACACATGGTACATTTTTATACGAGTAAGCAAAACAACTCATATTCATGGCATATACAAAGTACGCTTACTAGCCTACACACAGGCAAAACACACACACATAAAGTAAGTAAATTTAATTTTTAAAAATTTAAAGTGAAATTAGATTACTAACAGGCAACAAACTCAAGTGTGCATGCTTCCTGATAACAGAGGCAGAGTTATTGGCCACAGAACGTGCAGTCTCGGAATCTGAGACTTGAAGTGGGCTCCGGCCACTGTACTTAGGGCAACAGGTGCTGTCCAGGGGACGGTGGTGGACAGTCCTCACTACCACAGTGGTGAGCCACAAAGGGTTCCCAGCAGGATGTAAGCACCTGCCTTGGGCAGAGAGTAGCTGCAGAACAGACTGGAAATGCACGTAGGTACATAAGCATGAGTGCCTGGCGGCTTAGCTGGAGAAAGGCCCTGGGCTTGAGCCTTGAGAGTTGGTAGACAACTTGGATACCAGTCTGTGGCATCATTGAGCTCTGTCCCCACTGCCCTCCAGTCCCAACTGGACATTCGCGGCCTTTACTAAGACGTTTTCCTGAGGGTAAAGATTTTCCTCTCTGCCTAACAAAACGGTGGGGTTTTTTTGTTTGTTTTTTTTTGGGGGGGGAGTGAGAAATAAAAGAAGTGATATTCAGAAAACTTCATAAGAATGGCTTTGGGTTGAAAGCTTCCTGGAAAGGATACCCCTCACATTTTGAGTGACTTCATACCTGCTCTCCAGTCTATCAAATCCCACTAGGAAATTTTCCCAAGCACAATGAGTGGGCCTCCTGCAGCTTTTTCTTTATAAATATTAGCTTAAAAGAATAGCTCAACTCCTAATTCCTGATACCCCAGACACCTGCCGCCCCCAACTCCAGATATTGTAAATGATAGGTCATTGTTCCTCAACCCGTGAGTCCCACCCCCTTTGCGTGTGGAACAACTCTTTTCACAGGGGTCGCCTAAGACAGCCCTGCATATCGGATATTTACATCTCGACTCAACAGTAGCACAATTACCGTTATGAAGTAGCGACCAAAATAATTACATGGCTGGGGCTGACCACGACATGAGGAACTGTATTAAAGGGTCGCAGCGTTAGGAAGGTTGGAGAGATTGGGCTTGAGGTGGGCTCAGTTCAGAACTTTGAGGGCCTTGGCCCACTCCCCACTCCCACCCTGTCAGCCTAGAGCCACAGAGTGAGACACTTCAATCTGACAGAGCTCTCTCTGCCATAAGTGTCTTTCGTAGGACATATAACGGTTTCTCACCTCATAGGCTTTGTTACATTTGTAATAAAATAGAGCTCAGTGGCTGAGCTGGGAGTGAGGGTGTGACTAGCAGTGGGGAGGGGGACTAAGAGAGGACTGTGAGAGAGTCAACAGAATGACAGCGCATTGTGTAATTGTATGAAACTGTCAAATCTTTTTTTTTTAAGAAGAAAATCTCAATGAATCAGAAAGATTTCCCCCTATGTCTTGGGTCCAATGCCAGAGAACTTCATTTCTTTTTTTTTTAATTATTTATTTTTATCTCAGTCACAGGTTAGGTACTTTGAATCCCAGGCGTAGCCCCCTCCCTCATTCCCTCCTACCCTCCCACTCCCTCCCTCATCTCCTTCTTCCCCGCCCCCTCCAAGTCCACCAACAGGGGAGGACCTCCTTCCCTTCCATCCAACCCCAGCTCATCCTGTCTCCTCAGGGCTGG
>CM053743.1:46673915-46768365 GCA_028658305.1 Pachyuromys duprasi | reverse complement strand
CCCCCCCCATAGGTCCTCTTTGGCATGCTCCTGTTCTGTTGCTTGTTTTCTCCTCCGCTCAATGTCCATCCCATTTGTTCATTCATTTCTCAGCAGGAAAGTTGAGGATGAGTTTTCCAAGTCTGCCCAGAAGCACGTGTAAGGGGTCACGTGACAGGTCAGTACAAGAGGCAAGGCTGGGTCCTCTTACTGTGGCTTCTCCTTTGAGAGAACATCACGGGGCTCTGGCAACATCGATGTAAAAAGTATCAAGTAAGCTTGCTCAAAAAATCTCAGCTCTGCTGGTCAACTACCGTGCACCGCTCAACCATCAGCCCGGAAGTGGCCGCCAAAGCCTCTTCTGTGCACTGCTTAATGGGCTGGGCATGGAGCTGCCAGGAGATTGCCTGGTGACACAAAATAACACTAGAAGATTGCTCATTGTTGGGAAAACTGAGCCTCAGACATGTGGGTTGTCTCCTCCAAGGCCACGAAGATCTGAACCTTGTTTCACAGCCTCTGAACTCACAGCCACAGTGCCCGATCACTAGGACTGTGGTCCTACTTTGCTTTATTTTGCAGTGAAAGCCACCATGACCAAAAGCATCCTGTGGAGGAACGGGTTTGTTTCACCTCAGGGTTTATGGCCCACTATGAAGGAAGTCAGGGCAGGAACTCAAGGCAGAAACCAAGAGGCAACAGCTGATAAGAGGCCATAGAGAAGCGTTATTTACTGATTTGCTCCCAATGGCTTGCTCAGCCTGCTCTCTTATGCAACCCAGGACCACCAGGCCAGGGATGGCACTGTTCACAGTGAGCAGGGTCCTCCACTTCAATCATTAGTCAAGAAAATCCCCACAGGCCTACCTGCAGGCCAGTCTGATGGGGGCATTTTCTCAGTTGAGGTTCATGTTTCCTTCATGACCTGAACTTATATCAAGTTGAGAAAAAACTAACCAGCACATTATAGATCGTAAATCCAGTTCCTCCAATGGAGAACCATTTCTAGAATGTCTGGATAATGGCTCTTCACAATTAATCATGGTTTAAAAGCAATGAGGAGTAAGGACTTTTTTCAGAGGAGTCTCACACTGTATCTATATAAAGTCATAATAAGTGACAAGAAATTATCCTTAGTTTCTCATACCATGCCAACATCTGAAAACTGTAGCTTCCTAGGACAGTGCTCAAGCCCTGGAATTTATGCACAGAAGAGCCTGGAAAATAGTAAATGGTCAGGTCTATGAGCAAAGCATCTTTGTGCTGGTTCCACCTTGACCTTGCGCTAACTACATGACCTGGGGGAAAGGCCCACCTTCCAGCTTTCCTGTCAGAGTTGGAAAATGACAAAAGCCACCTCATGCTGTGGAGAAAACCAGAAGACTTTCTCCTACAGAAGACTTTCTCCTACACGAAGCCCTCCATTAGGGCATGTATATGGGGGACTGTTTTGATTGCTAAAAAATACAAGAGGATCTGACCCCTGGTGGATAGTATCAGCCCACTGATGGCAGCTTCATCTCCTATGGAGGTGGTCATCGAGGCTAGTTTCTGACAACCTGGTGAGCCTAATCACAACAGCTCTCCAGTGCTCACATACGTGGACGAAGACATGGACTTGATAATATTTAGGTACTCATTGGTGTGAGAACTATGAAAAAAGTTCTCCCAAGTAACTACGGATGAGGTTACCCTCCGCATTTTCCTCTGAAAGTTTAGGTAGCCTCATTATTGCCTGTGTCTGCCTACATGAGCTGTCCACCAAGGAACAGCACCATTCATCATCAGAAACCTTAGCTGGATGGGCAGCATAAGGTCTTCATAAAACACATAAGTATCTGCCAGGAAAATACAAGTTTAGCTGAATTATTCCATCATCTCCCATACAGATTTAAGACTAAACTATAGCCAACAAATCCTACAAGGAGTCACGCAGTTGCGAGGGGCCAAGTGGTCTAGACTTCTCTCTGCTGATTTGATCAAATGCTGACCAAAGAAGCTTAGGACAGGAAAGGGTTCATTTCAGATTGCAGGTCACAAGCACATCATTTAGGGAAGTCAGGGCAGGAACTGAAGCAGAACTTGAAGCAGGAGCCATGGAGGCTGCTTGCTAGCTCCCTAACTGCCTTACTCAGTGGTTCACTCTTAGTTAAGCACCCTGTACCACCCAGGACCACCTTTGTAAAGGATGAAGCTGCCCTCAGTGGGCTGGTGTATCCTCCTTGGGCCAGATCCTCTTGTGTCATTTAACAATCAATACAGTCCCCCACGGACATGCCCACAGGCTAATCTAACCTTTGCAATTCTTTACCTGAGGCTTTCCGCCCAGATGGCTCTAGGCTGTGGCAAACTGACAGTGAAATCTCACACCATGTATCATCCTGATTTGCCTAATACAAGTTGTTCTCTCTCTCTCTCTCTCTCTCTCTCTCTCTCTCTCTCTCTCTCTCTCTCTCTCTCTCTCTCTCTCCCTTTCTTATTTTGATAGTCAACAACATTTCTAAATTAGAAGTTTACATATTTTAAAAGCTGAATCTCCCTCTTCTCTCAAACACAAAGTAAAATAAAGTAAAATTCTTAATCGACATGAAAATACAGAGAATGGTGGGAACCACCCCAGCGTTCCACCCTGGATCACATGGGGGGGGGGTTGCTGGGCCCTGCCTCCCGCCCAGGGATCTCTGTGTGTTTCTGCTGGTAAAGTCCAGACTGAAGTGGCTATTCCTTTGCTGCCTCCTGGCAAAGTTTTGTGATGCTGATTTTATTCTTGCTTTTAATTTTCTCTGAGACATTAATGCCCCCACACACGCCACCTTGATAGGAGCTGCCTGTAGATCCCTAATGCGCTTTGTCCAATTAAATGACATGGAAAGGAGGATAAATGCCTCACTTTAAAAACAACAAAGTTCTGCCTGTTATGATACGGCTCTGAAACTCCCCCAAAGGCAAAGTACAAAAGGTGAGCTTGGCAGTTTGTATGTGTGTGAGGAGGTGGTGTGAGCCTTGGGATGTTCGGCCCAGTTGGAAGGAGAGAGTCCCCGTGGACAGGCTCCACACGCCCACTCTTTCCACCACGATGCCCTGCCTCACTGCTGGTGAAGGGTCACCAACAAAATCATCATTTGCTCCTTCATAACCTCGTTGCCTCAGGAATCGTGTCCCCGAAACAAAAAGCCGGCTGACACCCTTTCATTTCTTCCAGAACATCTAGAAACTTCCTCTGTTGTTAAAAAGAAACGGAAATGGATGTAGACATAGCTGAACACAATTTAGTACTTCACGCGATGGTGGATGAATCCCAGAGGGAGGAAAAATATTAGATCGTTTGTGATAAATCTTCAGGTTCAAATGAATATACTTGACATCACCAGGCCTTGTCCCTGGCAAGTCACACTGGCCCAGCACAGCCAATGGGAAGACGGCCTCATCAGGTAGCATGACACAGCTTTGACCTGTGACAGCACTGGGACAAAACTGGTCCTGACACTGAATGATTACCAAAAAGTTACCTAAGTGTCTGTTTAAGCCAGCGTTTTTATTTGGGATAAGCGGTTCAACAGGAAATTATGCAAAGCATAAGTGAGCTTGTCCAGTGACTTGGGGTACAGGTCAGAGCTAATTTGTTGTGGCAAGTGCACAGCCCTCTCGGGTTGGAGGCACCACAGGAGCCTGAGAGAGCTTTCCTATGGCTGGAAAAGCCTGGTCGAAGCTGCTCGAGAGGGCTCCTAAGCCAAAGCCATCCACGCTGGCTTGTTCGCATAGCTCTGCGGCTCCACCGTTGGTCTAGATTCTGGGGACGTCACGTAGCTGCTTCCCAGCATGCCTGGCTCTGCCTGCTGGTTCCTTTGCAGCTCATCTTCGCGTGCAGGCAGGGTGTCTTCCACCTGGCTGAGCATGCGGGCAGCGCTGCTCAGTCTGTGTGAAAAGATGTCAGTCCCCACCATCTGCTTGTCTGGTTTGTGAGGAGAATAGATCTAGCCTTATCCAACCACAGGGATGAAAGTTTGTTTTCTAGGCTCTAAAGAAGAGCACCATGGCAGACAGAGCTCAGCCCGCTAAAGCGCAGGTGGTGACGGGAGTCTGAGGTTATAACATGCACGGCCCCTGGAGAGCAAACGCTCCAGCCACTTCAGCCTCTGCAGACTTGGGGTCACTGTCATGTCCCCCAGCCTTCTCAAGAAGAGCCTGAATCTACCTCTGAGTCTTTGTGAAAATCTGTGTGCTGTATCATTCATTGTCCCTGCGGAGAAATTCCTTTCCGCACAGGGTGCCGGACAACGCCACGTTCCTCCTGTGGGATTAGAGGCTGTCTCCTTCCTCATAATGAGTTTTTCTTTCTACTGCCAGGAAGCTGCGGACAAATGCTGGACCCAGTCATTGTAACTAATCCAAGCATTCGGGGTTCTGATCTCTCTCTCTCTTCTCTTTCTCCCTTCCTTAATCCTTGATTTCCTCTTATTTTTACCCTGTTACCTTTATTATATAAAATTATCATCGTAACTGTTCAAACTAATGAGGATTTGTCATGTTCCTAATGCTTATTCAATAAGAAAGTATGTGCCCGTAACATAATTCCTTGATCTTTTAGTAAGATGAAATGAAAATTTCACCAGAAGCGGCAACACATACCTATAATCCCAGCGTTTGGGAGGCAGAGGCAGGTGGATCTTTGTGAGTTCAAGCCAATCTGATCTTCCTGGGTTGCTCCAGTGAAAACTTATCTCAATTTTTTTTTCTTAAAGCATTGAATCTATGCATGAACTATATTTTTTAATGTGTTCTCCTCTCTCTGTTACTTCAGGTAACCAGTGTGCTATTGATGATTCCCGAGAAAGGAATGCCAGTGAAGAGCCTGGGCTGAAGAAACCTGGCAGGTACGTCAGCATAGGTGAATTACAGGGGAACAGCTCTGAAAGCCGTGGGCCTTTGGGCCTGACAAGTCAGTCCACACAGATCCTGGAAAGTGGTGCCTGTCTCTGCTACGGCCTCAGGGTAGGTCAGGCAGAGGGAAAGCGAGAGCATGGGGCAAAACATCAAGAAAGGAGAGGGATGCAAATGGTGAAAGTTTAGGATCTCTGTGAGGGCTTTTGGCACGGGCTTTTGACTGGCAGTTATAAGGGGTGGGAGTAAAGGAGGTCAGCAGTGTGCACTGAGCTCCCGATCTCTCCGGCGCTTCACCTTTCCTGGTAGTGTTTCGTCATTTCTATAGAAGGCACAAGATCACTTTCTCTGGATTCAAACTGCAAACATGCTAGTGGGGGTGAGCCAGAGTGTAAGGGGTGTTGTATGTGGTCACGAAATGGAGACTTTACTGTGTAGAAAGAGGGACTCTGTCTACAGCTTGTGAGGGGGTCTATCAAAAATCCTGTTTGAGCCAGGTGCCAGCACCCTGACAGGCAGAGACAGGTGGATCTCTGTGAGTTCAAGGCCATCCCGGTCTACAAAGTGAGTCCAGGACAGCCAAGGCTGCACAGAGAAACCCTGTCTCGAGAAAAAAAAGATACAAAACAAAACAGTCTTTTATTCATGGAACACAATTCTTTAAAACTGCATTTCTGAACTGTCTGGATCACACATAGCAAAAACTAAAAGGGTTGTCGCCAAGGGTTGGGGAGCAGGTATGGGTCTTACTGTTTGATGCTTAGGACTGCAAACTACAAAGACCTTTGAAAGTAAATACTGAGATGGCATGGCCCATGGATGCACAAAATGCCAGTCAACCGAACATTTAAAACACTTGAAATGCATATATTTTGTAGAAGCCTTATAACTGAAAAATAATAATTGGGGGAAAGTTGGAGAGCAAACTGTTTGTCTCCAGAGCCTGGAAGAACAGTTAGAAACCTGCTAAATAAAATGGACGCGGTCTACTAGACACACAACTGTAGAAGAAGACTGTGACCTAATATAAGTGGTTAAATCTGCCTCGTGCCCACTCAGCACACAGACGGTCAATATCCCAATCAACCAAGCACAGCAGGCGAGATGAGAGTGCTGGGCAAACCAGCCCAGAGGCATCCCAGCATGCAATAATGGGATGGATGCCATTCCTTCGCTTCTGTGCTCTCAACCGCAGCTCCTGTGCAATGCCAAGGTCAAGGGGAACCCTTTTGCTTTGTTACAGTTCTTCCTCGGCCTCACAGGACCTCCCACAAAACACAGTCGAGGATAGACACTCAGAACCAAAGGCTGAAGGATAAGCTGTCAAGCACCTTACAAGCGTTTTCGTTCAGCCTCATGGCATCCTACAAAAAGGTTCCACAATCACTCCTCTTCCAGATGAGGAAGCAGAGACACGGGAAATGAAACAGTGGTTTAACGTGGAGGAGGCTGGTTGACCCACTTCCTAGCAACTCATCCTGCCTTACAGCAGTGACCACACCCACAGAAAGCATCTGCTTGCACACGCCAGCTGAGCCAATTAGTTAAATCTTCACCTCAGCCAGAAGAGCTATCATGGAGAAATCTGATGACAAAGGTTGGGAGGACATGGGGAAAGAAGAACCTTATTCACTGCTGTTAGGGTACATATTAATACATAATGGAAGTCACTTTTCTCAAAAAATTAAAATTTCCACATGACCCAGTTATTCCACTCCTGGGCATATATACACAGAGCTCTATATTCTGCCAGAAACACAAGTACATTTGTGCTTATTGTTGCTCTGTTTATGTTAGTAAGAAAATGGAGCCAACCTAGATGGCCATCAGCTGAAGAATGGATAATGAAGACCTGGTAAATTATAAAATGGGATATTAGTCAGCTCTAATGAAAAATAACATATAAAATATTCAAAAGAATAGTTAGACTTAGAATGTATAATATCAAGTGAGGCCACCCAATCTCAGAAAGAAAAAGAAAGCAAGTTCTCCCTCAGGCAAGACTCCTATGGCATGTGCATGCTCACGGAGTCTGGTATAACATTGAGAAAAGAGAGCGAAGATGAAGGATGCAAGCAAAGGACACCTGATTTGGGGAAGAGGGTAGAAAGTGAATCATTTTTCTGGTTTTAACTCTGTCATTTTTTTTTCTCTTTAGTGGTTAATAACTGCATGAAACTGTATTTGACAGTGAATATGTAAGGGTTTGAGGGAGGTTCTGTAACTTCAAAATGGCTGTTCTAAGTGCACAGAAGTGCTTAGTTTGAAACTAAGCAACCATTTGAGTAGCTTTCTTAATACCTGTGCAATGGTCACAATGAAGTGTATGACACAATGAGAAAGGGAACTTTTCATACAGAGGTTTCATACATCAGGGTTCTCCTAGGATATAATTTAGAAAAAACCTGGGGGAGGAGAAGCAACTCCATCCCATGCTGTCCTCACTGGGAACATGGCTCACTGTGTGTCACACCCTGCAGAGAAAGGTGAGGTTCTGCTACAGAGGGGCCTGACCAGCATGGTGAACCCACTGCACGCTCTCAGGAAATACACTGCACAATGATGCTGTTCTTGAGCATTCTCCCAGCTCAAAACCCTAGTGACACCTGTTAGATAAGCTGGTCCACAGACTCTTAGCTCTGGGCAGCGGCCTAGGCTGGGTGACTCTGCCAGGTTCTGCCACCTGAGGCGAAGAAGGGTCCAAGGGACAACAGGAGGCTCCTTCCTGAGCCACACCCTCACTTCTTCAGTAGGGAGCCCCTACTAAAAACATTAACTCTACCTCTGGGACCTATTGAGGTCTGTTCTTTATAGTCGAACCTCCTGAGGGTAAACTGCCGTTGGTGTGTGCCCATCGCTAGCCATGACAGTGTGGGAAATGGCTTTTGTGTGGTGGCATACTGGAAAATCAGGTGTGATGTTAGATTGTCGGCACACTTAAGGCCCTGTGAGCTTTTAGGAGATGGCTAGGGTGGTCCAACAAAGAGAAAGAAAGCTTTATTTGCATCCATGAAGTGGGTTGTGTTAAAGATATGGTAAGAAGTGACCTGTCTCAATACCTAGAATCCAGAAAAAAACACAGAGAGGACATGTACATTTATTGAATAAATAATGAATGAGTGCCAGCCAGGCAGTGGTGGCCCACACCTTTGATCCCAGCACTCGGGAAGCAGAGGCAGGTGGATCTGTGAGTTTGAGGCCAGCCTGGTCTATGGAGTGAGTTACAATAGAGTCAGGACTACACAGGGAAACCCTGTCTCAAGAAAACAAAAACCAAACAAAACTGAAAGAGTGAATGCCTTAGCTGATACATACATAAACATATATCCAGATATATCCATTAAAAAATACAACTCAGTCACGAGGATGCCTGTTACCCTTTGAACTAGACATATACAAAGATAAAATGAAATAAAAGGGAATTATTGGCTCCATGAGCTCCAAGCTAGGCTGAGTCAGCAGTAAGCCCAGCACCAAGCCTTCTGTTTATTTTTGTTTTGTTTTCTGGAAAGAGATAAAATTCTTAAAAGAATAAATAAGACAGCTAAAAAGTTAAATTCCAGGGGGTTCCCCAGACTCACTGTGAGACCTGTAACTCTACCAAAATAAGACCTTTCTTACCAGAGGGCAACATTATAGTCAGTTCCAGAATGATGTCTAATTCTTTTGAAATTCTTAACTTCAAAACCCACAGGGAACCTAAATATATGTATAAATACATTTATATGTAAATACATAGAGAATTATATCAAAACAAACAAATGGATGTTATTTAACTCATGGAGAAATTATCTGTTTGGATCTTTCAACACCATCTGTTCACCTATAGATCCCTCCACTTTATTTCAAAAGCTTTTTGATCTTATATGTCAGTTATTTTATGATCAGTTCTTCAAACAACCATAAAAATTTCTCAGATGCAAAATAGTGTTGATTACTATAAATGCTAATGAAGGCCATGTGATGTCCACAGCGCTGGCCTGGTGCATCTTGACTGTAATGGCACAGACTTCTGTGCACACTATCAGACAGTGCATTAAACTGTCCCCAAGAGTTTTCAGAACCTCTGCCACCTGGCCTACAAGGAAAAGCAAGTCACATCTGAACTCTCACTGGAGCATCGCCCTGCATGGGACATAGGGCTTCAGGGAAAGCTGTGACTGATCCGTGAGGCTGTCTGCTGTTGGCTATCACACAGCCCAACAGGCACAGCTCCTCATCACTGCACTCATTTGTTCCCTGGAGATCTGAAGTGCTGGGGTGACCCCTTTTCTCTGTGATCACCTCTGCTGCCTCTGCATCTTTCTGCATCTATGGGCCCTCATCTAGCCTCACTGAGATGCCATCTCCTTCCTCCTCTACAATTAATTTATTCTTACTGTGCACAAACAATATTGTACATTTTAATTTTGTGAAGACTATTTGCATAAGTAAACACTATAACCTAGTGGCTTTAGAATAGTCACCTCAAGAAATTTACATATTGATAGCCTAGAAACTAACTTGAGTGCTTTACCTAGAATTCTAAATGATGATAGATAAGATTAGATAGATAGATAGATAGATAGATAGATAGATAGATAGATAGATAGATAGATAGATAGATAGATAGAGATGGGTAGATAGATACATGATAGTTAAAATTTAAATACATAGATGATAGACAATGGTAGATAGATAGACAGACAGATAGATAGATGAGAGATACCTGATAGTTAAATTTTAAATAATGATAGACAAATGATAGATAAAATACAACTGATAGATAGATATAGACAGACAGATGATGATAGATAGATGAGGTAATAGATACATAGATGGATAGATAGATACATACACACATAAATTAATAGATGATGGATAAACAGGTAGATGATAGAGAGAAATGACAGAGCGATACATAGATGATAAACAGATGACAGAGAGATGATAGACAGATAGATAGAATATAGATGATGGGTGGATAGCTGAGGAATAGCTAGCAGATTCGTAAGTACGTTTCTTCATGTATGTCCAATGTGTCGAGAAAGAGCAGAAACAATACCTGTGCTCATTCAGCTTATTTCCTACTGGCATGCACAGCAGGTACTGGGAAGCACTGGGGTTGAATGTGACCTCCATGTGATTGGGATTTATGATGCTCCTGCAAGAGCAGGGGAGGTCACGGCCTAGACATTAAAGGGGAATGAGAAGCTTAAATAAGGAGTGGCTAGCTAGGAGTGGAAGGCAGAGAGGTGGCTTCAGGTCATGGGGCAGCCACTAGGCACTGAGAGCAAGTAAAAAGATAACTTGGTACTGAAATATCAGAGTGGCCGCATCTCAGAACTAAAGTACTAAAGGATTGGCAAGGCAAATAGCAAGGCCAGAAGAATGGCACCGCACCAAGGACACAGAGCTCCTAGGCCTGTGAAGAAGATATTGTGTGCAAGGTGAGAAATAGAGATTGTTTTTCTTTATTGTATGTGTAAATAGCCAGGTTTCCCGGCACCATTTGCAGAAGAACCTTACATCAGTGTGCTAATGATTCAGACTTCACACCTGGACCTTCATCACATCACTATGGAAGTCTCCCCGACGTCATCATGATGAGGACTATACACACCCAACCAAGGTCCACCCTTGTGACATCAGACCCAAAGAAGAGACCTGCCCCAGTGATGGATTTGATGTCTTTAGTGGCAGGCCCTGGGCCCCAGGCCAAAAGAAGAGTGTGTGATATTCAGGTAGGAACCTCCTGTTGTTCATTGAGCCTTTCCTCACCTCACGTGTGAGGAAACATGATGGAGAGCAAGCTGCCCCAGATGCTTCCCAGAGGTAAGGGCCTGTGGAGCAGTGAATCTCCATCTGTGTGGTTTCAAGCTGGGAAAGGGGTATTTGTCCTGACTAGTTTTGTGTCAACTTGGCACAAGCTAGAAACAATTAGAAAGAGGAAAACCTATCCAACTGGCCAATGCGCATATTCTCAATTTATATACATGGGGGAGGGCCCAGCTCACTGTGGGCAGGGCCACCCCTGGGCTGGTGGTCCTGGGTGCTATAAGGAAGCAGGCTGAGCAAGCCACGAGGAGTGAGCCAGTCAACAGCGCTCCCCCATGGCCTCTGCTTCAGTTCCTGCCTCCAGGTTCCTGCCCTGACATCGCAGTGAAGGACTGCGATGTGGAAGTGTAAGCAGAACTAGCCCCCTTCCTCCTCAAGTTGCTTTTGTCTTAGCAACAGGAACCCTAGCTAAGACAGGTGTGTTTCTTGAGAGTATCCAGTATGGCCACCAGGCTGTTCAGACAGCTTTGAAGAAAACAGAGTGGTGTGCATAGCTGAGATAGAGTCGCAGCTTAAAAACACATTAGGTGAAAACAATCCAGATTCGGTACAGTGGGTAGAAACAGACATATCTGTGTGTGTGCTATGGGCACAGGCGGACTATTTCTGGAAGGAGAAACAGACGGAACTGAGCGAGTAGTTGCACTGGAAAGAGACGGCAGGACGGAAGACTGCAGCACTGAGTAGAACAGAAACTAATTTTTCAGGAGACTCTCGTTCGCACCGTTGCTTTGTTTGGAACTTTCAGTATTACCTTTTAAAGTTACTCTCCAATAAAATCACATACAATAAAATTGATGCATTTCAGAGAAAAAGATGTATAATTGTCCTAAAGAATTCAGGAGGCTCTTGGGCTTTGGCCAACAGAATTAGTCCTGGGCAGTGAGTGAAAGAGAGAGGGAAGGAGCATCTTCCAGGGGATACAGGCTTGGCCATGCCCTCCTGGAGATGGAGCTGCCACCAAGCTTAGCCTGATGCTGCCAAACACCTTGACTGTAGACTTCAATGCCCAGGGCTCCAAGATCACTAAGCAAGCTTTCAGCCATCATTTGTACCTCTTTAGAGATCCCTGTGTAGAAAGAGATTCTCAGGCTGGTCTCTGTGTTCTATCCTGTGCAATAATTATGCGGACTCTTTATTTTGCAATATAGCGACAACCAGGAAGAAGGGAGGAAGTGGAAGGGGGAAGAAACAATCATCTTTGGGTATGAGAGCATGCAAAGAGTTATTATTACCAGTGTCATGACGGAAACAGCATTCTGAAAAGACCAGTAGCACCTCCTTGGCCGCTCTGGTTCCAGGGCTACCTATGCCTAGCGTGGGTACAGTCAGACAGCAAACCAGGAGGCTGCCACAGTGCTTTAAGAAAAAGATGCTGGATGGCGGTGGCAGAAGTTAAATTGCTTTTAATTAAGTATTCGTGTGATGTTTGTTTTCCCTCTCAGACTGTGAGACCCCATAGAAGAGGCAAGGTCAGCCTGTCTCGTTATATTCCAAGTACTTAGCACAGCACCCCACACAGACAAAACCCGGCAAATATTTAAAGAAAGGAGGGATGGGAGAGGGGAAAGGGACAGAAAAAGAGTGAATATGTTTGAGGAGTTGAATTGCTAAACGGATGAGTGAAATTTAAAGAGAGAGAGAAGAGTAGCTGTCCCCAGCAACACCTGTGGAAACTCCTTAGCCCAAAGGAAAGAGTTTGATGGGCAGAAAGCTAAGATTTGACCCTGCTGATGTGATGTCTTCCATCATCATTGTCACGAAAGGTAAACCAAAGAGAGAGGTGACTTAGGAGCCCACCAGAGCCTCATCCATAGAAGTTGGCCAGGCGTGTTTCAGAAATGTTGTCAGTAAACATACAGCAATGAGGTGTATTTTTTTTTAATTAGAAATCAAATTGAGCTAGCTGGTGTATGCACTTAAAATGCAGGTAGACGATACATATTAAGAATGCTACCGCCCAACCCCAAAGAGGGATCTCAGCTCTCTTGATGGGAATCATAGAGAGGACACTGTCCAGAACAGAAGAGAACTGACTTGCAGGCGGTGAGGTGGAGAAATTCTGCACGTCAGAGTTCTGCTACCCACCCTCCCATAGCACCACAGCGAGGTTTAAAGGAAAAGAAAGACCATGGTGTGGCTGACTGATCAGAAGCAAAGGAAACTTTTAGGGGTTGGCATCCAGCTAGGTCCCTACTTCTAGCTGGTAAGAGCCAAGCGGTCATTCAGGATCCCAGACCCAAGGTTGGTTTAGATGAACCAGCAATTCCAAACGGGCCAGACGCCTCATTCGCTCTGGAAGTTTCAGTATGCCCTGAACCTTGTTTCTGCCGCTGTAGCAAAGTACTCAGCTGAGTTGATTTAGTTTGCAGCTCCCCCAAGCCAAGCGCATTGGCACAGGGAACTGTTCAGTGGCTGGTGAGCCCTTAGGACAGCCCCACAGAATGGAAGTAGGAGACACAGCGATACTGACCCTCTCACAGCAACTCACTTCTAGGGTACTGAATACAGTCACGTGATAGCTGAGTCACTGCCCCCAACCCAACAGACTACCCCCAGAAAGACCTCAGTCCATTCACAGGGTGCGGCCCCTATTCAACTCACACTAGGCTCCACCTCCAAGGCCCCACCAACTCTCCACAGTACACGTGGGAACTAGGGCTCCAGAACAAAGAGCCTTGAAGTCAAACCTCATGCAAAGTTTGTCAGGCCCAAATACCGTCTTCATGGGGAGTGCTCCACTCCCTTATACCAGGTTCCTTTGCCCAAGTCCAGTGGAAAGAATGGTGGTTTAAATCAGAGGTCACCTACCCACCCCCCAAAAAAAGAAGGTTCCTTCATCATCCATCGGGGATTTACAGCCAAATTCTCTGCCTCTGTCTGTCTTTCTCTGTCTCTCTCTCTGTGTCTCTGTCTCTCTGTGTCTCTTTCTCTCTCTCCCTATCCTTACCTCTCTCTCTTTTTCTCCCTCCCTGCTTGTATGTGTGCACGCAAATGTTTGCCTGCCTGTCTGCCTGTCTGCCTGCCTGCCTGCCTGCCTGTCCTCTGTGTCTGTGACCTGGGAACATGAGGAGGGGATGGAAAGTACCACAGAAATAGAAGAAATCTAAAAAACCACAAAGGGAAAGATCCCAAGCACCCAGGTGGCCTGTCACTTTGGACTGCTATAAAGAAAATGTGTGAGAATAAGTCATTTTGTACAACAGAAGTTTATTGTTCATAGTTCTGAAGGCTGACGAGGCCAAGGGCAAGGTCCCAGCAGATGCAGTGTTGAAAGGGGCCTGTTTATAAACAGGGCCTGTTTGTAACATTTAAAGTTGTCCTCAAACTGTGGAAAGAGCAGCTGAGCTATGGAAAGTCTCTTTTTTTAGGGCGCTCATTCTATGCATGAAAGGTTTGCCACCTCCTGGCACCACTGCTTTGGGAATTAAATGTCAACGTGTGAATCTGGGATGAGCAGAGCAAACATCCAAGCCATAGAATAAAAAACACAAACAAAACATCTGAGGAGCAAAGCCTTCCACGGCAGCCTAGAGGAAGTCCTAGAACAGCTTTAAAGGGAAACTGGATCCAACTACACAGAATAACTGCGGCTTCTGAGCTTGCTTGGGGTTTTCTGGTGGATTGGCTGGTGGGTGGGTGTGTGGGGGGGGGGGTTAGGTTGGCTGGTTAGATGGACGGGTGGGTAGTTCATTGGTTGGTTTTACGGTGCTTGAGCATGGTAGGTATGCCTTCTACCACCGAGCCACTTCTGCAACCCAATTTGTTTGTTTTGGAGAGAGGTTCTTGATTTTGTTTTATTTTTATTTTTAAATGATACCCTGCCAGGGAATTTAAAGGTCACCATGTCAAGTTCTCTTGCTCACACATAACAAATGAGTAAGGCAACTTCAGCAAAGAAAAACGGCCTGGTGAGCAAGAGTCGCATTTGCCTACAGATATCTCCCTCACTGTACAATAAGGGACTCTAGGATCCATGAAATAGAAACAAGCTCCGTGGCAAGGTTTGGGGCTTCCTGGTCTTTTATTTATTTATTTATTTATTTATTTATTTATATGTGTGTGTGTGTGCTTCTACCACGTAGATCCTAGGGATCAAACTCAGGCCTTCAAGCTTGGAGGCAAGTCACCTTAACTTGAACCATTTTGCTCCTTCATCCTTTTTGAAATTTGTTGTTGTTGTTGTTTCTGGCTTTATCTTTTAAAGTTGTAACATACCTCACAAGTCATTTGAAAACTCAAATCCAGGCATCTTTTGATTCAGAGCAATTTCCATTTGTGATGAAAGCTGATAAAAGACCCAGAAGACACAGCAACATCTACAAATTTAGCTCTGAAATGTCCAACCAGGTCCTGGGTAAGGAAGCGGCGCAATGCTTGAAATGAAATTTAAAAAAGTAACTTAAGACAGCTAACCTTCCATTACCAGGAGAGCTTTATAAATTACCATAATTCAATCTGGAGGATCACACAGAGCTGAATTTCAGCAGAGATTTATATTCATAGTCACAGGGTTCTACATGAATATCATTCTGGGGTGTATGGGTATGCATGAAGATTATAGGAAAGGCTGAGGTCCTAAAAATTAATTGGTCTTTATTTGAAATGGAAAAGGAACTCTAAATAGAGTGTAATTAATAGTTTTATTCCCTGTGAGAAGATTTAAAATTACTAAAGTCACCCAAATCATGTATCTCTTAAGAGTACAACAGACTGCAAAGGAGCTGAATGAAAGTGGGAGGTGTGTGAGGGGAAAGAACAGGATGAAGCATCACTCTGCTCCTCCCCTACCATGGTACTTGGTCTGAAAACCAAATCCAGGCAACTACAGTTGAGGAGACAGAGACCTAGGTGAGTTACTGGGACTTCATCCCTAACTATGGCTGAATTGAGCAGACAGGCGGTTCTGGCAGCCCCTCCTAGGCTGTCAGGTCCTCAGCTACTGCAGGGGGAGGTCAACTTACATACACAGACACTCCTGCCTCGGAATTGTCCTCTCACTGGGAAACCCTGAACCATGACAACACTCAGGATAGCCGCTAAGTGGACCCTGAGGTTTGACCACTGGCTCAGCTGCTGAGCTGGGTCTGGTGTCTTGGAGCATTGGAAAAGGGCAAAACGGAAGCCAGGAGAGAATTATGAGTATTCTCTAACCACAGGTCTTTCGTGGGTGCTAACAGACTTTATATAAGAGACTGAGGGTCCCGACTGTGGCAAAGACTTGTCTGTCCTGTGTTCTGTGCTCTCCACTGGTCCATTTCCCATTCCTCATCTGGGCTGACTCCCGAGGACTTTTCTTTGCAGTTCAATTTTGTGTAAGAACTGTGAAATGCAGAAGGCTGTATATGCACAAAAAGTCACGTCCTCCCCTGTGAAGATAAAGTCGTTGCTTTGGAATCTGTACTGGCCTGGGCCTCTTTAATTACATTGTCTCCCACACAGCAAGCCATCCCAAGCTTGTCCTCCCATTGCTGAAACTTCTCCTGTAGTGGTCTGGAGTTAGACCTCAGTCTACAGACTAAATAAATAAATAAATAAATAAATAAATAAATAAATAAATAAATAAAACCACAGAGGAAAGTTTCAAACAGAGAGGTCACAATATTTCTTAGACGTAAGGAGACAGAGCTCCTCATTCCTGCAAGAACTTGAGGTTGTGGGAAGGGAAATGGAGACTCTAGGGTCCCTTCTCTTTCTATGGTCTTGATTCGAAGCCTTTCTGAACCCTGACCTTCTCACCCTCTCTCATTAAACTAGCACTGCCAGGCTAACAGCCTGCTAGGCAGCTCACAGTTTAAAATGCATAGTTTGGGGAGTTCAGAGCACACCCCTCTGACACCAGCAGAGTGTCATGCATGCTGCCCCCCCCCCGCTGGCAAAAGGAGAGTAGCCCCCACCCCACGCTGAAGCTCTGAGGGAGCTGTGGAACCAGGAGAGAGTTGTCTGAGCCTCACAACCAAAGCTCTTCACATGCCTGGAGACCAGAGTCCTAGAGACTGATGTCTCTGGAGAGCTCCGGAAACTCAGAGCTCCCTGCTTCCACTATGGACTGGTTTTGGAATACTTGAAGAAAGAACTCTTTGTCGGCACACTGTTTTCCTTTGGAGAGCTGTGATAACTTCAAGACTATTCATGTACTCATGTCCAGATCAATATTTATGATTTCCCAATCTCTTGGACACTCCGGAGAGGGAAGTAAGTGGCAGGGTGAACTCTGGTGGTAGGATCTTTCCCTTTCTAAGGAGATCGGCCAGCAATCAAACCCAGGGCTACAGTTGCCAGGCTGCTTCAGAGTTCAGACCTCTGCCATTTGGGACAGCAGCGTGAGATTTGTATTTTAAAATAGCTTGACCAAGTAGATCATGAACAATGACCAGGCAGCTAAGGTTCTATGCTTTTTTGTGCTCTCTCTCTCTCTCTCTCTCTCTCTCTCTCTCTCTCTCTCTCTCTCTCTCTCTCTCTCTCTTCCCACATACACACATACACACCAAACAAAAATTCCGCCATCCATAAATAATCTCTCTCCTGGACCTCCTTACTGATTTACAGGAATCAAGAGGCACTCCGCACTAACACTGCTCAAGGGTTGGCAGATACAGTGCCATACTCTCTCCCATGGCTTTGAACCTACAAGAAACACTCCAGAGACACAGAAGAGCCAGCTCAGCCTGAAGATGATGCCAATGTGTGCTGCCCAATAATGGCCTGATAAAGTTTACCTTCCTAATAGATCAGCAATTAGGTCAAACCTGGGGAACTGACATGCTACTTAGTGCAAAAAAGAAAGAAAGTAACATGACAAGGAGAAATTCAATTTCCCTTCCCCTGTTAAACAAAAACTCTACGTTATATATACCTCAATGTCCTAGATACAGTCAGAGATCATATGGACTGCCCCTCAGGGGAAAGAGACCTTCAGCTGCAAAGCCGACTCTTCATCTTAGCCAATATCTTTACCGAGGAATATTGAAAGAGATACAACAAAAGGTTTATGGGATAGGAGCAGCGAATGACCTTAAACAGGCCTAAGCTCAGCACAAGGGAGCTATGGCCACATCACTTCACCCTTCCACTGCTTGCTTGTAACAACATATAACCTGGCTCTTCTCTTAACTCGAAGCACTCTGAATTCCCATAAGGAAGTATCACTTTTCAGAGAAGAGGAAAATCAAACACATTTTCCTGTACATTCAATGATGGGAGGTGGGTGGGAGAGAGTAGGGTCGGAGGGGTCACGGGGCTTTTTCATTGTTTTACCCAGCGCAATAAAACGAGATTGAAGGTATGAAAGAAAAAGACTCCAAATGATTAGGCTGAGCTGAGGTCTCTCCACACCTCTGCTACGTGGAAAGGAAGGTTTCACCTCCAGTTTGCAAATTGTATTAGATAATGAATAACACTGCATTTGTTAATAAGCCCGGTGACTCGTGCAACTGCACTCAAGAGAAAACGTATAGCACTTAAGTGCCGAAAAAGTGCAACCCAAAGTTCTAGAACCGGCAGTGAGGAGCCTCTGAGTGAATATCATACTCATGCCCTTGGCTGAATCTTTGTGAGTGCCAGGATGTTTTGAGTATGATTAATTGCAATAGCAAAGCTTATTAAGGTGCCAGGGCCAAAATCAATGTATTAATGGCAGAGCATTACCACATTTAACCAGGCAATAATAAAATGCACATAGATGCTCTGGCAGCAGAAGCTGTGGGTTCCACTTATGCTGCGCTGAGAGAGATAAATATGAGACTTGGTTACAAACATTGTCCCCAGTTCAGAGAATGCCACCCAAGAAGTTCAGGAAAAAGACTCCCATCGGTCTTCGTAAACACGTAGAGTAGATAGGTTCCACAGTGTGGACTGGTGAATGCTACAGGCATGAACACTGGGAAAGTGCACCATGGGAAACTTGTTTTAGCCATAGGTTAGACAGTAAACTCATCTTAACTACTCTTTTACCTACCACTTGGGTAAGATGTACAAGACACCTTGGCACTTGACACAATGGGGATTTAAATGGCTATAATCCCAATAACATTGCACTTCCTTGTGACATTGGCACTGTCTTAAAATTTAATTTGGCACTTCTGTGGCATTAACCATTTGCAAACATCAGTAGCTGTCCCTTAGCAATGGGATGACAAGTGGGCATTTGTGACGTCACACAGAGAAGTACAGATCAGCTTAAGTGATAATGTGGGACAGACACTGTGACACAAGATTTCTAATAAAACAGGCTCAAACAATGACTGGCCACATGTCAAGTTGACTTCAACTTTGCATAAACACAGAGTCCTTACCTGTGAGCTAATCTGTGCTTACATTTTCGAAACATTCTAACATTTCTCTATGAACCCTAAGGGACATATTCCATGGCTGAAAATACAGATACTAAAAGATACATTATCTTTCAATGTAAATAGTCAGCTGTTGCTTTAGCAAGTTCTGAGGGCAGATGACAGGCCTCACTCCCGTTTTCAAAAGCCAGAGACACATAACTTCAGGGATAGCCCAGAATACATTAGGGAGAGCATTGGACCAAATAACAAAGTTTTGAAAATGCGTAATTTGGTTCCAAGGCTAGCTGGTATTCACTGGCCAAGTTGTTCAAACAAACATTGTCAGGTATGTAAGGGAGAATAGATGGTGTCATATGAGGCTGGGAGGGAAACAGACTCAACTAGGGATGCTGTCTGAGGTCTGGATAATTGGTGCCTTCCGAACAAACATTGCAAAACAATTTACAGATGCTCAGTACACAGGCTCAAGCACCAGTGAGGGACTAAGTAGGCAGCAACACCTCCTTCCAGACCTTGCCCCTCCCCAGCCTGATGGATATTACCAACCTACTCCTGCACCCTGAACACTCAGGCACACACAGTTCCCAATCCACTCAGTATCAATGGATTTCCAAACCAGGGGGAGAAAAAGAAAACCAGACTAGGTCCTGGGGTGTCAAAATCAGATGAATGACTGTGGCTTTAGGAAATATTTTCTCTAAATAGGAAGCTGCCTTCACGTGGAAAAGAATAACAACATCTGCAAGGAGAAAACACAGCATGCTCTGCCTTTGGGTCGGCATTGGGCAGAGAGCTCTGGGGCCTCAGAAGCAGTGCGCTTTCGATTTGAAGACACTTTCCTGCAGCTGGTCTTAAAGTGTTTCACTGCAGTGGCATTCAAGCGCTGTGTCTCACTTCTCGATTCATCCACTGTCCTGTCATTGAATTCTTTAAAAAGCTGCACTATCCAGCTGTGCAAATGCACCTTCCCCATCTCCAACAACCGGGCAGGCTCTGATGAGGCCCCTCCATCCTGACTGACAGCACCTTCGGAAGGCTTGGGTTCTGAGACTGTTCCGGGCAAGGCCAGCCCCGGACAGGCACAACCCACCCTACCCTCCCACTGGCCTGCTGTGCTACTCCCTAGAGACTAGGAACCTGGCACCCGGGACTCAGAGTTCACGGATGGATTGGCCCAGCCATGCCAGGCCTGTAGGCTGCACTCTGCCCTGCTGTCATTTCCTTCCACCCGAGTCTGACAGCACAGCCATCAGTAGCAGAACAGCAAGATTAGAAAGGACTCTTACTTACATTTAAAAACCAAAACAGGTTATCTTGATGCCTTTGGCACTGGCGGATGCATTGGCAGAAAAATGCTGTTGTACATTGGGGGAGGGGGTACATGCGCACTCGCCAACCGGAAGGCCACAGCCCAAGCCCTACTTTCAAGGCTGCCTTTCTCAGCCTCAAACACTGTGAAAATCACCCAGGAAACTTAGCTTTATAATCCTCTCCACAGATGAA
Source organism: Pachyuromys duprasi (assembly GCA_028658305.1). NCBI lineage: Eukaryota > Metazoa > Chordata > Mammalia > Rodentia > Muridae > Pachyuromys > Pachyuromys duprasi. The sequence continues at coordinate 46,747,891 of CM053743.1, read as the reverse complement.
TAAAGCCTTGTGTTCGTGAGATGTAAAATGGCAAGATCGCTGGGAAAGAAAAACAGCCTCCAACACAGGTGACCCAGGAGCCTAGAGAAGGGGCTGCTGAGTCCCTGTGTATCTCTCACAGACATCCACAGGGAGAAAAGAAATATATTTCTCTGTTTCTCTACCAAGCTGGGGCAAGCTGTAACCTTTCTGGGGACATGAAGGTCCCAGGCTACAGTGACCATCCATCAGTGTATACACGGCTTTGCCATCCAGCCTAGTCCTGAGGAATTACTCAATGGGCAATTAAGATTTATAATCCAAATGGTCTCGAAGTCATATCTCTGAGAAATCAGGTCCAAATTAAATCAGCCCAGGCTTTTAAGCTTCCCATGATCACATTTTCTGTCTTGAGCGAGTGCTTTTCGACACTCAGAACTTCTCCTCTTACATGGCACCCTCAAAGCCTATCTGGCTGCAATCTCCCTAGCAAAATCCGATAGATGAGATGAAAAGGGAAACTGGTCAACTCCAAACCTCAGGAAAAGATGTTAAGGAAGAGACCCTCACTTCCTCCAACCAATTTCTGAAAGTTCATGGTTTAGCTTTCTTTCTGGCAAATATTACTAGAACTTCTCACACAACACACACAGTATTTTACCAAACCAAAAAAAAATGTTCCAATATAATTATCATATACATAAAACCTAAAACACACCCATCAGAACTTTGAAATGAAAATGCACTTGGAATGCCTTCCCAAGAGCATAATGGGATCTTAGAGTGCCACCCTTTACCATCTGGCAGCCCTAAGCCGGTGAAAAGCACAGGTAAGTGATAGGTACTCCATCATTCTGTTCTCCTAGTCTCACCAGGTTTGGGGCAGTATCTATCTACATCAGGGGCCTGAGCCCTGAAGTAGAGGACAAGAGAAAAAGTACAAGGAACTCACATTTCGGTGATGTTCTCTGGGTCGACACTGTTAGGTTCCAACCTCGGGAATGCCACGATGCCAGGGGAAGGTTCCGTACACCAAATCCTAGAGGCGCTGCATTTGCAGGACACGGGACAGGCGAGAGAGGTCCTCCAGAAGCCCACCACCAGCAAACATAAGCCCCAGAGCCGCGCCATGGCGGGTCCATGCCACCTCGGCCAGGGCGACATCCCTCGCTGCCAGTGCCAGTCAGTCAGAGTGCGTGTCCCTACGCTGAGCCAGGCGTCCCCCGCCGGAGGGGGGAGGCCTTCGCGGCGCCCTCTCGCTGCTTGCTGCTGGTGGCCTCCTGCGGAGTGGAGCGTACTGGAGGCTGAGCCTGGCTGTGCTGGGCTTGAGCAGGTTGGCGCGGGTCAAACGGTTCACAGCGGCTGGGACACTGTGGGCCGCTGCTCCGAGCCACAAGGCGGCTGCATGGTCCTACAAGTCAGGCACCCACTCGGTGGATCTCCCCGGACTCTGGGTCGCAGAACCGCTAACCCTCGCAGATATCGGTGCGCACCTCAGGGCTGAGGACAAACAGACACGGATGAGACTGAGCCTAGACCCTATACACCACCGAGTGGGACACAGCCCCTCCGCGCGCTCTCCCCCACCGAATCCCCGTTTGGAGAAGGGATGTTTGAGTGCCCAGCTCCCGCCCCGGAATCAACTTGCCCCTTAGTGGCTCCCCAGTGTGCCCGCCCTCCCTCCAAGCCTGAGGCTGAGGCAGGAGAGGTCCGGAAAGGGTCTTTGAGAGCAGATTCCATAGCACAGGCCAAGCCAAGGACCCTCTAAAGAGGACTCCGAGGCTGCGGCGGCGATGGGGCCCCAATGATGCTGCAGAATCCTCCCGGCCGCCGGGCGCGAGGGGCGGGGGGGGGGAGTGGGGCAGGTGGTGGGGCACATCCCACCTGGGGAGCAACTGCGGCAGGGGGACAGCGCCGGCCAAGGCCACCGAGGGCTGTCGGTGCGGCTCCCCGGCCTCCTGAACCTAGCTCAAGGAGCAGCAGCAGCAGCAGCGGCAGCAGCAGCGACTGACTCTAACCCACTGCCGCCGCCGCCTCTGCTACTGCTGGCGAAGTGACGTGAGGGCTGACGCAGAGCAGGGGCAGAAACTCCAGAAAATTAGTATGAAATCCAAAAACACACACGCTCACACACACGCACACACGCATAGCATAGCACCCTCCAGACAAAAGCAAGGCGGAGGGGAGGGAATCTGGGAGCGAGCGGGGCGGAGGAGGCTTGGTGCCAGCGGCCAGGCGCAGACAGCAGCGTGTGGGAGTTCACACTCGCGCGCACGCACACACCTTGGCTGGGTAGCAGTGCGGGAGTGCGTGTGTGTGCGCGCGTGTGCGTGTGTGCGCCCCTTTAGACCCAGGTACCTCTGAGATGCAGCGTTGCGCAGCGGGATGCTTCCTTGGTCCCTAATTCTTACATCTCTTCAACACCGCAGTAGAGGCTAGGTCCCCCTTTCTGAAATGGAAGCCGGGGCTTGGGTAGGCTCTGAAAAAATGCGCCGTTCTTATTGTAGGAATCCTCCCTTTCCCTCTCCCTCCCTGCTGCGTTCTCCTTTCCGACCATGCTCAAAAGGGAAAGCAAGCTATTCCCAAAATATAGAGAAGACAAGCTACACCCCCTACAAAAATAAATACATAATGCTGTGCATTGGTAACCAAGGACCGTTGCCGGGTTCCGGACCACCTATTTAGGGTTGGATGGTTTCAAAGCTCTCCTGCTGAGGTTGCTGCCAAGAGAGCGGAGCCTGCAGATTCGAGTGTGGCTCTGATGGGTCTTTTCTCCTGCCGTTTGCGCCATAGGGAGAGCCCTGCGTGGGGAAGGGAGCGCGCCCACCACGCAGTGGGTTCCCTAAACGCTCTGCACCGACCCTGGCCTGTGGGGCGGATGGCTCCGCGTCATCTTCTCTTATTCTTTAACCTGGAAAGATGCAGCCATTCGAAGATCACCGCTTCACTCTCCACAGCACGCCCCCCCCCCCCCCGCGCGCACTCAGGGCACCCAAGCCCCTGTCCCCTAGCCCTGCCGTACCTTGCGCGTGTTCGTGTGCGCGCGCGCGCATGGGCGCGAACGTTTGCCCGGCACCCGCGCTGCCCCAGGCAGGATGTGCTTCCAGCTACCGAGAGGCTGGGCTCCGGCAGCGCCCTGGTGTCTCACTGGGGACACGTGAGGCGATTCCAGAGGGTCGAGTGACAAACCGTAACTGCTGCGCCGGTGCAGTTAAATGATAACCGCGGGCCATTCGCAAGCCTGGTGTGAGCCTCTCCTCACCGTTTGCGGCTCCAACCGCCCGCATATCCGCAGTCATTTAAAAAGGAATCCAGTAGATGCGCCGCAGTGCCTGACACTGGCGAGGGCTCTGGTGCCCCCGCGCGGGGAGAAGGAGCCCAGCACGCTCCGGTGCGTCCTGCTATTACCACCATCGCGCCCTGAACTGCGCCGCGGGCGCGCTCCAGCTCCAGATGCGCAACCATCGCGCCTTGTGCACGTTGCTGCCCAGATAGTGCGCGCCTCTCGGCCGACCCGAAAATCTCCTTCCTCGGAAGTCCTGCACGCACCACAAGACTATGTGTCGGAGTCCAATTCAAGACATAAGAATAGTCACTTATCTGCCCGCGGAAGCCAGAAATGGGAAGAACGGAGCCGGGGTAAACGTTTGGATCCCCCTCACAGACTCAAGCGTCACTAAGCAATGAACTCCATTAGCAAGGCTTTCACCTAGATGCCACGCACCGACTGCAGAAATGGAATCCTCGTACACTTAGACACCTGGCTGAGGCCTTTGTGCGAAAGCCAGCAGACCATCTCACCCCCCTTCTCTGAGCCCTGATACACCAAATTTCGGGTCACTCCTCAGTTCTGCCTGCGACCTTTGGTGCCCAGGCAAGGAACAGAACCCAATGGCAAAAACGTCTTTGTCCACAAGGGCCAGAAAAACTCCCCCTTGTGCTATCCTTTCAGGGAGAGTTTTCGGGTTGAAAATGGTGCATGTGTGGGCTATAGCACACCAAGGATCTGAGGACAGCTTGTGGAAGCCGGCTCTCTCCTTCCACCACATGTGTCCTGTCTGTGATCAAATTCACATCAGTCTTGGCACGAGGAGTTTACCCGCTGAGCCACCCACCGCATCTTCCTATTGCCAGCATCTTTTAGGTGGAGAAAGCCCTGGGAATATTGGTGGGAAAAGTGCCATTTCTGCAGTAGTGATTGCAGTATCGACGCAGCATCCAAAATCGGCAGTTTCTGCGTGATTTACAGACAGGAAGGGCCTAATGAATGTTGGACCATCTGCAGAATTTGTAGAAGGGGTGTGTGCTGCTGTTACACTGGGCGTATAAGTCTATCCCACTTAAAATAAAGTGGGCAGCCCACTTCCTGGCACCCATTCCTTGTGCTACTGTCTTTGTCCATAATCCCTTGTCATTTAAACAGGTTATTTATGGAAACTGTATGAAGACAGGAATCATTATCAATTGTATTTACTGCTCTAGCTCCAGATCACAGTAGGCATGCTTAAATGTGTGCTTAATGGCAAATAAAATAAGCTGAAATTGAAGCATGCCTCACCTAACCTCTAGCATGGCCTTCCTGGACACAGTTCCTCTTGTCCTCCAGTCCTTTGCTCTGAGTTCCCAAATTACTTCTCAAAATTCACTCTCTGCTTCCTCTAGTAACCAGATATGTCCTTCACTGGGCCAGAGAGGGCCTTTCCTTCATCCACACTAGTAACTGAACAATACCATGGACAACAGAGGGCACACAGCTAACTCTCTTAGCATATAAACTTGAATTATGAGACCAGAAAGATGTTATGCAGAGACCTTTCGGGGACCCCCATACCTTGGATTTTGAGGGCACAATAAGCATTTAAGGTGGGTTGTGTGATGTGTGGATTATGTCCCCCCAGGTCCCTTCAATGCAGAGACAGATAGATGTAGATGCTGCTGACACCAAACCATAGCGTAGTAGCACATTCTGATGATGGAACATTATGATCATGAATCAGGGCAGGAAATGCCACGTGCACCACAACCAGTGCACATATTCACAAATGGTGTGCCTTTTTAAAGGTTTCACACACTCACATACGCGGGCGTGCGCACGCACGTGCACACATACACAATTGCCTTACCCTTGATACATCCAAAATAAAAATACATTTTATTCACTTGTCATTTTCTTTTATAGGGCTTATAATAATAATCTAATAAATTGATTCTAACATCAAATACTAGGTTATAAAACATCACAAAAATACCAACTTTTGCTTCTGACTAAGGATCAATTTCTCAATCATACAACTAACAATACACATGAAACACTGCTTTTAAAGAAAATGGACATGAGACAACAAACCGAAGGGTATGGCCATGTCTAGCTCCGTAATTGAGGAGACATAAATCAGAGTCCAGGGAAATGATGGTGAGTAGAGCAGTTGGGACAGAGTGTGGAAACACAAGAATTCTCAACCCTGATTACCATATTCAGAGGTGAATCTGCCTGTAGCCTTGGGGTCAGTGGCCTGCACAGATGAAAAAGGAACTGTGTCAACCCCTGCACAGGTGAAGGGGATCTATGTCAAGGAAAAGAATTGGAAGTGAAACAAATTACAGCGAATTTGAAGGGAGCCACGGACCCAGCCGTCCAGAAGAATGCCAAACACTACATCCCAGTACTGGAAAAGAAAAAAGCCCCCCTAATCAGCGGCCTTGACTTTGAGCTTAGGAATCAGTAAAAAACAAATTAAAGAGACAGGATAATGCAAACCAGAATAATAGCAAGCAAATGGAAAAGCAGCAGGAGGAAAACAAAAATCAAGATCTTGCTCTTTAAGATGATAACACTGATAAACATCTGGCTGGGCCAATCGGGAATGAAAGAAAGATGACACCCGGAGAAAAGAGCTGGAGAGGATGGTTCACAGAGGCCCTGATTTAGTTTCCCACATCCACAGGGCCACGCAGTACTGTCTGCAAGTCCAGGGTTCTGATGCCCTCTTCTGGCCTCCTGAGGCACTGCATGTGTGTGGCGCATACTCAGTCGTGCAGGCAAACACACACAGGCACACACAGGCACACACAGGCACGCACGCAGTAAAAATAAATCACGTTTTAAAGGGAAAGAAACAAAATAATGAATGCAAGAACAATCTCCAGATGATTTATAAATATTAACAGAATCATACGAGTGTATTGTGAACAACTTCACACACACACACAAAATGATGATATAAGTAACAATGCTCTCTATAAAGGAAATAGATAACCTAGATTTTATGCAGATAATTAATTTGTCTTTTAAAACCTTCCCACATGGGGCTAGAGAGAGATGCTCCATGAATAAAGATACATGCTCTACAAGCATGGGCACAGGAGTTCAAATCCCAGAACCTACATAAATGGCTGTGTATAAGTGTAACCCTGGAAGTACAGATGGAGAGAGGCAGGTCCCAAGAGCTCCTCTGCCAGCCTAGCCAGGAAGGTAAGATTCCTGCTCCGGGAAGGTCCCATTTCAAGGCAAGAATTCAGAGACTGACAGAGGCTACACCCAGCCTCCTGCCCCGCCTTTCCGTATGTGCACAGCTGCACACCCACACTTATACACCACCACCACCACATATACAAAATGTCTTTCCACAAGGAAAACTCTAGGCCCAGATGACTTCACTAGTGAATCCTACAAAACATGGCAAATGACACCAAAACTACACACATTCTTCTAGAAAATGAATGGGGAGGGACATGTTCTAGTACATTCTACTAAGTCACCATGGCCGTAATATTGAAATCACAGTGGTTGTACTAACGTCCACTCTAACCAACGCAGGCTAGGAAATCTTTCTCCTGCTTTGCTGCTTTGCTACTGTTTCTCATGATTTGGGCCTTATTAACCAAACCCATTCCAAGCAAGGTGAGATGGCGTCTTAGTTACTTTCCGTTGCTGTGACAGAACACCATGGCCAGAGCAACTTATAGAAGAAAGGGCTTGATTTAGGGGTCATGGTTCCAGAGGGCTGAGCCCATGACTCTCACGGCAGAGGGCAGGATGGCAGGCAGGCAGCCATGGCGCTGCAGCAGTACATGAGAGCTCAAACCTCAATCCGCAAGCATGAGACAGAGAGTGCTAACTGGGACTGACGAGGGCTTTGGAACCCCCAACAGGGCCACACCTCCTAATCCTTCCCAAATACTTCCACCAACTATGGACCAGGCAGTTGACTATATGAGGCATGGAAGAGGAGTGAGAGGGAGGGTGGAAGGGGGGAGAGAATTCTCATCCAAACCACTGTAGATGGTACCTCATTATATATTTCATTTGTATTTATTCAAGCGTTAGTGATGTTTAACATCTTTTATGTATTCTATTTGTATGCCTCCTCCTCCTCCTCCCCCTTTTCTGTTGGTGCTGTTTGTTTTGTTTGCAATGCTGGGGATTGAGTCCAGGGCTTTTTACATACTAGTTGAGTTTTCTACTGAGCTACATCTTCAGCCCTGTAATCTCTCTTAAGCAGTATCTATTCTGATATTTTTCTATTTTAAAATTGATCTAGTGAGTGTTTTTTTCTGTTGAGTTCTCTTCAGTTCTTTGTAAATACCAAATATTAACCTTTTTTGGGATAAAGTTTTTCAGTTTTTCTGGTTGTACAGCTTATTTCTTCCTCACACTGGTTAATTGTTTTGCAGAAACAAAAATTAGCTTGATTAATCCCATTTGTTTGTTTATTGTTCCAGCCTATGATTACACTTCTCCCTTTGGTCCCTATGTGTGACTCATGTAACTGCTTCTCTAATGTGGGAGGTAACCCATGCCTGGTTTCGTAAACAGTCCAATGGCTAAGGGAGCCATAGGCCCTAGAAGAAAACCTGCTGATGTTGTTTTGCTAAGTAGTCATGTTGTCAGACTCCTTGCTAAATATATATATTGACACCCATAGATTATGCTGCTTTCAACCTTGGTCAGAGAAACTTATTAAAGTGGGCAGAGATTCATGACTGTTTAAAGTGCTGAGAACAAGACACTGCAGATGCTCAGAAGTAGATGGTAAATCACATACATCCCACCACCAAAGTCCAGAGAATGTGGCAGAAGAGAGGGCAGAAAGAATGTAAGAGCCAGAGGATGCGAAGGAGTGCTGTGAAATCCTGGTCTCTGAACACAATACGGCCATCACACTCATGAACTTATAGCAGTAGTGCAGAGGGATTTTAATCCAGCCGCATGGCTACTCTGGCTGGAATAAAGACATGCCCTTAGTACACACCTTTAATCCCAAACAATGAAGGTGAAGTTAGTTTGTAGAAGGAAGCACCCACATCTTAAAAGTGATGTTTAACTGAGGGGCAGACAAAGTGACAAATCAGAAAACAGAATAGGATACGCCCAACTCTCACCACAAGAGACAGAAAGAGAGGACTTAAGATAGAGTACAGGGTGAGGGCAGTTTTACAGAGACAGGCTAAAGAGAGAACGAGCTAGACACAAGAGAAGACAGAAAAAGCTAGACAATGAGAGTCAGAAGATTAGAATAGATTGCTAGAGTTAGTTCAAAACCAAGCAGAGCAATTCATTCAGAAGCTGAGAGAAGCCAGTTTGAATCAGTCAGCTTGGAGAGGAGTTTGAGCCAGAATAGCTGACTTGAACCAGTCAGCAGCAGTAAATCTCAGGGGCTGGAAACATTCAAAGCCTAGATTAGACTGTATGGAGGCTAAAGGCTTCCAGGACTAGGTCTAGGTTAGCAGATGAAGGCAGTAAGCCTCCGAGACAACAAATATATCAGGCAAATAAAAGTTACTTTTACACAGCTGTGGTTACCTGTAAGAGCGGAACAAAATCAAGCCGTTTAAAAATTCCAGCATAGAGTGGGAAGAGGCTCCTGGAAGTTCACACTAGATGAGGAGATACTGACAGTTGATAACTGTTGTGGGGAAAAACATTTTCCTTTGGGTATGTAGATACTGGTGGGTTACCCTGTGCCCCAGTGGATGACGCCGTGCCCGCCAGCATGTAGACAGTACTAACTAGACTGTGAGTTAGATATACAAACCAACAAACAAATTTAGAATGGAGAGTTCCTGCCCTGTTCCCTGTCTTTTCCCGCTCCTGATGTCTATCTTGTTTGCCCTTCTGAATGAGGATTAAGCCTCTTCCCTAGGGTCCTCCTTGTTGTTTATCTTCTTTAAGACTATAGATTTTAGTATGTTTATCCTATATTATACAGCTAATATCCACTTATAAGTGATTATATACCCCATGCGTCTTTCTGCTTCTGGGTTACCTCATTCAGGATGATCTTTTATAGATCCCACCATTTGCCTACAAATTTCATGATTTCCTTGTTTTTAATTGCTGAGTAGTATTACATTGTGTAAATGTACCACAATTTCTGTATCCATTTCTCAGTTGAGGGACATCTAGGTTGTTTCCAGCTTCTGGCTATTACAAATAAAGCTGCTCTGAACATAGTTGAGCAAATGTCATTGTTGTAAAGCATCTACCCAGCAGGGTATCAAAGCAGATGCTGAGTCTCATAGCCAAACCTTGGGCAGAGTGCAGGGAATCTTATGGAAGAAGGGGGAGATAGAAAGACCTGGAGGGGACAGGAGCTCCCCAAGAAGACCAACAGAGCCAAAAAAAAAAAAAAGATCTGGGCCCAGGAGTTCCTGCAGAGACTGATGCTCCAACCAAGGACCATGTATTCAGAGGACCTAGACCTCCTTCTCAGATGTAGTCTATGGCAACTCAGTCTCCATGTGGGTACCCTAGTAAGGGGAACAGGGGATATCTCTGACATGGACTCAGTGGCTGGCTCTTTGACCTCCTCCTCCTGGGGGGAAGGGGAGTAGCCTTACCAGGCCACAGAGGAAGACAATGCAGCCAACCCTGATGAGACCTGATAGGCTAGAGTCAGATATCAGAAGAGGACCTCCCCTATCAGTGGACTGGGGGAGGGGCATAGGAAGAGAAGAGTGAGGGTGGGACTGGGAGGAGGTGAGGGAGGGGATACAGCTGGGATACAAAGTAAATACATTATAATTAATTAATTAATTAATAGAAAAATAAAATGGAGATATGAAGTTAGGAAGGAGAATGCGATGGGGATCCTAGAGGGAAGAGCAGGGCTGAGTGTGATCAGGGTACATTGTATATGTGTATAAAATGTTCAAAGAATTTTTAAAATATACATAAATACCAGTTTCTTAAAAGATTTGTTTTCAGTGTCCTTTAAGCCTGGGTAAACTGGATTAGCTTGGGAAAAAATCCTTCTTTATTATCTAGATTTGGGAAACCTAGCCATACTCCATGGCAGCAAACACTATCCACTTTCCTTCTTGGGTAGAGAGAACATAGCTCTGAAACAGGAAAAATGGAACTCACAGGTGGGGAGGGCTTGAGCAAACAAAACAGACAGAAGCTCAGGTTCCTTCAGAAGTCAAGTGTACTGCTTTCTGCAGACCTCTTCCTTCTCCTCTCCTCCCCTCCCTTCTTCTCTTCTTTTCTCTCTTCCTCCAGGTGATGCCAGCCATGCTTCCTTGGTGCTATGAGTAAGCTCAGTGACGACCTTCATCACCTCTGCCACCATCTATACATGTCATGCATCTCTTCAACAGTCTCCTTTAACTTAAGCTGCCAACTTCACATTAGTCACAGGATCTCTGTAATTCCCAGTGGAAAGACCCTTTGTCTGACCAGAGGACACACAACGAAAATGAACACCTGCTCCTTAGTCTCTGTGATCTGCTAATTTCTCACCATCTGCCTCGAGCTCTGGGCTAAACCTGATTCCATCTTTTTCTGTTGCTTTGTGTCATTTCTTCTTCTTCTTCTTCTTCTTCTTCTTCTTCTTCTTCTTCTTCTTCTTCTTCTTCTTCTTCTTCATTTTTATAACTTTAATGAATCCTGGACTTCAATCCTTTTGGGCAGTTCTTGTGCATTTGAACTGCTCTATTGTATTCAAAACTTGGCTGTATGTTCTACTCTTTAGATTGTTGCACGCCAAAATCCACAGGGGCCTTAAACGCTGCTTCTTCCCTGTGATGCTCATACACGACTCTATGGTCAGAACTCTACAACACACAAGGTGCTTCTTTCTCAAACCAACATCCTTTTTTAAAACCATCAATCACAAGATTTTTATCTATTTTTCTCAAAAAACGTAATCTTTTCCCAAAGCATATCATGTGTAACAGCCTTCCCAGAAGTTCCCGTTCTAGCTGTGTGGTCTCCAGAGCTTTGTGTGTTCTATGGTCCCATCAACCTGCCCCCAGCTCCTCTTCCAGGTGCTAGTTCTGTCTATCTCAATGGCATTTCCTTGGGACTATAAGGAAAAATAACATGTGAGGGGACAGAATCTTACTTATGCATTTTTCTTTCTAAACACTAAAATGTATTTGTGCTGCCCTTGGCTTTAATTAAGTAAGCTTCTTGGCCTGGCCTCCATATTGTCTCTTTCAAAAGCAGTGATTTCCACTGGTGCTGGAGGTTTAAGCAGCAAGCTCTTCCTTCTCCACAGTGGGTTAAAATCAAGCTGCTTGTGTGAAAAGAGCATAGGAAGAAAGTCAAACAAGCAGGAAGTGTCTTTTTCCCATCAGAGTAGACTTATAGACCAGGAAGGACACTGTCTGTGATGTTATCTATATTTCTAGGTATTTTATCCAACTTGTCTGTCATTCGGGAACATAAAGAGAACAATATTAGGCCCTTGCCAGGAAGTGGCATGGAAGTTACACAGTCCACTTCCCGTCCATTTCGCTGGTAAGAACATGTCAAATGGCCACACATTTGCATTCAAGTGGCTGGGCATGAATGTCGTTATTAACTGGGTGTGACCAAGCATTCTGGGTAATTGCTCAGATTCTATTTATGAAGACAAATGAAATGGACACCAGTTAGTTAATTAACAGTATCTACCCAGGTTCTTCCTGACTAAATCGCATTTAGGCTAAACTAACACTCCATGGGCAGTTCAGGATGGGGAAAGATACAAAGGTTGGTCACCCGAAATACTCAAACAACTGTTAAGCCATCCTTTGACAAGAAAAATTGTAGTGAATGTACATATTCTATGCACAAAATATTGAATATTATAGATAGCAAGATTCACTACCTTAATTTTTAACAGTGCCCCTAGAATTGGTCATTTTTCTAAAAGGGAAATTTACAAGTGTTTTGTTTTTGTTTTGTTTCATTCTGGAGACTTTGTCATTTTTTCCTCTGTTAGAAAAAAAAAAAAAAGTGGAGCATTCACTTCTGAGTTTGAATCACGCCTTAGGAATGCTCTTGCTGGGCGTGGTTTGCAGTACTACTCCATTTGCTTCTGTACAGCTCCTGGATAAGCCATCTCCATGCCCTCAGGCTCTATTAAATGAAGACAGCGCTAAGGCTGTGAAGTCTGGGTAGGAGACTTAGAAGGAGGATGCCCCTCCTCCTTGAAGCCGGTAGTGTTGAAACTTCCTCAGCAAGTGTAAACGAAAACCTATCTACATGATTCCTGAAGGCAGATCATTAGAAGAAATGCACACCACCTGCCTTACACACCAGAATATTCACCTGCGCTTGGAGCTTTGAATTTCCATGTAGGATGTGCCAAGTGCCCTGATGCCACCGTGCTGAGGCCACACCAATCAACAGCCCCAGATAAGCCAGCCTTCCAGACCTCCCTACCTCTCGCCATGTGTGTTCTCCAGACCACCCCACCCTCTGCCCTAATATCACCGAGTGACTCATAAAGATGCTGCCTAACGGGAAGGAGCAACTATCCTTCCTGAATCCCCAACTCCTGAAACTGAGAGGTAGAGACAATGGCTGTTATCCTTGGCGGCCACATCCTGTAGCACATCTCTGCCAGCAATGGATGCCTGAAACAATGAGGCTCCAGGTATGTCCGTGTTCCTTCGACACTGTAGGACTTACAAGAGAGACATAAGACATTGCTTCCTTGTTTGCAGCGGCTCAAGTACCTCCTCCGTGTTTCCCGCATTTCTCTAGGCAGACCCTTAACTATCGCATCAGGGAGTAATTTTTCTCCATTCGAAAGATGGCCTCTGGAACTGTTCAGACAACAGTGCCTTGTTAGCACTTGTAAAGGAATAGGGTATATATTCCTAAATGTTTCTAAAGGTGACCCAAGACACCTTTCAACCCACGAGAAGCCAAGGTAGAAGTCATCATCAGCAACATCAGCCCCCATGTCCTGACTTCCAGAGACTGCTTCTGTTTATTAAAAAGTTAGAGATTATTGAGAAAATTATTAGTTAGATATTATTAAGAAAATTTTTTAGTTTGGATTTAAGAGAAAGAGGGAAATAGAGAAGAAATGAAAAAGAAGAGAGGAGAGCAGGGAAGGGAAGAGAAAAGAGGGAGGGAACCTGAGGGGGGGGGGGAAGGAGTTGAGAGAGGGGAGGGGACTTCCAGGTCTGATGTTCAGATTTTCATTTCTCCTCAGGTCAATTGACAGACACTTCTAAAATAATGACTACATAAATATGAATACCACATAATTTCTGTCTTCTAAGAACCTGACTTCCTTTGGAAATCCATATAGAAAAGTAGGACATTTCAATTTGCATGTTTCGACACTGAAAACACACACAGACCTCCATCAGGGATCCGGTGAGGTGTCTTGAACACCTGGGGCTGAATCTTGGAGAAATGATCAATGGGTGATTGCCAGTTGTCTGGCAACCAGCTGCATGGCCTGTAGGAGGAAGTAGGTAAGGCTCAAGCAGCAGCTTCACCCATACCTTTTCTCTATCCTCCCCCCAAACTGGCTTCAGCTGAGTGTCCTAGTCCCTAGCCCTTCAGCTAGTCTCTAAGGAGATGTGTGAGCTGCTTTATTGATAGTTCCTTCTGCTCTGACTTGAGTCACCCTATGGCAATGCAGCAGCATGATGCTTGGTGATTCTCACCTGCATCTGACAGGCCTGGAAGCCTTTCCACCTATTTGCACATGTGGGCCCTATCTCTCATCTTCCTTTCCCATCTTGAGGTCCCTCACTCTGGGCCTTAAGTGACCTCAGTGTTCTATCCTAAATCTGGTAAACAGAAAAGCCTATAGAGACAAAATCTAAACAGAATTGCAATTATGAAGTCAAACCAGCAGAGACAAAACAGAAAACATGTTATTCTGTAGCATGGAGCCCATCTCTGTGAGATTAGGTTGTTGTCTTTTGGTCTAATTTATTTCTACTCCAAACATTCAGTAGACTTCCCCACCACCTGGAAGACACCTGTGAGTGGGAGCACCTTCTCATGGATTAAGGAGAATGTCCTGGGGACAAAATAAGTCCCCCCTACCTCCTGTTTCCTCTGAGAGTATCATCTAGGATCAATAGAAGTTTTTAATCTGTTTCCAAAGAATAATTCAACTTCTAAGGAAAAAAATTACTAATTCTAGATTTTTAACATTCCAGAATAGTTCTAGCAATCTTCAAAGACAGCTAACAGATCCCCAAAACACAACTCATGAAACAGATATTTTTAATTTAAGCCTGAAAAACAAAGTCCTGCTTAGAACTCTTTGGTGGTTGGGGGTGGGGGGAGGTGATTCTATCGCCAGCCCCAGAAACCCAAAAATCTCAAAGATTTTGCATTCCCTGCCATTGGCTCCAATTCTCTATTCTCCTTTGAATTATCTGTTCTTTAAAGAATTGAACGAACAATGTCAAAGACAGGAGCATGGAGCCAAAGCGTGACCCAGTCCTAGTTTATCAGCTTGTTTTTCTCTATCTGTGACGTTAACATTACAAGATGAGGGGTGGGGTGGTCATCCTCACATCTGTGTCACGGGGCTCCTGGGAGACTAATTAGATATTGTCTTTGCCTGTGTGGAAAGTGAAGAAAGTCACTGGATAGATGTCGGCTCAGAAGCCCTTCAACAGGACTGGAAGTGGCCCCTATAGCCACGAGGTGGCAGAGAGCACCCCGGGGAATAATGGGAGTATTTTGAAACCTCAAGGCCTGCTCCCAGGGACATAAGTCTTTCAACAAAACTCCACCTCCCAATTCTTCCCAAACAGTTCTGCCAACTGGGGACCAAATATTCAAACATGTCAGCCCATGCCTAATATTCCCATTCAGACCACAACAGAATCCTTCTCACCATCAAAGACTAACCAGCTGACAAAGCTACCTCTCTGCCTACAACCACGGAGCAAGATACAGAGTGCCTTCCCCAGAAGAAGCAGCCTGTCAGTCTCCACTTCTGTGTTTTCACATCCTAGAGGTCTCCTCCATCATGCTATACCTCCACAGGCTGGGCCCACATTTCGTACAGAGCACCACGGAGCTATCCTTCGACCTTCTTTACTCTCTGAAATGTGGCTTCTTTACAAAGAAGGCAGTGGTCCAATGGTACCAGTTTTCGGGGTAGGAAGCAATAACGCCAGAGCCTCTCAATTCTTCTCCTTAATATCTGTGAATAAGATTCCATCTGCACACTTGCCAGTTTGTCATAGATCTCCATACAAAGAAACTTGCCTTCCCCCCATTTAAACTCTCCCAAGAACACCAGGAACAGGTGACCAGAGCCTACCCCTAGACCCCCTCATGAGGAACCTGATCCTTTTCCTGCACCTCCCTTCCTAGATGGTGACACCCCTTTACCTTACAGATCTCTGTGCTAGGTCTAAGCCCAAAGGCAGGCATGAGACTCAAGTCCATGTGTTCAGAGCAGGACTCTGTGAGAAGAGCCAAATTTCAAAACAAAGCAAAAGAGAACACAGAACACTCACATTCACTGTTAATACCTTCCCTCATCACTCTTCCTGATTATTGTTTATTTTTCAGTATTTCTCAGCAACACACATGCTTTTGTTTCCGCTCTGTTTCCCGTCACTCGTCTACAGACAGCTTAAGTGAGTGAAACAGAGGGAAGACTGCCATCTTATGTGGTTATCATGGCTGCCCTCGTTTCTCCTAGACTCAGTCTGGAAGTTTGAGGAAGGGAAGCCTTAGACGCCCACTCTGCCCAAAATATGTTCATTACCTTGATTGTGTTCTTATTTGTGACCCATACATGCTTATGCATATTTTGAGGTATAGAATAATTCAATATAAGTATACCATGGACAAAGGCCACATGGGGTAATTGGGCACATTCGTTTCCTGGGACAATGACCTCTTCTCTGTGCTAAGCACTGTGGTGATGTGAATGAGAATTTCCCCACAGGCTCTGGCATTTGAACACTGGGTCCTCAGCTGACGGCACTATTTGGGAAGGTGGAGCCTTCTGGAGGAAGTACATCCCTGTAGGCAGGCTCTGGGTATGAAGTTTTACCCCACTTCCTGCCCTGGCCCTCTGCCTGCCCTTTGCCGCCCCACCATGACTGACTTTTACCCTCAGGAACCCTTTTAAGTTGCTTTGGGTAGTGGTATTTCACCACAGCAAGAGAAAAGTAATATAACATTGACACTCTCTTCTTATCCTTGTAAATTAAAGCTACCTTACCGTATAGAGCACTATAAGTGGTTCTTCTAACTACATGTAAATTAGTACAGCCGTTCTGGAAAACAATATGGAGGCTCCTCAGAAAACTGAAAACAGATCTACCATATGATCCAGCCTTCCATTGCTGAGGATACATCCAAGGAAAATGAAGCCATTACACAAAATATTTTTTGGAAAACAATGTATGGGACAGCTATGTCGGCAGTCTCCATTTGGTCTGTGGCTGCTTATTTAAGAACACCCCCCTCCTTAAGCCATTATAAAACCTTATCAATATGTAGAATGCAAACAGAAGTCACAGCTACACCCTGCCTTGTCACCCAGTCCAACATTCAAGAAAATATAGAGACTATCAAGGGCTGTTTGACTAAATCCTCATTTTGTTTTTCCTAAAAATGTATGCATAATTGGACATTAATAAGGAAAAGAAAAAAAAAGCGCAATCAAACACACTTTGTATGAAAACCCTCTGGAAACTGATTGTGGATGCGGGACACGGTGGTGGCGCAGGTCATGGCGGCACACGCCTGTAACCCCAGCCCTTGGAGAATTTAGACAGGACAGCAGGGGTTCGGCCTGGGCTATCTGAGAGTCTGTCTCAAAGCAAGCTAGCTCATGGATGGATATGTGAAAGGAAACCGTAGTGGGAGCTGAAATATAGAGCAAGGGCTGAAGAGATGGATCAGCAGGTAGGAACACTTGCTGAGCCCGAGGAGGACTCCTACTTAGCTCCGAGCGCCTGCAGGGCAGCTCCTGTCCCCAACTCCAGGGACTCACTGCCCTCTTGTAGCCTAAGCAGACTACTGTTTCCGTGGTGTGCATACACTCATGCAGGCTCACCCACATCCACATAAGTGAAAAAAATTGAAAAAAAAAACAGAAAAAAATCTTGAGATTTACAGAGTATAATTCGTAAGGACAAGCTGACATATCGCACTTCCCCGGCTTTACAATGTTTTTCCTATGGAAATCCTGTTAAAAGGAGAAAGGCAAATTAGAGTGACTGTATTTTCATATCACACAGTCAACTAGGGAACTTATGTGTAAAATGCCCAGAGAGTCCTCAAAACTCAACAGTTTAAAAAAGCCGAGTTAGAAAATGTGCTTGAATTGGAATACTTACTTCACTGAAGATTCCAAGGACTTCTCTCTGCCTCTCTGTCTTTGTTTCTGTCTGTCTGTCTGTCTATCTGTCTCTCTCTCTCTCTCTCTCTCTCTCTCACACACACACACACACACACACACACACACATTGGTGTATCCTATTCATGATGGTTTGAGTGAGAAATGTCCCCAACAGGCTCTGGTGTTTGAACACTTGGTCCCCAACTGGTATTTGGGGAGACTGTGGACCTTTTAGGAGGTGTGACCTTGATGGAGGAAGTAACTCATTTAGGGTGGTCTTTAAGGGTTTATCGCCTTGGTGGGTGGGGATAGTTAATGTGTAGGGGAGCTATGAAGGATTAGCCTGAGTATGGCTTTGGTGATCTTAATGTGAATGCCAGCTGGGTGAAGCCACACATGGGTAACAGTAACTCTTATTCCCCTGGTTTCAGTTGTTGTCAGGGAGGCTTACTGCATCTGCCTGCTAACCTAGGCCTAGTCCTGGTAGCTTCTGGTCTCCATACAGTCTACTCTAGGCCTAGAATGTTTTCAGTTTCTGAGACTTACTGATGAGTAAGCTCACCTTTTCTTGTTCTTTCTGAGTTCATAGTTGGCTGGTTCAACTCAGCTGTTCTGGCTCAAACTCCTCTCCCAGCTCACTTATTCAATCTGGCTATTCTCTCAGCCTTTGAGTTGCTGTTTGGCCTCAAACTAACTCCAACAATCTTTTCTAACCTTCTGGCTCCTTCTCATTCTCTGACTCATTTGGTCTTCTCCTGTGTTTTTTCTCTGCAACCTGTCTCCCTATAACTATCCTGGTAAAATTGCTTCTCTCTCTCTCTCTCTCTCTTTCTCTCTCATTGCCCTTTAAATAGCTTCCCTTTCCTTTCTCTTCTTGTGAGAGTTGGGCATATTCTATTTTGTCAAATCTTTCTCTGATTTGTGACCTGTTCTGCCAGTCAGTTAGGCATCACTTTCAAACATGGGTGTTTTCTTCTACAAACTATCTTTACCTTCATCGTTTGGCATCAAAGGCATGTACCACCACACCTGGACATAAGCTTTTTTTTTTTTTACTTGATGCTTGCTCTATAGCTGGCTGGTCTTGAACTCAGATCTGCTTGCCTCTATCTCCTGAATTAAAGATGTGTTTGTATTCCAGCTGGATCACACAGACCTAGAAGGTCTTTGGATGCCATCTCTTGCCAGAGCAGCCATGTTCTGAATTAGAATTCCTCTGCACACATGTGAGGGACTGATACAGAGTACTACACATACAGACGGCACTAAGAGCTGTGGAATCTAAACAGGTCTGTAGATGGTGCCCGGGCCCACTTCCTGGTTGACTTTGTTCTGTAATTACTCACAGCATTGACAGAGTTGAGGGCTCAGGGAAATTCCCTGCACATTTCTTTGCCATTATCTCTGAGTCTATAATTAAAAAAAAAAAAAGTCTTTAAAATAGCCAACCTCACCGCGTTGGCCATATGTAAGAAAGCATTTACACGCCACCTGGCAAGAGAGCACAAAACACCATGTATGGTGACACCAGGCTAGCTCATCTCTTTCCCTTCAAATTAGAGTGCACTCAAGCCATTTTATGTGATGACTTTCACAGTTACTGACTAATCCAGTGGCCTCCAAAGGAAAAAAAAACCCAAACATCCCAGGAACAAAAGGGGCTTTGTCGTTCTGTAAAATCCCTGGAGTTTCCCAAGTCCTCCCTCCCCCAGTGTTAAGTAAACTGAGTCACCTCACCTGCCTCAAGACCTGGGGAATAGCTGCATGCTCAAAAGATAAGGGGAGTGGCTCAGGAGAAACCAGCTGCTCCAAGAACTGCCCCTAATTCTAATGAACTTATTTCTTACTGTGCAAGTACAGAGCGGGCCTTCCGGGGGGAGGGGTCCTCTCGCTGGGCCTTGTCTTTCTTAGTGCTGCCTGCCTCACTCCACCTTCAGTCCAAGTCTGCTCTGGACTAGCCCAGCTGCAGAATGGGGCAGGGCACCCAACAGAAGCGGTGCTTTCTCAGCCACCTCTGGAGAGTCGCTTCCTTTAGTCCCAGTCAGGTAGCTCGTCCTGGAGTGAGTGGGCTGGGAAAAGTCATTTAGCTGAATGGACTCGGTGTCTTGGTAACCTTTCCCATGAGGGGAGAATCTCTTGTGAAAGGGGGGGGGAGGTGCCTTGTCAGGCATCACAGAGTTTGCAGGAATGTGGGACCATGTGGAAAGTTCTGTGTGAACTGCCCCCCCCTTCCATTTTCAGGGCCTACGGAGAACTGTAACTTTCTGACATGCAGAAAGAACTTGAAATCTGCCTCTGGTTGGAAACTGCTCACCCAGCAGTTGCTGTCCTACTCAGTGTTTCTGTTATGCTTCTTGTTATGTATTTTCCTGATAACCACTCATTGCAAGTAACAGTTCTTCATTGTAAGTCATTCAGGCCTAAACTCTTTCCATCCACTTCTGAAAGATGGACTGATTAGCCAATAGAGCCAAAAGAGGGGAAAAGCCTTCCCACCAGCCCCCGCCAAAGCAGTGTGCAGAATACCCATAACTTCCAGAATGCAGATTTTCTTATCGTTCTTCCCAGCAGCCAGGAAAATACCAGAGCTAGCAAGCAAGGAACTCAGCAGAACCCTGGGAAAGTCGACCCATTTGTGCACCTTTTTCTTGGCTCTGCCCTCTGCTCACCCACGATGGCACAGGTGGGTCATAAAAGTCTTAGTCATTGTGCCCGGAATAGGAAGACAATCCTCAAAAGGTTTGCCAGCTCCTTCTCGAAAACACGTTGCTGAAAACAAAGCCATTTACTCCCCTCTGAGGTTGCATCTAAGTGCCATGCCAAACTGCCACCCTTTCCCAGATCACCCCATAAAATCCTCCTTTTATACCCACAGAGCTTTTCCTAAGTGCTCCCATCTGTCCCTGGCGTGGGCTTTCTAGAACCCTTGCCCATGGCATCTGCATGTGTCTGGTTTTGTCTGAGAGCTCTTCTCCAAGCTACTTGGAGATAATTCCAGCTACTTCTTCAGATATGCTCCTGAAGAGCCAAACTCTGCCATCGCCTATGCACCTTTCTAGGTGAAAAACAGCAAATGCTGAGCTCTTGTCAGAGGTCTAATCCCAAATCAGCAGCTAAGTTATCTCCACCCTCCACCGCATCCACCACTGAAAGCTGATGCCTTCATGCATGTGTGTGCTAGTGTAATCTCTAGCCAAAGGTCTACTTATTGATAGAGACCAGACTACGTATTCATCCTCATGGATTTTCACCAGTGAATACAGTGAGGTTATAACATACTAGATGATACCACAATCTTCTATTTGTCTCCGTCAACTCTCCTGTTTATTCATAAGTGTGATCCAGGTGAGGCAATATGCATTCTGTTCTATTGCATCTGCCGTTGAGGTTCAGGTTTTGGTAACTAAACCCAGAGCTTCCTGGCCCAGATGCCTACCCGCAAGTGCCAGCCCTTTGCCTTTTTCATTGTCATCAATTCTTTAGGGCTTGCTCACAGCAGCCCCAGCTTTAGAAATGCTGAGCAAAATGTCAAGAGAATGATCCCAGTTCACACAATCACATTTTAATTCCACTTCCTAAGTTACAGAATGTTAAAAAAAAAATAGCCGTAATTGTTTTCTTTAAAGAAATAATTCAATATTGCCTTTTAAAATATAGGAATCACTCAATTGTTATGCTAATTTTTAAAGGGGCTCAGAAGTCAAGGGTCAGAGAAGGGACAACAAAGCAGCCATAGTCTGAAAGAAGAAACAAGCTTTCAGACACCTACCGCGCCTATTGTCACATGGATTCTCCAAAGACTAGTTTTGCAGTCTGGTTTAACAAGATTCTGTTTTCGTACCTTTAACAGATTCCTGGAATGAGTCTCAAAGCAGTTGCTGTGGTCCATGAACAAAAGAGCCCAAAGCACAGGCCCCTGGCCACCTGGACATAGGCACCAGGGTCTGATGTCGCTTGCTTCTGATGGCTGTGCATTGCCCTCTGGTAACCGACCCACATGCTTAGAGTCAGAACGAAGGGAGGCCAAGATGTAACCTGTTGAACATTTAAATAATCTGTTGGAGGGAATGTTTTTTTCACCTGGAGAATGCTGAGGACTGAACCCTTGGACAGTAATTTGCAGATGCAATGAATCTGCTGGGTTTCCATTACTTCATAGAATCATCAAATGGTTTGAGGTGGTGCTATGTGTGCTATGTCCAGAGTAATGTTTTAAAATTGATTGTTATTACATGCACTCTTCATTCATTCATTCATTCGCTGGAGAATGTTTGCTTGTGGCATAGCACCTATGAGGAAGTTGGAGGACAACCTGCAGAAGTCAGTTCCTTTCCACCATGTCAGTTCTAAGGCTGGAACTCAGACCAATCAGGTTTGGCAGCAAGTCCCTTAACCCACTGATCCATCTCCCCAGCCAGCACCCAAGGGATTTAAAAACACTTTCCTGCAGACTTCATCTGTTAACACTCAGCAATTTTTACACATTGGTGAAATAAACTCACTACTGAAAGGTCATTATGAGCTACACATACTACACATAGTCACAGGGTTCTACGCTACTTTTCAATTATGCTGTTTTTCAATTATGGTGGTTCATGTGTGTAGGGGTGCATGTGTGCAGGGGGTGCATGTGTGTGCAGCACCTACAGAGATTGGAAGAGAGACTTGGATTCCGGAAGTAGGTGGAGCCTGCAAACCTGGAGCCTCTGAGAGGACAGTAAGCACTCTTGACCCCTGAGCAGTCTCTCGGGGTCCTCTCTGCTATGTTGATGCGAGCGCATTTTGTGGAATGTTAAATCCTGACGGGGACACTTGTCTCATCAGATATTTATCACTCTTCTATGGTGAAAACATTCAGAATCCTTCCGGCTCTTCGGCAAGGCACAGCGCACGATCATCATTTATGGTATGTGCAATGGAGCATCCAATCTTCCTCTCCCGTTCTAACTGTGACCAGGCAACTGTGATCGAGTGTTTGGCGAGATCCTTTCGCCCGTCTCTCCTGCCTCTGGTGGCCATCAGTCTAGTGTCAGCACTTTTTTTTTAATGCTGGGGCAGGGTTTGAACCCAGGGCCTTGGGCTTGCACAGTCCACTGAGTTGTATCCACAGTCCTCAACTTTCTTGAGATCAGCTTCTTCAGCTGCCTATGGCATTTGCACTCTGTGCCTCACTTATCACATTTATCAGAATGTCCTCCGGCCCCATCCACCTCGCTGCGATTGACAGAACTGCATGTATGCTTATGGCTGAATAAGCATTGTGTCCACATACCACATTTTCCGTATTGGTTCATTGTTGAGCATTCAGCTACTGACAACTTTAGATTTGAATAGCTGACCGAAAGCTCAGTAAGTAAAGACCTCATTTAGAACTACTTTTGATTCCTTAAGCCTTTATGACTCCGTCTTGAAACTCCATCAATCACATACAGCATAGCTATAAAACCTTCCACCCTCCAGATTGCAATTTTCCAGGGAACTATATGAAGTGTCATTCTCTCATGATCACCTCCAACACCTCAACTCCCACAGAACCAAAACAGAATTAATCTCCCCTCAGCACTTTCTTCTCGGCTCTATTCCCATCCTATCAAGGCACCTTTGTTTAGACTTCCATGTCAGCTTTACCCACTATCCCTTTTTCCACTAAAAAAGATCTAAGTAACTGTCAGCTACTATTGCTCTTGGTTCAAGTATGTATTACTTCAACACACAAGTCCCCAAAGGAATGTCTTACACACTTGTCTCTTTTATCCTTTCCAGTGGTTTGTTGGCTCTGCTCTTACATGATGCATAGCCATCTAAAACTCTTTCTTGGGGCTGGAGAGATGGCTCAGCAGTTAAGAGTACTGATAGATCATCTCCAGAGGACCCGTTTCAGTTTCCAGCACCCACAGGTTTGCTCACAGCTATAGCTCCAGCTGCTGAACCTCCAAGGCCACACACTGTACACGTACAGACTGACGAAATACCCATGCAGAGGAATAAATACATTAAAACCTTCCTTGATTTTTCATTCCCAGGCCCCAAACAAGTGTGAGCCAGAACTTGCCAAGACTCATCCACATACCGCTTTGCTTGTACACACTCTCAGCTAACTCCAGCAAAATATACAACAAACTTTCCTGGTAGCCCTGAGGTCTCCTCCCCAGCTTTGCTCCCTCCCACCTAGCATTCCCTTTTCTTTTTCTTCATTTTTCCCCTTGCATCTGAGTCCAGACATCAAATATTGGTTTTTGGAGGCTCAGCTCAGTTTTGTTTCTGCCTTGGGAACCCCATGGTCTTCCTACGCAGTCCGTTTCTCTTTGATTCATTCTTTATCTTACCTTTGCAATTTTTGTTTGTCGCAATCTATCCTGCATTGCTTTATATTCTCTCAAAAATACCTACCAGTAGGTCTTAAACCTCTGATTTCTCCTTATCTTTGAGGCTCTCCCCTGCTCCTTCCACCAGGCTGAGAACATTCCGTTTAGAATATGCTCTCTCTTGCCTGGCTAGCCTGGCCTCCGTTGCGTCACTTCCTCTGACAAGCCTTGTCTTAACTCTTCAAGGGGTTGCTGGTTCTAACTCTCAGCTCAGCTCTTCAAGCTTAAATAAACAATTGTGGACTGTGCCTGCCCAAACCTGATCCATTCTCCCTGACTTTTCTATATAACAGCTTATGTGGTATATGGTACCCAGAACTGTAGTGAGTTTTACTAGATTAAGATAAATTTCCCCGTAACCTGTTTTTACCTTCGATTGGCCTAATAATCAGATGTGGAACACCTGGAAATATTCATCACAATAAAACCAATCAGCAACAACTTGAATTCTCAAATCCAAGAAGGAATAAATAGACTGTGCTGTATCTATACAACTCAGCTATTTAAAATTGCATAAGTTGATGCTAAAATAAACCTGAAAATTCTTTCTTGTTAACTAAAGGTTAGATATAAAATATACATGTAATATATATATATATATATATATATATATATATATACAGAGAGAGAGAGAGCAATATTATATAAAAAATGAAACATAAAATTTTCCAAGAAGAAAAATTAAATACCCCAAAATGTAAACAATAGTATCCAGATGTTAGAGAAGTATCTCTTCTTTTCTAATTGGTTTCTGCCTCTCCCTTCTGTAATCAGTGTGCTATTTATTGTTTAAAGGCAAGCACATTTTAAACCATCATTCTTAGCTCAAGTTGTCTTTTTTTCATTCAAGTGTCTTTCAGGTTTTCATTTATATCAGAATTTTGTATTTCAGATTCTTTAGAATCTGTTCATTTACTCTAGCCCTCCATTATATCAAAGTTGTCTGAAATTCAGGGCTGTTAGCTGACTCAGCATCATTCAAATAAAGGCAAAACCTTTCTTCCAGAATAAAGAAAAAAAATGGGTGGGGGTGGGGAGGAGGACATTCATAAGGAGCGGGAAACGAGGCCAGCAATCTGCAACCACCAGCCTGTCACCTGGCTGCTAACTCCAGATGGCAGTGGCTGTCACTCTTCACTCAAAGGAATATTCTTTGTTTTTATTATCATTTGGGAAAGAAACAATAAAAACTCAGATTTCCCCCATCTTCCATCTCTGCTATTCTGACCCACTTTCCTCTTTCTCTTGTTCTCTTTTCCAAAAATAGACTACAAAGCACTTAGAGTCTTTCAGAGTCAAGCACAAGGCTTAACAGTCCACTCTGGCTCCCCAGACTGATGTGAACCCTTGCAGTGCGCTCTGATTTTCTCTGGGGAATGTTTCATCCTTGAAATGCAAATGGGATGCTCAGGGCAGCAGTTCAAGACATTTCCATCACCAGGTTCACAGTGCAGTGCTTAGTTCTGTAATTAGAGCATTGCTGTTAGCAAAATGAATCTCTTTGCTTCCCCCTTCATGTTTTCTCCTCCTTCTCCTCTTCCTCCTTTTCCCTCTGCCCCTCCCCTTCCTACTCTTCATCTTCTCCTCCCTTTCTTCCTTTTCCTCCTCTGCTTTCTCCTCCTACCTCCTCCTCCTCTTTCTCTTTCTTTCTGTGCCCCTTCCTCTCTACTTTCTGCCATGTATGTTACTGTTTGAAGGCCTGTAGAGTCTGAATGAGAGTGGTCCCCATAGGTGCATATGTTTGAATACTTGACCCCCAGTTGGTGGAACTGTTTGAGAAGGGTTAGGAAGTGTGGCTTTTTCGTAGGAGGTGAGTTGATAGGAGTAAGTTTTAATCTTTCAAAAGCCCATGTCATTTCTACTGTGCTCTTTGCCTCCTGCTTGTGTATCAAGACATGAGCTCTCGGCTGGTGCTCTAGTGTGCTATGGCCATGCCTTGGTTTTGTCATCATACACTCTAACCCTCTGGAACCAGAGTCTCAATTAAACTCTTAGTCATAGAGACCTAACATTAGAAAAGCAACAAAGATGGGTCATCTGGATGCATCACTATTCTTTTGAGCATAAAGATGACAGCCCATTCCTAGAGGACCTAGGTCTTACCTATTACTATTACTACTGTTTGCCTAGCGTTTCTTTTCTTTTGCTTATGCTGTCTGCCTCAATTTCTAGTGAACACACCTAGTCAATTAAAGAGAGACTTAACCCTGTAATAAATATATAAGTATGGATCCCAAACCCAGGCACTTTCTTTATTACTAACTGAATAGCTCATAGAAGGTGCCTTGATCATTGGTGCCATCATTTCCTGGTTTATAAGGTGGATATGAATGCTCGTTTCCTCAGGGGGCTATTTGGAGGAGGAAAAGTAAATTAATATAAAGTTGTTTAATGATTTTAGCATTTCCAACTCATATTTTTAATAACTTCTCAAAAAGAATTTGAAGATATTTACGATAGTAAATTGATAAACAGAGAACTGTTTGATAGATATAGTGATAGATAAATGATAGATGTTCAATATGTAGACATACAGATAAACCATAGGTAAACAGATGATAGATGGTAGGTAGCCAGATAGACAGATGATAGATAGATAGACAACAGATATAGAAAGATAGATAAAAAGAAAGAAAGAAAGAAAGATAGATAGATAGATAGATAGATAGATAGATAGATAGATAGATAGATAGATAGATAGATAGATAGAAGATAGCTGATAGACAAATGATAGCTGGTCAAATGTAGATAGATGGATAGATAGGCAGATAGACAAACAGATAGATAAATGGTAGGTAGATAGATAATAGATGGTAAAGAGGTAGACAGCTATCTGTAGCAATACATACATATCTGGGCTAATATTGATGACTTTATTCTTTGTAACATGCACACATGATGAAGCCAGTTCTTAACAAACTACTTTATCATAAAGCTGAAGGGGAGACAAAGTATTGAATAGAAAAAGTGTTCGTTAAAAAAAAAACAAAAGAAATAACACAAAACCAAAATCAGTAGCTTAGAGAAAGTTGAGAAATTGGGCTATCCCTTCCCACCGTCTTTGTTGTAAGCAAAGGCCTGGGCCCATCTACCCTCAGAGAAGTAAAAGGTACTGTGACAAAGAGAGAAAAACATGCTCTGCTCAGATCCCATTCTAGACAAGTTTCTTCCTGGGGTCTGGAGGGTTCTGGGGAGCGGAGAGCCTACAAATGTTAGCACTTAACCATCTCCCCAGCTTTCCCAACCACAGGTCACATTCTCTGGGGTGGTCCCCAGACAAGACCAGTGCAAGGGCCTACAGTTCAGTGGGCTTCTTGGTTTCCAATTCCTCCAGTAGGCTCCTTCCATGCAGCCCCATTCCCTTCTCACTGTGTAAGCTTTCCATGGCCTGCTTCCAGCCCTGTCTTAGTGCCATTTCCCTGAAAACCAAGCCCAGCGTAGAATCCTCCATCCAGATTTTACCAGGCCCATATTAAGATTCCTCACCCATCCTAGCTCATGCAGAAAAATCCCCCCAAAAGAAGTTTTTACCACTTTGTCTTATAAACATATGAAGTTTGCTCTGATTCTGTCACGGAGCTGTCCTTGGTCTGTGCTGCTGCCCATGACATACAATGGCAGGGCTGCCACCAGGGACCACATTGGTGTTCGTGGCCCCATGTAGTCCCAGAGGCCATGTTGATGTCCTTGGCCTCTGCTGCACCAAGGGCTATCGTAGTGTCCAAGGTCTATACTGCCACTGGAGAGCTTGCTGAGGTCCCTGGCATAGGCTGTCACCTGATCCAATGCGGAAGTTTAAGGTCTGACTCTAAAGGATGAGGAAGCCATTTTTGTAGTGCTGCAGACTGCTTTCGTGTTGTTTGGTTTGAGGTTACTGAAAGCGTATACTCGGCTTCACTTTAACCCTTGGCTTTACGCTCTTGGAAGAAGAATATAAAGCAGGTTTCTGTGACAAGCCTCCTGCCATATTTGTCCTTGTAGGTAGGAAGAACTTGCCAGTGATGGTTACATCAACGGTTCCCAACCTATGGGTCCTAACCCCAAAAGCCAAATGCCTTTTCACAGGGGATACATAGCAGATGTTTACATTATAATTCATAACAGTAGCAAACTGCAGTTATAAAGTAGCAACAGGAATTATTTAACGGCTGAGGGTAATCGCATGAGGGACCTTATTAGAGGATCCCAGCGTGAGGAAGGCGGAGAACCACTGCACGGGAATTTTGTCTTGAGTGGCGGTGAGTTCCCACACCCCATCATTCTCTTTCCCACACTGACCTGTGATCCTCACTACTGACCAGTCTGAGGACTGGCACAGGGGCCCCACAGCTAAGCGCAGACTTTCAGACAACAGTGGCTCATAGGACACGAGCCACCACGAGCCCCTGTGGATCTTGAAGCCTTGTGATCGTAAAGAACACAAAGAGCATATGCTGTGGCCATATGTTACTTTCTGTAGAAGACACACCTTTTCCCAACCGCCTTTTCTTAGGAAAGTAAGTTCTTGTCATCCTGAAGAACTTCTTCTAAACAGAAAACACCTTTACCAAGCTTTGAGGAAGGAAAACAGTGAGGCCTAGTAAGGACACTAAAACAACCAGTTCAACCAATGCGCACCTCTGCATCAGTTGTGTTTATTTGGCCAGTGGACCAACTGATTTTTCCACCGTGACATCTTCCTGTGAGACAGTCTCCAGGCATTAGAGGTCACTTAAGAGCCTCTGTCCAGGGCTGCTGTAGCAGACTCATCCTCTGAGGGCAAATGCCTTGTGTGCTTCCTTCGTCACAGAATCCACAGGACTCCCGGGCGGACTACAGGAAGGCTCTCAGGTGAGCACAGAGGACAAGACCAGCCAAAGGACAGAAAGTTGACAGGACTCACTTCTCAGTGACTCGTGGCTAGCTTCATTTCCTTTTAACAGATTCTTGAAAATAATGAGAAGCACGTAAGAGTCTACTTTTGTAAAAACAAACAAACAAAAATTTCGAAGTATGTTAAGGTTTTATTCTTTTCTAATTGACTCAGAGAAACAGTCCCTCTGTTGTTAGAACTTTCCATCTGTACACCCACACACTGCAGCACTCCCTTCCCCCTCCTGACCCGTGACTTTCCCGTAGAATAGCACCAAGTCATACCCGAGCTATACCAGTTTCAGCCAGGCTTACAGTGGGGCTGGTAGTCATGGTCATCTACCTAATGATGTAATTGTTAGTATTTAGGCAGCCTGCTTCTGGGTTGCCTAGCAACCTATGATGCCATCATGTGTCGTCTGCCAGGTAGCCACACCTGGCAAGCATGGTTCGATTGCTCCATAAAAGGATCAACCCACCAACCCGCCACTCTGTCGCTCTCTAGCACTCAAACTTACTTCCTTTCTCCTGCTCTTCCCCTGTCTCTGTCTGGGCACATCCTCCACCCACCATGTCTTTCTCTCCCTCTCCTTCTCTCTCTTGCCTGCCCTGCCCAGAGACCGTCTCTGTGACCTCCTCCCCATTCCCTTGATAAAACCTCCCACGTGGAACCATCCCATGGCTGATTTATGAACCCGACATGCAATTCTGTTGCACAATCCTAATAGTAATGCTTATGAAGAAGTTATTTCCCAGGTAGAGGGTGCTATGTTTCAAGTATCATCAAGTGCTGTTTCCAGTGTGACAAGGCCAGTTTGTTGTTCAAGAACTCATAAAAAGTGGTGCTGCTGGACCCAGGCAATTACTTTATAGGCACAAAATGATTTACGTGCTGAAGGAGTAAGTTTTTCAGCTGGACTTTATGGAAAGACTCCCTAGTGCTATGGCCATGGTGGGTTTTGAACTACAGAACACACTTTGGCATGGAAGCAGCAGTTGGGATCCTACAGGGAAACAGAGGAAGGAGGAGATGTGCACCGATCTGTTTGCATAGGTACTTGAGATAGAAGGGGTGAAAAATCTGGGTCCCAAGGTGTGGGTCTGGTCGGACAAGTCTGAAACCCATGTGACAGATCAGCAGGCCAGAAACTGAGCCAGGAGTTTAGGCTTGCAATCCATGGGTGTGTCTCATCCTTTCTTAGGGAATAATCTTGGGATGTGTTCTTCAGCCTCTTGAGCTGATTGGATGAGGCCCACCCACACGCAAAGGCATTTTCATTTTAATTCAGCTCAACTGACCATAAGTATTAACCAGTGCTGAATGCTTTTGGGAGCATTCCTACATTAGCTTCTGGAACAAACATGCAGAAATAACCACTCTGTGGCTTCCCAGGGCTTCCTCTGTGCTGGATGTTTGTTGGGTTAGAAGCAAAAGATCCATTTTATTACCGTGTCATGGATAGGGCAAACACTAATAATTAGACCTTTAAAGAGCCTGGAAGACTCTTGCATGGTTCCAGATCTAAGAATACCTCTGACACCTGTTTTTTCCTTGTGAGACTTTGATGTTATATAAACTACGGTATTAAAAATACTGAACCTAGAAAACCCTGTTTTTCTTTTTTAATGTGTTGCTTTCTTCTGAACTTAATGTTCTACTTCCTCCTACCCCTGGACCAAGCCTCCTTCTAGGATGCAGGCCATCAGAGCATTTCATCCCATAGACCACCATGATAGGTTCAAAAAAGAATTAGTGGGTGACGCAAATCAGACTAATGAGGCCCTGCCTCAGATTCTCATGGGCCCAGCTGAGAGGGATGATCTGTCTTATGTGACAATATGGCCAACAGAAAGGCTCCTGGACTTGTTAGTGACTGCAGAGTGCAGCAGGATGGACCTGACTGGGAGACAGCTGATCCCAGGTGCACTGGACAGGAGCCAGGGTTTGAGGGACAGAGTGCCATTCTTCCTGAAGCTCTGTAGCCAGCATTCCCTAGGTCTAAACCAGTTTGAATGATGTCCCTGTAAGTGGCCAGTAATGCTTCTGACTCTATCAGGTGCCAGCTGTCTGCCTCACATTTAAGATGCGATCACAGTGAGATTGTTCTAGAAGGAACTGGAAACAGCATGCTCTCTGCCTTAGCCCTGGGCTTTTTGCAGTCAGCAACATCCCAGTGTGCATGGGGACACGTCGTGGTGGCATCCCAGGTCACACCATTCTCCTGCTGAGCAATGACACACGCTTGGGTACACGAGCATACGCACAACGCAGGAGGCCTCGGACCCCACAGAGGACTGCGTCTCTCTTATAGGCGCTCCCTTCTACAGTAGACTCCACATGAAAAAGAGACAATTTCCACGCATCACACATGACTCTGGAATCGGGACAAGGGAGAATGAAGCCTAGGGGGGATGAGGAAGAGGGAGAAGGTAAGAGAAAACCTGTGTTCGCTTTCTGCTCTGGGTCCAGTACCTCCCACACGCATCCCATTGGCTGTCACTATGTTGCATGAAGATCGAGAAAGCGTTTCTATTAAGCAATCGCCATCTTCATTTTAATCAACAAGAAAAACAATTCTCTAGACGTGAACTCAGTTTTGCAAAGTGATTTCATACGTAGAATGAACTTTAGGCTCTCTCATACCTCTGTGTGTCTCCTGTCTTTGAAAATCTCATACAGGAGATGAAAACAGGACTCAAGTTACCAGCTCTGCACCATCTCCAATGGTCCCCAGGGCCTCTACTTGCCAATGAGGGAGTTCAAAAAGGCATGGCAGGTTTGGTGGGAAATCTGTGCTGTCTAAGGGCTCTGCTCAGACCCCAGATCTCTGCAAAAGGAACGCAACACATAAACTTCCTGGAAAAGGGGCCTGCAGAGTCCCTTGGAACCGAAGTACTGTGCAGAACGGGAGAGACGTTATAGATGCTAGACAAATGTTTATTGGCTAGATAAACAAATAAATTAAATAAATAATAACAGCAGATAAGCCCGACTATTTATAGGAAGGATAATGGGAGCTAAATGGGCTTAATCTCCTGGTTTGACTTCTCCTTGCAACAAACGTCCCCTCCAACTTCGGCCCTAGATCGTGTTCTTTGTGCTGGGGCCTCGGTGATGGCTCCCTGGAAGATTGCCTGGAGAGATATGGAATATGCATTATCCACATTCCACCTCTGCTCTTCATATCAGAAGAGAGGATGTGAACGGCTTTGAAAATCACTGGGGGAAAATGAGTGGGCGTGGAAGGAAATGCTGACCAAAGATCAAGGTCAAATAGACTCTCTTGCCATTCAAGTGGTGACATCTAGAGCCTTGTTAAAACAGAGGTTTTGTTTGTTGCTGCAGTTTGCAGTTCTGAGGAGTGCGTTTCAGGATGGAATTCCCTAAGGATACAGGGCAGAAAAGGCAAGCCCAGGAACTTACGGACCGGAAATCGACAGGCGTTTCTGGAGTCCACCCCCTTTGTCTCCAGAGGGCTAAGCACTGTACTTTTCGTCAAAGCGATGTGCTCTTACCCACCCAACTTCACTTAGGGAAATGTTGGCTCCAGTTATGTTGGGTCGGACAAATATCCCACATTATAGGGGGATTGGTTCAAAGGGCACGTGACAATCCAAGCCAATCAGCTCGAACCTTGTTGAGCATCTTTACTTTCTAGTCGTATCTGAATCTGAAGAGTTAGATGGCTTGAGCTTTTCATGCTTAAATGAAACCCTAGAACCAAGCTAATGGAAGGGGGAGATCGAGGTGCAGTCGAAACGGAGCCACAGCTGAGACCGCGCATTCGGCTGGGGCTCTCCCTTGAGCAAACAGCCTCTTCTCTCTACTTACACCAAGTGAACTTGAGGTTTTAGTCAGAGGTAACTCAGAGTCCCGACAAATACAGGCCTTTTACATTCTCCTTCTCACCCGATGTTCTTAACAAGAAAGGAGAAAGTAGTACTCAGATCTTAGATATAAGAAAGTCAGGGGGCTGGAATGAGGGCTCAAGAGTCCAGCGTGTTTGCAGCTCTGGCAGAGTCAGTCTGTTCCCAGCACCCAGATCAGGAGGCTCACTGGTGCCTCATCTCCAGCTCCAGAGGATCTGATGCCCTCTTCTGGGCCTCTATGGGCACTACACCCACACGCATAAATACAAGTCTTTTTAAAAACTCAGGGCTAGGGAGGGAGGGTGGGATTGAGAGGGAAAGAGGGAGGTGGCTTCAGCTGGGATACAAAGTAACTAAATTGTAATTAATATAAAATATTTTAAAATACTATTAAAAAGCTCAGGGCTAGTGAATATAGAAAAGTTTTAATGTCGTTAACTTTTCAAAGTCTGTGTACAAATTGTCAGGAACTGTTAAAAATAATGGTATATCCTGAAGCTGAAGCTGGATAACTTCATGTGTGGATTTCTTCAGTGTGTGTGTGTGTGTGTTTGTCTGTCTGTCTGTGTGTTTTCAGTGTCAACAGAAGTATGGAATAATCCAACAGAGATTGGATTCTAGAATCACATTGTCTGCCACAAATTCCAACCCAGCCTTATACTAACTATGCGTAACTTGACCTTTTAACCTTTAAGCTTGAACAAATTAGTCTGTGCCTTAGTTTCCTCGTCTGAACACTGGAATGAGGGGGAAGGCAGCGTTTGCCTCGTGGGACTGTTGAGTTAGCTGGCGTGTGTATGCGAGGTGCTTACAGAGTGGTTGTTGTTAGCACATGTGCCAGCCAAATGTACCCCAGATCATGTAAATGTAGCTACTTTTAGACTATCTTTATGCTCCCCTAGGATACATAATGAAGGGCTGGAGAAATGGCTCGTTGGTTAAGAGCACCTGCTGCTTTTGCGGGGGTCCTGAGTTGGGCTCATGGCTCATAACCATCTATAACTCCAGCCCCAGGGGCTCTGACACCGTCTCCCGGCCTCTGCAAGGTAAGCTCTGCACCTACATTCATTCCCATGCCCACCCTACCCCCAAGTCACATGAGCATAATTACAAATTACATAAATATTTGTACTGAAAAGCATGCCTGCCAATGACTGCTCACCCCAGCACTGAGTCCCTCAGTACTCATTTTTAAGACATTGCTTATTTATTCTTTGCAACCCTTTTGTATATAACATATCTTGGTCCTATCCACCTCCAACCCACTCTCCTTCCTGTTTCACCAACAACCTCCCCATATGTCCCTCTTCCCCTTCCTACTCTCTCTTTTCTCTCTCTCTCTCTCTCTCTCTCTTGCTTTTATTTTTTATTTATTATAATTTATTCACTTTGTATCCAAGCTGTGGCCCCCACCCTCATCCCTTCCCAATCCCACCTTCCTTCCCTGTTCTCCTCCTATACCACTCCCCCAGTCCACTGATAGGGGAGGTCTTCCTCCCCTTCCATCTGACCCTAGTCTATCAGGTCTCATCAGGATTGTCTGCATTGTCTTCCTCTGTGGCCTGGTAAGGCTACACCCCCCAGGGGGAGGTGATCAAAGAGTCAGCCACTCAGAAACAGCCTCTGTTCCACTTACTAGGGCACCCTCTTGGAGACTGAACTGCTAATACTCTGAGCAGGAGTTCTAGGTTATCTCCATGTATGATCCTTGGTTGAGGTGTCAGTCTCAGAAAAGACCCCTGTGCCCAGATTTTTTGGTTCTGCTGCTCTCCTTATGGAGCTCTTGTCCCCTCCAGGTCTTTCTATCTCCCCCTTCTTTCATAAGATTCCCTGCTATATCTACATGTAGAAAAATGCAAATAGATGCATACTTATCACCCTGCACAAAACTGAAGTTCAAGTGGATCAAAGACCTCAACATAAAACCAGACACACTAAATCTGTTAGAAGTAGGGAAGAGCCTTGAACTCATTGGCACAGGAGACAACTTCCTGAACAGAACACCAACAGCACAGGCTCCAAGAGCAACAATCAATAAATAGGACGTCATGAAACTGAAAAGCTTCTGTAAAGCAAAAGACACTGTCATCAAAACAAAACGACAGCCTACAGACTGGGAAAGGATCTTCACCAACCCTATATCCGACAGAGGGTTAATATCCAGAATACATAAAGAACTTAAGAAATTAAACAACAACAAATGAAGTAATCCAATTAGAAATGGGGTACAGAGCTAAACAGAGAATTCCCAATAGAGGAACATCAAATGTCAGAGAAACACTTAAAGAAATGCTCAAAGTCTTTAGTCATCAGGGAGATACAAATCAAAACTACCCTGAGATTCCATTTTATACCCATCAGAATGGCTAAGATCAAAAACTCAGGTGGCAACACATACTGGAGAGGATGTGGAGAAAGGGGAACCCTCCTCCACTGCTGGTGGGAGTGCAAACTTGTACAATCACTTTGGAAATCAATCTGGCGCTTTCTCGGAAAATTAGGAATACTGCTTCCTCAAGACCCAGCTATACCACTCCTCGGCATATATCCAACATATGCTCAAGTACATAATAAGGACATTTGCTCACCCATGTTCTCCTTTCTCTTTTTAACTGCTGGGTCTACTCCGCGCTGCCAGCTGGAGCACTGACTTGGTCTTGTGCCAGTGCCCACAGCTGCAGCGAGTTCACAGGGACGGCACCTGTGTCCTGAAGTCCTCCTTCCACCCCTCAGGCTCTGACATCTCCTTACACCTTACGTCCCTCTGAACTTGGGGTGAGGGTATAAATGCAGTCACGCGTTCTTATCAGTTTGCTCAATCGTGAGTTTCTACGCTAACAACTGCCCACTTTGGACAGTTCTCTCTGGCCAAGGCTGGAAGGAGAAGCAATCTAACTTAGCTCACTAACATCATCATCTTCTTCGGACATCACATAGACATCTAGAGCAGCAAAAAAACGCCCCAAGCCCCAAGGAGAAACCATTTCAAGACACTTGTCATTGCATCCATGGGCAGGAGTGGCTACAGGGAGCAGTGACAGGGAGCCTTGCCATCAGCCTGGGTAATTTCGAATCCTCCAGTAACTGTCACCCAGGTGCACTGTGCCATTGTCCTGGCCCACACACGTCTATGACTTTCATTCTACCCAGACACACAGCTCAGCTCGTGTGTCTAGTGCTCCTCCTACTTGCTTTTTGAAAGCCAAATGGAAGTTGTTGTATGTGGGGGAGAGAGCGTGGAGTAGGGGTTTCAACGTGCAAGCATGAGCACCCAAGTTTAGACCTCCTGGAACCTGCCTCAAAAGCAGGGTATGGTGGTGGGCACCTGTGAGCCCAGCTCTGGGGAGCAGATGAGGGAGAGTCCCAGGGCTTTACTGGCCAGCCTGCCTCGGGGGGGGGGGGAGGGAAGGAAATGGAGCTCCGGTTTCCATGGGAGACCCTGCATAAAAAAAGGAGGTGGAATGTGATACAGGAAGACACCTTCAGTTCTTATACACACACACACACACACACAAATCCAAGTGGGCATCTGTCACAAAACACCCATCTAGCCTCTGTCACCCTCATTATCAGCACCCACGACAGGGCCTCCCTCTTGAGAAAGGCACTGAGCTTGCACCACCAAGACCCTGCTGCAGTGCAGGAGAGAGGCCCCGACCTTCTTCTTCTCATATGAAACAGCCAGGAGCTGAGTAGTCTCTGACCAGAACAGCAAAGGCCCCTGGCAAAAGGGAGATGCTGGAGCTCAGGAGAGAACAGCAAAACGCTTCCTGTCACAGCGTCAAGAAATCGCCTCATCTGTGAACCCCTGTGAGAGTTCTAGCTGGCCGGACACTCCTCTCATTGTTCCGGCTTCCCTGGGTTGGTCTTCGAGCCACAAGGGATCAAGTTAAGGAGGTGTTTTTTTTTTTGTTTTGTTTTGTTTTGTTTTCGCCAGGGAACATTGCAGATATCTAATAGAAGCCAACTGTCGTGAGATAGATCAGCAACCTGAACCATGGTGCAAAACCATTGTACAAAACTCTAATTAACATCATTTAGCTTAGCTAAAAGTGTGTTGTCTTTCGTGTAAACAGGACACAACAGGTTCTGTATTACCATCCACAAAAACAAAGATCCAAACTCTTTTTCTGATTTTGCTCCATCATGGTTTGCCTCAGGGTCCAAGATGGCTGCTAGTTCTCCAACCTTAACTTCCATTTTAGCTAGTGGAAAGGACACAAGCCAGAAGGACAATGAAGAGTGCATTTTTATTTTACAGATTGTTCAGAAGGCTTCCTGTCCCTAAGATCTCTTAGCCTTTCCTTTATCCATAGGGAAGGCTGGTACAGTCATGAATAGAGTCCTATGGACCCTACAGTGGATTAGCTCTCTCTCTTTCCTCATCTACAACTCAGAATTGGTTTAACATTATAAAAGAAAGCCAACATGATCCTACTTTTCTTGAACTACTACGTTATCTCCTTGATATTAACACCAATATCTTTGATGGTATCATGGTGGTGTTCTTCCATTGCCCTTTCCACCCGGAAACCAGGGGAGAAGCATTTCTAGAACATAAGTCTCTGTGACTTCCTCAAGCTTTCAGGCCAAGATTTGCTGTAGAAAAGGTGATCGCTTTGTTTCTAAACTGGGGGTGGTCAGTGAGAGACCAAAAGACTCAGTGGATATTAAAGTTTAAGGTCTAAACTAGATGGGTGGAGGAGGGAAAAGCTCACCTTCCTGCATTCTTTCCCTGCTCACTGGAGTTAGAGTTGCTAGGAAACTGGCCCATCCTCCTCGGGAGGGATACTAGTTGATTGACAGGTTTGGGGACCTCCCTATAGCCAATCAATTCAAAATGTAGCTTTCGCTTGCCAGGCAGGGAACACCCCCTGACCTGGGCATGCTGGGAAGGACGGAATCTTTAAATGGGCCAACTAGCCTGAACACGTGGTTCTTGGCTCACGCAGCCTTGGCTGTGAGGACTGGGGACCTAAGGTGCAGCTTGTAACTTTTAATAAACAAAAACCTCATGTATATACATCGGAGTCTATGGTTCCTGGTCTTTTGGGGTTTGTGCACCAGGCATAACAGTCAGGGCCCAGCTCCTTCTAGCCCTCTGTGTCCCTCTTGACTTAAATCTGACACTAGTGAGATAGCTCAGGCTGTAAAGGCTCAGGCCACCACTCACAATCTGAGCTTGATCTTCAGGACCCACAAGAAAAACAAAGAGAACCAACTCCTGCAGGTTCTCACCACATGCATATCATGGAATGAACAATCTCTCTCTCCTCTCTCTCAAATATACACACAATAGATAGATAGATAAACAGATATTTCTAACATAGAGCATGAACCACTATCAGTAGTTTGTGTCTTATAGGCTTCCTCTGCGTGAAAAACGGAGGTAGACTGCTATTTTTGCCTCTTTAAGAATAACTAGAAAAGTCTCTCAACAAATATTTATTGATAAATTACTCATTTTCTCAGGTAAGTTTCCTCAGCAATTATGGTATTGAAAAAAAAGAAAGTGGGGGGGGGGGCGGAGATGAGAGAGAAGAGGAAAGAGAAAGAGGTGGGCAAGCCAGTGGACAACCAGAGCTTGAAGCAGATGGCCCCTGAGTGTGTACTTGGGAACCCATGGCCTTCACAGAGAAAATGGAGACAAGCCCCTCCCCTAATTTTTATGTATCCCCGATCCCTCTGGGAAGCTATTCTGTGTGAGTAACTGCTGGTGTGCATTCAGGCAGGGAGCAGGTGGTAATCTAACCAGCCTAGTTAATAGCCATTAACAGCACTTAAAACCCCACTAAGCCAAAGACATTCCAGCTACACACATGAGAGCCAGGATCAGGGGAGTCCTCCCGGGAACAGTAGCCACAGGAGGTCAGCACCAAAAGTGACACCATGTCCTGCCCGGCTCTGTGCGCTAGGTCCTGTGCCATCCAGCGTGGCAGATGAAAACATTACTGAGACCTGAAGATGCCAAGGAGCCTATGGGGCAGGATACAGAGCTGGCTGTGTCACATGATGAGAAATAAATGAGAAATGAGCTTAGGTCTGTGAATGGTGGGACAGAGGAGTGAATGGTGGGCCGGAGTGAATGGTGGTCTGTTTCAAAGTGGAGCCTTTTCATTCTTTCTCAGTTAATACATAACATAATTGGCTTCATTGCAGCATTTTGACATGCGTGTGTCACTTTCTTTTAATTCATTCCCCTCTCCTCTGACCTCTGCCTTGTGCCCCTCAGCTGGCTCTTCCTTTCCGCCAGGTTAGTCTCTAGTTCTGCTTTCATGACAGGTGTAAGGAGAATACACGGGAAGGCTAAAGGTTTTGTTTCTTTATTTGCTTGTTTTTGTTTTTTAGAAGCAACAGAGCCATGGTCAAAAATAGATCCACGTCTGGGAAAAAACAAATGGGCCTTCACTAGCAACGAACACATTTTATCGACCTCTTTAGAATTAATTTCCTTTGGCGTAAAGAGAATAACAGAGCCAAGCACATGTCCAGGCCACTCCACAGCTGTGTAATTTACAATGCAACACCAAGTTTATGAAATCAGCCCAAACTCTGTGACATCTGAAGGGTTCAAAAGGAGACCCACGCATATGACTCAAGTCAGGGTCTGTGCTGTGTCACATGCTTTACAATGGGAAGTTGCTCTGAGGTCCCTGGGAACAGAGAGGAAGCCCAGAAAAAGGGCAGAGAAGCAAATCTGTGTTCTCTCCCTTGACAGGACCAACAGAATGGTCAAGAGGAGGAGAAGCACAGAAAGGGATTCCAAGCAGAAAGAGCAGGAGGACGTTCATTCATCAGACTGCTCTCTTCTGTTAAGATTGCTTCCTGTGTCCTTTCCTGGATCCCCATCCAAGATCATTTCCAGAGCTGTGCAGAACACCGGTGCTGGGGGTCACAGCAGAGAGAGCGGCATTCCTTCCGCATCCTCCCTTCTCTTGTGTTGACAATTAAAAATATGGTCTCTGTGGGCTGAAAAGCAAGCTTCTTAGATGCTTGACAAGGACAAGCCCTAGAGAAGGGAGCTACTTGTCACCACCTCAAGAAGCCCATCCCAGACAGCACTGAGTAATTTGTCAGAGAGCATGAGTGCAAGGAGAGTAACAGCGTGCACTGAGGCTGAGCAGCAAGGCCATTGTATTTGAAAGAAAGCTCTTTAAACAATTAAAACAAACAAACAAAATCATTAGCCCCGATAGGGTAAAATATTTTATCCTTGTGGGAAAATAAAAGGACCCCGGTGTCCCTAAGCATCACAACATATTTTGAATAAAGGAAAAATAAAATAAATGGACCATGGTTAGAAGAGAAGCAGGT
Source organism: Pachyuromys duprasi (assembly GCA_028658305.1). Taxonomy (NCBI): domain Eukaryota; kingdom Metazoa; phylum Chordata; class Mammalia; order Rodentia; family Muridae; genus Pachyuromys; species Pachyuromys duprasi. Next base: position 46,707,951 of record CM053743.1, on the reverse strand, counting down.
AGGAAGCAACAGGAAATGAAGTACTAGACAGGGTGGCTGAGATGCATCTTATACTAGAGCAACAGGTTTAAGGACAGAAACTCTAAAGTTCTGCAGAAGAAAGAACTCAGACAAAAGTGAAGGCTAGGGGAGTGAAGGAGAGAGCGCACATTATTCAACAGAGAACTAATATCTGAAGTGTGCGTGTCCTCAGTTATAAGGGGCCCATATTTCAACAGCTAAATGAGCAAAAGCTTTAAAGATATAATTTTCAGAATCACAAATGTCAACAAGCAGATGGTAAAATATCAATAAGAAGATGGTGAACTTTATTAATAATAAAAATGCATACGAACAGCCATATATCTATTTTGCCCATCCATTTGTCAAAAAGATAGGAATATTAATGATTTTCAATATTGAAGGCTCTACGGAGAAACAACATTTTAGAGTCTTTTGTGAGTGGGGATGGGCACCAGTGACGTCAGCGTTATCATAACTTTAAATGTGCCTATGCTTTAGCAATCACATTGCTACCAACTTACTTACCTAAACACGCCTGTATCCAGAACATGCAAAGTGTGCTTTTGGCAGCATTGTAACAATGAAAACTAGAAAAAAAAAAACACTAAATGTCCATGAAATCAGGGGGAAATGTTAAGCATTAGTTAGTTGATAGAAACACGTGAAAAATTGTACACTATTTGTAAAGAAGTCAATTTTTTATATACCGATGTGGCAAAGTAGCCAAATGAGAGGGTAAATCAATCGATAAAGAAAAGGTAAAGTAGATAAGGCCATTAAATTAAACTATGGTAGAAGACTGGAAAGTAGCCCTTCAAAGTGTACTCTTCGCTCGGGTAAGCACTGGTTAGGGGAAATGAGCCACTTTGAGATTTCCTTTCAGCCATGTTCACGTATTCTTTGCTACAAGGAATTTTTGGAAAGTAGAAGCCGATGGAGCAGAAGAGAGACTACTTGACCCTGTTGTTGAGAAAGGCAGGAGAAGGCCGCAGTCATCACCACGTGCTCTGCTTCCTCCCTCGCTTGCTCTTCTCAGTACAGCCACCTTGTATATCTTTTTTTTTAAATAAATTTATTTATTTTTATATCAATCACAGGTTAGGTACTTTGTATCCCAGGCATAGCCCCCCTCCTTCATTCCCTCCCATCCTCCCCACCTTGTATATCTTCATGAGGCTGAGTCTCCAGACCCGTTGTGGAAGCTGGGACTACAGATTGTAATAATAGCATTATTTTTCCCCAGCTCAAATGTATCTGTTGTCTCCGTTGCTTGTGATAAAACACAAGCCAAAACAAACACGGCTCTTCTATAGAGCAGGATGAACAGATTCCCAAAAGCATTGTTAATTATTGTCATTGTTGAGTCTTAGGGTCTACTCTCTTCTCTCAGGACTAATTATAATTATGTTAATTATAGATAATATCTGCATGTAAATTATAAATTTGAGTTATCATATCAGTGTCTTGTGTGGTCATATAGACAACACATGGGGCAATCAATCATACCACAAAGGTGAAAACAAATGTTAACACTGAGCTCGGAATAGTAGCAGTTTTTAAAACTGCAAAAATAGCCCAAAGCATAATTAAACAAAAAGACTAACTAATTAATAATGGAAAGACAGAACTTCACTCACATGAATTAATTCAGGCTGATTTAGCTTAAGGGTTGAAAGATTTCATCTCACTTCGGAACGAGAGGTCCAAGCATGTTACATGAACACAGTGGCCAACACCAGAAGCACCAACAAACCAAAGGACAGGAAGGATTCCTAGAATGAGAAGGACCAAGCAATTATGTACTCATTGTCTTATTAATTAGCAGGTAGAACATCGAACCCCTAAGCCTATTATCTCTGGGAAGAAAGATTGGGTTGGGTCAGGGCAGTTGAAGGAAGGGGAGGTAAATACTTTACATTGAACTCTTTCATAGGATTTAAATTTTGTGTGCAGTGTGATTATCACTTAATTCCAACAAATCCCAATAAAAATATAGCCCCGCAGAGCTTCTGTTTGTCCACCAGTAAGTCTTTCTACTTTTTGCTTGCTCCCTGCACCGTGACCCTCAGCTCCGCCTGTGTCTCCATCCACCTCAGCCTCTGGGAATCCCAGCAGCGCCTTGATGGCATTGTTAGACCTCACCACCTCCTGCTGCAAGCTGTGGCTTAGCCAAAGGCTCAAGAAGTCTCTGCTCTCACCTTGTTGGTCACGGTGGCCTCCAGTCATGGCTGCTGATCAGAGCTTGCAGCAGAGCTGACTGGGTAACTGGCTGGCTGCATCAGGCTAGTGTTTGCGGACTGTTGTCAGGTTATATGTGACCGAGCCCAGGGCCTTGCCATGCACAGCAAGCATGCGACCACTAGTCTGTATTTCAGACCCTTATTTTTGTTTTGAGACGTGGTCTCATGAGGTGGTCCAGGCCTGCTTTGGATTTGTTCTGACGTCCAGGTGGGGCTCAAGTTTACGGTAGTGCAGCCTCAGCCTCCTGAGTAGTTAGCATTATAAGTACATTTTTCTTTTAAAGATAGAGTCATACTATGTAGCCCTGGCTGGCCTTGAACTCATGTGGATCCACCAGTCTCTGCCTCCCTACAAACCCTCATTCTTAATTAATGAAAATACTGTATTTCACTTAGAGATTAGTGAAAATAAGCATTCATATTCAAGATCATGAGCGCCCAGAACTCCACACAACCCTGGGTGAGAATTCTGACATACTCTGAATGTGTTCACAGTTCTGAATCCCATTTGTGGTAAACTGCTTAGACCTCAGCTGGGCTTGAAACTCAGACACATCCTGGAGGCTTCTGCAAGCCAGAGATGAAGATTCCACAATGTCTTATGGAAATTACAAAAGGAAAAAAAAAGGTACTACTGAGATGTGTAGGATGTGTGTGTATGCATGCGTGCATGCTTGTGAATGTTTCTCATAGGTTTTATTTATTTTTGCTTTTTAAAATTTTCTATATTTATTCATGTGGGGTGGAAAGTGTGAACTCAATTGTGAAGGTGAGAGGACATAAGGCAGGAGTCAGCTCTTTCCTTCTGATATGTGAGCTCTGTGGGTTGAATTCAAGTTGCCAGGCAGGACAACCAATGCCTTTCAAGATACCAAACTTCATAAGTTGGAAAAATTGGGATTGCTTTTATTTACTTTAGTTCTCCCAGACTTCTGGAAAATGATTGGGTGTCATAAATTAGAGATATCTGGAGTTTGGATGAAATTTCTTCCTTGAGCTGAACGGCTGCTTTGAGCTGTGTATATGATCGTAACAATTAAGGGCAGCCTGTACACTGTAAAACCTGTCTGTTTTGACGTTATTCCCATAAAGAAGGGGGGTTTCGGCTGCCACCTCCTAACTTGAGGTAGCCTGCTTTGACCAACAGCCACATGCCATGATACCAATTCAAATACCGAGATTGGGGCAGACTTCTGCCTGTTTGTTAACACCCTTTCCATCAGAATGCTGGGCCACTAGGATTTCAAATTTTTCTGACTCTCCTCAGTCTCTGCCACTCTTTGAGAAGACTCAAACCAAATGAGGTAGCCATCAGAGCTTCCCAGACAACAGCTCCACTTAGAAGAGGTAGGAAAGTATCACAGATTCCGTCCTCCCTGTATTTGTGTGGTTCAGCCTTCAAGCCGAACCCGTAGAGGGGACTAGCCATCCTTACTGTGCTAACCAAGCTTTCTGATCCCAAGAAAACATCAGCATTCAAATGGGTAGGTGCTGCATGCTGTGCGTTTCTTTCAGAGTCTGTAACCAAAACAAAGAAAACAAAACAAAAATAAAATCTAGTGTGCATACAGAAGGAGCTGGTAAAGACACAGAAGCAGCCAAAATACAGGCAGACACAGCAACCAGAAGTCAGTATCACTGAGCAGGGCATCCTCATCCAGGACACTTTATGTCATCAAAATGTTCCCAAGCGAAGTACTGACTGCAACTCAGGGGACACAAATCCAAGGGCCTGTAATAATGTGAGTGAAGTCAGTACAGTGTAAGGAAAACTGAGTAAAGCCTGACCTAAGAGCAAGAGAGCAGAGGAAGAGTGACCGTGCCCAAGATGGCCAGCTGGCTGCAGACATCCTGGAGAGTGGTTGCCTGGAAACCTTTTCTGTCTCCTTCAACTCTAAGTGGGGCCATTAACTAGATGTGCCAATAACATAGCAGCAGATGATGTGTGTTATTTCTGAGCCATGTCAATTATAATGATGACCTTCAACCCCTACTTCCCCCTCCATCAGTTGCATATGAAGGTCCAAAGTTCAAGTGCCTCAGCCAGGAGGTAGAACAAACCAGCTCTGAATGACTTTGTGGAGGAAAGTGTCACCTGCCATAGATCCCCACGTTGGACTGACATGCAGGTAGGTAGTGTGTTTCTATTTATTAGATACTGAGTCACTAGATGTCAGAGTTGATTATAGTAACTAGCATTTTCCCCAATTATTGTACCAATGACAAATAGCAACTCACACTTGACCTTGGTGTCAACAGGGTGCTAAACATTAGTGAATACTATGGGATCTCAGGCTGGAGCAATGGCTCAGCAGCCCAGAGCACTTGCTAGGTCCCCACACCTAGAGGGTGGTTCACCACCATCTACGACTCCAATTCCAGGAAAATAAAATGCCCTCTTCTGGACTCCACAGGACATTACACATACAGACAGGCAAAATACCGTACACATAAAAATAAATTAAGAAAAATCTTTAAAGACTATGAAATTCCAAAAACATTAGTCCCAGATCAATGCCACATGAGGTTTTCTATGTAAGATTTTATATATGTATAAGACATATATATGTATGTATATTATTGCTATATATCTTAATGTTCTTCTTATTTTAATGGGTGATTCAATTTTTAAAAGTCCCTGTGAACACAAAGAACCTTCAAGCCCACTTAGCTCTGTTACACCTTCTACACTCTATGGCAAGATTGGCAGGCTCTCTTTATAGTCTCTTTTTAATGTTAGAGGACAAAATGCTATGGTCGGAATCTTTGAGCTCCCCTAACCCACACCCAATTCATCTGCTGAAGCCTAATGACCAGTTGAATAGTCCTGAAAGGTAGAAAAATTTGGGGGGTGATTTGGTCATGATCTTCACCCTCATTTAAGGGCCAGTGCCTTTATAAAAGAGGCTGGAGAGATTCCGGACAATAGGAAGAAGACTATGAAGCAGCAAGTCCTTGCTGGACGTGGATTCTCTTGGTACCTTGGTCTTGGTTCCCCCAACCCCATAACTTTGAGAAACAGGTTCATGCTTCCATGCATCACTCAGCCACTGAGGTATCTGCTTATATTCCACAAAGAAGAAACTAAGATGCAGAGCCAGTGTTCATTTCAAAAGTCAATGATGTCACTCCAGCTGTTCATCTCACGTCACATCTTCATCCAGGCACAGCTTGGAGCAGTCACCTCACTCTTCACCTTCCGTTTCCTAGCACTCAGGCTCCTCCAGGCCCCCACCCGAACCTAACATGCAACACCCACCAGCTGCACCTGCCACTTTGTGTCCATGGATCTCCCAATTCTTTGCTCAAGATCCATGTACCATGTGTGACTGAGTGGGCTCTGTCACTGTAGCCCCACCAATATCTAAGTGGCTGTATGAGAATAATAAAGTCATTTGTGGACATTAAAGTTTGAATTTCAAATGTTATATGAACTTTATTTTCCTTTTGGTTGCTTTAAACAGTTTAAACATGAAAAACCATTTTCTTTTCCATTCCTTTTATGTGCCTGAGTGTTTACCTGCATGCTTGCATTCCACCATGGGCAGGCCTCATGTCCTCAGAAGCCAGAAGAGGCCATCAGATCCTTTTGAACTGGAGTTACAGATGACTGAGGGTCATCATCTGGGCACTGGGAACCAAACCTAGGTCCTGTACAAGAGCAGCAAGCGTTCTTAACCACTGACCCATCTCTCTAGACCCTGTTTTTAAAGCATTCTTAATTTGTAACCCAAATAAAATTATTTGGTTTGTCAGACTTGGCCCGTGTGCTAGACTATGAATCAATGCCTGGCCGTGTGACCTAATTCTAATTGTGACCAATGAGAACTTCAGTAATGCTTTCTGGTAGAGTTCTCCGGGTAATTCTTTCCAACTTTAAGGCAGCTCTGTGAGGAAACTGTTCCTTCTGATGTCGTCCTTGTATAATGTCGCCTTGGGCCACGAGAGGCAAGCTTTGTCGCCTAGGATGGTGGAGAAGCAGGAAAGGGCAAAGATGTTTGGTCCTTGTTTTGATTGTTAGGTTACCAGAAACCACTTGACTCCAGACTTCTCAGTGGCGGCGGCGGTGGTGGTGAAATGTCCTCATCATTTACATTGCACGCAGCTCAGCATTTTGCATGAGTGCCAATAAGGAGAACTGTGTCTGCCTGAACATAGGAGGTAAAAGACTGCGTGGCATACAAGAAATTTTAAAACAACGACAAAAACAACTGGACATTCACCTGCTTTTTATTATCACTGCAGCAGCCATTTCAAACCACCACAGTGACCAAACATCCGCCCACGGCTGAGCCAACCATTCCCACCATGCCTCAGAACCCATCAGAGCCAACTTCATAAGTACTTAGGTAACGTGTTGAACAACCCATGATCCTATCTGCCATAGCGAGTAGCGACATAATTAATCGCGTGCTGGCTTGAGAAAAAGAAGAGCGTTCTTGGCTTTTAGCCACCGGACTTTTCCTACCCACAATGCACTCTTAGGCCCCACCTACAGCAGTCACCGCTGCTGTGACCTGCGTAGCTTTATGTTGCTTCTGAAGAGCTGACCAGGTGTGTCACTGCAGCCCAGAGAAAGGATTCACAGTGAGCAAAACAGAAGAGACAAAATAAACGTAAGATAGCCCAGCTGAACTGACCTTTACAGTGACCGTATCTCGGACAGAATGACCCGCGAGGCACATGCACTGTGGCAGTACATGGGCTGCTGGGAGGGAGTACAGCTCCTTTAGGGAGTACCCGCCTCCCACCAGCTCTGCTCTGGAACCCCAAACAGGTAGTCTGGGTGGTGACACAGCGGGCCCTCGAGCCACTTTATAAAGGCCGCATGTTCAACGATCATTGGTTTACATGTCAAGCATGGGTTTCTAGCAAGGCTCTTTCTCAGACACAGTCACATGAGCAACACAGATACTCCCCAAATAGTATAGACACTGACAGTTAAGCCGGTGTGTACACATGTACACACATCCATGCTCAGCTATGTGTCTATTAATTCCAGGGATACATTGTGGTGATTGCCATAACTAATCCATCCTTGTGCAAACATACAGACTGTACCTAGACAAAGAAAGATGATCATGACCATTGACTTCTTGAACCTTGAACCCTGGTTGCCTGATTTAAAGTGGTAGGAGCAGGCGTGCCTCTCTGACAGACACGTTGCAGGGACCAGGGGAGATGTTGCCAGCTCAGTTCCCATCACTGAAGAGCTCAAACGATTTTTCACCTCTCACCCACTTCTTCCTCCCCCCTCTTCCTTCCATTCTGTTTTCATTCACTGCTAGGCAACCACGTACAATGATCTGGGTGAGACCTGAGGACTGCTCATGCTTTACCTGGATTAAGTGGTCAAGAGAGCCAAAGAGCTTGTGTGTGGCCCAGCCAACCAGGAGCAAGAAATAGTGTGTTAGCCCACAGGTGGGAACCTGCTTCCTCTCTGTTCCTCCCCACAGGCTGCCATGCTCCTCCCTGCTCAGATGCCCAACCTACAGCAAAGAGGCTGCATTGGATGGGCACAGTCTACAGCACACTGCTCTCATACATAGGTCCTAATCTCCCTCCAGATGGGTGCCATGGATGTGTACTTCCATGAATCGGGGCAGGGGAAGGAAGTCTTGTTTGGGGAGACCAGGGCAGCTTTCCCCAGAAGAATGACTGAAAATCAAGCTTGATGTCAGCCACTGCTGTCCATCAGCAGGAGGAGACACGGGTGGGTGGGACCTCTTACCCTGAGGCCATGTATCCCAGAGGAAGATGTGAAGGGATTTAGAAGGCATGTCTCCAACTCAAGCAGTGAAAGGAATGTGACAAGAGAAAAAGAGCAAAGTAGGATGGGAAGCAATAAGAAGAGAGAGCCAGGGCATTTGTGTACAGGGTCTTAAAGCCAACCTAGGGTGGACCCTCATTCATCTTCAAGGATTCTCTCTCTCTCGTTGGATGTATTTGTCTTGTGTGTCTGTGTGCGCATGTGTCTTCCTGCTCATGTGTGTGTGCATGGCTGTTTGCAGATCCATTTGTAGCTAAATGTGTGAGCTTATGTGTCTGTACGTTTGTATCCATACAACAGGGCACCACACCGGGTAAAGCCATCGCTCGCCTCCCTGTCCTCTCTCCCCCTCCCTCCTTTCTACTTCAGAGCACACTTACACAGTTGCTGTATTTTCCTATTACTTCATGAACTAAAATGAAAAATAGGTTAAATAATGGTCCAGGAATGATGAACTTGAAACCTGCAGGCCACATGCAGCCAAGGATAGCAGGGAAGAATCGACTTAACTACAGCATCTTCGGCAGGGTGGAGGGTGGGGTCCTTGGGCTCGTGTGTGCGCATGTACCTGTGTTGTGGTGTGTGTGTGTGTATGTGGTTTTGCTTTGTAACTTGATGGAGCATTTCTCCAGTGTGAATTCTGCAGATAACAACACTCAGTGTAAGAAGGCTGGACACGCCTGAGAACTGAGGAAAACATCTGACCTTAAACAGAACCTGCAGGCTGTGGCAGCTTTGCCTTTTCCAGAGCGCTGTTCCATCTGAGAGTTTTGCTCCTTGTAGAAGTTTTGCTTAAAAGAGACAGAGCCCAAATAAATGAATATATAAATAATAAGCAAACAACAAAAACTAATAATCAAAACTAGAACTGAGGGAGAAAGATTCTCTGATGATTCTGCTCTTGGGCCTCCTGAAGGGCAAGGATTATTTTCATCTGACACAGCCTCAGTGCCTTCTGTTTGTCTGAGCCTCACTGTCCTTTCAGACCTTTAAAACCACTTCAGATTGTTTAGTGGATGCGGATAAAACATAATTGAAACCCTACAGCAAAGTAATTCCAAATGGAGGTAATGGGTCTAGGTTCATGAGCTGAAGCAGAACCCTCCCAGGAAAGGAGACAGTAGGGTTTGAGACAGACATTACTGCACAAGGGATGCCTCCAAGAAAACCAGCTTGTGATCCTCTTCACGGACTGTTTGACATTCTGAAGCAGTAAGCGTAGGGGACCACTGGGAGAAGGTGGCTGCCGGGACGTATTTGTTTCCCACTGAGACCATCTCCCTGAGCTCCGAGTCATCTGTCCCATGAGCACCAATGCTATTTCCTCATGGCCAAAGTGTCTGAGAAGGTGATGAGTGACAGCCACACATTCAGAACTAGAAATTGCCTCCATCTATCTGTCTGCAGCCACAGCAAAAGCTTGTTGTGTGTCTCAGCTGGGGGAGGCTCATCCAAGATTGCCAAGATTGCCTTACGCAGGCCAGAGAAAGCTGGGAGAGGGGCTATTCCTCGGCAGAACCTTTTCCTATGAAGAACTTAAGCGGGAATGTTTGTTCTCATGTGCAAGACGAGGGTAGCCATTAAAGTGTAAGAGAAAGAGCATGGAGCTATGGACACCAAAACTGGGAGGACTGAAGACTTTACTGTAAGAATGAAATGATGAGCTTGCTGTTGGGACGAGAGGGTGGCACTCCAGCTCTGGAGTCTGTCTTTCAAAGCCCTGACTCCCGGCTGGAGCAGGGAAGAAATGACACCCCCTAAAGGCAGCTCAGCGCCCCGTGTGGGAGGCTGATACAGGAAGGGGCCCTGGAGGAGACAGCGGTCTCCGGCTAGCATGGCTTCACAGCAAAGCAGCAGCGTCGGTTCCTGCTGCCACAGATACCCACGCTGTGACATCACGCAGATGCCCGGATGGCTGTGAGGCTGTTTACCCCAAGCCATCGATTTACACGCAAACTCTCACCCTTCCAACCCTCCATTCATACATTATCTTTTCTCTGCTCTCCTAAATTACCACCTTCTGCCTCATCGCCTCATCCAAGATTCATTCAAGGTCCTAAAGTCTTTGCCATACAAAGTCTAACATGGTGTTTTCCACATGGGCCTTCCACAAATATTTGCAGGATGGTCTGGCCTAGAGAGATTATTCATGGCAGTTACGAGACATGACATGACTGTTCAGTCAGCTGCACATATGTGCTCTGAGGGGAAAAGGACAATAAAGATGGGTAAGTGTTATGACTCAGCTACACAGCACAGCCTCAGCACAGCCTCACAAGAGAAGCCCTGGCCAGAGAATGGCATGACATCAAAGGCGAGCTTTCACCCAGCTCCGAATCTCACCTATGAGCTCGGCGACCCGGCATGAACATCCTACCTCAAACACACAGAAATCAGGCCTCAGTGAGATGGTTCCTTCTGGAACAACTGGGACACAGTTGTAAAGGCATTTCTGGACATATGGATGGAAAGAACGGTTGTGACTTAGTTGAAATATTCCATCAAGCCTATTATCCCTACCATCTTGAGTGATGCTTATAATACGAAAAGAAGGAAGAAGGGAGGAAAGGAGGGGGTAGGACAAAATTTAGCTGAGAAATTATCACAGTCACTACTTCAGGTCTGGGGGCCATTGTCCAGCGGGCAGCAAGGAGCTGCCTCGCATTCTGCGAGCTTTTAAGACAGCTTTGATGCGCCACGTGAACAGACTCCTCAAAGATGAGGGACCTGGAAAGCCAGGCACTCAAATTCTGAACAGCTCTGGAGAGGCCAGAAGAAGCCCGCCTTGATGTCTACCTGGGCTGGGACCTTCCGTGATGACAGGAGCAGTGCAAAAGAGCTGAGCCTGGAGCGAAGCCACCGGGCAAGCAGGACAGACTTCCTGAGGCGGAAGAGAGGGACAGAGGAGGGGAGCTTCCAGCGTCTCAAAACTTCGTCTGCTTTCACGCAGTATTTTCCCCTTCATTTAAACACCCATTTCTTTTCAAAGGAAACCTAATTTAAACAATGTGTTATTGTAATTAAATAAAGAACTCAGCGATACAAACACCAACATTCTTGTCTGAAATTAAATCTTTCCTGGCTCCTAGGCCTGCCAGGGAATTAATAATAATAAAAAAAAATCAGCAGGGCCTTCAAACTAAACTTTCACAAAGCTAGAGAAAAGTGATCAGGACTTTATGGTAAGGATGCGCTGCAGAAGATCTGCACGGATGGGACTTCATTGACATCAGGCAGAGACATTTCTGAGACGTCTCGGGCTCCTCCTTCACAGTGACGGTGCATGGCAGTATCACATTCCCCGAAGATGGTATCATGCTGGTCTGCAAATCCCAACAGGCAGTAAATGACACGTGATTTTTTTTCTGGGCTCTTCGGTTGCATTTATTCACTGCTGCTGTGTTAGTCCAGCCACTGACAACCAAAAGGACAGACTGAGGGTTTTTCTCCCAAAAAGATATGAAATTTTAAAAGCTGTACAGAATGAATGCACTTGGAACAAACTGAACAATGGTGGACATGTCAACAGCCAAGAGGTCTGTAACTCCTGAGAGAGGATGGACAGACTGACTTCTGTGCACCAGGACATGTCTGTGTTATTTTCTGGGTTATGGCAATAGCTGAATAAATACCGAGACATTTGCTATAGGCTCAACAAGGGCACAGAATCCACACTTGTGTCTGTTCCCAATTATGTTTAAGAATCTGATGGGTCTACCACAGACAGAACCACCACCCAAATTCTGTCAGCTGGAGGCGGAGGAGATGCAGGCAGAAAAAGAAAGACGCCAAGGAAGCAAAGGGCTGCACGGATAAGCACGGACCCATTTCCTCCACCTGGTGGCCACTGTCCTCTGGCCCACAGAAGGCTGTGTCACTGCTGACCCTAACACGTGGTACACCCTCATTTTATTTCAGCTCAGTGCTAAAGCTTTAAGGCACTGAGAAATACCACTAATAAGACAAAGGTCCTGTACAATCACCCCTCATTCTTCAGAGGACTTCTCATGTCCTGCAGAACCTACAGGGTCAGGGAGAACATGACAAGCACAGTGCCTCTTGCCTGTGGTACCAACAGTCATGCCCAGGGAGATACTCCAAGGTCACGACCAAGCCTCTTACGTGTGGCATCAGCAGGGTTACCCCATGGAAATAATCCAAGGTCATGAGCAAAATATTCACACAAGACATCTGTCAAGAATAGCATGGGGAGGTCAGACAAGGGCAGATAGAGTAAGTGGCTCAGAGGAGACAAATATCTAACGGGAGCTAGACAAAGTCCGAGTGCTGTGTACCAGAACATGTGTTCTGTCACCATATTCAACTGCAAAGCAACGTCCAGTCATGACGGGAACAGCAGCAGGAAACAGTAACATCTAGGAAGCATCTAATACGTTATGCCTCTTACAGCATACCTTAACAGAGACACAGCTACATCTCCTTTGGCAGCTGAGAAAAATCAGAGTGGAAAAGAGGCTGAGTAAATTTCCCAAGGTCACCTTGCTGTCAAGCTGAAGAGCCAAGAACCAAACTCAGACAGTTTGGCTCCACAGTCAGCAAGCCAGCAGGCTTTTTAGGACCTGCTGCCCCACAAGAGCCTTGTCTTTGCATCACTCACAGGCTACTTTGAGGCTCAGAAACTACCCTACACACAGTAGCAGGATCAGCTTCAAAGAAGGCAGCCTTCCATCTTGAGTACGGAATCGCCTGTGATCCCCAGCATGGAAGATCCCAGAACTCTACATACCAACAACACTGAGGACCACAAACCCAGAACATTTCTTTCCTAAGCCTCCATTGGTAGGAGACACCCTATGTTTCTCTCTGGGCCTCACGTAACAGGATGTAACTCCCTTCTTACATCTGGTCAGTTACATTCATAACATCTGGTCAGTTTCAGACTTAGAGTAAGTCTTAACTAGCAATGCTTTCATTGGAAGGTCAAATGGAAGAGTATTTTCAGCCATTTATTTCAAAGGGAAAGTTGGACACAAAAGAGAAACCATCTCATAAAATGTTTCATTAGAAAAGCATTTCAAGCATGGTAAATGTTCACATTTTGAACACCCAATCTGAACAAATGACATTTTTCAAACAGAGTGATTAAAGGGGTCCTCTTACCATCAGAGGAGGTAAGAAAGACCCCGGGATTGTTCTTCCTGTGGGCAGAGCCAGGAACCATCTGACCTACCCAAGGTCAGATATTCCTCTAAGTGCCGTAGTTAGGATCTGGAATGTTCCCCATGAGTCCACGTCTTTTTTCCTTGTTTGATGCTATTGAGACGGAGAATCAGCGTCATTGGGGAGAAACTGCTGGATGGTCTCTTTGCCTTTGAGCATATTCCCTTAAAATGAGGAGTGTTGCTACGTAGCAATTTCCTATGAATTCAAACATTGTACCCTGCAGAAAGGCTCATTAAGACTCAGGAAGTAAACCACTCAAGTCTCAGGAAAACCCTGAGACATAGGGGATTATTGAGGCCTCTTCCTCCCCAATGTTATATAAGCAGTGATGGCAGCTGAGGAAAGAAGCCGCCCTCCCCTCCAGCCGGTCCAGCTGCCTGGACATTATACAGAGAGCTCCAGGGATGCAGTTTTCAAGAGTCACCACTCAAGTTGGGATGAGGTTTTCAGTGATGTGACTTCTCTGGACTAATCCATGCTCCTGTAAGTAACTATAGTAGTTTGAACAAAACGTCTCCCATAGACTCCTCTGTTTGAACACTTGGTCCCAGACGGTGGTCCTAGTTACGGAGGTTCCGGAACCTTTAGGAGGTGCAGCCTTGCTGGAGGAAATGTGTCACCAAGGGTGGGCTTTTCTAGTCTGTAACATTCACCCACTTCCAGTTTACTCCATCTGCTTTCTGTGGCTGGCTGAAGATGTGATCTTCCAGCTTCTTGCTCTTGTTGCTTGCTGCCGTGCCTTCCCATGGTGATGCCCTTCACTCCCTGGCTGAAATAATCACTGAAAAGGTAATGGCAGGAAGTAAATCTAAAGGCAGAAAAAAAAAATCAAACCAAGAAAGAGAATTTGATCCATAAAGACAGGAAACTGACCATAATAATGGGCTGAGAAGCTCAAAAGGGAACTTAGAAGTATCTGCTGAATTTTTGTTTGTTTGTGTTTTTTTCCAGACAAGGTTTCTCTGTGTAGCCCTGGCTGCTCTGAAACTCACTATGTAGACCAGGCTGACTTCAGACTCAGAGATCTGCCTATCTCTGCCTCCTGAGTACTGGGAATAAAGGCACACGCCACCACCATCTGCTGTATCTGTTTAATTCATTAGCACAAAACTGTGGTAACTCTGGCTAGAATAATTCCAGTGAAAGAAAGGAAGAAGAACGAAAGCAATGGTTCTGGAAAGAAGAATGAATGGGAAGTGATATGAACTTGAAATAGAGATTATACATAACCATTTTGATTCACATAGCAAAGTACCATAATCATAACCATAAAAATGTGAGGTTTATACACAACAAAGGTGGGTTTCCTGTTCTAAAGCTTAGAAGTTCAAGAGCAAGCAACCGGCAGAGTCAGGGTGGGCCTGGAGACTGCTTTTTCATCCCTCGGGTCTTCTTGTTTCCCACTCACTGCCACACGAACACCTCTTTTAGGGCACCATCCTCATTCATGAAGGGTCCACTTCCATGACCTCGTCTCAAAAAGGCACCCTGTGCCACACTCTAAGCCGTAATGTCAGTAATTGGGTTTCAATGTGAATTTTAGAGGAGCATAAACACTGTGACCATAGCAAAGCCCCATGGGAAAGGAGTTTGTTGTTATCCAGAGAGTATAAAACATTTTTTTCTTATAGTTCTGTTTTCTAAATTTACTTGTTTACCCTATAAGGGTGTGCTCACATGTAAAGGAGTGGACCAGGGAAGGGGAAGAGAATGGAGATGTAAGGTTGAGAAAAACAAAGCTTCAAGTCCCATAAAGGGCAAAGATATCCCCAGAAGTTAGCTGACACTCTTCTGCTGCTGTCATGGAAGGAAGGCTGAGAAGCCGGGTGGGAGCCCCTCAGTTCTACCTTTTTCAGAAATCCGGAGTTCCCAGTCTTCTTGGAGGGGCCTCTCTTCAGTGAGTCACTTTAGGAAGACAGAACTAATGCTTATTTGATGGCCAGTCAGGTCTGGTTGGGAGTCCTTCTGGACAAGAGATAAATTACCGGAGAACTGAACCATGCACTTTTCATGGGCATGCACAACCCAGGGCATAGGAAGGCCGAAAACAAATGAAACAACCATCTGATGTCAACTTTGTGTTTTACAGAAGTTAAGGGACAATCAGCAAGCAGCCAATAAAAAGGCTTGAAATAGAAGTACTATATGATGAAAACAATTTGAAACTAAACCTTGAGTGCTGATCTAAAGCAACAGATGACTTATATTTCCCTACACAGCTAGAGAACTGGGAGTTGGTTTGGGATGTGAAAATAGAATCTTTAGCTTAGCCATTCTCAAATAAAATATGACTCTGACCTAAAGTTTAGACGTCATCTATGAATATAGATAGAAGCAATTTTCTATGCTGAGAGCGTTTAAAGGTCAGCTGTTGTTTGGTTGTTGAATTATGTGTTCTTACATTGTGTTATAAAAATAAGCAGGACATTTGTTTTGAGTTATCAAAGAATCTGAGTCTTGGCTTGTATCTGTGATATGTAATGTCTCTCATTCATGTTACTCTCTTAAACATTTTCTAAATCCACATTAACTTGTTCAAGCAAGTTGCACCACTTGCCAAAAACAAATGGAGATGCTTCAGTAAGGAAACTCTGTGATGGAAGTACCTCTGGGTTTGGGGTAGGGGCTGAATCCAGAAAGGAAAATCCCTGGCTAGGTGCTGCTGGTAGCAGGCAATGATCCAATTCTTCTTGTTCTCAGTTGCTGTGCTAAGACACTGACCAAATGCAGCTAGGAGAAGGAAAGGGTCATTTGCCTTACAGGTCACAGCACACTGTGAGTCGAAGCCAAGGCAGGAGCTGAAGCAATGCTGCTCACTGGTTGGCTCTGTTCATTTTCTTACACTCCGACTACCACCCCAGAAATGGCAACACCTACAGTGGGCTAGGGTCTCCCACATCAATTATTAACTCAGAAAATATCCCCTAGGCTTGACATATCAGATGGTCACATGGTATTTTTTCAATGTGAGTTCCCTTTTACTAAAGTTTCTGAGTTTGTATCAAGTTGACAAAAAGCTAGCCAGTACAACTACCTTCGTAGTAACATATAAACTATTCGTGAGATCAAATTATAGCATCAGAGTTTCTAGAATTTTGGGTCTCTTTTTAATACCTAGAGTTGTATGTGTACATAAGAAGCTGATTTGTCAAGGTTTAGTGTGAGAAGTCTTGATGCTTGGCTTAGTGACTCAGGAGTGATGCTTTTAGAACATTCTTGCTGGAAATGTTCCATCCATGCAGCCTTCCAAAAGAAGCCAATTAGACCTGGCCTCGCCAAAGAATAATTGACCATGGGCCTTTGCAATACATACAGTAATATCCTGTTATCATTTATCATGTTTTTGCTCCCTAGCTTTTGAAGCATGTGTGTATGCGTGTGTGTTGGGAGCAATTCCTAGCTGCATGACTCTTAACTTGGAGGCAAGACCTAACATTCATTCTAGAAGGCCATATCATATGGGAGAGAGTTGCCTTGACACACACAGCATGGAAACCATCTGCCCTAGGGTCATCTGCAGGCTTCCTCCTGGGGTTTCCTCTGGGGAAAGCAAAAGAACCATTGGAGAGTTATCCAAGTGGCCCTGCTGGAGGTACAGGATCCAGTGTTCAAAGCTATTGTCAGCCCAAAGGAAGTGTAAAGTCTGTACAGATGATGGCTCTGCTGTCCCCACCAGGCTGTATTCCCAAACCAGCTGTACATCAAAATCACCACACAGAGACTAGGATTTACTTAATTAACCTAGAGCACAATGTTGGGCAATGATTACTCTATCCTAAACCTCCAAGCCCCCATAGCTTCCTCCCATTCAAATTTCCCCTTTGTCCTCATTCAGGTGTCCAGAGTCAGCTCCTGTATGTATCAATGAGAAGTCTCTAGAATGCATCTTTTGGTATATGTCAGAGGTGGCATTTAGAAGAATAGCATTGGAACATACTGCCTTCTGGTGTATAAGAGCAACCGGGTGAGTCAGATGCTACTGAGACTGTGTCCTGACTGCCTTATGTAGGCGTGTTAACATAATTTATCGCTAGACACGGACAATGCAGAAATACTTTCATCCTGAATCTTACCTTCAGGCCATCTAATAACTAATTCCTTTATAAGAATTCACCCCACTTCCTCCAGGATCTTTTTGCCCAGCACACCCCATGATCACATCATACTGGCTTTCTCTGTTGTTAAAAACAATATACTCTATCTTTGTACTGAAACAATACCACATTGTGTTTGTTCATGTGGTTTACACAGAGCTTAAAGAAATATATAATTTTGTAAAACAGATATTCAACCAAAAAATTATAAACTCCAATTTTAAATTACTGAAAATTCCCACTGCAATCAAGGACAAGGCAAGGCTACCCACTCTCTCCATATATCTCTTCAATATAGTTCTGGAAGTCCTTGCTAGAGCAATAAGACAACTGAAGGAGATCAAGGGGATACAAATCGAAAAGGAAGAGGTCAAAGTATCACTATTTGCAGACGATATGATAGTATACATGAGTGGCCCAAAAATTCTACCAGGGAACTCCTACAGCTGATAAACACCTTCAGCAAAGTGGCCAGATACAAAATTAACTCAAAAAAAAAATCAGTAGCCTTCTTGTATACAAAAAAACAAAAGGGCTGAGAAAGAAATTAGGGAAACAACACCCTTCACAGTTGCCACAAAAGACATAAAGTACCTTGGTGTGACCCTAACCAAGGAAGTCAAAGACTTGTATGAAAAAATTTTCAAGTCTCTGAAGAAAGAATTAGAAGAAGATATCAGAAGCTGGAAAGATCTCCCATCTCATGGCTTGGCAGGATTAACATAGTAAAAATGGCCATCTTACTAAAAGCAATCTACAGATTCAATGCAATTCCTATCAAATCACCAACACAATTCTTTACAGACCTTGAAAGAAAAATTCTCAACTTCGTATGGAATAACAAGAAACCCAGAATTGCTAAAATAATCCTCTACAATATAAGATCTTCTGGAGGTATCGCCATCCCTGATCTCAAGCTGTACTATGGAGCAACAGTAATAAAAACTGCATGGTACTGACATAGAAACAGGATGGTGGATCAATGGAGTCAAATAAAAGACCCAGAAATAAACCTACACACTTATGGACACCTGACTTTTGACAAAGATGCCAAAACCATACAATGGGAAAAAGATAGTATCTTCCACAAATGGTGCTGGTCTAACTGGATGTCTACATGTAGAAAAATGCAAATAGATCCACATTTATTACCCTGCACAAAACTAAAGTCCAAGTGGATCAAAGACCTCAACATAAAACCAGACATATTAAATTAGTTAGAAGAAAAAGTGGGGAAGAGCCTTGAACTCATTGGTACGGGAGACAACTTCCTGAACAGAACACCAACAGCACAGGCTCCAAGAGCAACAATCAATAAATGGGACCTCATAAAACTAAAAAGCTTCTATAAAGCGAAGGACACTGTCATCAAAACAAAACAGCAGCCTACAGACAGGAAAAGGATCTTCACTAACCCTATATCTATCTGACAGAGGGCTAATGTCCAGTATATATAAAGAACTACAGAAGTTAAAAAGCAACAAATCAAGTAATCCAATTTTAAAAAATAGGGAACAGAGATAAACAGAGAACTCTAGGTAGAGGAATATCGAATGGCAGAGAAACACTTAAAGAAATGTTCAACGTCATTAACCATCAGGGAAATGCAAATCAAAACGACCCTGAAATTTCACCTTCCACCCATCAGAATGGCCAAAATAAAAATTCAAGTGATAACACATGCTGGAGAGGTTGTGGAGAAAGGGGAACCCTCCTCCACTGCTGGTGGAAATGTAAACTTGTACAACCACTCTAGAAATCAATCTGGCACTTACTCAGAAAACTAGGAATAGCGCTTCCTCAAGATCCAGCTATACCACTCCTAGGCATATATCCTAGTGTGGTTCACATATGAACCTCTGTTTAAAGTAAGCAGTCACCAAATGTGGTAAGTCCCGTAATGTCAACCTTATCACACAGGCCCAGAATTTTCCTTGTTAAAAGGAATAATCCCATCCGCATGGTAACTGAGAAGAACTCTAATTTATGAGCAGTGCACTATCATCGATAGATATTAGTCACTTAACTCATCCCCCTTATACAAAATATAGATAGCCAGGGGTGGTGATGCACACCTTTAGTTCCAGCACTCAGGAGCCAGAGGCAGGCAGATCTCTGAGTAGGAGGCCAGCCTGGTCTACAGAGTGAGTTCCAGGATAACCAAAGCTATGTAGAGGAGATAACCTGTCATGAAAAACCAAAAGAAGAAGAAGAGGAGTAAGAAGGAGAAGGAAAGAGAAAATAAAAGAAAATATAGAGTTTAATACCATAACCTCTAAAGGCTTTAATTACAGATACTTCTCAGTAATCCTCTCTTTGGGTACAGACACTGAGGGTCAGAAAGAATATAGAGAACATGCAGCCAACTCTTAAGTGTTGAGCTCAAAAGCTAGGGGTTCAAGTATAAAGAAACAAGAATCAGGAAGTAAATGTGGGAGTCTGACTTGGGGCTTCCTCACTTTCCACCACACACCAGGCTCTAATACACCTGAAGCTGCAGTGCCTGAGGCCAGAGGAAGACCAGATAACATGGGGCACTTCACAATGGACAGCAAGAGCTATGCTCATCAGGCAGAGACCGAAAAGTAACCAGACAGTATGTGAGTCCTTCCCAAAGTGCCTCACCAACTAAGGAATGGTGAGAAAGAACAAATCTCAACAAGGCTCATGGGGAAGGAATCAGATCTGTTTTCTCTATCAGGAACAATGAATACTCAAAACCAGAAATAACGTTTGTTATCAAAATTATGCTCCACTACACATATCTGATATTGACAGTTATGAAGTTCACACTTGCTGTAAAGTACCAGGTCTGAGTGCAGGTTAGCAGAACTGGCCTCTGTGGTCAACTGCTTTCCCCGGGTGTGCTGGTGTGCTTTCTGTCACTGTGATGGAATGTTGACCAAATCCAACTTGTGGATTACAGTTTGTTGTCAACAGAAGCCAAAGCAGGAGGCTGAAACATTATTATAAATTATGTGTGTGTGTATACCATGCATCAATTATTGAGAAAACTCCCCCACAGAGCTGTCCACAGGCCAATCTGTTGGAAGCAATTCCTCAACTGAAGTGACTAGTTTTGTCAAGGGAACCAGCACACCCTCTCTCCAGAGATTGCTGAACCATGGAAAGAGGAAGGAGAGAGGAGGAAACAGTAGGACCCAGCAGCACTGGGGAAAGTCATGAAAAGTCAGAGTAGGATATGAGTTGCTGAGGGAAACAGGAGGGTAACAGAATCATCTGTCGTCTCTGAGATGCCAGTGTGGGCAGACTTCCTGGCTCATCCCTTACGGAGACCATGGGCAGAACTGGCAGGACAGGTCAGCAGTAGGCAACAAGAGGGGACACGCAAGCATGTGATGTGCTAAAACGACTGGACACTGACTGGGCTTGAGAAAGTAGAGAACAGTGCAGTCGTATAAGAACTGCTCTCAGTGAAGATGGCAATGAAACTAATGTCCATTCTCCTTGACATGTGAGCTGATGAGACAGCATCGTTGACACCTTGGACCAAAAGTCTGATATTCCATTCATTTCTGTCCACCTTCCCTTGGATGTCTAAGACATCCACAACCTTGTCTACTCCTTCTGGTCTAGTTATTCCACCTTCTACATCTCCTGCACCCAAGGGGATGGCAAGCCACGATGAGCCAGCATCGGAGACCTTGCAGTCTCTGAGTGAGGAGTGCTATGAAAGGGAAAATTGATTTCCGAGCTGCCATCATTCCGTGACTGTCAACCAGTGCAAATTATTTGCCTCTCCTCCTCATTTATAAAGAATCAAACTGATCTTAATCCCTTCCCAGACCCTTCCCTGGCAGCATCAAAGAAGGTGTGTGTTTGCACTTTATTTGGTTGGCAGTCACCAGCAAAAACTAAATGGTCCATAAATCTTGGTGACAGGTTACATAATCACCTGTACAGAAATGTGACTCCATAAAGGTACTAGTGTCTAAAGCCACCCTGAAGTCGATCCCAGGGCCTTCTTCCCTATTATTGTTCCCAATCCACCTAAACTAAAATGGTATCAAAAACTGGGAAGTGAAGCTCTGGAAATGGCTCAGAGGTTCAGAGCACTTGCTGCTCGGTAGAGGACCCAGATTCAGTTCCCAGCATCTGCACCATCAGTCATAAATCTCTCTAGCTTGTGTTGTAAATAAAATGAGTGTTGGGCTATATGTTGTTTATTATTATTTGCCCTCTGGTTATCATGGTAGTATTATTTAACCCACCATCACAATTAATAAGACACAGACAGCTGTTAAACGTTATTATTGCCTTATTTACCTTGGGCTGGGCAGATATTTCACCTCTGCCCTCCCAGTAACCTCCCCATCCACTTCCCAGCCCCCATCCAATGCCATCCACCTTAATCATTCCTACCTGGGCTACCATCCATCCGCAATCTTACAGATACTTGCTTGTATTCTCCATCTGGGCCTTTCCATGTCATCATTAAAGTCCTTTCTCCTGGTTCATGTAGTTTCTTCTCCACACTAAGTCATCCTGGCATCCTCCTTCCTCCTCTTTTCCTGTTTCCTGTGATTCTCCTATCCCGGGCATGGCCCTGGAACCTTAGCCACGCCCACCCCATTCTGTCCTGCCCAGGTTTTAGACCTTTTAATCAACCAATCAGGTATACTGTCTTAGGCAGGTTTACACAACAAGGATAGGTGTATCCAGGTAGTAACCAGATCTTAAGGGCCAGTAATTAGCATCAAAATACAAACATCAGAGCAACCCCCAACAGTAGCTCCTGATACTGAGGCTCTACTCCCCTCTTCTGGCCTCCACAGGCTTCTGCATGCACATGGTACACATACACTCATGCAAGCAAAACCACAGATACATTAAATATCAGATTACATGGTGGTATAAGCTTTTAATCCAAGCCAACCAAGATACAGAGGCAGATGGGTTGCATGCCTGTGAATCTGAGGCCACCCTGGTCTACAATGTGAGTTCTAGGCAAGTCAGAGCTACAATAGTGAAGAGGGCCCCCTCTCTTGCTCTCTCTTTTTCTCTCTCTTCTCTCTCACACACATACATGCATGCACACAAAAGAATAACAAATAATAGATTAAGAAAACTGGAAGTTTTCCTTATTTATCTCACTCAGAAAAATTAAATAGTAAAGAGAAAGGTTTTTTTTTTTTAAAAAAAAAGGAGTAAATAAAAAAGGGAAGTCTATCACGGCATGGCACTTAGTGGGTGTCTAATTACAAATATATGTACTGTCAGTCAGCAGGCTCTTTGTAGTTGCAGTCACAGAAACTCATTAGGTAGGGAGCATAGAAGGAAATACATTGGCCTAGTAGAGTCCAGAGAAGCTACATCCCAGGAAAGACCCAGGCGCCAGTTCCGGGGCAGACGGGTCCTGGGCGTTCGGCTTCACCGCTCCCTTTCTCCCATTGTGGTTCCACAATAAGCCCAAGTATTGTCGCCAAACCTCACCACACCCTGGAGAGACTGGCTGTAAAGGGACTCCAAGTACAAGTGACGCAGGAAAGGCCTGCTTGGCCAAGTTTGTATAAGATGCCCACCCAGGACCACCAAGTGTGGCCAGAGGGTACATAGCACAATATGGTGATGATACTCTTGGTCATGGTATGAAGCTGTTTCTTGCTTAGTATAGAAGAGGGGCCAAGACAGAGGAAGTACTGTGTATACAATCCCAAAAGCAAAGGATTGAAGAGAGGATTGAGGAAGGCATTAAAAGTAGACCACAAAAGGGCTACATGGCTATGAAAAATTAGATGTGCTACAACCTGATATTCCGATCATCACAATGCCCATGGCTCTCGGGTCTCTTGGCTCTATAAAACTGCTACCTAGAAAATACCAAGACTCCAAACCTACAACCCTTAGTGGTACACCAAGGAACCCCTTGCCCTGCCTTCCTCAGGTGTTTGGATACACAGAGGTTGTGTTTGTGCCCATGAAGAAGCCCCCACCCCCGCCCGGCCATCTCTCATGCTCCTCAGAGTGAGGCAGCATTGAGAGAAAGATGAATGGTACGGGAGGGAGGAAACCACAGGTGCAGAAGGCAGGAGGTGTGCTGAGGCGTTAGCATGGAAGACCAAGGTGATGGTTACTCCTGGCCTAGGCATGCTTAGGCTCCCCTTTGGCCCTGGAACCCCCAAGCCTTCTCAGAACCTCGAAACCCCAGTCCTCGATGGATGCTAAGCTGATGTGAGGTGGGGACAGAGGTAACCAGCCTTACTGCTGCTTCGTGTCCCTGTGTATAACACTGCAGACTCTTTTGTATATCAAATGGAGTTTCTCTGTCTGTCTGTCTGTCTCTCCCTTCCTCTCCCTCTCTCTGTCTCTCTTGGCCTCTTTCCCTCATTCTTGCTCTGATCCTTACAAAACAAGTTAGCCTAGACAGGTGGGAAGATCAATAAATTAACAGGTGCAACACAGGACAAACAAATGGGAGCTTACCTTTTCAGTCTTCTAAGGTGCAATAAAACCTGCCGTAAGCCCCACCTCCACTAACACAGTCTGACTATGTCATGTTCACCCCTGGGCTATGAATATTAAAAACCCTGGTAAGAGGGAGAAACGTTTTGAGGCTTTTACAGAAAACTTCCATGACTTTAGCATCATGAGATGAAGCATAGAGAGCATGGGTCCCACGGTGATTAACCAGATTTTATAGGCAATGTTTCAAACAAGCACCAGGCTGTATGTCTTCAGCTATTGTTGTTATGATTTCATTAGGTTCTCTGATAAATAATGCAGGCTCTAATGATGCATTTCCTCTTTAAAAAAAAAAAACAAACTCACAATGGAAACTCCATTTCATAAAGCAAAGGAGAGCAATGGCTTCTGTTTAATTTTTATTACTTTTAAATTAATCTGTAGGGTTTTAAGAAGTGAATACCAACTTGAAAGGGGAGAGTAGAAGGAAAGGAAAAGGTTTACCTGTTTAAGAGGTGAGATCATCCTGGGTGGGTAGAAAATGGATATAGGTCAATAGCCAGCATGCAGGCCCCACCTTCCTCCACCGAGCCCTTTCCAGATCACAAAAGGAAAGTGGTCCTGCCAAATTAAAACTCTCCATAACAATAAAACCTGATTTAATGCAGTCATTATTTTTCCATTAAATCTGAATATCATCTAATGCATGGATGTTATTTTAAACCTACCACACTAATGCAAAGCCAGCATTCCTTATAAATCAGACCTAAATGTCCCATCAGTTGTCATTACTGCTATTGACAATCACAGAACCCCATCCCCAGGGGCACCGCCCCCTCAGCCCCTCCCTCCAGGCATGGGAGGAAGGAACAGAGATGCATTTACTCTCTAATGGAGAGATGCTTGCTGGAGTTCAGGGACTGAGTCAGTAACACCCTGGAGCCCTCTGCTTAATTTGGTTCAGCACATAACCCTTGCTTCACCAGGCCACATGAGTCCGGGAACAATTCGCACTCGCCTTGAAAACACCAGAGAAATAGAAACTTCTTTAAGGGTTTAAACCAGAGAAAAGCTGATGCTAGGGATTGAGATCTTTGGGAAGGATGTATATAGAAGAGCTGGGAGACTAAGCCAAGCTGGTAACCACAGGCAGCTCTGTAGCCATAGACAGTTCTGTAGCCATAGGCAGTTCTGTAACCATAGGCAGCTCTGTAGCCATAGACAGTTCTGTAGCCATAGGCAGTTCTGTAGCCATAGGCAGCTCTGTAGCCACAGGCAGCTCTTAGCCATAAGCAGTTCTCTAACCATAGGCAGGTCTTACCACTCCTTGGCTAGAGGGACAGAGAAAGGAGTAAGTGCTGCTGGGAACCATGGGCCAGTGATACTGGGAAAATGTTGGAAATGCATCAGGCATTCATGGACTCTGAGAAGACTTGAACTATGATGAAAATGTTGTTTAGCTGGGAAGTGGTGGCACATGCCTTTAATCCCAGCATTCGGGGAGGCAGAGGCAAGGGGATCTCTGAGTTCAAGGCCAGCTTGGTCTACCATGCAAGTTCCCGGACAGCTAAGATTACACAGAGAGACCCTGTCTTGAAAGAAGAAATGCTGCTTAAACTAAAAAGCAGAAACATTACGTGCCTGTCCTTTCCCTATTTTCTAGCCACCCACCTGTTGGCCAAATGCATAATAAGAAGCCAACTGATATGGGAGTCTGAGAAATGTAGAGACATTTGTCCCTGAGACAAGAGCCAAGAGAAGGAATGATGTATGTGTTTCTATTTGAGTGCCTGCCTGGGCTGAGCAGCCCTAACCTTCGCTTCAGGCTCTACCACAAACATTCCGCTCAGGACCACAAAGATTGGTGAGAAGTTGCTCAATCATTGTTAATAGCACAGTTGCTCCCCGTGTTTACTCTTTCCTCTGGGAGAAACCATTTGTTCTAGAAGGCATTGTCATGGGCCAGGTTCTCAAGTTGGAACCCAGTTGTTTCTGCTGTGTGCTCTTTACCACTGTGTCTGATTTGGGGACAGGCGCATGGCAGCATGTGTTGGTCACCAGTCTGATTGTGAGATTAAACCCAGGAGGGTTCAACCCGTCTTAAGTAGGATTTTGTCCTCAAAGTTAGGAACCAAAAGTCATAGACAAAGGCACAGGTGATCCCAGGGACTGACAGTGGAGATGTATTCGGCTACTAAGCAGAGGATACAGTCAGAGGAGGAAGAAAGAAAAAATAATCAAAGAAACCAGACTGCAGCCAGAGCCTGGAAAGCAAACAACCCCTCCCACCACAGGCTTGCTAACTGGTGGAATAAACAGACTCTTTTATGGTTTTAAGCCACTGGGGCTTCTGTGGCTAGCCACTAGAGTCTTAAGTAACGCAGGGCAGTTGGTTCTTCAAAGGATCAGTGCATGGCAGAACTATTTATCCGCCTTTTACTTGTTTATTACTATTGCTTTCTTGTAGTTCTTAATATCACGCCTCCCAGGAGCTAAGGCAGGGGTCGTCTGAACTCTTATAGGATGACACCATCTTATATCTGGCCTTAAATATTTTTCACCCACGTTAAATATGTTTTCAACACAATAAAGTCACCCTTACCATTGCTCTCCACCCCGGGGTGACCCTCTTCACTTCCAGGGAATGCACCGAAGCCACACCTCACTTGCCCTGTCATCTGGCAGGTGGAATATCTGCATCCTGCATTTTATTATCTCTGTTCAAATGTGGTCTGAGCCCCTAGACGCTCACCCCAGGCGCAGGCAAAATCCACGTAAGCCAGCTTCCAGTGAGGCCTCCTTCTCTGAAATCTTGCTGCAGGTGATGTCACTAGTAAAGCTAGCTTGCCTGTCACCTTCCCACCTTGATGACTGGTCTCCCCACCTGGGCTTTGAGGGCCTCCTGGAAGACAGACACACGGTCTATGTAGTGTGATGTCTAGTAGGCACTCAGTATAGCCTGTTCAATGACTAACTAAACCCTTGCATTTTTCCTTTACTGTCCTGACAGTGTTATGAGGCTTTGGCTCCCTTTTTTGCCTTTGAGCTGAACATTTCAAGTCATTCCATAAAATTACTTTTCCTGTGCTGAGTTTTAATGATGGTGTAGAGATGCCATGGGGAAACCCATTCCAATCTAAAAAATTAATAACAAAAGACTAGGGTGTGCTCTGCTTTGTATTCTAACTGGGTTAGAAGCCACAGCTCCTGTCTGGTGTGACGGTTATCCAGCCCTTCCCATTTAGAGCTGACGAGGTGGCAGTGTCTGAACTGTGGGTACCAGAGATTGGGCATGGTGGGTTATTTAAATGGGGGGAGGAGCAGGGAAAAGAAGATGAAGGGGCGGGAGAGGACAGTGATCTGGGAGGAGTCAGGAGAGAAGTCAGGGGCAAATTTAATCAAAATACGCTGTAGACATGTATGAAATCCTCAAAGACTTAATGAAAGCAAAACATGTTTAAAAAGAACGTTCTTGTTATTCATGGCCCCGTGCATACATAATTTAGAATTCAGTTGTCAGGTTTCACGAAAAAGCATGGTAATACAAACAAAGGAGGGCTTTCAGAACACGAGATCTGGAAAACAAGCTACAGATACATTTGGAAAGAAATGACATTTTACAACGTTAAGTCCTCAAAGCCACACAAAAAAAGTTCTGATGCCTGGCTTAAAGGCAAATCTCAGACAGAGATGTCTACCCTTCTCCTTGGAGGCATTGCCCGCATTCCGACAGGCTGACTCTCACTTCTGTGCCTGTGTTGATGCTGTATTTTAGAACTGCTTTAACTTCTGTGTATACCACTCACATAGAATAGCGGTTAGTGTTGGCTCTGTGTGCCCACCAGTCTCGCTAATGGAGAATATTAGGCCTAGAAATATAGCTGTAGCTTTTTTTTTGAGCTTTCTGGGTATTACCCTGCAATTTGGAGCTTCTCACTGTACATTATATGCTGTATGTCATGTGAGCAGGAGTGGGGGCTATTTCTTTGAGTCAGGGAACTTCCCACCTGTTACGCCATAGAGCAACATGACACACCCACAGCAACCATTATCTGTCTACGTCCCCTCGCCCTCATTCGCCCACCGTAGCAGGTCAACGGGTCCAAGTCTAGTGCAGATCATATTTAGGTAGCCACTGCAGCTGCGAATTCATGTGTGTAACGGCCATTCCCATCTTTTGGCTCCAAATATTTTCTTTCCACGAGACTTGGAGAGAATGGTACAAATGTCCCGTCTGGGGATAAGCACTGGGCGGTCACCTCAGCACTTCTTTGTCAAGTTGTCTCTGCATTAAGCAGCACCCACTGCAGAGAGTGCTTATCCGACCAAGGCCGAAGGCAGAGAAGCCTTTTGTGAATATAAACGTTAATGTCAGGCTGCCGGGAGACTCAGCAGGTTGAGGTGCTTGCTGTGCAGGCCCGGCCACCTGAGTTCAATCCCCGCGGGCCACATCAAGGTGGAAAGGAAGAGCCAGCTCCCTCAAATTGTGCTCTGTGGCGTCGCACAACTCATACACACATGCCTGCACAGAACAATAGTGCACGGGACTTAGCAATTGCTTGGATTTCAGTTTGACACCATATGTGGTTTGCAAAACTGCAGCGGTAAATCCTCCCTGAGGGACCGTGACTTCCTCATCGTGGGCTGTGGGCAAGGTGACAGGGACATGGCTGAGTTACTCCTGTGGAGTGGGCCTAACATCCAATCAGAAAACAGTGAGCCGTCCCACAACACTCAGCCGCCGCTGCACCAGTGGGCGCGTCGCCTCCTGCATTCTGAGCTCAGGAGGTCAGTCGACGACTGTTCTCCCCCAGGGCCTGCACAGTACATTCCGGAACGTGAAAACTGACGGAGCGGGAAGAAGGCATGCAGCTTCACCCTCCGCTTAACTTCTCTACATCCTGCAACCCAAATACGTAAACACAATTTTTATGTGTCTAAAGCATATTTCTTCCCTTGGTACCTTCAAGAGATATTTGGTTGCGTACACACTACAGTGAATGGATGATCACTGGATTTAGAGTCAGCATTTTGAAACTTACTTTAGAAATGTAAATTATCTTGCTTTGGTAGTTTAGTCATCTTTCCTTTCCACTTTTTTCCCCATTAGTATGCAGTTTTGCTTTTGTTTTTATTTATTTATTTTTATTAATTACCATTTATTCACTTTTGTCCCAGCTGTAGTTCCCTCCCTCGTCCCCTCCCAATCCAAATCCTCCTTCCCTCTTCTCTCCCATGCCCCTCCCCCAGTCCACTGATAGGGAAGGTCCTCCTCCCCTTCCACCTGACCCTAAGGTATCAAGGCTCATCAGGACTAGCTACATTGTCTTCCTCTGTGGCCTGGTAAGGCTGTTCCCCTCTCAGGGGGAGGAGATCAAACAGCCAGCCTCTGAGTTCAGGTCAGAGAGAGCCCCTGTTCCCATTACTAGGGAAACCCCTTGGAGACTGAGCTGTCATGGGCTACATCTGTGCAGGGGTTCTAGGTTATCTCGATGCATGGTCCTTGGTTGAAGTATCAGTCTCAGAAAAGACCCCTAGGCCCAGATTTTTTGGTTCTGTTGCTCTCCTTGTGGAGCTCCTGTCCCCTCCAGGTCTTTCTATCTCCCTCTTCTTTCATAAGATTCCCTGCACTGTGCCCAAAGTTTGGCTATGATTCTCAGCATCTGTTTTGATACCCTGCAGGGTAGAGTCTTTCAGAGGCCCTCTGTTGTAGGCTCCTGTCCTGTTCCCTGTTTTTTCCCTCTTCTGATATCCATCCCATTTGCCTCAATGAATGAGGATTGATCATCTTACCTAGGGTCCTCCTTTTGCTTAGCTTCTTTAGGTGTACAGATTTTAGTATGGTTATCCTATATTATATGTCTAATATCCACTTATAAGTGAGTATATACAATGTGTGTCTTTCTGCTTCTGAGATACCTCACTCAGGATTATCTTTTCTAGTTCCCACCATTTGCCTACAAATATCATGATTTCCTTGTTTTTAATTGCTGAGTAGTATTCCATTGTGTAAATGTAACACAATTTCTGTATAAATTCCTCAACTTAGGGACAACTGGGTTGTTTCCAGATTCTGGCTATTACAAATACAGCTGTTATAAACAATGTTGAGCAAACATCCTTGTTATATAATTGAGCATATTTTGGATATATGCCTAGGAGTGGTATGGCTGGGTCTTGAGGTAGCACTATTCCTAATTTTCTGAGAAAGTACCAGATTGATTTCCAAATGGTTGTACAAGTTTACATTCCCACCAGCAATGGAGGAGAGTTCCTCTTTCTCCACGTCCTCTCCAGCATGTGTTGTCACTAGAGTTTTTGTCTTAGCCATTCTAATGGGTGTAAGATGAAATCTCAGGGTTGTTTTGATTTGCATTTCCCTGATGACTAAGGACATTGAGCATTTCTTTAAGTGTTTCTCTGCCACTTGATATTTTGAACTTCTTGTATCTGTTGAGGTTTGCTTTGTGCCTGACTACATGGTCAGTTTTTGAGAAGGTTCTGTGGGGTGCTGTAAAGAAGAAATATTCTTTTCAGTGTGGGTGAAAAGTTCTGTAGACATCGATTGGGTCCATTTGATTTAGGACCCCTATAAATATCATTATTTCCCTATTTAGCTTCTGTCTAGATGATCTGCCCCTTGGTGAGAGTGGAGTGTTGAAGTCTCCCACTATTAAGGTGTTGGGATCAATGTTTTATTTAAGCTTTAATAATATTTCATTTACAAATTCAGGTGCTCTTGTATTTGTAGATGTTCAGGACTGTGATGTCCTCCTGGTGAATTTTTCCTTTGATGAGAATTAAGTGCCCTGCCTCATCTTTTTTGATTAATTTTGGTTGAAAGTCTATTTTATTATATATTAGGATAGCTATCCAAGCCTGTTTTCTGGGTCCATTTGCTTGAAAAACATTTTTCCAGCCCTTTATTCTGAGGTAGTGTTTATCTTTGTTGCAGAGGTGTGTTTCTTGGATGCAGGAGAATGTTGGATCCTATTTCCACAACTATTCCACAACATGTCTGTGTCTTTTTATTGGAAAGTTGAATCCATTGATGTTGATAATAGCGACCAATGAATGGTAGTTCCTTTTATTGTGTAGTGGGTGGTGTTACTGTGTTTCTGTGCTTATTTTCTTTTAATTTTTGTGGTGATGTTATCTATGCCCTGTATTTTCTTGGGTGTAGTTGATTTTGTTAGATTAGAATTTTCCTTCTAGTACCTTCTATAGAGCTGGATTGCTGTGTAGATATTAAATTTAGTTTTGTCATGGAATATTGTTTTCTCCATCTATGTTGGTTGAAAGTTTTGCTTGGTATAGTAGTCTGGTTTGACATTTGTGTTCTCTTAGAGCCTGCATGACATCTGCCCAGGCCCTTCTGGCTTTCATAGTTTTTGTTGAGAAATCTGATGTGATTCTGATAGGTCTACCTTTGTATGTTACTTGGCCTTTTTCCCTTGCTGCTTTTAATATTTTTTTCTTTGTTCTGTAGATTTAGTGTTTTGACTATTATGTGACTTGAGGAGTTTCTTTTCAGGTCTAGTCTCTTTTCTGTAGGCCTCTTATATGTTTATGGACATCTCTTTCTTTAAGTTGGAATATTTTTCTTCTATGATTTTCTTGAAAATATTTTGTGGCTCTTGGGGTGTGGAATCTTCTTTTTCACTATTTCTATTATTCTTATATTTCATCTTTTCATGACATCCTTGATTTGTTGGATGTTTTGTGTTTGTAACTTTTCTGATGTTATTTTTTTCTTTGAGAGTTGTATCGATTTCTGCAATTGAATCTTCAGCATCTGAGATTCTCTCTTCCCTCTCTTGTATTCTGTTGGTGATGCTTGCCTTTGTGGTTCTTGATCTTTTCTCCGTGTTCTTCAGCTTCGGGGTTTTCTGTTTGTGTTTTCTTTATTGATTCTAACTCTATTTTCACGTCTTTCACAATTTCCTTAATCTGTTTGAAAATGGATTCCTGTCTTTCCATGATGGCCTCTATGTTTTTGTGTTTCCTCTGTATATGCCTCTACGTGTGCCTCTATTTGTTTGACTGTATTTCCCTGTATTTCTTAGAGCTTTGTTCATTTCCTTTTTATGTACCTCTAATAACTGGATAAGCATAGATTTGAGATCATTTTCCTCCATTTCTGATGAGTTAAAATATCCATTGATTTGGGGGGGTTGCTGGTGAAGCCATGATGTCCTGATTTTTGTTGGATGAGTTCTTACACGGACTTCTAGCCATCTGCTGATCCATAATCTTCATTGTTTGTTCCTGGAGTCTGTCCTTCAGACTTGGTCTGTCTGGAGTCTGGAGTATTCTTCAGGAAGATGAGAGAGGTCCACCAGTTCAGGAGTGGATGTTGGTGTTTCAGCAGTAGCTAAGGGAAGATCGTCGTATGCACACAAGTGCAGGATGTGTGTGGAAATGTGCCTTGGGGGACAAGGTGCTAGAGTGTGTAGATGTCTGGAAGGGTAGAGCTTAAGTGCAGGTGGGGGTGCTGATGCCGCAGGTGCAATGCACATGCACAGGTGCCTCAGCAGCCCACAGGCCTGTCTACTGTCCTCCAGATCTGTCTGGGTTGCACTGTCTTGGCTCCAGAATTGTTTGGCTGGACTCCACTGGGAGACCCACGGAACAGGGGCTTCAGTGTTGAAAATGCTGTCTCAAAGATTGCTATGTTGCCCACAGTGGGGGTGGGGGTAAGAGGGTTCAGATGTCTGGCTGCTAGTGCAGAGGGACCTAGATCTAGGGGCTCTGCACATACTCACCTGAAGGAGCCCTTGTGCTCTTGCAGGCCTATGAGGAAAGCAAAGGGGTTGCCTACTCTACTCTTACTCTCAGATTTGAGCGTGCAGGGGCAAATGTGAGTGTAAGAATCTGTCAGCTGAGTGGTGGCCACTGTGTGGCCACTGGGCAGGAAGACCCGTACTTGTGGCACCTGCCTCTGCCATCTCAGTCACTGAGCACGGAGGCTCATGCTTGGGACAACCACTGCCGCCTCCACCGAGCAGGGAGGCCCATGCTTGGAACAAGAGGAAGTGCAGGGGGTCAAATATTCGCCACTCCAAGGCCTCAGAGATGTCCATGGGTGACCTGGATCCAAACTGACCCAGCTCATGGGTTGTCCCTTCTCTCCCAGGAAGCCTCAATGTTGATGTTCTGGCTTCAGCCTCCCCTCCACTCACCAATTTTGGAATTTTTGGATCCTGTGTCCCTCAGATATGGTGCATGCTGGTCCACCTCCAGTTTTTTTTTTTGTCTTTTGTTTGTTTGTTTGTTTTTTAAAGTAGTGTCTGATATCCTGATGTTTGACTCAATGTCTGATATCCTGTGTTGACTCAAATATGATATTTTTCTTTCTTTATCCCACTTGGGGTTTATCAGGATCCATGAAATTAAGGATTCATGTTCAGCAATTTTTTTTAATTTATTTTTTGTTATCAATCACAGGTTAGGTATTTTGCATCCCAAGCGTAGCCCCCTCGCTCATTCCCTCCCACCCTCCCCAACCCTCCCTCATCTCCTCCCCGCCCCCTCCAAGTCCACCAACGGGGGAGGACCTCCTCCCCTTCCATCCAACCCCAGCTCATCCTGTCTCCTCAGGGCTGGCTGCAATGCCCTCCCCTGGGATCTAGCCAGTCTGTCACTTCCCAGCTTGTATGGGGGAGGGTCAAAGAGTCAGCCATCAAGTTCAAGACTGAAACAGTCCCTGTTTCCCTCACTAAAGTCTTTAGTCCTACACCGAGCTATCCTGGGTCCCATCTGAACAGGGGTTCCAGGACACATCTACTCGTGGTCTTTGGTTGTAGAAACCGTCTCATACAAGACCCCTGTGCTCTGCTCAGTTTAGTCACTGTTGAGCTCTTGCTCTCTCCAAGTTTCACCAACCTCCTCCATTTCTATCATCACTTCTTGCCCTCTGCCAAAGTCTTGATCGCGAGTCTTAATATCTGCTCTGATACATTGCTACGTTGACCCCCCCACCAGGGGTCCTCCTTGGCATACTCCTGTCCTGTTGCTTGTTTTCTCCTCCACTCAATGTCCATCCCATTTGTTCATCCAAACGAGCATTGATTATACCAACCTGGGTCCTCCTTCCTGTATATCCTCCCTAGGAGTGTAGATTTCAGCATGACCTTTCTATCCTATAGGTCTATATAAGTGAGTATATACCATATGTTTCTTTCTGCTTTTGGGATACCTCACTTAGGATGATCATTTCCAGGTCCCACCATTTGCCTGTGAATTTCATGATTTCCTCCTTTTTAATTGCTGAGTAGTATTCCATTGTGTAAAAGTACCACAATTTCTGTATCCATTCCTCA
>CM053743.1:46605503-46673415 GCA_028658305.1 Pachyuromys duprasi | reverse complement strand
CATTAAAATCTCTATTGCTTTTGGGTGTTTCTGGTGGGGCCATGGTGTCCTGATTTTTGTTGGGTGAGTTCTTACACCGATTTCTGGGCATTTGTTTATATATAATCAAGGATCTGTTTGTGCTTCAAGGCTGAACTTCAGACTGGAACTGTCAATCTCTTGTGTCAGGAGTATTCAAGAAGATCAGGGAATTCTAGTGGTTTGATAGTGTGTGTTGTTGCCTCAGTTGAACTCTGTTGTGGGATCTGTGTGCCAGGCTTCGTGCTCTGTGCTAGAGGCTGTGAAGCCTCCTCTGGTCTGGAGGTTTGGCTCTTTACTCTGTGCCAGAGGCTGCGTGTCCCCCTTTGATATGTCCGCTGGGGGCACTGCTCTGGTCAGGAGGCTCCAAGCTCTGCCCTGAGCTTGCTGCTAAAGGCTCTCTTCTGGACTGGAGCCTTGGCTCCTCCTTCTGGGTCAGGGGCTGTGCAGCACGGTCTGAGATGGTATTTGGGGCACCTCGGTCTGGACCTGATACTATGGGTCCCAATCCGGGGTGGTGGCTGGGTGTGCCTAGGGGTGTGGGTCTGACCCGTGTAGCCCGCAGTATATGGGTGAAACTCTGTCTGGGGTACCGTGTGCCCCAGCCCAAAGTGGCAGCCGCTGGCACAGAGGGTTGTGTGCCTGCGCGGTGCAGCCCGTGGTATCTGGGTGAAACTCAGTCCGTCCGGGGTACCCTGTGCCCCAGCCCAAAGCAGAGGCCACTGGCACAGAGGGTTGTGCGCCCGCGCAGTGCAGCCCTCAGCAAATCTTGAAACCCTATGCCTTACCTGACTTTGAACACTTTGCCTCCTCACACCCTTTCTTACATCCCTCTGAATTCCCATTACACTTACATTAAACCTAATTTTTCCCCTCCCTTTGTCTTTGCTGTAACTTACAGAGTTTCTCAGGCTGTCTCAATTCAGCTCATGTATTTTCCTTTCAACCATATCTTAGGTGATATTAAACCATCTGATGCCTTCTGAACATATACTGTGTTATTGCATTATTTTCCTTGAAAGCCCCTCTAGACAGCTCACCTTCAGAGACCTCCTACCTAAACTAACCCTTCCCACTGTGCTGTCCATAAAGCACTGAGGCTCTGGGCTACTTGCTGCGGTCGATGTAGCTCCATCAAGGTGAGCACAGCCCATCCTGTCCCAGCTTTTCTGAACATGTCAGTGTGTCTGTCCTTCCTTCATTCTCTTGTCACCACAGTCAGGTTTGCAGTAACAAGCCACGATGAATGCACACTTTCTGTTAGGCACTTTTACTTTGTATGTATGTGTATGTGCGTGTGTGTGCATGTGTGTGCACGCACACTTGGTGCAATGCCTGCCATTGCACCAAGTAAACACACAATTAATAGTGTGTTTGGTCCTCATTTGGAAAAAGTATAAAAGTATATAATGTGTGTGTGCATATATATATATATATACATACATATACATAATGTGTGTGTGATATATAGATATAGATATTACCAACTTCAAGCTTCACCTCTAGGCTGGCAGGAAAGTTATCTTCAGCCCTTTCTCCATTTGCTTCCCCCTTCCTGGAGATCACATGAAAGGTTCAGAATTTCACATCACAAAAAAGTACTAAATCGATGGTGTTGTTACCTCTGTGCCTAGTTACTGCAGAGACAGCAAGCATCTCTGTTCACATGGCCACTCCGGTACTCCTGTGTCCAACTTGGGTGTAGGGACTGAGTGCATCACATCCTCTGAAGATGCCTGTCCTGAAGCCTTGGCAGAAAAGCAAGCCTGCATCTCGGAATCGCCAGGATTCCTGGACCATAATCACTCAGAATCTCTCGGTCATTCTGCCTTTCTTCCTCTTCCTCTTCTTCTTCTTGTTCTTCTTCTTTCAGAAAACCCTCCAAACTTCCAAGGATATAGGAACTTACAACACAGGCCAGATAACCATGTTGGCATCTTCTGCCTTCGGCTACTTGGGGATTTTATCTGAAGGAACACAAGGTAGGCTACCTATCTGCTTGGATGGAGGGACAGAAAATAGAAGTCACAATGACACAGCTAAAGGTTTAGCCAAGTCATGTTGGGTTTGGCTGTTAATTCACTGGCTGATTAACTTAGACAAAAGAAGTAACAAGGAGAGGGTCAGGCAGAGGGTGGGGCAGAGAGTGGTCAACAGAACATCAGTCATCCTTGGAGAAAGGGCTGCAAAAGGAAGAAAGTCTGCCAATCAATGGGAGCCAGCATATTAGACCACCTGGATAAAGTCTTTCCTCCTGAGGCCCTCTAGAAAGCTACTTCTGACTAGTGTATACTTCACCCCTGTGAGATATTGCTGAAGCCCACTTTACCGTAGCCTTCCTAGAGTACTAGTGCAGGCAAATACCTGAATAACCTTCTCAAGAGAAGGGTCTCCCTCTCTAAAATTTACAGAAGAAGCCCATGAAGGGTCGCTCAGGCCTGAGGAAGGTGATGGGTTCTGAGAGGGGACTAGGACTTAGGCTTCTAGGAATCAGTCTTGACTAGCCTGTTCCTATTCAGACTCTGCCTTTAGAGGGATCCAGGTCTCCTTTATGCAAGACTCCCTTCTGCTCACTGGCCATACACCAGCACACAGGTGGAGCAGAGAATGGAAGGTGAGGTAGCCACGAAAAGCCAAAATAGTAAACAGGACAGTCACCAGCAGGACCATCTCAAGGATGGAGCCCTGCAGAGATCATCTGGATAATATCTGGGCCAAGTCCAAGAGCCTGCTGCTTACAAGATCAGGGCAGTGACAGAGCTCTGGGTGCAGGTGGACGGGAAGCTGACTGCTCAGCTCAGGCTCCAGCGGCTGCTCAGCCATGCAAAGGCTGATGCAGGTCACTCTGTGACCTCAGCCTTCAGAGTTGGGCAGCAGGAGGTGCAAAGTGCTGAGGCAGCTGCAGGGAAAGGATCCCGGCATATGCTGAGGTGTGAGAAGTGAGGCTGCTGGGAAAGAGCAGAGTGGACAAGTCAGCGAGGTCCCAGTCAGGGAGAGAGGACCAGACTTCCAGGCCTCCTGCAGAGAGCTCAGTGCTGCACTGAGGACTTGCCAGACCTGGCTTAAGAGTGACCTCATTTAGAGAGAGAGCCTGCATGCCACCTGCTCTTTTGCCTTCAGGAGCTCTGCTGCCTACAAAAGTTGCTAACGTTTTTGTTTGACCAGGGGGTTTAAACACGTGCTTGTCCACTAAGTCCTGACATCCACACACAGCAATTCAGTCAGTCCAGGAAGGTGAGAGCTCGCCCCCTCGCCCCTTCCGCCACTGCTTCTAGCACCTCCCAGCAGGCTCCTCTGGGACAAGCTCACTAACACTGGTCTGTTCTGCTATGAACTACAGGTGCGTGAGCTTGTTGTTCTTACTAGGCATCACGGCTCCCATCACACTCTGCCTATACACTGCCAGAGAGTAGCCGGACACTAGACCCCTTCCCCAACGCCATGGTTACTGCCTCTGTAAAGTAACCAAAGCATGTGGTGCTTGGATTAAAGGGACAGCAGCCTTTATTTATTTTCCATTCAATTAGAGTTAGGCAAATATCATTATGTCCAATATATACAGAGGCTCTGACTTGCAATGTGATTTTGTCCTAATAAACTCAACATAAATTAACAATATTCTATTTCACAGAAGTGCATCTAAGAGGCAGGGCAGAGGGCTCAATTGGCAAAGGGCTTGCAGCAGGAGTGTAAGGACCTGAGTTTGAAGCCCTTGTGCCCACAAATCTGCACGTGCCTGTAATCCCAGCCCTGGGATGCAGAGACCTAAGGAGCCTTGCAGAACAGCCAGGCTCAGCAAGCAGCAAGCTCTAGGTTCTGTAAGAAACGCTGTCTCGATGAGGGAAGATGAAGACAGCTGATGCCAACCTCTGGCTTCCACACAGTCATGCACGCACACAGTTTGTACAACAGCACACATGACTAGACACATGAACACATACTCGAGTACAGTTGCAGACAGCTTTCCTTCACTATGACACGGTATCTGAGATGTACAGCCTGAGAGGCAGAAATGCTGGAATGCTGGTTTGGGCTGATGGTCTCAAAGGGGTCCGTTCTTGGTGACACGGCAGGCGCTGCCCTCAGCAGACCATCATGGCTGAAGTGTGTGGCAGAGGAAAACCACCCACCTGATGTCAGCCAGGAAGCTGCAAGAGGAGGAGCCAGTGCTATTGCTGTGTGCTGCTGTTAGCTGAGATCCAAGGCACTAGGAGAACAGGACACAGGACCAGTGAACTAAATCCATGCCAGATACCACACAGCAATTCTGTGTGCCATATGTCAACCTGGGTTTCACCTCTTAGGCCTTCAGTTTATCCCAGGACTGGAATAGCTCACGTGGGTGTGACCCAAGAAAATGTAAGTCAGATCTACCTACCCTCACAAGCCCTTGGAATCCCAGCCTGTGAAAATCCAGTATTTGGGAATTCTGTCCTGCCATTATTGTTATACAAAAACAACACAGCTTGAACCCTAAGTAACACACTTAAGATGAACCTCCAAGCAGTTCGGAGAAGCGTTGCCAATACTAGTCCGTTGAGAGAGCTTTGTTTTTCCAGCAGACAGGTGGACTTAGCATTAGAAGAAGAGCACTCCTAAAGCATTAATGGTACCATGTATTTGTAAGTGAATCTTATTTTAACATTGATTTCCATTATGTCAGAGACAATCTCCCCAACTTCTGCTCTTATCACTTAGTTGCAATGACTGTGCAGACAAGGAGCAAGAAGCGTTTCCTATGGGCCAGTTGCCTGCCTGATGTGGATAGTCTAACAAATGAGCTCCAAGCTATAGCACTCCTATGAAACAGCCCAAGGCCCAGTCCAACACGAATAACCTCCAGCACCTAGGTTCTATCAGGAATTCGGTGATAAGGACAATGTAGGCAGAGACATGCCACCCACGGATGTTTGCTTCAGGAGACATGCAAGGGCTGGGAATGGCTCAAAAGTCACAGGGGGCACATGGGGCACCTGGCTTAGGGCACCTGACCGAGAAACAAGGCTCGTCCAGTCAGGAAAGCAGGGGGTGTAACGCAACAGCCAGAGTTTGAGCATAGGCTGGATTGAGGTCAAATGCAGGTTTTCACTCGGGCCTGGTGCTCATGATCAAATAATACCAGTTTATTTCAGAGCCTGCTCTTTAGCCTATCACCAGATGAGGGCTGGCCAGACGTCAGGACAGGCTGACAGACCCTTCAGTAAAGGGTTGGGGCGGGTAGGGTAAATCTCTAGCACAGCTGTTCACCAGATACCACTATCACAGGCTGTAAGTAAATGAATGGGTGGCCAGGAGCGAGGCTCTGTTCCAACACTGTGCCTTCCTTTCCTCCTCCCACTGTTGTGTGGAAGTAGTTGAGATCTTGGCTCCCAACGCCTTCTGCTGGCTTCTCCTCTTTCCTCCAGGGTCCTCCTAACTACTGCCCCACACTTCCTTTATACACGTTGAAGCTGGTAAGCTTGAGTTCATTTGTCTTCCAAACTGAACTGGCTGAAAGAGTTAGCTCTCCATAAGTAGTTGCTGTTCTTGATTTATTCCTAACACTCAGGTAGTTTTAATTTGGTAAGAGAATGTTTTTGTATGTGTCTGTAAATTGGTTATTATACAATGCCTACAAGGAGAAAGGTAGACTCCCGTCATTGAGTTAACAAGTACATAATAAGCACCTACTGTGTGCCAGGGACTATTCTGGGCTCTGGGAGCACAAGAATGCTGTACAATGTACTAACTGATGGCTTCATACACACCCAATCCAACCCCTTTGTACCATGCACAAGTTCAAAAGGCAGCACCAACAAGCCTGGGTAATGTTTATTGGAAATTTTATCTGTGCCAGGCTCTCGTCTAAGCATTTTAAATATTAATAATTTAACTCACTTAACTCACACACAGCCAAGTGAAGTAGGCAGGATCAGTGTCTCATCTTAAAAATGAAAAAACTGTTGCACTGAGATAAAAAGAATGTGTCCAGAAAATGTCACCAGCAAAAGGTGGAGCTGGGATTTGAACAGAGGCCGTCGGGTGTGCACCTCAAGTACCTCCCTCCCAGAACACTGAACGTGGAGGTCAAGGCCATGACGAGAGCCCCATTCTCCAGCTCTAATTACGTTCCAACCATTAGTAACTTGGCAGCCCCTTGTTAGAATAATTGAGACAGCAGCCTTAGAAGAAATCACAAAAAGTCATTATTTGTCTCTTTATGGCTTTCGTGGACTCCACAGAAGAATGTAAATGTCAATATGGAACATGCTACAACAGCCATAAAAAAATAAAAATAAAAATATAAAACACTTGCGAACAATCCAAAAGCTGACAGACATCAGGAAATCCATAAAATCAGACTTCAGTGGTGGGTAATGATCCAGTTAGGGCTTTTTGAAAATATTTAAGCTGATAATGCTTTCTTCAAATAAAAGCTTTGGGAGGGCAGCGTTCTCCTGGCATATTTAACAGCTGATGGCTAAGAATGGCACTGGGCAGAATATTCCAGAAGCCTCCTCTCTGTGCCCCATCTCCAATTCTTAGAGGCTCCTTGAGAAGTCTCTCTCAGAGGCCTGTTTTAAAGCTCTCCTGCTAATTCATTCTAGGCTCTGTGCACAGCTAAGAGACAATGAGATCAGCCTGAGGTCATACAGGGACTTATGGGGGAATCACCGTCAAAGGCTGGGACTTCCGTGCCGTACTCTTTTAACTTGGCATTCCAGGAACTGTCTTTCCAGTGGGCAGCCATGGTTTCTCTTCCCGCCATCTCCACAGCAGCACTGACATGAACCTGACTGGACCCGGGCGTCAGGATCTTGTGGATCCTCCCCACCTCTGAAAGTCTAACCCCTCAGAGATGCAGGTAAAGCAGCGTGAGCTGAGTGGAAAGAAGGCAGCTCTCTGATCTACCTGGGGGCAGTATTTGAAACTGCCCAGCAAGAAGCATTTCCCAGGATTTCAAAGGCTCTGACTGCGGTTAGCAGTCAAGCAGGTTGGTATGCAAATGTGTCCCCAGGCTTGCTTGGTGCTCACAGTCCTTTTGTGGCAAGGCAGCAGGGTTTCAACTGCATCTGAGCCCCGAGTCAGAGAGCACCCACGGGCCTCCATGCTGCAGTGGCTTTGCCCATTGCATGTTTCTCCGAGGGATGCTCTTCATGTAACCAACAAACCCCAGCTGCCATTTAGCTGGGTGAGGCTCTCAGGTCTCAGCATGGGGAAAAGGAATCCCTGGAAAACCCCACCTATGAGACAGCTCTCTGAGCCTAGGAAGCCCAAGACTTAGAGACATACGCCTGCTTACTGAGCAGAGGAGCCTTGGGTTTGGCAGCCGGGTCCATCAGCCTTGCCAGGCAATGTCTGTTATCTGGGGGAGGCATATTTCAGGCCAGTGCCTAGAGCACACCACGGAGAGCCAAGACCTCAGACCACCTTCTACTTCACATCTACAGCTGGAGTACCAGGCCTTCAGATCTCCTCTTCTCCTGAATAAACTGTTATCCTGACTTACACTCCACAGAGAGCAGGGTGAGGCCCGTCCATCTGCTCGCTGTTCCCTTTCTCTGACTGGCTTGCTTTCTTTACAGTCCAGTTGTGCTTGGATTGCCATCGAGCCAAGCCTTACGAAGACACAAGATTCTGACAGTTTCCTTTGATGGATTACTCATTATTTCTGGCGTTTAACAGCTTCTCAACCTAACCTTCAGCCCAGTGTCCTTCGCGCTCTGAGATGATAGGGCAAATCAGACCACGGCTGCCTTTCCAGAGACCCTGAGGACCTGATGTCTGTGAGGAGATTGGCTTGCTTTGTTTTTTCTTCCAGTGAACTCTTTCAGATTCCAGGAAACTGGTGAAGTTGATGTCGAAGAGAAAACAAAAGTCAATGTCCCTAATTGTTATCTGTTTTGCTGGGGTATTATCCCACAAGACTGGGCATGATCAGACTTGGCCAGGGTTCCAACATCACCTACTTACCTGTGTTTCTAATGTCTCCACTTCCTTTTGTCAGAGGCTTTATGACGTCATAAGACTAACACTGCAGAACTGCATTCAGCCTGGCATGCCCAAGGTTCTTCTACCTCACCTGACTTAGACCTGTGGAGTTTAGTATTTCTCTCTTAAAAGGATGCAAGCTACACCTAGCCCTGTGCATCTATCATTCCAGCACTGACTAGCTGAGGCGGGGGGGATCATGAGATCAAGGCCAGTAGGAGCTCCATAGCAAATTCAAGGCTAGCTTGCACTATAACCTACACAGTGATAACCTATCTTAAATGCGGCTGCTGCTGGTGGTGGTGATGATAATGATAAACAGTGTTAGAATTTGGGGAAAACTTTTATTTTCTGTTTTTATTCCATAGAGTAATTACTATGATATAAAGGAAGCTTGTCCTTAATCACCTCTCTGTACTGCATCCTAATTTTACCACCTATTTACACACCGCTAAGCAGTAACTGGTCTGTCGTGTTTTGAAGTTTCTCACGTGGGTTCTGTATGTGGTGTGATGTGTTGGGGGTGAGGTGTATATGTAGGGGGGTATGTATTCATTTTCGTTCGTGTGTGTTCAGGTGGGTGTGGGAGCTAGAAGTACCCCCCAGGTGTTATTTCTCAGTTGGCCTCCACCTTGGTTTTCTATTGTTGGTTTGTGTGTTTGTAGGCTGATTTCTCACTGGTCTGGGGCTTACAAAGAAGGCTGTGCTCTCTGTCCAGTGAGTCCCAGAGATCTGGTGGCCTCCGCCTCCGCATACCCATTTCACGTGTGCCCTGGGTACCACACTCGGCTCCTCATGCTTACGCAGCCAGCGCTTTGCCACCTGAGCCCTCTCCCAGGCCTGCTCTGGGCTCCACACTGAAATAATGCCGCACTTCCTAAAAGTTAGCACATAAAAGGCAAAGGGACCACTCCGAAGGAAGCTGTCGAGGAAGCTGCTCCACGCTGCAGCCCCCTGTGGCTTCTGAGCACTGACGGAACAGATCAAAAATGGGTGAGACGGAAAAAATGCGCACAGGATGTGAAAACCATCCATGCTGCTGGGTGCCTCAGGTAGCCACGTGTCCCTTCTGCCAGAGGTAAGGGAAATGACTCCTTTCGGTAGATGGAAACTGGTTTCACACGTCCCAGAAGAACGCTGGCTTTTATTGAGCAGCCAAAAATCATCGTACAGCCCAGGCTGAGCTCGTTTCTGGATATTTGGACCGCCTTTTGGGGCTTGCGGCACCCGACACCCACTATCAATCAAGCTGAAGAGGACATCCTTTTCTAACAAATGGCCACTCCCACCCTCACACTTGTGTGGCTTAGCCTGCCTCTTCTACCCCTCATCTCCTCAGGCTGTGGTACCCGGTTCTCCGGAACTGTGACTCCTGCGCTCGCGCCCCGGCCATTCTCTCGTCACAAGCGCTGCAGAGCTTTGGCTGCGCTGTGGCCCCTGCGCTCTCGGGCCCTCGGCATCACATTCCTAGACCGCTTACTCTGTAGTGGAAAGGAAGAACTTTATGTCTTAGAACGAAGAAAAGAAACTCCACTGACATCTCTGTTGTCTTCTGAGAATATTCTCTTCCTCAAAACCTTAAGGCATTTGCTTCCACCTTACTGTTCATAACTATCCGAAAACCAGCGTCTAAAAAGGAGGGGGAAGGACCAAGGCAAGGAGAGTAGGAACACCTTCTATCACACGCTGAACTTCCATTGAGTGATGGAGCTTGGAGAGATGGCTCAGTTGTTAAGAGTGTAAAGAGTGCACTCTCCACGTGTCAGTCCTGAGGTCAGTCCTGATCGGGGTCAATCCCCAGCACCAACATCAGGTGGCTCGCCAAGCGCCTGTAATTCCAGCTCCACGGATCCAATGCCTCTGGCCTCCGTGGGCACTCCCACGCTCGTGCGTGCACACGCACACAAATGCACATAACCAAGTGTTAAAGTAATTTCAAGCTAGTAATAACTCACCATTAGTTTTTATTATTCATTAGCTTGGGTGTCTCTAGGCCAGAGAAGAAACCTGATAGTCGCACATCACTGGCCTGGATTCACACACATCTCTGGGGCTTGCTGTCACCCTCAAGCTCTTTGTGGTTGGTTTGTTTGTAAGTGTGGCTATCTGCAGATACAATAGGATCGCTGGGCTAATGTAAAGGGCTGTTAAAGGCAGAGTGGAATCAGGGCTTGGCGTCTTGTGGAGGCCAGGAAATGTGTTACAAGGCTGCCAAGCACGTTCTAGACTCCCTCACATGGCTTCTGAAGCCTATGTCTAGATGCTCCTGTTGTGATAGAAAAGTGATGGCCATGCTTGCTCTGGTCCAAGAGTCAATGAAAACACCTGTAGTGGGGGGGAAAATCTACACAAGGAATCTACACAGGGAAACCCTGTCCTCGGCCATGGACTCTGGCCAGAGGTCCTATAATTGTGTGGTTAGTTCAAAAGAAGCCAGGACAAAAAGTGCCAACTGGTCATACAACCCATCGCACTGACAGCGGTTGCCGCTGTGTCGGGAGGAGACACTCCTGCATGGTGGGAGGCATCGCTGGTCTGGATGAGGCTTTTAAACAGCACGCTCACACCTGGCCCCAGAGTTTCATCAGACGTACAGTCGGGAGTTTTAAAAAGTC
Organism: Pachyuromys duprasi; assembly: GCA_028658305.1. Lineage (NCBI taxonomy): Eukaryota > Metazoa > Chordata > Mammalia > Rodentia > Muridae > Pachyuromys > Pachyuromys duprasi. The sequence continues at coordinate 46,662,811 of CM053743.1, read as the reverse complement.
AGAAATACAATAGAAAGCGAATGGTCCCCGCAGTCAAGAAGAATAAGAACAGAAGAGCAGTGCCCAGGGACCTCTTGTCATTGCCAGTGACTGACTGTGCAGCAGAGAGAAGAGTTGTGGCTGCTATTGTTTGCAGGGCATAAAAGGGGACTTATAAAACCTGGAATTGGCACCAAAGGGCTCATTGTTAGAAAGAGCTGCAAACGACCAGTGTCCTGCAGCTGGTAGAAAATGCCCAGCCAGAGCGGATGTCTTCTTTGGTTCTGTCATCCCAACAAAACCCTACTGAGCATTGGTCAAGGAGAAAAGCAAAGTCACCTGGTGGAACCCTCATCCTCTGTGGCCCAAGGAGGCTTCCTCCTGCAGGAGCTTTGCCAGAATCGGCCTCTTCCTAGCCTGGTTTTACTCGCCTAAGCCAAAACCCCATTTCCTACTGCACACAGTGATGTGCAATGGCAGATACTTTTGGAAACTCCCTCATACGGAGCAGCATGTTTGAAGTGGCGGTAAAAGGAAAGATGAAATGAAAACATGCACCTGCACTAGTTGTTAGGAAAATAACGCTTCCGGCAATGGGTCAGTGGGGAAGACGCTGGTTTGGCTGGGGAGAAACGGTATCTCTTCGGTGTGCTATGATCAGAACTTAATTCTGAAGCTGGAGCTTGTAGTAAGAGCTTGTTTGTTTTTTTGTTTTTATTTTAAGGCACAGCCAAAGAAGAGGACGTGAGCCTGATCCAGCCCCCAGAAGATGGGCTGTAAAGCTGTGGCTGTTATCCAGGCATTAGAAGGGGGGGCAGGCATGAGGAGAAAGCTGATTTCCACTTGTCGGTTCATAAAGCTGCAAACATTCATTCTGAGTGAGGCCACCCAGACAAATGAGACAAGGTTTCTCCCACCTGTGGATGTCAGCTCTAAAACTTTAGGTAATGTGTGCTTCTCCGGGAATACCCAGAGAGGCCAGGAAACTGGGAAAAGGTCATGTGCGGAGAAGGCTTTCAAAGAGAAGGCAGATTGGACAGGGTAATCATAGAACAGCAAGGGTTAAGTGGCGTGGGTGTGGGGGGGCAGGGCAGAAGAGGGGAGTCATGCAGCAGCAAAGGTAATATGGAAACCCACTACTGTAGAAGTTTATATATGTGTGTGTGTGTGTATACATGCACATACATGTATAGAGAACACTACCGGGCTGTTGCCAATGCTTTTGATAACCCTCTAGAACGTGAGAGTAAGACTCTATTGTCAAAGACTACACCTGTTCAAATGCTTTAGCAATAAGACTGTTCTGGTTATACATGGCCGTTGCTATCAAATAAATAAATAAATAAAATTAATAAGAGCAGCAATGAGATGGGCCCTCTGATTGTCATGCAGCTCCACTCAGAGTGCTCTGCCAAAGGGGCTCCCACAGCTGTTGACGGGCCAGTGCTTTGGGGCTTAGCCTTCCCATTTATGGACTGATCTTTGCTGGTGACTTGCTGTGCCCTTCTCTAATTGCAGACTCACAAGAGACAACACGACAGTTCTCTCTTGCCCTAAGTTGAAATAGCTAAAAAACAAGTGAACATCCGTTTGAAACAGCTGACATTCCTTCCTGAAGAGCCTCGCGGCGGCTCTGACACTTGAAGCGCCAACAGGGAGATTTGACATGTGGACTCCATGCTGAAGTTGTGTCAGCGAGAGGACTGAGCTCTGTGAGGGTGGCCCTCGGGGTGTGGGGCCGGGGCGTGCAGAGCTCACTGAAGCAGCTGGGCTAGGGGAAGCTCAGCAAACCATGGCAGCCAGTACTCAGAGTAAAGACCGTAGTAAAGCCCCTTAGATATAAACTTGAGGCTACGGAAAAGCTAACGAATGGGTGACTGTTCCCTTTCTATAGTTCAGTATGTCTTACTTTTTAACACATTACCGAACTGTCTACCAATAAATAATGCCCAACACAACCATCGCAAAGATTAGCGTCATCCTTCTTTGAAATATCATTGCATTTCCCTAAAACTCGAAGGCAAATGCTGTGAGTCAGAACACACGGATTTGAAGGTCGGTGGTCCTCTGCTTCTCCAGGCTTTCCAAACAAAACTCTATTATTCCTTGTGTTCTAATATCTTGCTCACTCTGTGACTACAGCTCAATGACCTTCAAATGCAATATCTATTGCTGCCATCACTTTCATCTTTACCTGAGTGAAACCGAATCGATGTTCTTCATCCAGCAATTCCAATTAAGCCGCCGGCAAGCTCTGCTGAACCTGCAAGCTTTGGATTTATATTGAATTAATGAAAGCCAAAAGGACCTCCCACATTACAGCCACACATAATGCATCTGTGCCAAGAGGAGATGCAATTACAATATTGCAGAAACCTTGTAGGTTGCTCAGCTGAAGCAAGGTGACAACCATGAATTGATCAAGTGAATTCATCGATAAACATCCTAGGAGCTATTATAGAATTTGCCACATTCAGATTAATTACCTAGAGGCCAGTTGGGTGCCAATGATTGGTAAAAGGACATGCAATCCACATAGGTTAATTTTTCGCCAATGATTTAAATCAGCTTTTAGGTAGCATTGAAGACAGCTGCTTTATGTCAAAGAGTCATTATTTAAATAAAACTTGAGCCTTGGTAAAACATTTACTTCCATATGGATAATTCAAGAAAAAATTATATTTACACATTTAATCTTTTTATTATTTAGATTGTTCATCCCTAAGATATGAGCCTTTCATTAAAATTATTCATCTTTTCTAATTTATTATGTATATATAAAATTCAAATTGCATGACATGTAATAATTATATACTGAGGCATTTATTATGTATATATGAACATACATAGATGTCTCATTTTTAATTTTAAAATTAGCATAACAGTATTAGGTCTCACTGTGTCATTTTCACAGAAAATTTGCCTTGTTAATTTTTTCTCCTCTCCTCTTTCCCATCTCCCTGCCTTCCCATCTACCTCCTTCTGCTTTCATGCTCTATGCACCCGACCACCTTCCACACCTTTCCTGACACTTTTCCTTGACTCTTGCATGGTATCTTTTCTAGTTTCATAGCCTAGACATACACTCACCTTCACTTATGATATGGACATACGAAGAAACATGACTCGCTCCTTATAAAGAAAGACGATTCTCTCTTTCCTTCCTTTCTTTCTTTTGTTTTTTTTTTTGGGGGGGGCGCTTTCTGAATCTGAGTAACCTCACTTATAATAGTTTCCAGCCACAGGCTTTTCCCTGCAAATATCCTGGTTTCAGTTTTGTTTACCACTGAATACGATTCCACAATTCCACATTTTCAGAACCCGTTCGTCCTCTGATAAACATCTAGACTGACCCCATTTCCTTGTTATTGTGTCTGGAGCAGCAGTAAACACCCAACATGTGAGCAGATTAGGTGGGAGATAAGTCCTGTAGAGAATCACACGGGAGTGGTATGGTGGGGTCACATGCCAGTTCTATTTTTTACTGGGGGGTGGGGGGAACCTTTATTCTGGTTTCTGTAATAGCTGTGGTAGTTTACAGGCTTGTCAGCAGCCTCCTCTCAGCCTCACAAGCATTTGCTGCTGTCTGTTCTTGGTGAGCACCTTTCTGACCAGGATGAGTTGAAATCTCAAAGTAGTTACAATCTGCACTTCCCTGGTGCCTACGGATATTGAACACCTTTTCAAACACTGATTGATCATTTGGCTTTTTCTTTTGGAAACTTTCTACTCATCTCGTTAGTCCACTTCTTGCAGGGCAGTTTGAGGAGAGCTTTTGGTGTTCAGTGTTTGAAATTATTTATATGAATTCTAGATATTAATCCCCTACCTAAGTATGCCTGGTAAGGATTTTCTCCCATCCTGCGTATTATCTTCTTTGCTGTGTAAAAGTTTTTAAATGTCATACACATTTGTTAGAATAAAAAAAAAAAGATGCATTTCATGAAAAACAAGAAAATTGTAGGTAGACAAAGCAATATTTGTATCTGCACTCTAAGATAGTTTCTGATTACAGTGTTAGACATAATAGCTTTTAATGCTAAAGTCTGGCTTGCTGGGTTTAAGTCTGAGAGAAAAGAAGCTGTATACTATAACGGAGAAGTGTATCTGATTACTCTGGTTTGTAAGCATAATGTTTTTTTTTTCAACAACAATTAACTTTTTTACGATACTACTGAGAAGATAACTCTACTTCCTATTCCTCTCTCCCTACGATAACAAGGAAAATTAGGGGTAAGCCACACCCTAAGCCACATTTTGCTGCTGAACACTGGGAATTGTGGCTTAGAAAGTCATGCGCTTTGACAATCTCAAACAAACACGGAACTCTCCAGACCAGACAACCCACTGGAAAGATAAACCAAGAGACCTTGCTTGGAGCAAAGGGATGGGGATGTGAGGCAGAATGATAACCCTCAGACAATAAGGATTTACTTTCGTTCGCAAGAAGCACACTGTCAGGAAGACTGATTTCGAAAGAACCTGGGAAGCATGCAGGTAAATAAAACTCAAACTGGGAGCAGCCTGCACCTGTAGCAAGGACCTGAATACCTCCGCAGCACACGGATCAAGATGCCCCACCAGGCAAAGGTCAGCAGCTATGTCAGAGGCCTCTGGGCAGATATTCTTGATAGCCAGGTACCCAAGTCAATGCTTCTACCCTTCTTCTGCAAACAACAGGCTAGTAAAACGTTCACTAAATAACGGATAAAAGTGTAGAGTTTATGTAAACATACTCTGAGAACCAATGAAGAAACAGGAAAGCAAGAGAACAAGGAATACAGGAAGTTATGCTCTACATCCATGTAAGCCTGGTTCAGTCTGTAGAATGCGGCACAAGCCTGAGGACGTGAGTCTGGGCCTCAGCAGCTGCATAAAAAGCCAGAGTTGATGACTTAAATTCCAATCCCAGTGCTGGGGAGGCAAAGGCAGCAGATCGCTGGGACGCTTAGTACATGCAGCTATCAGAGCTGAATCCACCAGCCCAGTACCATGGGAGACCCTGTCTCAACCACAAGGAAAAGATGCACAGCACCTAAATAATGACCCCAGAGTTGACCTCTGGCCCCTACTCATACGCATACATACATTTATCTGCATTTATGAGCATGCAAACACATAGAAACACACACATACAAAGGAATATGATCAAACACATTCATGAAAGTCACATAATCAAGTGAAATATGGCCCAAGGAGGAAAAAAAGAATGAGAAGAGAAAATAAAGGCATGATAGAGGAATGGAGAAAATGCGAGCATGACAAAGTAAGGTTCCCATTAGAAATACAAGTTACTAAAGGAGAGTCGAGCACACCTAAATTGTCTTTATTTTAATTTTTTAGTTACTAAAAAGAAGTGTTAATTTTAATGATCTAATGGAGAGAAGCCACTGTGATCTATGGAAGATAAGCAAAGCCAAACAAACAAACAAAATCAAAGATACAAGAGTCTCACCACAGGAAATTCAACAACTAATCAATCATAAAACATACACACACACACATAAAAAGTCCTGAAAATTTGCTTGATACAAAACCCAGTTCTCATAAATTAACCTTTCCAGAAAAAAAAAATAGTATGGAACAAGCTTCAGCCATCGAAGATAAGATAAAAAGGTCATTAAAGGAAAGAACAGTAACTGCTGAATTAACATCATTGTAAAAGCAACTACAGTATAAAATGAGGACATGACCAACTCCATGTGGAATGGTTGGGAGGAAGGCTTTTATTGTAGATATGAAGGAAAGAGTAGACAGAAGCATCTGGAAGAGTTCAGAGCAGGGAGAGCAAGTAGTAGACCAAACATGGCCAGTATCCTGAGGCAGGTCATGGGTGGTGAGGGTAGGGCAGGAGAGGAAGAGAAGAGAGAGAGAGCAAAGAGGAGAGTGGGCCAAGAGAGAGGGACCAAGAGGGCACATGGCCAGAGTGGCGGGGTCACATAGGAATGAGGAGCCGGGGAAGGAAGCCCTTGAGCTGGAGAAGACCTGAGAGGAGCCACAGGCACTGAGGGAGCATGAAGGCCAGTGTGAGCTTTGTCCCAAGACATTTTTATCAATCTATGTAAAAATCAAGTTACCAGCCAAGTGTGGTGGCACATGCCTGGAATCCCAGCACTCAGGGAGTCAGAGGCAGGTGGGTTCAAGGCCAGCTTGGTCTAAAAATCGAGTCCATACAGAAAAACCCTGTCTCAAAATAAATAAATAAACAAACAAACAAAAAACTGTCACCCCCATCCTTATGGCAAGAAAAAAAATCTGGGCAAACTAAGCATGGCTTTACTTGGACTCATTATAGAACTGAGGTCATGGAGAAAGCCCTCCAAAATCTGAAGAGCCTGGTTAGGAGAACGGATTTCACTCAAGACCAGCCAATCTGGGGCCAAACTGTCAATGCCACACTCTGGGATCACTAAAATGGCAACCCTGACAGACTGTAGGAGGCAGAGCATGGATGAATGACAGAACGCTGTGGGAGATGGTCCAAGGAACCCCGGCTTTCATGGTTTCACCTTCAGAAACTGCCAGAGTTTCTTCCCGGGAAGAGGTGAGGAAAACCAGCATAGGATGAAAGGAAAAACTGTAAGACACTTTGCACAAGTTAGGCTTCCTCAGCAAGGGGTAAGACCCACCAAGCCCTTATTAGCAGCTGTTCTGACTTCCCCCAAGGACAGACGGCATTGGTCAGCGTTCCCTAGAGGAAGAGAACTGAAGAGTGAATGCAGTGAATGCGTATTAAAGGGAGATCCGTTAGTGTGGGCATGGTGGCACACACGGTTGATCCCAGACCTTACAAGGCAGAATAAGTGACTATGAGTTTGAGGTTTGCTTGGTGTGCAAATTCCATCCCTACCACAGTTTTCTAACAAAATGTGCAAGAGGACAATAGTGGTCTTTAGTCAATGATTCAGAGCTAATTCTCACACTCAGGATATTCTCTCACAGGGTTTTATTTATATGATATGAAAAAGCCTTATCATATTTAGTCAGCCCTCGGTGAAATTAAGTGTGCATGCATGCATATGTACCTGTGCCTCTATGTATGTGTGCATGTGTGTGTGCACCTGTATGCATGTGTGTACATGTGTGTGATACATGTGTGTGTTGTATGCACTGCATATGAGTATATGTGTGTGCAGCTGTGTTCATGTTATGTGCATATTTGATGTTTTAAATGAGAATGTGCCGTACAGCCCCAGAGGTTTGAGTATTCGGCCCCCCAGTTGGTGGCAGTGTTTCGGGAGGTTTAAGAGGTGTGGCCTCAAATGAGACAGACATCAGAAGAGGGAGAAAACAGGGAACAGGACAGGAGCCTACCACAGAGGGACTCTGAAAGACTCTACCCAGCAGGGTATCAAAACATGCTGAGATTCATAGCCAAACTCTGGGCAGAGGGCAGGGAATCTTATGAAAGAAGGGGGAGATAGAAAGACCTGGAGGGAACAGGAACTTCACAAGGGGAGCAACAGAACCAAATAATTTGTGCACAGGAGTCTTTTCTGAGACTGATACCCCAAACAAGGACCGTGCATGGAGATAACTTAGAACTTCTGCACAGAAGTAGCAAATGGCCGCTCTGTTTCCAAGAGGTTCCCCAATAATAGGGCCAGGGACCATCTCTGACATGAACTCATGGGCTGGCTCTTGAATCACCTCCACCTGAGTGGGGAGCCGCTTTACCAGTCCTCAGAGGAAGAAAAAGAAGCCAGTCCTGATGAGACCTGATAGACTATGGTCAGATGGAAGGGGAGGAAGACCTCCCCTATCATTGGGCTGGGGGAGGGGCATAGAAGAAGAGAGGGGGGGTAGGATTGGGAGGGGACGAGGGATGGGGCTATATCTGGGATACAAAGTGAATAAACTAAAAATAAATTATAAAAAAGAGGTGTGGCCTCATGAAGAAAGAATGTCACTGGGGGGGGGGGGAGCTCTTTCTATTTGATTTTATACTGAATACTTCAAGATTCAAAACTTGGAAAGCTTTTAAGTAAGAGTCAAAATATTTGTGTTCTGTGAAGTGTGCCATAAAGAATCACAGAAAACCTTTGCCATCTCTCAACTCTGAAAACTAAATACTGTTGCTGAGAACTATTTTGCCTTTGATTAAAAGCAAATTACATCATTGTATTTTTAGTATCGTTCAGTCTGGAACACTGATTGCAACACAGGAGGAAATAACCGTCCTTACTCACTGTAAGGAGCTGCTGAAAATAGGGAGGAAAGGAGAAAAGAAGGAGAATTGCTAGAATATTCCAAATGAAATGGTGAGCTCATGAATATATTTAATTAAATGCATGTGTACCCAGTTCTAACATCTTTTAAATACAAAGCAAGAACTTCCTAGATAAAGACAGAAAAGGAAAAATAATCACATATATTCTCTCGATGTCTTAAATAGAAATGTGGAAGTTGGAGGAGTCGGACCTGTGGCCCCATCCACTGCTTTGCTAACACAGAGCACTGGATCACATCAACTTAAGGCTCAAGACAAGACCATGGCCTTCTCAAATGAAGAGAATGATACAAATTTTATCATCCCGTCACAACTATGAAAATGACAGTGTTCTCGCAGCCTTGAGGCCCAGTGTGTCAGGGGAGACGGAACATAAAGTCAAAGATGACAGAACAGTTCTTTGTGGCAGATAGCAGCGAGAGGTGAAATCCATGGTAGTGCCATGAAGACATGCAAGGGCCCACAGCCTCTGAAAACCACTCACAGCTTTCTAAGTAGAATCAGGCGCCATTGTCAAGCGAACGTCCCTGGAGAAGGAACCATCTATCGAAGATGGTTAAGTACAGGCTGCTTGTTCCAACCGCCCTGGATTGGCACACTCCTGCAGTCAGGCTGGGTAGGGGCAGTTCAGGTTCTCAGCATAAGACTACAAGTTTGTGGCCACTCTCTACTTATTAGATTTTTTTCATTGATGATTACTTGAACTTTGTAAGTCTAGTTTCAAAATTATCACTCATCATTGAAATAATAATGTCAGTGTCCTACTTTAAATGGCACTTGTACAATGTAATCCAAGAACATGGAAATGAATGTGTCTCTTCCCAGCTCTGTGGTTAATGATGTCAATACAACAGTTAAATTAAATCAATCTTGCTGGAAATATTTACACTACAGAAATTGGCAATAAATAAAAATGCAAGGAGATCTAATGGTTCGTGGCGATGCTCACGACCACAAGCCCAGGGATGCCGTCCGAACTCCGAAGCTCTAACAGCAACCACTGCTCCATTAAACATTGAGGCTGCTCCAGCGCCTCTGCATGGATTCACATTTAGGGTACCACATAAAGGAGGGATGCTACATGAAAAGAGCTAGGCTCCCCCCCTCCCAGTCCTGCTAGAGAGGCACCGGATGTGGCACCCCAGCAGAGCCCACATGCAGGCAAACCCGGCTATAGTTGGGTGCAAGAACCAGGGAGCTTCTGCGAGGATGTTAATAGTTAGCTGTTCTGGCAGGAACTCTGAAAGTGCTGCTGCTAAGTTCTGATGACACACTAATTGTAGTTTATAGATGCCCAATGGTAACCCACAATTATTTGCTTAGTAAGGTTATTAGTGAGCAGAGTCACTGGGGGAGAGGGGCACTCAGGATAAGAGCTTCGCAAAGGCAGCCGGGAGTGGGGAGGTGGAAATGAGCCTGCCCTCCACTTGCCAGCTGCAGGTGCCTGGTGCTTTAAACCTCACAAAAGTCATAGTGTACTGGTAACTGGTTGAGGGAAGAGCTCTTGATTACAGGCAGAATTTAAGGAGCATGGGATTGGGATCATGTAAACATAGTCACAGGAGCGTAGGATTATCTCATCCAGGGACTCTGTGCCATCTTAGCTTGCATAAGCACGTCCTACTGTTGGTACAATGACAACATTATCCAGGGACCGGGTCCTCACGTGTAACCCTCCTGCCCAGCAGCACATGGCCATGCAAGAATGCCAAGAAGTGTAAAGAATTTACACTCTAATATAAGGAGGCTTTTCCTAAGATTCATAGAGACTACTTAAGATACCTTAAAACCCATTCTGAAGAACACTATCCAGGACAGCTCCATAAATTCAAGCTTTGACATAATTCTGCTACTCCAAAACCTTACCAATGACGGGTTTCTTTTTCTTTTCTTTTCTTTTCTTTTCCTTTCCTTTCTTTCTTTCTTTCTTTCTTTCTTTCTTTCTTTCTTTCTTGTTTGATTTGTTGGTTGTTGTGGTTGCTTTGTTGAAGTTACAGCCAGATTATAACACAAGGCAGATATAACCCATCCAGAAATGGAGAATGAATCCAAATAATGTGCAGAACGGGTGCTGGGAAAGGAGTGGGCAAGAAATATGGGCAGAAGGGAGTGAGAGGTGATGGACAAAGATGAGTCGAGGGAAGCCATGGACACAGATGCATGAGGAGGGACAAAGTGCAACTTTGTACAAACAAAACTAGACAATGAAAGAGGGTGACAGTCACTCAGCCCTGCAGAGCCTCACATCAGCCAAGGCATGGGGCTGTGGGACGCCTGTCACCTGCTGGAACACGGCATGCTATGCATGTATGCTAACTGCCAAGGGCCAGCAGCGGAGGAAGAGAAGTGTAAGGTGCTGGTGGGCACACGTGCACAGGAATAAACACAAACACAGAGCACATGTCTGGACAGCTCTCAGAAGCCATGGGCAGAGAAAATGGGAACAAAGTAGAAAGATGTGATCCAGAACAAGGGAAGAAGGACCTCAGCGATGCACAGACTCCCTGACGACCGACTGTCCGGGTTTGCCTCCTGTTGCTGTGGTAAGACATTGTCCAGAAGCAACTTGGGGAGGAGAGGTTTTAGTTTATATTACAGGGCACGGTCCATCATCAAAGGAAGTCAGGAATGACCCCACGGCAGGAGTTTGAAGCAGAAACCATAGATCAGGGCTTACTGGCCTGCTCGAAGGCTCACCTTCAACTTCCTTTCATGTTCAGCCAGGTCCTTCTGCTGAGGAGTGGAATTGCACACAATGTGCTGGACCTGCTACATCAAGTAGCAAGAAGAAAATGCCCCATGGGCACACCACAGACCTACATGATGCAGGCATTCCTCAACTGAGAACCCCTCTCCCCAAATGTGTTAAGTTGACAACCAAGACTGGCCGACTTTCCAGTCAAGAGTGCACTCTTCAGTTCTGTACCATCCCCGCCAAAGGTCAGGGACTATCTTAGAAGTAGAAGGAAGAATGTAAGAGCTGGAGAAAGTGGAGACAGAAGTGTGGAACGCTGACTCCTAGGCACACCACATCTTCCACACCCCTTAATCCACAGCAGCCATGATGTACACAAAGTCAGGTCTGTCCACACCCTGTCATAGAGAGAGGAGGAACTCTTGGGGCCCACCCCTCAATGAGAATGTTTGTGCTGTTAATGGTTGGTGGGGGGGAGAAGAAACTTTTTCAGTGGTATGGAAGCCGCTATCTAGGGAGGTCTCAGGTTCCTGCAAACTCTCATACTCCTGCAACCAACTCACTGAGGCACAAGAAGAAGAAACCGGACGTGAAAGTCAAAGAGAGGGTTGGCTGCTTTGGGAAGAGAAGGGAATTGAAAGGGCCAGAGGAAGACAAGAGAAGGCAACAGAGGAGAACAAATGGGAACATAAAAGAAACATATTCCCTGTAGGGACGGAAATGCCATAATGAAGCCCTCGTGTGTCTATTAGTGTCTATTTTACAAAATTGGGAGCCAGCTATGGGGGGCATATGTGTTAACGCTTTTAATGTCTTCTTGTTAATATGAAGCAGCCTGCTTTAATCTCCTCTAATTTTGATTTGAAGTCCGTTTTATCAGGCGCATCAGAATAGCCGCAGAAGCTTGTTTCAATTTCCAGCCACTTGACCGTCTGCTTTCATCTTTTGACTGAAAGTATGGGGGGGGGGGCTTTACCGATGAGGTGTGTCTTTTAGAGAAAACAGGTAATTTAATTTTTCTGTTTTTAAATACAGTCAGCTAGTGTGTATGTCTTTGCTGGCGAGTTGAGGCCAATTAAATTTAAGGTTAAATAATTGAGAAATGATTCCTAGTTCCTGCCACCATGGCGGTGTGTGTGTGTGTGTGTGTGTGTGTGTGTATGTGTACAGTGTGTGTGTGTGTGTGTGTGTGTGTGTGTGTGTGTGTGTACAGTGTGTGTGTGTGTGTGTGTGTGTGACTGGTTGGGCCACTGTTTACTCTTTACATTTTCCCCCATTCATATGTAAGGTTTGCTTATTTGCTGTGATAGAGAAAATTAGTTCCTTCCTCACACTCCTTTGTTCATGTGTGTATCTCTCTCTCATGAAAAATCCTCCCCTCTGCTCTTATAAACTGAGACCTTTCTCCCTGTGTGAACAGCCTCAGTAGCTTCTGTAATGCCAAGTTGGTGGCACAGACTGCCTTAGCTTGTGTTTGTCTCCATGACTCTCTGTCGGTTTCAAAAGATAATGGTCTTGCTTGGCAATTATTAACTTTCAGGGCTTGTGGTATATCGCTCAGTGTCTTTCTGGATTTTAGCATTGTTGATGTGAACTCTGATGTTATTCTGTCATCTTTGCCTTTGTAGCTAAGTTGTTTTTTTTTTCTTACAACATTTTAAATTACATAATTTGAGAATTTCACGAATGTACACAATGAGTTTTGATCATATTTATTCTCCAGGCCTCTAAGAACCACACCCTTCCCCCCCAACTCTATATCTTCTTTTTTTGTGTAACAGTTATAGGTGCACTGCTTCACAGGTGGACTGTGCATGGAACACTTGCCCTCCATCCCAGCAGGCCAATCCCTGTGAGCTTGGGGCCATCCTGATATACATAGCGAGTTCTGGGAAATCCAGGGCTACACAGAGAAACCCTCTCTCTCTCTCTCTCTCTCTCTCTATATATATATATATATATATATATATATACACAGCATGCATATACATTTGCATGAGCATGTGGGTGTGCGTGAGGGGGCCTCCCACTGGAGTGTGGTCAACTTCCATGTCCTTGTAGAAAATGGCTCCACCTTCCCAAGAAGCTATCAACTGTCAGTAGCTCCTCAGCTAGTGTGGCCTTACCACTCCCTTCCCACTCGTGCTTGATTGCTGATTGCCTTGCCCTTGTATCGATCTTATGCAGGTGACCACATGAGTTCATGAGTGCGCTGATCCTATCACATCCACAAGACCTCATTTTCCTCAAATCCTCCCCAACCTCTGGTTTTGACCTCTCTGCCTCCTCCTGTTCCGTGACTCTCCCTGAGCCTTGCAGGGAGGGGATAGGATGCAGATGCCTCATCTGTGGCTAAACGCTCCACTGACATACACACCCTGCACGTTGACCAGTCACCAGTCTCTACATTTACCACCGTCTACTCCACACAAAAAAAGCATCCTTGGGGATGCCTGAGAACTGCACTAATCTACAGGTGTAAAAGTGTAAGTTTAGAGAGCAGTTTGCTACTTCCACTTAGCACAATAATAGCAGTAAGTTATTCTCTGGGTGATATGGGCTCCACAGTTATGGGTTCTTGAGCCAGACTGACAGTACTAGACAGGCATTTCCTCCAATTAAGCAGTTGTAACTTCCATAATGTTTGCGCCACTATTGCACTCCTAGACATAGCTATGCACACCAGTTGTTATTGTAGCTCACAGTGTTTACAGCTGGCTAAGACTGTGAATGAGTATTTTCTCCAGGAAGCCTGCCTAGCAACTTCTGGAACTATGATAGCCAGCCAGCAGGGAGGAAGATTTCCAGTCAGTACCAACTTGATTGTTCCATGTCCTGCAACCAGAGTCAAAGTATGCAGTCCCTTCAGCAAGAGGGTCTTACCGTCAAGTTCTGGTGGGCAACCAAGAGCAATGGCAGTAGCCTGTGTTGTTTGGGAGGTCTCAAGAAAACATGTAGGCAATGACTCAAGAGGAAGTATCCCATACTTGGCACCATACTTGGTTTCTCTGTGAACCTACAGCATCTAGGAGGAACATTAGTCCTTGTGTTGAGTAACAACAATGAAGTGTTTCTATATGAATATATATCTTAGGGAAGTTTATAAAATAGTAGGTTTCTGTATGGCTTTTTCAAACATCGTCAGTGTTTGTTATTCTTTCCCTTTCTCTGCACCTGTAACGTCTAATATTGTTTCTTTCCTTTGTATTCTTGAAAATCATGGCAAGAGAAAAATTATTCTCTACTTACGTCTATTCAGAGTTATAAATATCTCTTGAGTTTGATCATCTATTTCTTCCTTGAGATTTGGGGAAACTTTATGCTGTCATTTCATTGAACAGAATTCTTATACCGTTAGTGTTTATCTCAGCAACTTCTAACCCAGAAAGACTTGGGTTTTGTGTCTTGATCACATCCCAGCACTTTGTGACCATCCCGATGCTGTGAGCATGCTCAAAGCTGTGCCTGTGCTCAATTACTACTATGGATGTTTGAATGTTGTCAACACTCATGCCTTCTTCTGCTTGGTCAAGTTCACCGCTGATGCTTTCCGTCATGTTCCTCATTTGAGTCTCTGAGTTTTTCACTTACAATATTTCCATTTGAATTTTATTCAAAGATCTCAAGTTTTGTTTGTCTGTCTGTTTGTTTGTTTGTTTGGCTAGCTTTTATTTTATGATGCCGATTTTGTTTGTACCTTTTTGCTAACTTTTTCTTTTTTGCCACTGATCTTTTTTTCTAGGTATTACATTGGACTCATTGCTTTGTTTGTGTCATTTTTCAGGCCATTGATGATGTTTACCAGTAAACTTCTGAAATATTTGCCTGCTGCTGTACCTATCTCAGAGACTTTGAGCTCTACACTTGAGGAGGTGTGGGTTTTTTGAGAGCTATTCTATCTTGGTGTTGAGGGCTTCTCGTGTTTCCATGTTGTGATTTACACATCTGTTGGTTTGGATATTTCTCCCAGTTTTGTTTGAGGGTCGTTTGGTTGAGCTGTCTATTCCTGAAGGCTTAATCCCCAGTGACACTGAGCAGGGAGAGATTAAGCTGCTCTTTCAGGAAACTTCTTCTCCTGCACTGACAGACAGCTATGCAGCTGAAGCTGTGCTAAGTTAACATCCTATGGTGGTTTGGATGCGAACGACCCCAACAGGCACGTATATTTGAACACTTGGTCCCCAGTGTGTGGAACTGTTTGGGAAGGATGAGGAAGAGGGGCCTTATTGGAGGAAGTGTGTCACTTCACAGCAATAGAACATTGACTAAGACAGAAAGGAAGTGCAGATATACCTGATAAATAGGGAAAAGTAGATGTGTGATTCACCAATAGAATGTGTCTAATTAGCTGTTCTATTGCTGTGAAGAGACACCATGACCAAAGAAAGCATTGTTCCTGAAGGTTAGAGTCCATGATCATCATGGTTGGGAACATGGCAGTAGACAGGCAGGCATGGTACAGAGCAATAGCTGCAAGATCCTATCTTGAACACAATCATGAGGCAGAATGAGCAAACTGGGAATGATGAGAATCTTTTGAAACCTCAGAGCTTACCCCTGAGTGACATACTTCCTCCAAGGCAACTCTTAAAAGAAAAAATATTTAATTGTGGCTTGCTTACAGTTTCAGAGCATTTGTCCATTATTATCATAGCAGGAAGCATTGTGACATGTTTGCAGATACTGGAGCAGTAGCTGAGAACTACATCCTGATCACGGGGGTTGGGTGGAGGAGAGAGACAGAGAACTAGAGAGAGAGAGAGAAACTGGGTCTGGCATGGGCTTTTGAAATCTCAAAGCCCACCACAGTGATCCACTTCTACCCATAAGGCCATACCTCCGAATCCTTCATATATATATACACACACACACACACATATGTGTGTGTGTGTGTATGTATGTATATGTATATATGTATGTATGTACATGTACATATAATTTTATTTTTTATATTAATTACAGTTTATTTCCTTCTAATCCTTTCCAATAACAACAATCCCCAGTGACTAAAGCATTCAAATATATGAGCCTATGGGGATAATTTTTCCTTCAAACTAGCAACTTACTTTATTGATTATTAAAATTCTTCCTCTCTTTTGTCTTTGGAATAGTCTTTCTTCTTCTTCTCCTCCTCCTTCTTCCACCTTTCTTCTTCACTGTTGACAAGATTATAGCCTATACCTTATCCCGAATAACTAAGATATATGCTCTTAAATTCCAGCTACAACACATGCCTGCTGAGCAGACTAAGGCAAGTCACTTAACCTCTCTGAGTTTTTGTTTTGTTTTGTTTTGTTTTTTTTGACATTATCTTTTTTATTCTTCTACTTCTGTGATAAAACACCATGACCAAAGCAACTTATAAACTAAAGTGTTTAATTTGGCTTACAGTTTCAGAGTGTAAGAGACTGTGATGGTAGACCAAAAGAACAGCTGAGAACTCACGTCTTGATCTGTAACCATGAGGAAGGGAGAGACATTAGGAACAGCACTAGTCTTTGGAAACCTCCAATCCCACCCCCAGGAACTCATTTTCTCCAACCAGGTTGTTCTTTTTAATCCTTCCCGAGCAGTTCCACCAACTGAAGCTCAAGTATTTAAACATGCTCCCATGGGAGGGGATAGTCTCATTCAAACCACTTCATGTTATAGGATATCCAATCAGAAAACTGCCATGTGGCACACACAGGTAAACCAACTGTAGAAGCACAGGATAGGGTGTGCATCAGAAACTCAGGTACTAGTTTCAGTGTACCATGTGCTCAACAAATATTCCTGGAACTAATATAAAAATACCAAGCAGAGGTGAGTAGGCATTGCTTTGCGAATGGGATGTAGAAGAGAATCATATTAACCAACAAGGCTTTCTTTTAAGCACAAGGCAGAAAAAAAAAATGCAGCCCATTCAATGTTTTTAATTATCTTCTGATTCAGAAGTAAAAGATTTTGTCCTGGGCTATGGAAAGCATGATGCCACATCCTGTTTTTTCCCCTCTCACATGAATTGTTATAAAAGGTTTCAGTCGTGATGCCGCTTCGTCCAAATAAGGCTTTCTTGCATGGAAGAGGTTTGGAAAGCAGCACCTGATGCCCTACAACCTGCAACAGAGAGAGGAGCAGACTCTAAGAGCCTGCTCTTAGAGGGGACACCATAGAGCTTAGCGAAGCATAAGTTATCCAGCTATAGAAGAGAATTTCCTGGCAGTGAGGGCTGCCACACCATCATATTAGGCAGGAGTCCATGAGAACTCCCTCCAAATGTGCTATTCCAGACATCTTGAACTGGAGACAGGCTTTGCACCAAGAGATCAGCTTGCAAACCCGATGGGTACTGAGGCATGCGAGGTGATGTGGCACAGCCTACCCCCCGCCCCCCGCCTCTCTCACTGGTGGCTACTTCTGGGGATATGTGCAAGCTGATTATATTTGTGGTTCTGAAGAAGGGTCTTTCTCTCTGCATTTTTTTTCACCAGAACCAATGAGTTTTTAATTTAATTGCCATATGGCATGACCTTCTCAGGGCTAACATCAAGACCCTGGTCATGAAAGAACACTTTCCCAGATCTTACAGTTAGCCGGCCCAATAAGAACAAGACAGACAGCTTGGACACTCCTCATTCTTACTGGGAAAACAGCATATAAATACAACATACGCTAGGAAGGGCAGCTAAGCACATTCTCACCTGAAATGTAGGACACCTCAGTCTCTCTAGTCCTACTGAAAGTAATATATATGTATATATATTTTATAAATTTTAACACATTCCATAGATTATATTCCTTAATACATTCTAGATATATGCTATGTATTAAAATGTATAAAATTCACAGTATGAAAATAACCTTTCTAAGCTTGAGATCAAATAAAAAATGTAAAAGAAAAAAAACAAAGTATTTAAACATACAACACTAAACATTTTTGTGATTAGAAAGATCATACATAAAGGTAAATAACAAATAAAACAGTCATACCGTCAGTGGGGGAACTCATTTTCAATGCATAAAAGGCGCGTCTGGGGCTAGGAAATGGCTGTGCATAGAATGCTTGGTGTGTAAGGAACAGAACAGTCGGGTGTGGTGGCCCGTTCCTGTGGTGCTAGCACTGGGGAGCAGAGACAGGCATTTCTGCTTGATTCTAGAATGGCTTTTATGTCGCCCTGGCTTCTTCAAGGACCACGGTTCGTGCAAAATGTGCAGTTCGGTTTCTGCGCATTTCCGTAGTTCCTGAGGTTGCATTTGCTGTTGGTTTCTAGTTTTATTCAGCTTGTGTCAACTTTGTGTATTCGCCAAGGTGCCAACTGGTGGCTTTTAACATGCTCAACCTTCTAGAAGGTTTTGTGCTGCTAGAAAGAACTTATTTGTTATCTGTTGTGGTTGTGTCTATAAAATCCTGCTGCTCTGTGGTTTAATTTATCTCTAAAGTTTCTCTGCTGTTTTTTTTTTTAATTTTTCAGGCCAACCTAGATATGAGAGTAAAGTACTGAAGTTGCTCACTATTATGGTGTCAGGACACACATAGCCTTTTAGGCCTCTTAGTGCTTGTTTTATGAAATTTGGAAACCAAAGATTTGGTACCTAAAATTTTACAATATTTACATCTTCTTGATAATTTGTTTCTGGGTTTTTTTTTCTTATTTGAAGTGTACATTAACAGATGTGAGAGTTCCCTAAGCCAGCTCACTGTGCCAACTTTTGACTCTCAGTTTTGAGATATTTCTCCATGATGGGAGCTTCTTAGAGACAACAGAGAGTCAAGCCTTGTTTTGTAATTCAGTGTGACTGTCTATATCTGTCTTACATTCATTTCTATTATTGTAATAAACATTAACCAAAATCAACTTAGAAGAGAAAAGGGTTTCTTTAGCTAACAAGTCTCAGTCCATCCTCATGGAAATCCTGGCAGGAACTCATAGCAGGATCCTGGAGGCAGGAACTGAAGCAGAGACCACAGAGGAGTGTTGCTGACTGGCTTGCTCCTCAGGGCTTCCTCAGCTGCCTTTCTCACACAGTCCAGGCCCACTTGCCCAAGAGTGTCATCACCCACAGTGGGCTAGGCCTTCCTACATCAATCAATGATCAAGAAAATGTCCCACAGACATGCCTCCACACTAGTCTGATAGAGACAATCCTTCAATTGAGATTCCCAGAATATCTAGGCCCATGCTAAGTTGATGAAACCCGGCAAGTTTGGCTCCTTTAAATTGGTGAGATAGATCCGTTTGCATCAAGAGTATTACTTACAGGGGCTTCCTAGAGTAGTTATTTTGTTGAAAGTTTTTTTTTTTGTTTTGTTTTGTTTTGTTTTTTCTGGTTGGTTGGATTATGGGGGAGTTCTTGTCTTCCTTTCCAGATTTTTCCATCTCTTGGATTCTTAGGTTTAGTCTCTTTGATGCACCGAGATTTCTTGGAAGGTGTTGGTGATGGTCATTTTCCTTTGGGTCCATTTGCACACATGACTGCCTTGCCTTTGTCTTCTTCCATTTCTGAAATTTGTCCTTTTGCTTGGTGTAATCTTTTGGTGATGATTTTTTTCTTCTTTTCTTCTTCTTCTTCTTCTTCTTTTTACTTTTTTCTTTTCTTTCTTTCTTTTTTTTTTTTTTGATTTTGATTTTGGCTCGACTGCTTAGCTGATTGATTAATCAGTTAAAGAATCCATGATTCTTTTCTTTCCAGAATTCCTGCATGGTTATTTTTCAGTGCCTCAATTTTTTTGGCTGAATTTTTCTTCCATGTTTTTTTACTCACGTCAGTAACTTACTTTTGTGTCTCAGTTCTGAACTAATTTGATTGTCTTGGTCCACAGTCTGTGCTGCCAGGTGTCTGCTGCTCCATCAAGATGTTGCATGATGTTCCATGTTCCACTGCTCTCTTCCTGGGGTCCTGATCCCTTGGTTAACCCGATGATGGGGGGCTGGAAAGCAAGCTTGCAGATCTGTCGGTTTCAGGTTCCCAGACCCCTGTTGTAAAGCTGTGTCCACGATTTGTTGCACTCCGCCCATCAGGCAGGCAGAGTTCAACTTCAGTTACTTTCAGCCTCTGCTGTACTTTTCCCCTTGCTCTCTGCAGTGATAGAGAGGAGGACATGGTGAATATTACAGATCTCTCAACTCTACAGTCCCATAATGTTTTTCTGTGCCGTGCCCATGGTTTGTTCTACTCTTCTCATCAGGCAGGCTGAGTTCAGCATCCATCACATTCCTCGAATTCCCGGGTACTCTAAATCTTCTCTAGACTGCTTACGATGCATTGCTTAGACGGTGTACACATTGTGGAACTAGTTACACATTATTTTCAGGAATAATGACAAGGAAAATAAATTATACCAAGCCCGTGTGTCCAGCAGAGATGTCCTCATTTGGTTTTGTTTCTTCAATCTCTGTAGAATCCAAGGACATGGAGGTTGATGGGACCTTCTTTAGTACTTTGTTGCCAAGGATACAAATATAGAAGATGTTTAGAATAGCACCTGGCTTAAGAAAGGTAACTGGCTGTTAATAGAATGCCCTGTGGCTCAGAGTTCTTGCTTCCCTTAGCAAGGATTACTTACATTGAGGCTACTTAAGGTTATATCACTTCTCAGCTTAGATTTACCACAGGGATCCCAATACCCAAATACTATTCAGGTTCCAAGGCAGAAGAGCCCCTGTATCCATCTGCCCCCCCCCTTAAACACACCATCTACTTGCTAATAGGTAAGAAGGCATATTACAGTAGTAGACTTATCAGATCAACAGAAATGAACATGTTCACGAGCAGCAGCTCCCAGCACACAGCTAGGCCCACACTCGTGTTTACTCTGTCCTTGCCTCGGCCTTTGATCCTGTGTGTGAATGAGTAGACAAAAATTTGTCTTTCAAAAAATATTACAACAAAGTACATCTGAGCAAGAAGCCTTTCCTTCAATAATGGTGGCCCTGCTCATGCTGTCAGAAATCCCATGACATCTTCCCTCACCCTTGCCCAATTTGCCCTCACCAGGGAGCATCTTTTCATATGCCTTTTTTCATTTGCATTTTTCAAATGTTAACTTACAATCTTTTTCATGTTCTAGCTTAGACTTTAAAAAAACTGATGTTGATTCCTGTTTCGTGATTTTAATAAATTAATTCCACTGACTGATTGCTGTGGGGGAAACTCTAGTTTACCTCAGTTGAACTGGTACCCAGCAATTTTCATGGATGCTTGCTCCATTATACAGGGCTCACAGTTTCTGAAACAAAAAAAATCGACATGTGGTTTGACAATCAGGAATCTATTTATAGGGACAGGATAGTTAGCAAACCAGAAAATCCAGGCCATATGCATGCCATTAACTATATATAATGAATGGTGTATATGAATAATGTATGGACATGCGGGCTGGCTAGTGGCCTCTCAACTGGCCGAGGTACATGACAGCCTTTCAGGGCTTGGTTAATCAAGTCACTATGCTGTTCCTGCTCTCCTTTCCAATGGCTTGTTTAATTGATGCCATCTCTCTTTATTAAATCACTTAATATGTAAAAGTGATAGACAGCTTTACATTGTATCTTCTCTAAGAGAATTATAAGATTATTTTTAATCTTTTAATTCGGCTAAGAAAGTCACAAGATTACACATGTGTATACACACCATTAATTTAATACATATGTTTAGAATATTATTTTATTAGCTTGCTGGTTGCTGGTGAATAAAATAAACTCATGGTGTTCTTCAGACATATTGTGAAATTTTAAAAATATTTGAATGAAAAATGGATGTGACTGTGTGGGCTCTGACCCATTTCTCTGAACAGAAGCACACAAAGGCATGTGAGCCTTGCCCAGGTATGAACTAGGGAACATGCCAAAGGACTCAGTGAGTTAATATTTGTAGTGAACTGTAAACATACATGGTGTGTGCAAACACAATTAGCAGCATTGGCTTTTAGATGGAACTATTCTTTTCAAAAGTCATTCAAGAACTTGTCAAACGTTTAACCTTAAGTTTTGATATGAAGAATGCTTCTATTTTCCAGTGAAAAGTTAATCACAGTGGTCTAACCTCAAAATCTACTTTAATTATTTATTTGGGTGTTTGGTTGGTTGGGCTTTTTCCTTACAACTCTACAGAAGATGGCTGAGATCCAAATCTTTGCCTCAGCACACCCTTCTGTTCCCTCCTATTCCAGCTCATACAACCTGTCAAGACACAACACATATCAATAGAGAGCTATAGCCTGTGTATAAATGCAGGTTCGGGGCAAACGCACCACAGACAGGAAACCCTGACTCCATCAGCACCCTGAGTGAGTCTGGTGATCACAGCACAAAGGGCTCTCACTGTGTGGAGTGAGGCCCCCGCTCCCCCGAAGGTCGGAATGAAGTGAGAGCAATAGCAGAGAAAACAAAGTCTGTTCTTGGGCACTGGGAGGAAGGGCAGCAGGAGCGGGCATAGGGGTGAGGTTCTTAGCCTGTGCCTGCCAGGGGGAAGACTGCTGAGCCTGACTGATAAAATAGTCGGATGTGGCATCTAGAAAAATCTACTCCTTGCGATCTTAAGAAGTTCTCATGGGAGAGCTGGGGAGATGGTTCTAGGTTAAGGGTCCTTGTTACTCATCCAAAGGACCCAGGTTCAGTCCTCAGCACCCACATCCGGTGTCTCACAATCATGTGTCAATCCAGTTCCAGAGAGACCAGCATCCTTTTCCGGCCTCTCAGGACAGCTGCGCGCACATGGTGCTGTACACACCCTCAGCCATCCTTATATACACATAAGTAAATATTACATCTTTTTAGAAAGGATTGCATGTGGGTTCCCTAGTAAGGGAAGGAGAGGTCAGAGGGTAGGGGAGGAGGGCTACCCATTTCTGTGGACTAGGGGAGGGGTCGGGGAAAAGAGAGGGGGAAGGAGGGTGGGAGAGAGTGGAGATGAGGGAGGGGTGACAAGTGAACACATTATAAAAAATTAAAAAGAAATAAAAAGGCTTGCACGAGGAATGATTTGAAAGGAAGGGCAAGTGAGACCACAGAGTGCACAACGTGTGTTGTGTTACAAGATGTGTCAATAACTTCTTTTATATATTTGGGTGACTGGACGTATGATGGGGTGAGGGGTGATGCTTGCAGTGGTGCCCCTGTGTCCACCGTTTCTCTCTACGCAGTTGTGGCCCTGGGGTCACAGTGTCACTAGTGCCTTCATGCCCATGGTTTCACTTTCTGTGTTCTCACTTACATGTAGTAAACTGTTTTCAGACTAAGATATTAAATGGAAAGATCCATACTTAGAGAGAGAGAGAGAGCAATCACATGCATCTAGCTTCCATACAATATTCGTCAGAACCATTCTGCACTGATGCCAGCATTATTAACTGTTTAATGCAGCTGCATATATAAACTAATCTTTATAATATGAGCGTGTGTGAAAACAAGCACATCTAGTTACACTGAGTTCTATCCGTGATTTGAGGGGCCCACAGGGGTCTTGAAACACGTCCCTATGGGTAAGAGCACAACTGTACCATTTGACCACGTGCTGCCAGAGGCTGAGACAAAAGGAGGACAACACTGATATTCTAGGTCACCTTTAGGGAAAGGAATTGGGGTTCTTTCTTCATCCCTATACAGAATACCATCCACTTGGGTAACCGGTGATGTCTGTTCCAGGGTGGTAGGAAAACGTGCAGTGGGAACTCAGTGGGAGCTGGACAGAAGGACTCAGAAATGGTCATGTCCAGCAGATGGACCAGGAAACATGTCCGGGGAAAGAAGAGCCACTATCAGAAGTTCTGTCAGCAAAATAAGATCCTGTCTCATCCAGCAGAACAGAGGCCAGAGAGATGGGGTCGCTTGAGCACAAGGGCCAGTAAACTTGAAGACAGCACAATCTGATTATCAAGTCAGAAACAGAAAGAGAAATGAAACACGTATACGGTGTTTATATAGTCAGCCATGGCTTCCTCACCTGTGTGTTCAGCCAACTTTGGATGGAGAACATTTTAAGAACTTATGTATTTGTTATTTTATGTATGTGGTGTTTGGCCCGCATGTTTACCTGTGTATCGTGTGTGCAGCACCCTCATAGGCCAGAATCATCTGAACCAGAGACATAGATGGTTGTGAGCTGTTACCTGGGTGCTGGGAATTGAACCCAGGTCCTCTGGAAGAGCAGCCAGAGCTCTTAACCACTAAGACATCTAAGGCTGAGACTATTTCTCAGTGTTAGAATGCTTACCTATCATGTAAAAAGCACTGAGATGCTTCTCAGTACCAGAAAAAGAATACTTCTTAGGAGTTGTATTTGCACTCACATGCAGATCTTGGTCTTGTCATTATTACCCAAACAAGCTAGTATGGTAATTATTTCGATATTTGTGTTGTGTTTACATCATGAGTGATATAAAGAGTATGTCGGGAATGCAGGGGGATTTACTAACTTATAAGAACACTGCTTCATATCGTGAAGGGACCTATAATACAGCATTTGGGATTCTGGGAAGCGAGCGTTTGAGAATCAACCCCTTTAGATTACAAGAAGCACCTGCAGTATCAAATTCAGTCCCCTCCATCAAGCATTGTCTCGCTGAAAGAAACACAGGACGCCATTGCTCCCAGACAATGAAGTAAGCCCACAGAATCTGTCACTCAGGGCCAGGGGTGGTGCCTGTCTCATACTGCAAATTCTTGCAGCCAGAGATCACTCACTCCTACAACCCCAAATCATATGTCCTCTTCCTTCGATGTATTTGGATTCTCATGCTCTGACAACTTTGGCAGGTCACCTAAGACGTGAGAACTTACACTTAAGAAAATATAAGGATTGACTCAGTGGGTAAGAGCGCTGGCTGTTCTGGCAGAGGTCCAGGGTTCAATCCCCAGCACCCACCTAAAGGCTCACAGCTGTCGGTAGATAACTCCAGTTCCAGGGGATGTAATGCTCTCTTCTGGCTGCTGAAAACACTGCACACATGTGGTGCACAGATACACGTGCAGCCAGGACACACAAGATAATCAAATAAACATTTTTAAAAGAAAGTATTACATGATAGGGTCTGAAAGCCAAGAGATCTTAGCAAGATTTCCCATATTTAGCCAAAACAAGGTTACTTTCTATCACAAAAGCTGCATCATAAAAGCCTGTGAGCAGATGTGCATTTTCAAACCAGAGACACCCAGGACTAAATCAAAACAGGAAAATATTCCTCCCATCAGGGAGACTCTACAGCTGTAGCTTCAGAATCTGTGCATACAAAATCATGCAGGCTTCCCTGCCCCATCTTATCAATAGTCTCGGAGCCCTGTGCTGTGCAAATGACCTCAAGCAGACCACATGCACGACTTTTGGGGGGGCCTGGTGTGACTCAATCTTGTGCTTTCTTAATTGTTTCTCAATCTAATTGCACTTGGCATCCAAACTGTATCTGAGCTTTGGAAATGTGCACACAACAGCGAGTCACCAAACTTTTAAAAAGCAGGTGTAAGTTTTCTCCTTGCTGATGATGAATTTCCTGTCTCATTCTTTTTTATTCTTTATGAAAATTTAATTTAATTTTGATTGACACACGAAATACATAGGTATGAGGGGCAACATGATAGCTTGTTTCATAGGTAGATATATCAACTCAGGCTCATTTTCATATCCATCATCTTAAATGTCTATTGTTTCTTTGTGAATACATTCAAATTTCTCCCTTCTACCATTTATGCGATAGATGTGAGTTATTTTTAATAATGAAACCAATGTCTTTATATGCTTAGAAGAGCATTATAGTTACATGAAAATAATTTTGGTATTCTGAGGCACATGAGGCTAGTAGAACCAACCTAGTCTCCTCACAGAAAATGTAACCTGCACAGAAAAACACACTGCATTTCAAATGTGCTCAGCTATACTTATTGAAGAGCCATGATTGTAATTTGCAGAAGCTTTCTTTCTCCCCTTTTGATGGAACAAGACAAGACTTCCTATTGTTATCCGGAACCCGTGTGCTCAGAAAGTCAGCCCATAACAGACCTTAGTGTTCAACACACTCCTTTTGGTGTGTGACTCCGAGCACCCAGCTACCTGTTTGAATGTGATATTTATTTGTCAAGATCTGACAAATAATATCTGTTATTCACTAGATTTTCAACCTACAACTCCCATTGAACAGTGTCCTTAAAAATAGGGGCTCCGACCCTTTCCACCTCTTCAGGGAGTCACAACGTTTTCCATGCTCAGAACGCCAAGCCCCAACCCCTAGTTAAGTTACTGTCGTCATGTGATTTGTTTTGGTTCCCTGAAGGATGCACCAAAACTCTCTCACCACTTCAGGGGGAGACTTAGGAAGTAGTGTGCAATTTTTCACAAAGATTAGGTAATTTCAGAAGTCCTTTCCTTATGGTGGAGCCATCATCTTGGATTATTGGCTGCAAGCAATGCGCGGAGCTCACAGCTGCCCCTCACTGGTCTTGTAACGCAGATAAGAAGTGAACCTTTGCTGTGTTGAGCCAATCTGATTAGGGGGGTTTTGTTACTGCAGCATACTCTGTCCTGACTATATTAGTTGTTGGATGTTACTGTAACAAATACCAGATACTAAATGGCTTAAAACACCACCGGCGGTTAGAAATTTAGAATGAGTCATTTGCTGCTTAAGTCAAGGTATTTGTAGGATTGGGTTTCTTTTCATTAGGGGAGAATGACCTCCGTGCTTCGTCAGGTTGTATGCTTTTGCTGCACTCCTTCGCTCTTGGCTTTTCCCAATATCCAAGCATACCACCCCAACCTTCACAGAGCTCACATGTGAAATTTAGGACAGTGTCTGTGATGCTGAGCCTTTCATCACACCCATCCTTTTTTCTAAGTAAGGTAGCGTTCAGGAGCTGTAGGAAGTAGGAGAGGTACATGCTATAATGCTATCTGTAACTACATACCATACCATACCATACCACACCACATTGCACCATACTGCACCACCCCATTCCATACCATACCATAAAGTTCTCTTCTAGAGCCTTGTGCCAAGTAGATGCTCCCCAAATGCCAGCTTCCTTCCTCCCTCTTTACCCTATGGCTTCCCAGACCTTCACGTTGGAAGAACTTTCTAGACTAATTAATGCTAGGCACTCATTCTCTTGCCATCAAGGTCTTCAGCACATAGTTTAAGTCAAGGAAATATGAATGACTTCATGTGCAGTGAAGTCCCTTGCTTGACACCAGACTTACAAGTACCACTGCATGGGGGTCGCTTTCTTGTTTGTAACATCAGACAGACAATTTATGTACTAGGAGCCACTGTGGAGGACACAATAGCAAATTAAATTGTTTTATATCTTTACTGGCTTTGTTTGAAAATCTCGATTCGGATATAGGCAGCACATTGGGAAAATGGATGAGAATGCTCAACTCTCAGCTTGGCCCAGGAAGCATTTATGGAAAGAAAACAGGAAGTGATGTACAGTAAGTGGAAGGTGGAAGCGAGGTGCAGGCAGCTAGATTGGTTTCTGCTTTTCTTACCTGAGCTTTGTTTGAACAGCTGGCAGTCTGTGATAGAGGACTACTATTGTAATCAGCCAGAGCCCTCGGCTTCTTGTTAAGTCGCAGCTCCTGACACTGAGAAATCTCCCAACCAGACTTGATGCAATTTAACACAGCTCTAAATGTTTAAAGCTATCCAAGGGTCTTGATTTCTTTCAACAAGTATGTAAGAGTCCCTCCCCTGTGGGCTATGCCAGATTTGGAGTGCAAATGGCTCAGAAGAGTCTTTCGGCTTGCTGGGGTGGTGAAGAGAGGTAGAAAGGACGCTGTGTGTGGTCCCTGCAGATATGCAGATATGCAGTAGGTCCCAGCCCTATGTAGACAATTACACAGATGTCGAATGTTTGTGGAGCCTTGGGGGAGGAAGGCATACACAGTTGCCCTTGTCAAAATCTTTGTGAATATTACCATTTTAAAATATAATTTTAGTGGAAGATGGGGATCTCAAAATTACACACTTAATCACAGTTAGCTTAGTTGTAATTGCCACTATAAGTCAGCTAACTAGAAATCAGCACCAGCGGGGGGCAAGGTGAATTTTGCTAGTCTAGAAATTCTAAGTGTGTTAACCAACAAGGGGCAA
Source organism: Pachyuromys duprasi (assembly GCA_028658305.1). NCBI lineage: Eukaryota > Metazoa > Chordata > Mammalia > Rodentia > Muridae > Pachyuromys > Pachyuromys duprasi. The sequence goes on along the minus strand of CM053743.1, from coordinate 46,634,848 downwards.
CGTTTCTCAACCTCAGCTTTACTTTAGAATCAGTTGGGAATTTTTTGAGCATGGTGAGGACTGGGCTGCACCCCCGAGGTTTTGATTCAGTGTGTCTTGGATGAGACAGAGGTATTGGTGTATTCCAAAAGCCATCCAAGTGAGCATAACATGGAGTCAAGATTAACACCAGTAAAACAATGTTTTGATCAAAGTTGTGGGTGAGCTGTAAGCCAGGGTGAATTCGGCTGTCTTTGACCCATACAAAAGCCCTGAGTTCCTTGATTTCAAAACTCTGGTTCTCTTCAGGGACAGCATTTAAACCAATCTACTGCAGCAAATGGAAATCCAGCCGAGTTCAAGAAAAAGGCTATTTTTCCACCCAAACTATTCCCTGTGGGATTTCAAGTAGCCGGCTCAGTGCTGTGCATTGCAGTCCCAGATTCACTTAGAATAATCATGTATATTACATGTGACTTCTCAGAATATGACTCTGAAGATGTTGGTGCTTTTAAAATAGCTGCCAGATGCCTTCTTTTAATGTGCAGCACATAAAAAGAAATGTGACTTACTTATGCAAACTGCCCCACAGCTGAATTGAAGACAATTTCACTACTCCAGGGATGGACTAAATAGATTCTGTCTGTCCAGCTGGCAAGCCTAAAAGGCCAGTCGAGTAACTCAACATCCCTAACAAAAGCCACCAAACCAGTTGGAGGGAATTTGGTTCACACTTACTAATGACCAAATCCAAAACCTTTATCATGGGGCATTGGGGTTTGGGGCCGCTCCTAGCCTCTCCTAATTAGAAATCACTAGGAATTTTTCTACACATTAGAAATGCAAAAATCTTAGACCCCAACCCCAATCTACTAAATTGTATGGATTAATGTTGTCAGAGGGATGGAAAAGATGAATAAGTACAAAATAATTAAGGAGGCATGTTTGACACTATTTGGTTTTGATGGGATGTTAGAGGGTGAAGTTAAAGGTAACCACAGGTTTCTGAGTACAAATCACCAAGACTTGTCTGGAGGAAAAGCATCCTTCATGGTCCCCTTTTGCCTCTGCCTACTTTGTCCATTCTTTGGGTATTTTATTCACCGGGGTTCTTTATTAGGGCTGTGTTCCTTCTTTTTTAACACCTGACTGGGTGTCTTCATCTCCTCACAGAATGCTCAAGGGCCCAAAGGTAAATTGATCCCCATTCTCTCAGAACCTCCTATACTTTGCTTAATCTCCCAGTTGGTAGGATGGCTGTGTTGTCTACCCGTTGGCTAAAGGGAGGGACATGAAAGCCAGGAATCAGCCTTGCATTTAATCTCACATGCAGTCACTTGCCAGCTCCTAATTTTTTTCACTTCATTATGTCTCCAATCTTGCCCGAATCTGCTTCTCTGCGAGTCCATCACTTCCCACATTCGCTGTGATTTTCTCCGTGTGTTCCCTGCCTCCGTCCTGGTTGATTCGCCTCACCCTGCGGCTGATGCCCTCTCTTAAGCTGCAGTTGGGCGCTGCCTTCGTGATGGGATGTGTTGTGAGGCCTTCAGTATTATTCCTCAGCAGGTGCACATTCCCAAGCTGGGATGGGTCAGTCTCTCCATGGGGAGTCCTGAGGCAGTTGTCATACTTGCCAGATGTTTCATGTTGCTGCAGGACAGCACAGCATCCTGCTTTTATAAGGAGGAAAACGCTCTCGCCAGCAATGACGAGTGTCACAGCTGTGTGTTGCATTATCGAGTATTTGCATCCTGTACACCGCTGTAGGAGCCACACTTCCATACAACAGGGAACAAGAGTCTGCGTCCACAAACACCACCATAGACAAACGTGGTGGTGGTACACAAAGAAGCTGGGATGGCTATTAGGGGTCTCATCCCTCCTCCTACTGTGTAGATCTCAGGGACTGAACTCGGGTCATCAGAGTTGGATGCAAATGCCTCTACCTGTGAGCCATCTTATTGGTCCAGGGCTAAAATTGAATAGGAGGGACCAATGGAGTTTCTGTGATCACCGTTGGCAGACGCCTCCCTATGTGGTGAGTGACTGTGCATTCAAAGGCACGTTAGTTATGGCATTAGCCCACTGAACACTCTTGGTGATTCTTTCCACGTTGCTGCAGACCATGGCCACCTCCTGCTCAGTTTTCCAGTCTTGTCTCCTGCTGCTTACTCAACATGCTTTGCATTCTTGTCCTCTGTTAACTTTGTGTCTCTCCATACAGATGTGAGCCAGGGCCCTGTTCTGCATTGAGTTCATTGAGAGGGGAATTTGTCTATAAACTGCTTCACATTTGGCTCCCTCATATGGAAAGGATAAAATGGTTCATCCGCAGAGGTCCAAATGCCTTTTTCTGTGCTCTCAATGCACTGGGCAGTTTACAGAATTCGAGAGAGAAAGCAGCTTTAGATTTGAAGGCCCAAAAGACAACTTCAACTGTGTATTCCCTAAACTACCAGCTCTTTCTATCTTGCAACCCAGGAGTAGAAAGGACCATCAAATGCTGTATTTGGGGAACCATTTGTCCATATGGCACTAAGTGGTTTCTGCTGAAGAGTTCAGAAATAGCCGTCATTATTGAGCACCTGCTGGCTCATTCATTCCTCATTTTTGCAGCAGTGAGTGATGTCCTCCAGGCCTGACATGGCCATTGCCATCATAGAATGGAGGCTGTAATTGTGACCTGCAAAATAACCTTGGCTCCGTAGTCATGGCAATGAAAGAAGCAGCACAGTTCAGGAGAGGCCAGGTTTATGGTCATGGTAACAGGACTGTTAATATATCCCAGGAGAGAGAGAGAGTCATGTCATGGGACCCTAGCCAGAGGTCCCAGCCTTCTACTTTACACAGTCTTGGGGTGGGGGATGGAGTGTATGAGTTAGAAGGTTCACTGAGGGCAGACTTGAACCGTATAGCTTCATAAGGCTGTCCACCCAAGGCGAAATGGTGTTTCTCGGCCGGTTCACCTTCTCCAGAGTACCCACACTTCTGTCAGTAACTTCCATTCATCCTGTAAGCAAGCCCAACAAACCCACTAACTCAATAATCTCACCCAGGGTAGAATCATTTCTTTGGTGTGTCATCAGTGCATTTTCTGTGACTAGTGTTGCTCATGTCTCCCCAAGAAAATAGCTAACTACTTCAGTCCCAGGTGAGGAATAAAGGAATAAACTTGATTTATAACCACTGCAAGCTATTGTAGAGCCCACAGGGTCAATAAACATTATGAACCTACCTCACAATTCCTGAAACATGTGGAACTCAAGCAGGCGTATACTGAGAAAGCAAATGAGTAAAGCAAATAGCTGAGAAGTGTAGGGTAGGTGTCTAAACCCAGGGCAGCTGCCCTCAGCGTATGATAAAGCCCCGTAGAGGAGTGCACTGAGCTCGTGAGAGACTGCCAACCTCTTCATGCTCCAACTTCCCTCCTTTCTAGATGAAAGGGCAAGGAAAACTCTGGCCATTCTCAGATTACTGGGAGGAAGACATGAAGCCTTATATGGCAACTGCGTGTGTTTCTATCACACGCTGGGCCCAGCTTTTGTCTCTTTATGGGTGCTGAGAGGACACGTGGGTGAAGTACCCTGGCTTCACTTTGCACCGAGCCTGCCATTCCATCTGTACGTGTGGGGAGATGATGGTTTCTTACGCAGCTTCCGCGGGGGTTATCAGCTCACACAGATCCACACACGTCAGAGAGATTTACTCCTAACACCCCTTGTGGGGCAAATTACATTAACTAAATGAGGTGAATTAGGTCCAGGTTTAGACATTGCCTATTAAACAGAATCTATTACACGTCAAAGACAGTAAATTGTCTAATTCAACATTTTAAATGTGAGAAGTTAACACTGGCGGGAGAGTCAGGCAGCATCTACATTCATCACCCTAAAGACGAAGCTACAAAACTGTTTAAGCCATTAGCTACCTAATAGCTTCAAATGCTTTTATTCTGGTGGTCATCAAATGGCTGAATTATAAAACCACAAATAAAAGTAATTATCCATGTGGTAACAAAGCAGGTGCAGAAGTCTTATGAAGTAGACAGTTCAGCTCAGTAATGCATCAGCCAATGGAGAGGGAAGCCACAAGCTTCTGTTACAGTGTTCCATAAACATCAGAGGCAGGCCTACAACAGAGAGCAAAGGGAAACTTGCCAGATCATGTCCAAACCTGTGTCCATCTCAACCTCGACCACCAAATGCCCTAGAAATTATTTCTTATCAAAGTTAACACTTTATTTGTTTGTTAAATTTAGTAAGTTAATTTCTTATTAAAGTTAAAGGTAAAAGTGAGTCCTTCACCTGTTTTGTAAGTCACCCATATATAAAACTCTGTAAACCTCAGATTTTAAAAAGCCTTGTGTCTGTAAGTTTCAATAAATAGTATGTTTGTCACAGTCATATATATATATATGTGTGTGTGTGTATCTATAGTACACATATATATTTCCCTTATGTATTTATCTAAATATAGTTAGAATTTGGGTTGTAGAGGAATTTTAATGGCTGTCCTGGAAAGAAATCTTATACAAAGACCTTCCAAGTCTGTGTGATTCAGATGGAATACAAACATGCCTTTAATCCAGGAGAAAGAGGCAAGCAGATCTGAGTTCAAGACAAGCCTGGTATAGAGCAAACATCAGATAAAGAAAAGCTTATGTCCAGGTGTGGTGGTACATGCCTTTAATTCCAAAAAATGAAGGTAAAGATTGTTTGTAGAAGGAAGCACCCATGTTTGAAAGTGATGTCTAATTGAGAGGCAGAAACAGTGATGAATCAATGAAAGACTTGACAGAATAAGACACACCTAACTCTCAGGAGAAGAGAGAAGAAAGGGAAACTATGTAAGGGGTAATGAGAGAGACAGAGAGAGCAAGTGAGAGAGAAAAAGGAGGCAGTTTTTACAGGGGCAGTAATAGACAGGTGGTAGAGAGAGAACTCAGGCAAAGACCAAATGAGTCAGCTACAAGCTCAGAAAGAACAAAAAGGGGTGAGCGTATTCAGCAGTAAGTCTCAGAGGCTGAAAACATTCTAGGCCTAGATTAGATTTCAGAGAAGCTAAAAGCTAAGAACCCCATTCTCTCAGAACCTCCTATACTTTGCTTAATCTCCCAGTTGGTAGGATGGCTATGTTGTCTACCTGTTGGCTAAAGGGAGGGACATGAAAGCCAGGAATCAGCCTTGCATTTAATCTCACGTGCAGTCACTTGCCAGCTCCTAATTTTTTTCACTTCATTGTGTCTCCAATCTTGCCCGAATCTGCTTCTCTGTGAGTCCATCGCTTCCCACATTCGCTGTGATTTTCTCCGTGTGTTCCCTGCCTCCGTCCTGGTTGATTCGCCTCACCCTGCGGCTGATGCCCTCTCTTAAGCTGCAGTTGGGCGCTGCCTTCTAGCTTAGCAGAAGAGGCAATACGCTTCCCAGACAACAACTGAACCAGGTGAATAAAAGTTCCTTTTACATCGGGTAGCACTCTGTTTTAAGGTCTTCCTCTTACCATTTGGAATTCCATGAAAATCTCATTGGACAATGAAGTTTTCAATTCCTAGTCAAGCCTTTATTTAAAATATATGTATACTCCCTAAATGTCATCTCTAGCTTTCTTATGAAAGTGTCCTGTGCTTCAGCTTTCCCAGTTTCAGTTCCTATACACATGCATTTGGCATTACAATGACAACATCAGCCCTTTGAACCAAAGAGACAGCATGTGTTTCTCATGATGGTCTTAAAAGATATCAGTAAGTAAGTACTTAGTTAGAATGAACGCTATTTTTAAAATTTGTGTGTGTGTTTTGTCTGAATGTCCATGTGGTCAAAAGGTGAGGGATCTCTAGGAACTAGAGTTATAGATGGTTGTGAGCCAACATGTGGGTGCTATCATGGTCCTCTGAAAGAGCAACCTGTGCTCCTAACCAGTAAGCCATCACTCCAGCCTGGGTTCTTTTTAAACATAATGTATTTCATACAATGTATTTTTATCAGATCATCCCCCTTCCTACCTCCATACCCCTTCCCATCCAATGCTGAGTCTGCCTCCCTTTCCCTCCCTTTTTAAAACCAACTGAGTAGAGTTTGTGCTGTCCCAGCACTCCTCAGCTGCTGTCCGCCTGCCCCACAGTAGGGCTGACTGAGAACCAAGGCTCAGACTGGGACTGTTCACCCTGTCTCAATGATGGGGTTAACTGACACATTTCATAAGCCACAGGTAAGTCCAGTCTAAAGAGTCTTAATCCATTGGCATGAAGAAAAAGCCCAATGGTTAAAACTCTTCCAATAAGTCCAGTTTGAAAACAGAACTGAAGATTACTGCCTTAGACCAGTGTCTTTCAATTTACTTTCAAGGCAACCTCTTTCAGGCATTGTACTAGCCAGGGTTTTCTAGAGAAAGAGACTAATTTGTGTGTGTGTGCGTGTGTGATTTACTAGAATCATTTACAGCCTGTGGTCCTGCTAGTCTAGCAATGGCTGTCTACCAACAGAAGGTCCAAGAGCCCAGCAGTTGCTCAGTCCACAAGGCTGGGCGTCTCAGCTGGTCTTCAGTATACGATAGAATCCTGAAGAAGTAGGCTCTAATGCCAGTGAAGGAATGGACTTGCTGGGAAGAGCAAGCAGACAAAGAAAGAGCAAGCTTCCTTCTTCCGTGTCCTTTATACAGGCTGCCAGCAGGAAGCATGGCCCAAATTCAAGGTGGGCCTTCCCACCTCAAGAAAAACCCTTCACAGGTGTGTACAGTAGCTTGAGTTTTAGATGATCCCAGACATAGTCAAGTTGAAAACCAAGAATAGCCATCACAGGAATATTTTCCCTTAATACCCCATGTTAATAGGATGTCCATATATAGCTTTTAAATATGTATGATGCTCGTATCTGTGAGTTAAAAACAAAGATCATTTTGCTCCGTGAGAACAAATTCCTCCCCTTAAGGGCATCGTCATTCCCTGGAGACCATGTCCTCCAGATCATACCTAATGACCCAGTTTTGCCCAAAGCACCCACAGGCCCCTTCCAGCGTGGGCACGGGGTCTCAGAACAGAGCCAGATTGCAGATGCCACAGGACAGTGAACAGAGCCACTTAGCCACGAGCCTGGCAAGAGCGGCTACATGACTGCGATCCCCCAGGTCTTCTACCACCCTCCTTGTCTGGAGCCTCGAGGGGTAGTGTTTGCCCTGCTCGATCCGAACAAGTGAGCTGTGGCATTGCCCGCTGTCTCCCTACATGTTTTCAGAAGAGAAGGTTCCCTTTGTTTAGACATACCCTCCTGGAGACTAATGGGTCCCAAGACCCCTTAAACAAAATCTCTCCCTGAGATGTTTTAAGGCAGGCCCTGATTAGTGCTTGCTCTAGTTACACTCTAACTGTGTGACTTGCATGGGGCTTGTGGACCACAGCTGCTGTGGAGAAAAAGAGTGCTTTTGGGAGAGAGAGAAAACGGGACTGTATAATTCGGGTGTAAAGACTCTGCTACAGGGATGGCGAATGACACTGTGATAACAAAGCTGGGTAAGTAAAGAAGTTAACGTTACTGGGTGTCTGCTTCTTGCAAGGTAGTATATGAGCATTTCCTTTCACTCTGCCATGCCCTAGGAGTGGATAGTATTCTCTTTATTCCGACACAAACGAAACCTGAAATTACCTGTGGGGCTAAGCAAGGGAATCTGCATTAAAATCCTTGTCTGTCCATCTGCCCACCTCAGACCCATTCTGCATTAAAATTCTGGTCTGTTTGTCCCACATCCCATGTTCTTTGCATCCTATCCTGCTCTCCAGTCAAACGCACCCAAAATAAGCCACGAGGACGGTTAAAGGTGACAGCCACTCCGACCCAAACCTCGTGAGGTGACCTTGGTTAAAGTTAGAGCCGACTTGTGGACTGAAAATTAGTCAGGCCCCTGTGGGGTCTAGAAATGTCCCAGAGTGAGCCTGATGTGGTGGCATACCACTGCCATCCTAGAATGTGAGAGGCAGAGACTGGGGGGTTAGTTCAGCCAACCTAGAGTACAGAATGAAATGGCCTCAAAACAGACTGCAGTAAGTGAATTTATCACATATAAAAAGCAAGCAGAGGCAAAAGGAGGGAGGGAGGAAAAAGAGGTGGAGGAGAGAGAGAGCAGGGAAGGAAGAGGGTTTAAGTATGGGGGATACTGGGGGTCCCAAGTCACGTCAGGAAACATAAGCATCAGAATCTGTGGGGAGAGAGGCAAGGAACGGTGATGGTGGTAAGAACTCAAGAAAGCGGGGAGAGGGGGAAATGAATAACCCCAGAAGAACAGCAAACAACCTGTCTTGAGAATGTGGGACCTCGAGTTACAGTCCTCCACTCTGATCCCTCTCCGACCTTCAGGAAATGAGGGAGGAAAGAGAATAGGGTGAGCCAGCCCCAGGAATACTGAAAATGGAATCTCCTCAGAGAAAGGGGAAGCCAGCCTTCCCCTTCCAACCACAGATGGATATCTTACCTCCCGGAAAAGCTCGCTGTGCCATAAATCCTACAGAATGAAGGAAGGAGTCCCGAGAACCTGAGGCTTCTCACAGGCAGGTGTGCAAGGGTCACACAGTCCCAGGTGTGAGGGACACACGGAGAACCATGAGCACCTGCCCCTGTGGAGGGGAGACTCGGTCTTCCTCATTAAACTGCACAAACTGAGCCTGTCCAAGAGCACCACAGGTCACCCAGTGAATTATAGACTGGCTGAAAGTCTGAGGTCAGGGAGCTGCTCCCTGGAGAGTCTCAACACACCAAGCTATTTTTCAAAACAGCGTATTGGCGGGAAAGAGGGGAAAGCTGTGGGGTAGGCTGCTGGACACAAAGCCCCTGTGTTGTGTCTCTGCATTGTGCCAGGGCTCGCTGAATGCTAGTCACAGGTGTCATCAATTTCCCCTCTGCCTGTCTATCTGTCTGTCTCCTTCTCTCTTTCTCTCTCTCTGGGGAGGGGATTGATACCTATTGTCTTCCTGTATTGGTCTGCACATTACTTTCCAAAACACATTTCATTCTTTAAGGATTTTATACACGTGCACAATGTATTTGGATCACATCTACCCTCCTCCCCACTTCCCCTCTTTAACTTCCTCTAAATTGACCCTTTCCCAATTTTATGTCCTCTTCTTTTATATGTTCCACGGAGCCCAATCACGGCCGCTCATGTGCATGTGTGCATTCTACCAGTGGCCACAAACTCCCCCGAAGTGACTCCTCCCTCCTCCAGAATGCATCAACTGTCAACCGCTCCCCAGATAAGGGTGTAGGCTTGTAAACCTCTCCCCAGTCCATGCTGGAATTTTGGCAGGTTCGATCTTGTGTGGGTCTTGTGCAGAGAAGCGCAGCTGCTGTGGAGCTCTTGAGTGCGGTGGGCTTATCAGGTCCACAGGACGGCGTTTCACAACAGTCCTCCCCACCTCACAGCTTTTATGTGCACTCTACCCTAGAGTATTCCCTGAACCTCAGTGGGATGGGAAAACTTGATACAGGCGTCCCATTTAGAGAGGAACAATCAAAGAGTCACTTACTGTCAGCGCTTGGCCAGTTAGCAGGCTGCACTGGCCACAGCCCACTGCAAAAGGCAGCTTTTCTGACCAGGGTTGAGAGCAGCCCAGGTCTGGGAGCATAAACATGAGTGTTTGGAAGGCAGACTAACAACATGACAGTTTAGCAGAGCAGCAATAGGTTTACCCCTCGGGCCTGTGACCTCCCTGCCCATAGCCTTCTGACGAGGTGTACAGCAGGGATGAATTCTATCCTGTGGAGCAGGCCTCAAATCCGATCATAAAAATCATGGGTGACCTCCATAACAGTCCTCCTACTCTTCTACCTCTGGGCACATTGTACTTGGATGTTTGGTATAACAGCATGGAGGGGGCCTCACCAGGAAAGAGCCTTGATGCCTTTTCTCTCCCAGCAGCCTGCAAAGCGCCTTCCAGCACTATGAAAACTAGCCAGCGTGGAGGAAGTTCCTCCGTCACTTTGAGACTGATTTCTCTGTGTCCTGAAGCAAAGTCTGTAGTGTTTTCAGCAATAGTCTCAAGTGGGCAGCCAAGAGCAATGGCAACAGCCTGTGCTGTTTAAGGGACCTCGGCAGACTCCCTCGCATAACTGGTTGGGAGGTACTCCATCCTTGGCAGACAGATTTTCGCTTCATAATTCATCAATTCTGGGAGCAGTATCGTCCACATTGTGCAAGATAACGCCATTCAAACTTCTTTAAAATTATATTTTGTTTATATGTTTTAGTTAGCTTACAAAGTACTGGGTCTGCCTAGGCCTTTTCCACACATGCCTGGTTTCAGTTAATTCACTCTTTTTGTTTTTAGTTTTTTTAAGATTTATTTATTTATTTATTTATTAAGTATGCAATGTTCTGCCTGCATGTATGCCTGCAGTCCAGAAGAGGGCACCAGATCTCATCTTAGATGGTTGTGAGCCACCACTTGCTTGCTGGGAATTGAACTCAGGACCTTTAGAAGAGCAGCCAGTGTGCTTAACAGCTGAGCCATCTCTCCAGTCCCCAGTTAATTCACTCTTTACAAAGTCCTCAATTCTTTCTGTCCTCAGCTTTACAGAAACCTTTAACTCCCAGAATTCTCAATATTCTCCCCCTCTTCCTTCACATCACTATGTTAGACTCATCCTCCAGTTATGTTTTTGTTTTCGTTTGGGTTTTTTGTTTGTTTGTTTGGTTGGTTTGGTTTGGTTTGGTTTGGTTTGGTTTGGTTTGGTTTTTCAAGACAGAGTTTCTCTGTGTAGCCTTGGCTGTCCTGGACTCCCTTTGTAGACCAGACTGGCCTCGAACTAACAGAGATCTGCCTGCGTCTGCCTCCCTGAGCTCTGGGATTACAGGTGTGTGCCACCACACCCTGCCTCAGTTATGTTTTTAACTCGGTGCAATAACAGTTGGCTTTTTCACACCCCCTTCATTTTGGTTAACTCACCTGCCACTGTCTTGTTTAGCCCATCCTACCCTCGCCGTTTAAACCTTCCCTCTCCTCTTATTTCCCCTCTCTACCTTGATTTTACCCAGTTATATCCTCCCCTCCTTAAATGAACCCCTTATGGTGATTTTCTAATTCTAGTTCCACACGTACCCCAAAATTAAACACACAAAACAAAAGGTTCTGAGCTGGGAACCACATAAGAGAGAGAACATGCATGGTTTGGTTGTGGGGGGGGAGTTCTGGGTAACCTCACTCAGTGTAATTTTTTCCCACTTTTATTCATTTACCTACAAATTTCAGGGTATCATTTTTCTTTACAGCTGGATAAATTTCATTGTGTATATGCACCACATTCTTATTATCCATTAATCAGTTGTGGACATCCTCTTGGTTTGGATGAGAGTGTTCCCCACAGATTCAACTATTTTAATACTTAGTCCCCAGCTGGTAGAAATTGTTTGGGAAGGATTAGGAGGTGTGGCCTTGTTGGAGGAGGTGTGTCACTGGAGCCGGGCTTTAAGGTTTCAAAAGACTCATGTGATTCCCAATGTTGGAAGTTATTCCTTGGTAGAGGAGATTTCAAGACAGCCTAATGTTGATCTGTTACACGGTTGTTAGTAACTTCTCTACTGAGGATGAGCAGGTGGGGCAAAAAGAAATACAAAATGTATAGTTTGAGGAGAAAAAGAGCAGAAGGAAACTTAGTGTGAGAGTGAAGTCCAGTGCTGCAAGAGTTGAGGAGATTAAGGAGGGGCCTGACCTGAGAGGGAATAAAGGGCGTGTGGCTCTCAGGGAAGACCCCAACTTAGCTAAGCTTCCAACCTGTGTGAGAAAGGGCCCAAGGAATTCTCTGCCCCTAAAAAGCAACAACAAAGAAAGATGCTGCAAACCAAACGTGATTCAAGGGGCCAGGCTATATTCCAAACAGACGGGAGAACTTGACAGGGCCATCTGTCCACATAGTTTCAGCCTTAGCGTCATGAAGAAGAGATAAGTGGAGAGCTGGTGGAATGTCCCTCTATGATCATGGAAAGCTGCTGAGGCCAGGCAAGGCCCTGCATGGAGGTCTGGAGAAGAATACCGGAGGCCCCAAAGGCCATTGCATGATGCTTCGAAGGTGAAGCCGGGATTTTGCTGAAGACTCTGGAATACTGGAGCTGATAGGGCCGTGTGACACATACCAAGGAGACAGAGTATATGTGATATGCACCACGCAGACAGAGAGTGGAAGCAGCCCAGTAGACAGCAGTGTGTTTCAGTCAACAAATCTGGCAGGGCACAGCCATATAAGCCCTTTGACACTGGACATAGAGCTACAGGATCTGGAGTTTTCCATGCTTGGTTTCAGTTGTGCTTTTGTCCAGTGTTTCCCCACTGCCCGGCCCCATTCTTCCTTTATAAAATGGAAATGTGTATTCTGTGCCACTGTAGGCTGGAAGTAAGTAATGTGGGGTAAAATTAAGAGATTGCCTTCTCTGAAAAGACTTTGGATTTTTGGACTTTTAAACTGTATTGAGACTGTGGAATACTATGGGAACCTCTGAAGTCTGATTAAATGCATTTTGCACTGTGATGTGGCCATGAGTGTTTGGGGCCGGAGGGTGTGATATGATGGTTTGGATGAGGATGGCCCCCAGAGGCTCATGTATTTGAACACTGGTTCTCCTGTTAGTGAAGCTATTCTGGAAGAATCAGGTGTGGGCTTGTTGGAGAAGGTGTGTGGCTGAGAGTAGACTTTGAAGTTTTTAAAAGGCTTGGTGATTCCCAGTTCTCTCCCTCTCTGCCTCATGGTTGTGGGTGGAGATACGACCTCCCAGCTCCTCCTTCTCTCCATCATAATAGACGCTAACCTTCTGGAACCATAAGCTGAAGGCGGCTTTCTTGTGGACTTGCCTCAGTCGTGGTGTTTCATCACAACAGTGGAAGGTAACCTAGCCGGACATCTACGCTGATTCCATTTCTCAGCTGTTATAGGACAGGGTCTCTCACTGAACCTGCAACTCACCAATTTAATTCAGCAAGGCTATGTGGCTGGCAAGCTGCAGCCACTGTGTGGCCCCACTGTGCTGAGCTTACAGGGGCATACTTCCACTTCTAGAACTGCAAGTGGGCACTGGGGATGCAGACTCAGGCCCTTACGTTTACACTGAAAGCATTTCATCAAGTGAGCCACATCCTGTTCTTCAGTATTCCTGACTTTTAAACCACACAGTATTGTTTATATGAATAGTTGTATCTGCATGTGTTTGGGTGTTTGTGTGTTGGCATGTATGTGTGTGTGTGCATGTGGACCCAAGAGTGCTTGTGTGTGTGTGTGTGTGTGCATGTGTGTGTGTGTGTTACAGGATAGCCAAAAAAGGGTTCAAGGGGCCACAGGATTTGAAGCACCTATATGAAGACAGAGGCAAAAGGCTGACATAGACTCAGGGAAAAGTCTGTGTGGGGAACAAGATGAGAGATTCTACAAGCCAGCGGGTGTGGGGCTGTTCAGGGCGCAGAGCAGTCGAGTGCAGAGCCAAGTGTCAGCCTGCAGGGGCTGTATGTCACAGACAGGAGACACTGCACCTGGACAGAGGTAGGAGCCTTGTGGTGCCTTTCCTGGATGAGGCTCATGACACGTGACCAGATGAAGTGGTAGTGCGCTGCCATGTACTGGCCCTAGGATATAGTTCCTGCAGGAGTCAGTTCACCACCTTCCATGTCTTTCTCAGCCCCTGATGAGGAGGTGGCGGCTGGCGTGTTTGGTAAGATGCTGTTTCTGGTAGGAATTTAGATAGCTGTGTGTATACGTATGCATTGACGCAGATCAATCATGAGCTGTGCTTTGTGCTGTGCAACTGGACAGCGGCAGTTCATCTGCATGGCCGTGGTGTAGAGGGGCCAGAGAGGACGTTCGGTGGTCAAAAACATGTATTGTCCTTGGAGGATCCAATTTGTTCTCAGCCCCCACATCACGTTTTCTCAAGACCCCTGTAACTCCAGCTCTAGGAAATCGGATGCCCTCTTCTGACCTTTCTGCTGGGTCCCTATGCTCACATGCACATACATATATACCACACATACTTAATAATAAAAGATAAAGAACATTCTATATTGGTACTTAACACTCACAATGATATAGCTCAGGCCAGAACTTGCCTTATAAGATTTAATTCTGATCCCCTTTCATGTCTCTCTCCTTCCCTCTCTCTCTATTGCATCCAATAAAACTCTTCCATATCAAAAAAAATTTTTAAAGATTTGATTCTGTTGAGTCCACGCACAGCCCAAAGGATGCTCTCTATACAGTGCACAGTAACCCAGAGCAGGCACAGTGGGTTCTTCTCAGCCTCCAAATCATTTCTATTTGTCCACCCAGACTGGAAAAACCCCAAGAACCTGCGAGATCTCTCTTAATGGAAAAGCTGACAGCATCCAGCACTTTATCTGGAGGCACAGTGTACCTTAGCAGCGGAGAAGCTAAGAGCTCAAGGCCTGCAGAAGACTCGAGTCACAGCAGGAACAAGGAATATCCTCCAAGGAACTTGCTTGTGCTATACCAAGACCTGTCTAAGTGACTCAGATTCCTTCAGGGGACTGACATTTGGCTTAACCCCAATACTTTGCACAGGACTAGGTATCTGGAGAACTTAGAATGAACCCATCCATAGGTAAAAGACAGGAACTATACCTGACTACAGGAACACCCCTTATTTGGTTTGTTTCATTGGCCATATTCCTCAATACATTGAGCCCTTTCAAAGTGACCACACAAAATACTTACTGAAGTATCAAGTCAGAGATGGCAGCGGTGGGTGGGTCTGGCCCTGGCAGAAGAATCCCACTTGGTGTTTTTTCCAAGAGCACCTCAAAGGACTCCTCCAACCTGACTTCACCCAGGGTTGTGTTCCCAGGAATCCTGAAGAAGTGGCTTAGTTACTCACGAGCGTTGGCCAAACACAGTTACACTTGACAGACAGGCTAACTCCAGGGGAAGCTTGTTCTCAAATCTCCAGCTAAGCCTGATGGGAAGGCATCCTACTGCAGAGTCTCTGTCAGAAGCCAGGCACCATTTGATACATAGACTATGATGCAGTAAATCCCAGGTAACTGCTCAGTGGGAGAATTACACCTATAACAAACACTGAGACCAGCTATATCTGAGTAGATCAAGGCAGTTAAAAAATGTATAAATTTAGTAGGGAAGAGGGGAAAAGGAAGGAGGAGGGGAGGAGCAGGGGAAGAATAGAAAGGAAGATGTAGAAAGAAGAAGAGAGAAAACAGCAGGGAAGAGGGAGGGAGGCCTAGAGGGAGTGAACCAATATGTAAAAGAAAGATTCCCACATTCTTCCTTGTCGGAGGCAGCAGACATTCCATGCTTCACCACCCCATAAACTCACAGACTGGTGCACAGCAGTCAGACACACTTTATCTGGCCTGTCTCCCTCCACCACGAAAGTTGGCCAAATTATAGGCATAAGCTACAAGGTACAAATTGTTAGCCCACTCCATAAGAGCTGGGCATAGATGTGAATGGCGCTCACTTGTATTTTTGTAGTCATCCCTGCAAACAAACTAGAAGTAAGCACCAATAACCACCAGGCTGGCTGCCAGGGTGCAGGAAGGGCTCGGGGTAACTGGGTGGGGCATGGGTCTGGTGGGAGACAGTTTTTCCTTGGATACTGTTTCACACGTCTTGTTATTTAAACTATGAGAGATTATTGTCTATCTAAAACTGAAGTGACGCAGTGGGTAAAAGTATCTTAAGGCTTTTACTTGAGCGGCAGCAGGCACTCTCACACATCAGCTGAGAAAGGGAGACCCAACAGGCATGCCTTTTCTTCCGCCTCCCCACTCACTTTCCCCTCCCCCACCCCTCAGTCAAACCCCAGTTGTTCTTCAGTTCCAGCAGTCATACTAATAACTTTTCAGAATTTAGAGCAGCGGTTCTCAATCTATGGGTCATGACCCCTTTGGCAAACCTCTGTCTCCCAAAATATTTACATTATTACCCGTAACAGTAGCAAATTTACAATTATGGGGTAGCAACAAAAGGAATTTTATGGTTAGGGTCGCCACAACATGAGGAACTGTATTAAACATCGCCGCAGCACTAGGAAGGATGAGACCCACTGCTATAGACTAACAGGAATGGTGATGATGCGAAGAAGACCAGCATTTATCTTGGTTTTCAGTTCCCTATGGATGCCATCTCCCCACAGGGCAGATTGCTACCACATACACTCGAACCCAGGCGGAGGCTACAGCTCGCAATTCCAGCCTTAGTACACTGAAAGCAGAGATTGCTGTGAATAAAAGAAATTTAAATTTAAAAATCACCTGCTTGAAAAGTTACATCTGTGGTCCTATCTTGTGGCTTGGGACCATTGCCCCGGGACTGATGAGCGGGGCTTTTGCTGGAACACGGAACAAACAGAACTGTGTTGTCAGGGGAAAGCTGGCTGACTGGCAACAGACGAACAGTCCATCATGGTCCAAGCAGATCTAGAAGCTTTCCACAACTTCTTGGGGAATTCCGATTCTACATTAAGGTTAAAGCCAGTGAATCGAATGGTCAACGTAGTCAACGGGCACTGGGCTTTCCCACCACAAGAAGGTAGGTGCCCTCTACGCCTCTTCCCTTGTTGTCTACGTTCACTGGCTTGTCCATATTTGGTAACTTTGTTCTTTGTGGGTGACAACTTCCTGGTAGAGGCAGAGAGACCAGCAAAACTAAGGTACAGCCACGTGCCCAGTGAGCACCCATGAGCTGTTGACCAAGCATGATGCATCTAAGAATCACGGGGCAGAGCAGGGGCACAGCGGCTGAGCACACTGGCTGCTCCTGCCTGTAAATCCACAAGTGAAAAACGAAATCCTCAAAGGCAAGGCAGCGTGAGTGGCTGGGTGATTGTTTCCCAGCATCATAGTTTGCAGAACACAGGAGGCAGGCGGGTGACACCGAGGGACACTCTCTGTGAGCCAGGATGAGAAGTGCTCATGAGGGCACCTTCCTGTGACTTCCCCCTCCCCAGCTGAATCTCCTACCCCGCGCAGTCACGCACAGACATCGCCACCTGACCTTCTACGCCATAACGCACACGCTCTTTGTTGCTCTGTGCTGTCTTTGATATCAGCCCTTAGGTGACAAGCCAAGGAGTTATGCCCGTGGGCTGAGAGCTCCTGTTTAATTTTACGTAAGGAGTCTAATTGACTTCTGTTTAATTCCACAGCCATTTTCCTAGGCTCCCGTGGGGTACTGCCTCCTACTTAATTTTATTTAATTTCTAATTTATTTCTGTTTAATTAACCCGTCTTGTGTCCCAGTTACCTGTGGGCCCCTCACCGCTACTCTCGTGTGCCATCTAGACTTGGTGTCAACTTAAGGGTCTCGGTTTTTCCAGGGTTTCTTGGTATAAGGCAGTGTGGCACAAACCAATGAGCAGCTTTTAGAGCCGTTGAGTTCAAACACCTAAAAAGGTTGCTGTTATGTTTTTTATTTAACAATGGCCCAACTGACAAAGTAAATGTAACGGTGGAAAACACTGAGTAAAAATCACCCCCCCCCCAACTTAAGGACGCTGTGGTGGGTAAGTCAGCATCACCAGAGCTGCTCTCTGAGGAAAAGAGCAGAAGCCCGCCTGGTCGGAGCTGTAGCTGTTGGCTGACTTTCAGGCCAAGACAGATGCATGGATTAGATTCCAAAAGACCTAAAATTTTATATAAATAGAATTTTAACTTTTTATTTACTGTGTATGGCTGGTTTTGTCCGCATGCATGTATGTATACCATGTGTGTGCGTTACCTATAGAGGCCAGAAGAGGGTGCCAGATCCCCTGAAAGTGGAGTTACAGAGGTTATGAGCCCTGAGGGCTGAACTCTTTCCAGACCCTGTAAACAGGCTCTTCCGGGCCCCTAATGCCTGGATAGATTTAAGTCATCCTGCCGTTTCATGAAAAGGCATTGCCGTTCAAGGTAAGCACTGATGAGGTACAGTGTCAGCTGGCGGAAGCTGTGCTCCACCAGCGGCTCCACCTTTGCTGAGTCATCTGTCTTTGTTCTGTCCCGTTTCAGGGGATGAGATAAAGTTGATGAGGTTTGAACACATCCGCAGATTCGAGTGACAAGGACCTGAGCTGTAACTTGCAAGCCTGAGGCCCCCGAGCACCTGATTTTCTGCATTTAGAACCAAAGCCCAAGAGGAGTGTGAGGCTGCTCCCGCCTGGACAGTTACACAGGGACACGGATAGCAGGTGGGTGGAGGAAGCAAGAAAGGGGCCGCTCCCAGGGAATACGGCTGGGGCAGAAACCGTGTTTCTCTTATACAGTGCAGAATTCCGGCACATTGGACCAAGAGCCAAAAACCTTCCTCTGATGTAAACTGCAGATGCTCCAGAACGGGAGTCTGGCCCTTCGCTTAAAAAATTCATTTCATCTGAACTAACCTTTCCTTCTAAGGGTCAATCCAATTACCCAGGATAAATACCAGTGCCTCCGTCTCAGCTCCATCAGTCTCAGGGGAGGGATGGCGGGGGAGGGGGGGAGGAAAGGGGGCCCCGAACAGAAAAGCAGACTCCCAGGGGCTGCTCACACTTGTGCCCTGGCTTCCACAGTGCCCCACACACACCCAGTCAAGAGAAGCCCTCTGTGCTCTTATAATCAGACTCCTAATTAGCCCTAAAGCCGTTTTCACCTCTCTGATGACAACTGTGTACAAATACGGGCATTGACAACATTGGGGTCGGTGCTGTGTGCTTTGGTCTTAGCTCTGCTGCGTCCTTCCCTGAGAAGGATAAATGTACACAAACCTGATGCCCAGAGCTGGCATGAACCAGGCTCTCAATTCTTCTTCCAAACTTAGAATTTCCTAAGACTCTAAAAAAATATATATATATATATATATTATATATATATATATAGAGAGAGAGAGAGAGAGAAGAGAGAGAGAGAGAGAGAGAGAACAGTACAAAATTGTTTGGCAACCAAAAAATGCCTTTCTTCTTTATCCCACTTAGTCTCAGTGTCGCCCTTTCACTGCTAAAATATTAATGCATTTGAGGAAGAGCCCTGCTCCAGGCCCACTGGGAGTATTAATGTCCAAAGCACATCTGGTCCTGAGTCCTTTAGGTGAGGAGCTGTGACTTGTTTAGCAGACAAAGAAAGAACAGGCCTAGGCTCAGAGCAGCAAACCTGAGCCTGAATCTCCTCTCTGCACACAAGGACTTCTCTTTAAGTATGTGGACTCCATCCTGTGGAAAGGAGCTAAGAAGATCTTCCTCTTGAGAGGCAAGAAAGGGGGCATGTTGGACTAAATGGGTAAATTACCTTATCTTCCATGATGGGGGTTGGGGGAGGGTGCAGTGTGCAAGAGCACTTGCTATGCAAGTGAGAGGACCCGGGTTCAAATCCCAAGCACACACTAAAGACCATGGTAAAAGAAGATGTCTGATGGCCTCATGATTGTGCATGTTAACACACACACACATCAAAAAGAAAGTATGACTCTTCCCTAATATCTAGGGCATATCTAAATATATAGTGTCTTCACCTTCTAAAATCTCTGATTTCCACAAAAGACATAATGCTATATTAATGATCAAGGCATAGGTGATACAGAGAAGGAAAAACTCACTTCCAATAAAGGAATGAATCAAAGCAGAGACTCAGCCAGCCTGGTCTACAGAGTGAGTCCAGGACAGCCAAGGCTACAGGGAGAAACCCTGTCAGCCAGGTGGATGCTCAGCTAGAACCCTCATGTCAGTCCTCCATGCTTCTCTCAGCCTTTCTGTAGCCGATTAGCCAGTTCTAGCAATTGGTGCAATTACCTGGTCAGATAGGCAACATATATGTGTGTGTGTGTACATGTGTATATATATGCATATATATACACACACATATATATGTACATATGTATATATGTGTGTACATCTCCATTAGTCCTGTCGTCCTGGCAAGTGACTGACTGTAAACAAAGTCGCTGTTGACATAGGGCCTCAGAGACCCCACATTCTGCCTTTGCTGTCCGCGTCCCCTCTGCGATGGACACGTAGACTCCACCACAAATATATAGCACACTGCAAAGGCCAGCAAGCACTGAGATATGGGAGGGTGTGTACATGAGTTCAGGTTTAATGAAATTTGCCCAAACTTATATTTTTAAAAAATGTATCCATAAGGAACATGGACAATATTTTAATTTAAGTACTAAACCAAGTTTTTATACTTTTAATTCTCCCAAGTACAAAACACGATCACTCCTTTCTTTTTTTCTCTCTCGCTTAAAGCAAGGTAGGGTCTGTAATCCCAGGAAGATGCTAAGATCTGCTCTCCATGGCTCTCATGAGCATAGAACCAAGCTTTTTCTACTTTTCTACTGCTCTCACCACAGAACTGAGCAACCAGCTGGGACAGCACTTGCCTAGAGTGCAAGAGGCCCTGAGTTTCAGCCTCATCACTGTATAAATGAAAAAAAAATTTAAAGGCATGGTAGTACTTACCTTTAGTCTCAGCATTGGGAAAAGGGAGAAGAAGAATCAGAAGTTCAAGGTCATGCTTGGCTACATACCAGTAAATTTACATTAGAACCTGTCTCAATAATAATAGTAATATGTACAAAATTAAGAAACAGGTACATTATAGATGCACGCACGTGATTTGCACATAGGAAAGATTTAAGAACTCAGATAGGTGGCATAGCTGTAGGATGAACTGAGGTTGGAGACTACATTGGTCGGGGTTCTCTAGAGGAACAGAATTTATAGAATGAATCTATAACATATATATGTATGTATGTATGTATGTGTCCCACACATATATATGGAGAGAAAGAGAAAGGGAATTTGTCAGAGTGACTTACAGGCTGTGATCCAGCTGGTCCAGCAATGGCTGCCTATACATGGAAAGTCCAATAACTGTTCAGCTTGCAAGGCTGGGTGCCTCAGCTAGTCTTCTGTATACACTGGAATTCTGAAGAAGTAGGTTCTAATGCTAGGGAAGGATTGGACTCATTAGCAAGGCAAGGGCAAGCAGACAAAGAGCAAACGCTTCTTTCTTCCATGTCCTTTCCTAGGCTCCCAGCAGAAGGCTGGATTAAAGGTGTGCCTTCCCACCTCAAAGATCCAGATTAATAGATCTTCCAACTTCAAATTAAGCAGAAATCCCTCACAGGTGTGACCCTCCATTTTGGGGTTTTAGTTAATCCCAGATGTAATGAAGCTGACAACCAAGAACAGCCATCACGATTGTCTGAGAAAAGCAACTGAAGGGGAAAGGGTTATTCTGGCTCACAGTTCAAGGTACATTACATCATGCAGGACACTGCAGGCTTCAGAAGTTTAAAGCTTAAGCCAGAGTAAAGAATGTGTTGTCTCTGTTCCGCTCCCTTTCTTCACTTACAGCAGGATTCAGCCAGGGAATGACACCACCCACCATAGCAGGCCTTCCCATTTCCACAAAGGCAAGACAATTCTCTACAGGCCTCCCTATAGGCCTATGTCCTAGATGATCCCACATTCTGTCGGGTTAACCATCAACTCTAACCATCACAGGCAGAGCAGTGTAGGTTCAAGAGGAGCAGGGAGCTCTCAGCCACACCTCCACAACTCCACAACACAACTCCACACAGCAAGACAAGAGTTATTTCAGTTGCTGTACCATCATTTCTGCTCCACTCCAATTCCCCCCTGCAGGGGACACACACACACACACACACCCCTCCTTGATTCTCAACCACAGAGAATCGTGTTGAGAACCACATGGGGGATTGTGGGAATATTGATTCTCCTCTTTTCTAGACTTTTCATTAGTGCCCACATTGTTGCCCTAATGGATTCCTCTGTCTAGCTTTCTTTTATGTGAAATTTGTCAACAAAAAGAGGAAGGAAGGAAGGAAGGAAGGAAGGAAGGAAGGAAGGAAGGAAGGAAGGAAGGAAGGAAGGAAGGAAAGGAAGGAAAGGAAGGAGGAAAAGAAGAAAGAAAGAGAAAAATCTTCTCTTTGGTAGTCATGAAACATGGGTAGAGCATCAGCCTGGTCTTCCATAGTTTTAGCGTTTCTCATTCCTGGGCATTTCAAAATGAGTCCAGTGCAGACCTTCATTATCACAAAGAAGCTCTCTGTACAAAAGAGACCAGCTTCCATTCGACCTGTGTTGGTCTGAGACACAGAAGACATCTTCAGAGGGCGTCCCTGAGCCAAGCAGGGGACCACAGTAAGAAAATGAGCCTCTCCCGGGCTGCACTCCCAGCCTTGTCTGGGTAATTTGCTGGCCCCTTCTTTTATCCTGTTCTAAAGGCATGGTTTTGGGGTTGGATTTTTTTTTTTAATTTTAAGCTTCAGGTTTAAATTTGCTCACACACGTGATCAGAGCACATGGACCCACAAGAATGGATTCAGCGATTCTTAATTAGACCTCATTATGTAAAATGTGTATGTGTATAACCGTGTGTTTATATTCATACATACATTATGGCTGACATCCTGAAATAGACCCATAATAGCACACACTCTCCTGTGGATGGACCATCTGAACCACCCTCATTTGTAAGGCGGCTTCTTTGTGTTTGAAGGACAGCCTGCAAACGGAGGAAACAGTAAGGCGCCCCTTTCCCAACTGAGAAATTGCGCTCAAAGCATAACTGATCTTGATAGAAATACAACAATCATTGTGGAGACCAAGCCCACCTGGTTAAATGAAAAGAGGGTGCAGTCCTGGACACGGAGAGATGGGTGCGTCACCCACCCCACCCCCAAGCCGCAGGCTGCACCTTAATGACTGTTGTGCTTTACCTCTGTGGCCTCTGACACCAGGAACCTCATGCCACCCTTTTCCTCTTAGGCAGCCAGCTGCACACCCTCCCAGGACTCTGAGATAACCTGACTCTTCCCTGTAGAGAGAGAATATGCTAAGCCTCCTGAACTAGGCTTGTTTATCAGGCTTTTGTTTGTGTTGTTAAATGTGTCTGTTTTGCTTTTGAGATAAACCTACTGAGGTTTTCAAAACTTCTCTTTGGAGACAGGTGGAAAATTAAAATCTCACCCAAGGAGGAAGCTTCCTTAACCTCCTTTTAAAGCCAACAAACTCAAATCACCTTCAGGTGGGATTAAATATTTAACTCATTGCGTGTTCTGACAGTTTGAGGGGGAAAACCCTCAATACTCTAAGTCTGATGTTCTTCTATCTGGATTGCTTTTGTGTCACTTGGTTTCATAAAAAGATTCAAATGAATCCCCAGTTTGGAATAAGCCTGCCACAGCCCTGAGGAGCATGTTTGTGCCCATATGGATTCTAATGTATTCAGTGCTGTGCCCAGGAGCTGGCAGGCTTATGCTCAAAAGCCAGGCCTTTGCATCAGTAAGAACAAGGCTTGGGGTGCTCTGTCCCTCAATGGCTGTGTGGCTGTGGAAGCTGTGACTCCTTTGCATGATCTGTTCCCACAGTCCCCTGTGTGATCCAGGGTGACTACCATCCCTGACAGTGCAAATACTAAGTAAGCAAAGTGTGGCTTTTACTGGGGATCAGGGATGGGGGAAGGGGCTTATCACATTAAAAACACTTCTAACACCTCAGTGGCCTGACACCCCAGGGCATGGTTCTGTCTCATGCCCCAGGCACAGCTCAGGTGGGAACAAGCATTCTGGCCTGTATAATCATCCCTTACTGACCCAGGCTGCTGCTGCTGGTTACTGCTGCTGCCGCAGTCGCCACCACAATCTACAGCACCAACACTTATTACTGCAAAGAGAAGATAGGGTGGGAGATAGCACTCTAGGTCAGAGCCTCCATGGAGAAGTGACCTTCCTGCTTTTGCTCACACATCATTGGCTGAGTCCAATGCTATGGTACACCTATCCTCTAGAGAAGATGCCACTGGCCAAATCCAACGCTGTGGCCCTGCTATCCTCTAGGGAGAAGAAGAGCTGGGTGAACCCCAGGCGCACAATACTTGGCTATAGCACACAAAGTCCTGGGGCTGACCCTGGCTGGGGTGGGAGGGTAAAGGGAAGCAGAAGATCCACCCGTCTCAAGCCCAGGAAGAAGAGAGTTTCTCCGACTCAGGGTGCCGCCATTGCACTCTCCCGGTGGCCTGCTCTGCTGTGTAGAGACCTCAAGCTCACACCGTCGCATCTGTCAGTTCTTTCCTGTGCCAGAGAGCCCTTTCCAGAAGCCTTTGCTACGCCGGTAGCTTGAAATGCCTTCCTCTGGCCCGTCGGGTCTGACATGTCTCACTGGTCCGTTTCTGTGGCAGCACCATGCTGGTTTGAGGCACTATAGTTCAGTAGTATAGTTTGTGACCAGCCGATGTGATGTTTCTAACACTAGTCATTCTACTTAGGATTGCTTTAACAATGTGGGGGTCTTTTATGCTTCCATATAAAGTTTAGAGCTATTTTTCCTAGCTTTATGAAAAATGTCATTGGAGTTTTGACGGAAATTGTGTTGAGTCTGGAGATCACTTTTGGCTATTTTCTTTTTTCTTTCTTTCTTTCTTTCTTTCTTTCTTTCTTTCTTTTTTGCTTTTAGTTTGATTTCGTTTATTGAGACAGGGTTTCTCTGTGTAGCCTTGACTGTCCTGGACTCACTTTGTAAACCAGGCTGGCCTTGAACACACAGAGATCTACCTGTCTCTGTCTCCTTGAGTGCTGGGATTAAAGACATGTGCCACTACACCAGGATGGCTATTTTCACAGTATTGATTCTGCCAATTCATTTCTACTGTCTAGTGTCTTCTTCAGTTTATTTATTTAGTGTTTATCTCTAGTTCCTTTGATTGGTTGTTGACTACTGTGAGTAGGTTTTTTTTTTCCCCCAGATTTATTTTGAGGAAAGTTTACTATTGGTGTGTAAAAAAGCCACTAGGTCAGCTTCAGAGGGTACATTGATCCCTGAGAGGTTGGCACAGCATCGACAAAGTACCCGTCAATCCTCATCCAACATCAGAGGAATTATTACAGAGATGGTGGTAGGTTGGAGCTAACACTTGGCTCAGTGGTGTGGACTACACACGCACACACATACACACACACAGGGGGGCACAGAAAGAGAGGTTAGAAGGACCTTGCAGGATCCTTCTAGTATACTTTTCATTGTCTGCTATTGTGTTGCAACTGTGCTGTGAACCCTCAATCACGCTATTTCAGACTTGCACTTCCAGAAAATAAATCCTAATTTTGGTGACACGGGTGATACATCACACTCCCTCTGTCACCTGGCTTGTCGTGCATGCTGCAGCCCAAGTTCACTCACATTGTCAAAATAAGCCCTTCCTTTGAAAGAACTGCAATGCATCAACAACAAAACTTCATGTCTCCTTATCCAAGGAAGGGTACCTACTTTAAACAGGCACTCAAGCCATATTAATAATGAAGGCCTTCCCCAGCTTTATGACCTGGAAAGCTCCAGTTAATAGCCGTTACCAATTTCCAACCTTCCTCCCTGGTAGATCAACCATAAAGGACTGTGTGTGGCTGTCTGATTTATTGTTTCCATTGCATACTGTCAATTACTCACAAGCCCTACCGATGCTAGCATTACATATGTGGAACCCCGGACTGAATAATAGATGGCTGGTGTTAAGAGAGAGAATATTTAAGGTCCCACTGGTGCAAGGTAGAACACAACCTTCATATGAAAGTCTTCCTTCTAATGAGCACCAAAGGCCCAGCCACATTAAGCTTATGAACCCAAGAAGCATAAATCAGACCATCACAGATTATGAACAAGAAGAGGTATATAAAGTTTGAGAGGAACCTAATTGTTCAGTTGAAAAGACAAAAGCAATCAAAGGCATTAACAGCACAAAATCTGACAGCACCAAACAACATATTAGGAAGTCTCTGTGCTCATCAGAGAACCCATCGGTATGAGGTGAAGTATACAGAAGGAGGAATAGTCTCAAGAATCTGGTCCCTGATGCTAAGAACAAGTCAGTTCTCTAGCTGCGAGTGGTAGAGAGAGGGGAGGGGATGGGACAACCAGGAATGCAATTCGGGGGCCCCTTGGCACTGTGTCTATAAGTCATTAACCGGCGGATGCAGGATTTAACACAGAGAAAGGTTCCAGGGAATTCAACTTCTCCTCCAACAAAGAGCTCTGAAAAATTAAAGAGTTGGGCCTCGTTTTCACTCCCCCAATGCCAGGAAATAACACTGTCTGTATAAAATACACCATGAAATTCCCAGTTCCTACAGGATTTTTCCCAAGTACATAAATGACATTGGTTCTTGTCAAATACACAGTCACACCTCATGAGTGTTAGGGTCCAGAAGACGCTGAAAGGACGACCCCAGACTCAAGTGGCATTCAAGCAACAAAACGCATTTATTCTGCAGAAGACCAGCATGCTGGGGCCACCATCCAGGGAGAGTGTTGACCCTAGACAAAAGTACACAGGCCTTTTTATAGGAAACTAGAGGGATTGGCAAGGGTTAGATCATCTAAATCCTCATTGGTGGGTGCCAGAGAAATTACAAGGGTCAACTCCTGACTGGCTTGTGTCCCAGTGGTCAGTGGGCTACATTCCTGTGCCAATAATGTTTGACTACAGGATGAGATAAGTCTGCCCAGAACAGCTGCCCCATCCTGAGGTGAGACACCTTCCCATTCTTGTGTTTATCTCCAGGCTATTCATTGGGTAGGGGATTTTACGGTCTTGTTCCTGGGACTGGTGTTCTGAGGCCTAATTCCTGGGACTGATGACTTTTGGCGGGGAGGGGTTAGGCCTGGTGCTCTCACGGGCTCACCGTGAGGCCATCTTGGATGTGGCAGACACCAGTCCAGGTAGACCAAACTGCGTTTTCCAAGGCTTTCTTCATTCTGACACCAGGCCCTTCCCAATGTTTAGCCTAGAGATTCTATTTCCTTTTTAAATACAAGATATTTTTATCATGCTTCCCCCACCTCCTTACCCACCCAACGTCGTTCTTTCGGTTTCCACTCTTAAAAAAAATAATGGAAGAAAGGAAAGAAAGAAGGAAGGAAGGAAAGAAAGAAAGAAAGAAGGAAGGAAGGAAGGAAGGAAGGAAGGAAGGAAGGAAGGAAGGAAGGAAGGAAGGAAGGAAGGAAGGAAGGAAAGAAGGAAAGAAAGAAAGAAAGAAAGAAAGAAAGAAAGAAAGAAAGAAAGAAAGAAAGAAAGAAAGAAAGAAAGAAAGAAAGAAAGAAAGATTAACAAAGAAAAGAAGGAACAAGTATATTTCTTGTTCTTACGTTCTGATGTTTTGTTTTTAAAGAGATCGAAAGCAAAACAAATCCAAAACAGCAAGTGCGCATGCTTGCTGTGCTTGCTCATCAAGGCGGAGTGCGTTCATCCTCGGCGCATGGTGGTCTCTGCCTCCTTTTGGGCCCGGTGAGGGTTCTGCACGCAGGCAGCGCCTCTGTTTCCGCTTTCTCCGTATATAGCACTGCTCTTTCCTGCGGTCTCACAGCAACCGGGTGTCGGCAAACCTAACAATTCAGATGTAGTAACTGGACACGGCCTCTTCCAAGGCTTGGTCCCCAAAGCTTTGGAGGGACCACGCAGTGCAGGGATATTTCCGGTGAACCTCTGGTACACTGTGGAACCAAGGCTGTGAGCAGGGGTGGGCGGGAGTCTCTGTGCTCAGAGCTGCTCTGTGGAGGGATAGCTGAATATTTTAGAAAGTTGACAATGATCGATGAAAAACTGTTAAACAGAAGGATAGGGGGCTGGACAGGTGGCTCACTCATTAAGCGCACTTGCTTTGCGTTCAGAGAACCTGGGTTCAATTCCCGGCACTGACATCGGCGGCCTCAGGACTGCCTACAGCTCGGTCCCAAGGCATCCATACCCTTCTCCAGGCTCCTGTGGATACTGCATGCACATGGTGCGCGTACAAACACATGCACAAATAAGAATCAAAATAAATTTTAAAGCAGAATCATGGAAAAGCAAGCCCAGGCCTTTCTGCATCCGGGCCACTGACGGATAGGAAGGCTAACCCTTTGGCCCTAGAATTTGCCTTCTTTGTTTCTTGACTTTCACAAAATCACATATTCAAATACACTCAAAAAAAAAAAAAAACATGATTTCTCCACACCTTGCCCATTTTCTCAAATGTTGGATTTTTTAAAATAATAAAAGGGAATGTTTTTAAAAGAAACATCTTTCAGATGCATGTACATTTAGAAGTCCCAAATGATCGTGTACACACACACACCAATCTCCTCACACACTCTCCCTCTCTCTCCCCACACTCTCACTCTGTTTCTCCTCACCTCTGAGCTGGCTGTTCACAAAGCCAATGGGTCAAAAGTCCTTCCTGCTGGGAGTAGAGGCCAACAAGCCAGAAAACCGTGAGAACCCAACCTCTGACCTCCAGAGCGTCAAAGAGAAAGTTCCAGATGTCAAAAGCTACTGAGATATTTCTTATTAACATTTCTTCTGGCCCCGGACAAGGAAATGCCTAATCTAAATGGTAGGATGTGGAAAGACAGACACCTTTTATTTCATTTTAAGGAGTTTCTGTTGCATTCTGGGACTCACACACAGCGCTCACGAGGTCCACGTCCTGCACAGTTCTGAACCCTTCTCTGATAATTTGCTTTTCTGTTGCAATAATAAAGCAGTGGCCAAAAGCAGCCCATGGAGGGGAGGGTTTGCTTCAGCCTACAGGCTGCATCCGTCACCAAGGGAAATCAGGGCAGGAGCTCCAGGCAGGAACCGGAAGTCCAGAACTGAGGCAGAGACCATGGAACACTGCTTACTGGTTTGCACAGCCTTCTTTTTCACTTTAGCCTGTGCATAGGTGTTATACCTGCATGTATTTCTATACACCACATTCCTGCCTGGTGACCATGGAGGCCGAAAGAGGGCACTGGACCTCCTGGAACTGAAATTACAGATGGTTGTGAGCTGCCTTGGTGGGGAATTGAATCCACATCCTTTCGAAGAACAACTATTGCTCTTCACCATTGAGCCATCTCTCCAGCCCCTCAACTGTCTTTCTAAAACATCCTAGGCCTATCTGGCCAAGGAAGGTACCACCCACAGTGAGCCGAGATCTCCTATACCAGTTAGCAATCTTAGACACACACACACATAAGCCCTACACACACACACATAGGCCAGTCTGACAAAGACCATTCTTCAACTGAGAGTCCCTTTTCCCAGGTTTATCTAGGTTTGTGTCAAGTTGACTGTGAGGGGCCGCACTCACATTCGCCATTACAAGATGGTGCTGATATCCTGTGTCCCAAACCGATAAACAAGAAAGCTGCGCATGTGCGAAGATAATTTCCACTTATTGTGCTCTGCCTCTCCCGTGGCGTCATCCCGCCTGATGAGTAACAGCCAATCAGAGGCTGACACATCCTAAGCGGAGGATAGTTTTCTATATAAGGGCTGGGTTTCTGCCGCTCAGGGTCTCCGTCTCTACTCGTTGTAAGCTTATGCTCTCCCTCTCAAGATGCATTAAAGCTTTACTGCAGAAGGATCCTGTGTG
>CM053743.1:46573275-46605003 GCA_028658305.1 Pachyuromys duprasi | reverse complement strand
GGTGGACTTGGAGGGGGCAGGGAGGAGATGAGGGAGGGTTGGAGAGGGTGGGAGGGAGTTGAGGGAGGGGGCTACGCATGGGATGCAAAAAACCTAACCTGTGATTGATATAAAAATAAATAAATTTATAAAAAAAACAAAAATCTAAAACCAACATTTAAAGGCAGAATAGGAGTTTTAGGTAATGATCCTCATAGGTGTACATTGGACCTCGGTGACCTTTTTGCTGAATGTAATTTTTAGAGAGGGCTCAAGAAAGAATGCGCGGGAGATGCTGAACACAAAATGAGCATTTCATGCCCATGCTTTTGTTCATGCAAAGATACCAAGACAGACCATGACTGGGAGGGTGAAAACAGATTCTAAGACCAGAAAAGTGAAAACAGATTCTGGGTTGTTCCAGCACTTGGAGAAAATTGGGAGGAACTTACATTCCGCATGCAAAATAAGTTGTGCACAGAGCAAAACAGTGGACCTGTGTCAGAGCAAAAGACTAGAAATGATCTAACTGCACAAACCAGTGGGCCACGCTCAGCTACAACGGGTCTTCAGTTGGTAGAGCTCCGGAGAAAAGGAACACTGAAGAGACACAAAGTCAATGGTCTCATACTTAAGCTGTAAGAGGTGGGGTTGGGGCACCTGGGAACAGACACATCATGTTACTATGTGCAAACGGGAACATGGAGGCTGTGGCTTAGGCTGGAAACAGAGAGCAGTTTCCCCACACTCTGGATTTGGGGGTTAAGGAAAGCAAGTGTGTTTTATTTCCACCTTTGCTCTTCCATCCCTTTTGAATGGGTACATAAGTCATATTACCAAAAACATTTTTTTTAAAAACTAGTGTAAAACGTGACCCACAGACAAATGGCTCAGGCCCTTAAACCTCAATGAAGACTCTGGCATGATGCCATTCCTGCAATACTCATTAACTTACTGAGCACAAAGTAATCGCTTAGACGGAGTTTAACAACACACCCGTCCCCCAAAGGAACCATTCAATATTTTCCATTTAAATGATATGTTTTCAAAGAATAGAAGTCATTGTGACCCAAATGAACCAGCCACATTATAGAGAACTTCTAAAGCTGATCAGAAATTCTAGAATCCGCGTAGAAATCAAATGCTTCCTACAGTGGAATAGTTTCCTCCGTTGG
Source organism: Pachyuromys duprasi (assembly GCA_028658305.1). Taxonomy (NCBI): domain Eukaryota; kingdom Metazoa; phylum Chordata; class Mammalia; order Rodentia; family Muridae; genus Pachyuromys; species Pachyuromys duprasi. The sequence continues at coordinate 46,603,849 of CM053743.1, read as the reverse complement.
GTTTAATTTTGTAAATTAATTTTGTAAATATGTAATTTTAGAAAATTACATATTCCTAGATATGTGGTGTTTTGACCAGGGAAGCCACCTATAAGCTTTTCTTTTATCATTTATTAACACAAAGCTACAGATTCAAAAAAAATATGGCTGTGCTATTTTATTTATATCAAATTGAAGAAAATAACAATTTGGATGAAAATGGAGATTACAATAGGTGTCAGGTTTCGGCCAGCAGCTGTGAGGATCTCCTCACGCCTACCCCCTCCTCACGCCTACCTCCTGTCTCTATCTCCACAGCTGCTGTAAGGAGATGGCAGGCCCCCACTGAGAGATGGACTGTGAATCTGTGACTGTCTGACACACTTCCCAGGAGCCCAGATGCCAGGAGAATATCAGGGACGTAATTCTTCCCCAAAGGAAGTTTACACACCTCAGGCTGCCAGACTCTCAGACACCAGGGGGCTAGTGCTGGCCCATCCCCTGGATAACAGGTACATCTTACCTAAATGGACCCTCCTTTCCACTCATCACCAAGACTCCCCTGGTTCCTGGCAATGCAAGACGCACACCCCCACACATCTATTCCCTGCCACCATGGAATCAGAGACAGTCTGACTACAGGCGGCACCACAGATAATTATCAACCAGGGGCATACAATCTTCCCCTTGTAAGGTCCCCCAGAAGCAAAGATGAACAAGAGAACAGAAGCAACTCCAGGGCTTCATGAGCTCTTTATCTGGGAAAAGAAGCCTGCAAAGGGGCCTCTCACATCTGGGAAGCAGGGTTCACCAGCGGCTGTCTGCTTGCCAGCAGGGATGGCTCCAGCACAGAAGGAAGGGGAGACTTTCAGCCATTGCCGGGGGTAACCAGTGAGTCAGTTAAAGAATGCCAGATAATTAATAAATAGCTCCCTGGGCTAGCCATTCCATCCCTGGGGGCTTGATAGGTCAAGAGGGTAAGAATTTAGAAAATCGAGTTCAGCCAAAATGGAGCTTTACAAAATGGTGTGAGCATGGCTGACACCCTTGAGATCTACAAGAAACCCCTCACTCTCCCTGAGGGGCCTGGCCTCTCTTCAGAGCCTTACCATGTGACTGTCTGTCTGTCTAAGCACTGATAATGCATTTCTAATAACACTCGGGTGTGCAGGATGAGGCTATTGGGGATCAGGTGAGCCGCACAGTAAATAAGAGCCTGTTTTTTGTTTTTTGGGGTTTTTTTCTCTCTATTTGGTAGCTGCAGGTACAGTAAGGTGTGTCTCGGTTTCGTAATCACTGACTATGAACTCGGCTATATCTGTGGCTGTCACGGTGTTAATTCTAGTCGGTATTCTCACATCCCTCAAACAAGTTCACATCCTCATTAGATAGTCTCAGGACTCTCCTAAGAAATTCAGTTCTCCTCCTGGCTAAATTGCTGATTTATCCAGTGCCCCACTTAGGGGACAGGGATAATTCCCAGCAAGTCTGCAAGTGCATCCCCACACCCCCACACCCCCAACCCCATGCAAATCCTCAGGAAAACATGGGCTTTTTCAGAGAGAAAACTGACTCTGGTAGAGAATTTACTGTGTTCCCAGATTCTCTTTCAGGGAGCCCTTCCAAAAATGGCAGAATCTTGTGCCCATGTCTCACAGTTGCACCATCTGACAGGGATAGAGATGCTGTTTCCAGGGACAGAGTGGAGATGGGGAAGAAAGTGCCTGCTTCAGGCGTGTTTTTAATCGTGATCACCTCTTTATCCTTCAGTTTTACAGTGGTCAGGAGCAAAGACGCTAGAGAGAGACCCTTTCAGGGCACCTTTCACAGATCAGCCAGGAGCAATGAGACAATCCAAGATTGGGGGCTTAAAATTTTATTTCTATTCCAGCGAATTCCTTTAGCGAGGGAATGTCCCACGTACACTGATTGATCTACCTTGGAGATTCCTGTTCTATAAAGATCTGGTCAAAGTGTTTTGTTTTGTTTCCTGGTTAGCACCCCTTGCTTCTTTTTCTATTATTACTGCATTTATTATTTCTTTATTTTTAGGGGATTACGCACATGTCACAGCCAGAGAACAGCTGATGCCAGTCAGTTCTGCCCTTCTACCACGTGGGTCCTGAAGACTGAACTCAGATGACCAGGCTGGATGACTGGCACCTTTACCTACTGAGCCTTCTTCTCCTTAGCACTTATCTCTCTAGCCTTTAGCTTTTCAGTGTTCTCAGAATGACCCTCAGGGGTAATTTAAGCATACTTTTTAAGTGCTTATGGTTTATAAGTATCAACCCTTTATCAGTGCCCTCAAGAGAGAAGCATTCTCGGAGGAAAGGGCTGTCTGAGCCCTCTATTTCACCGGGCCCTTCTTTCGCTTGGGCTTTTCAGTGTTGTTTTTACTTTGTCCCTGGTGCTCCAGACTGGACCCTGGGCCTTGCTCCGGGAGTGCTCCGTTGGGCTGTCCTTAACAGGTTACCGCTGTAGAGCTGAGGATAAGCGACTGTCAGGTGCTCATTTCCAACCAAGGCATCTGTATCAGGAAACTTACGTGAGGGGATCCAGGAAGAGTGTCAGAGCTGGGGAGGGAGGAGAGGAGAGGACTGTGAAATGCTGTCTTCCGAGTGCAACGTGAACTCACAGGATCTGCGGTTACCTGCACTGGATCGAGCAAGCTGGCCAACCTTCCAGGATGGACAGGAGAGGCACTCATGAGGCCCAGCCCCTAGCTGAGGAGTGATTGGCAGGTCATGGCTGCTGGAGAAAAAAGAGTCCATTTGTTCTGGTATGGCCACCAGTTATTTGTCATATCGTAGACAACCCCACATCCTTGCCCATGGGCCAGAACTAATTGGAATCACTGAGAAAAGGAGACCATGAAGGAGGGAGAGGGACATGTTGAGGGAGACTTGGGGGTGACAGAGGGAGGGTGGATATCAATACATGTTATATCCATGTATAAAATTGTCAAAGAACAAATTCAAAACATTTTGAAAAATAATACCCAGTGTCGAGCTGATACGGTGGTCAGCTGAGAACAGTACTTTCTGCTCAAGTCTCGTGCCCTGAATTCAGTGCCCAGAACCTGCATAAAGACAGGGGCAAGAAGTAACTCCACAGGCTGCCCTCTGACATTCACACATGTGCTGTGGCCCTGTACACCCACTCACACATCATGTGCACATGTACACGTACACACACACACACATCATTTTGTTTAAATACCAGCTATGTCCATTAGCTCTTGCTATGGGACTTACTACTTCAAAAACTTGCTGGCTGAAGGCATTCACACAGAGCCCACTTAAAACAACACACTAGTTTTTGGAATATGTTGGTAAACTGGTTGGGAAACCTGGGCTCATTCAGCTGTGTTTATCTGGGGCCCACAAGCCACAGCTGGCTTAGGATGGTCTTGCCTGGGACAACATGCCTTTCTTCTACATCTCACTCATATCCCCAGAAGTCTGTCTAGGGCTATTTTTTCATGGAATTATTTGGGTTCCATGGTAAAATCTAGAGTAGGCAAGGCCAGCCACCACGCTTGGACACAGGGAGATGTGCAAATCTGGGTTCAGCCACACAGGCATTTGCTGTGCTTGGAGATGAGCAGCCAAAGCTAGCATGCTTGGAAAACCAAAAGCATGGCCCCAGCTCTACCCCTTACACACAGCTGAGGTCGAGCATGGTGGGCTAGGGTTAGAGGGAAAAGGTTAAAGGGAAGATGCTTGCCCACCATATTGAGGCTGGTGGCCAGAGAGCAGAGTCAAGGTCATTCCTTCCAGGAGCTGTGGATAAATGACTACTGCTCGGTCAGTGCCGAACACCGTGGTCCAAATGGAGAGGAAGATGCTCCAAGAAAGGAATCAGATATTCAAGCTAGTAGGGGAGCGATGCGGATAGCTTTGAATCCTACAGGATGTGTTGACATTCAAATTACTTCCTATGCAAGGTCTAGAAAGCCTGTCACATGTTCCCAAGATGAAGGTGGCTATAGTTAATGAACTAGATGTTTGATGTCAGGAGCTATGTCATGGAATATGCAGAAAATCTGCACGGAGATTACATCCCAGAGTCCCATGGCAGCACAGACTGTGGGGAGCAGAGGCCACCTGGTAGGGGCACAGAGGGTTCTGTGCTCACAGACATCTGGAATGCCAGGCACACAGGGTTGTTCCTTCACGGAAGGAATGCAGAGCCTGTTTTCTGCCCAGTAGCCTGGCGACCTTTGCTCAATCTGTGTGACTGAAGACGTTCTGGTAGCAGACCCTCCTTAGACCTCTCTCATAAGCTTGTTTTTCTCAGTCAGTCCACAGAGCCTACTTTGTGGAAGGTGTCGCATGTACCTTGCAGAGGGTTTTGATACAGTCATGTCCGATCTGTGTTTAAGCCTCCCGTACTCCTCAAGGAGACTTAGGTATGCTCAGTGTGTACTCAGGGTTGAATTAACCCTCACCACAGTTTCCATCAGACTGTGCTGTGTCTACTCTTAAATTAATTAGGGGTCAGACTCCCAAAGTTTGAACCAATACTGGCTACTGAGTTGTGTTTCACTGAACTGCTTTCTTGCCTCCCAAAGCTCATTTTGTTGCAGCCCAAGAAGGTTGCAGAGACATCACCCTTGACAACCTGGCCAGGAGAAGGCCATGCCTCGGGGCTGAGGAGGGGGACAGGATCTGGCCAGTGGGCTCGTCAATACACAGTCCCTGAATGACATAGGATATGAGAGGGCTGGGGAGAGTGAGTTTCACTAACCTAAATCCTAAGGAATAAATGAGAGAGGTCAGTGTTTGCAACCCACCTATGGGGAAGAGCAACTTTCACATTTCCAAACTATTGCAGACTCAAAACACACATGCACACACACACACACACACACACACACACGAGAAAAAATTAAAGGCACAAATTTTTTAAAAAACAGCAAGACACAACTATTTTCTTACTAGATCTAACAGATATAAAGTTATTCTGTAATTATCAAAGCTTCAAATAATCCCTCCCCAAACAATTCATCAACTGGCATAGGTCTATGATGCACACTTAGGGTGCTGTGTTTGGCAGTTGCCAGATTTTGTTTGCTGCTGTGAAGACAATTGTTACCATGTTTGTTTAGGGGTAGGGGTCCTGGGAGTTGAACCCGGAGCCTTGTGCATATTAGGAGAGTGTTCTACCACTGAGCAACACCCACAGCCTGGCTACCAGGCTTGAGTGTCTCTTGTGTTCTGTGCCCTGTTCTATGCAGCTAAGGCTGCATAGATTCTCCTGATGCTTTGGTTTACTGGGTCCATTTAAAGATAAGATGGCCAAAGCCTCTGAAACCACCTCTGGTGTCAATGGCCAAGGCAGGGGCTTTCTTATGCTGATGGGTGAGTGTGGGATTGGATTAACATTGGTGTAGTACAATGCTTTCACTCTAAGGCACAGATGAGGGTAGGAGATGCCCACAACAACCTCCATGCTGCCTGTGTGTAAGTGGCCTTTGACTTTAGCACATCTTTGCTGTAGCCATTTGCTCCTCCCTAAGTGCAAGATGTGGAGATTTGCCAGCATCTCAACAGGACTGACTCCCCTCTCACGCCTCCCTGCCCTCTGCCCTACAGGCACCTGCAGATGAGGCCTGGTGTCTTGGGGCTGCTGGAATTGGTTATGTCATCTTTGGACCAGGTGGGATCAGACACAAAAACCATACCACCTGGGGTCCTCAGAGCTGAGGCGGACTCCTTACAGGTCCGTTCCAAGTTTGCAAAGGTGTTGTGTTGTGGGCAGTTGTTTTCATTTGTCTACTCAGATGAACTGGAGTAAGCTGAGCGTCAGCAACCCATGCCACGTTGTACAAACTAGAGGTCCAGCGTGCTGGGGAAACAGGCAGATGCCTCTGCCTCAGGCTTCCTCAGCCAGCACCATGGACAGCATAGAATCCCCCTGGGGACCTTCCCTGGACCTTAGCCTCAGAAGAGACAACACCAGAGAACATTTTTCAGAACGAGAACCTAGCATGCTCAGGATATAAGGAAGGAGCAGCTGGGAGCCTCAGCTGCGGATTATATAGTGGAGACGGAAAAGAGAAGGGTGCTATATATCCTCTCTGAAGCCTTTCCCCACCTTCCCTGACATGTATATCCCCTCCCGCCCCCCAGCCTCAACGCTCTGCCATGTAGGTCTCATTGTATAGGGCAGTTGTTATAATCTGAATGTGTATGCCCCCCACACACCAAATGCATATGATGAAATGCCGTTAGCCTATCAACTCTCTAGGAGTCCATTAGGTCATGACATAAACCATCATGAATAGAACCCACGTCCAAAGAGAACCTGGAGTCAGGCTCTCAGCCTTCCCATCAGTGGGGACACAGTCAGAAAGCGCTGTCTCCAGACAGACTGCAGGCTTGCCAGACACCAAACCAGTTGACACTTTGACACCTTGGTGAAAAGTAGATTCCTATTGCCTTTCAATTACCTCATTTGCACATTTTGGTACAACAGTCCACATCAACAAAGATGCACACTCACCATGAAAGTCACTCAAGACCAATAACTTCTTACTCGTTTCTGCTTCCAGGACCACGCCTGGCCAAATGGGAAGGCTGGCCTGAAGTGCTGCCCACTGAGTGTCAGCAACAAATTTGTCCAAAACAAATAAAGGTACTGTAGAATTTTAAAGTCCGTTCTAAGACCTAAAAGTAGAAATCAAGGTTAAATAAAGCCTTTAAACTGTACGTGTTGGAGCAACAAAATTAGTTAAACCCACAAAAAAACAAACAAACAAACAAAAAAACAGTGGAATCATCAGACCAAGCAGTCATCAAGAGGAACCAGCCAACTAGGCTAAACAAGAACAGTTTGCTTTCAAGACCCGTGTTCATACCCCCCTCAGTGAAAAATGCCATTTCTAAATCCTGGGCCCAGAGATGAAATGCAGGTATATGTGTAAAATCACAACTTTTTTTACAGAACTTAAAATGTAAGGGGAAAAGTTATTTTCAGGTAAAGATGAGCATGGAGGCAGCGAAAAATGATGTTTCCCAAAACCAAAGAGGTTTCCAGCAGAAACCTGGCAGTGTCCCCAACACCATGATCCCACGACAGCAACATGGATGAACACACTGAGGACCAATGACAAAATGTGGAAGCCCCAGCCCCAGAGAGAACTGCTCCCAGCATCACTTGCTCCTCACTGTGAAGAGGGAGGGAGACCTCTCCCATGCCTAGTGATCACCAATGAGAGTGTCTCCCTAGACTCTCTCTGCTCTGCTGGGCACTGCCACACATGAGCACCCATGCCACTATCCCTATGACTCTGCCACCCAGACACACTAAGGGCTCCAGGCAGGGAAGCTAAGCCAAGCCAGCTGGGTGTGCGTCTTAGAAATCTGGAGCAGTTATCCAGTCATTGCTGCTAGGAATCTGTCAGCAAATTAATTTTCTGCTTCTGCAGATTTGAAGTGAGTCCCTATTGCTCTTACCCAAAGGCAAGTTAACCAATCAACAAATCCAAGGGTATGCTCAAGGAGCCGAAGGCCAATAGACCCTGGTTAACCAAAGTGTGTCCTGATGTCTAGTGATTCTAACACCTACAATTTTCTTTTCCTGGTTGTTTTGTTCTATTAGTCCTTACCACATAGACCAGGCTGGTCTCGAACTCAGAGAGCTCCTCCTGCCTCTGCTTTCTGAGTGCCAGGATTAGAGATGTGTGTCACCATGCCAGACTAAAACTGAAGTTCTTAAGGGAGACTTATTTATCCATCGCTCTAGGAGGCCTGACAAACCATACAAAAGCACTTTCCCCAAGTGTCTGTGTCTGTTTAAATGGAAAATTTTCTCAGCTATACCTGAAGTATCAAAATGGGTATGAAGTCCTTTTAGCCTAAAATCACAGTGATACAAATGATCAGTACTTAGACACTGAACAATGGATAGGCTTTTTTCTTTTCTTATGCTGGATGTGTTCATCTGTCTTAAGTAAGCTCACACCTCCATCTAACAGAAGTACATTCTATCAAGAGGGAGAGGCCAGCAACAGGGGAGCATCATTTTGGGGCCCCGGTATTTCATTCCAGTTTGGATTGAGTTTTGCAGATCTGCGGAAGAGGCTGGACCTCACAGACTCTATCTGGCTAAAAGTTTGACCTGGAATCTTTATGAAGATTCTGAGTGTCTTTTGAATTAAATCTGCTTTGGTATTTTGCTATCACTTTTCTTCCTGGATGTTGGTGCCTCAATAGAACAGATTCTATTAGGTGCTTCCTTCGCACACCTCAGTCTTATGACCTTTGAGTGGAAGCCATCCTGACCTCTTTGAAAGTCAGATGAGCTCAGCCTTTCCTAGAGGCCTCAGCTAAAAGTGTGGGTCTCTTAGGTCAGCCACAATCATCCTTTCCCAAACTCCAAATGGCTTTGCCCCATTAAGCCATTAGTAGGCCGACTCCGGGTTGCATTCCGAGCATCAGTAAGTGCAAAGAGCATGTGAAGTTAAGGACGGGAATTAAGGATGGGAACTGATATTGATTCTTCCCACTCTGTTTTGTAAAACATTCCTCAGGCTATATAGACCCAAGCATAGACTGGCTGCTCCACCAATACTCAGCAAACTTGCTCCTCACCCAAAACACAAATATCATACCTTACACACCAACTATGTACAGGGTTGCCTCTAAGTGCAGGTTAGAAAGGGTGCTTTTCCCACCAGCAATAGAGGAGGGTTCCTCTTTCTCCATGTCCTCTCCAGCATGTGTTGTCACTTGAGTTTTTACTTGAGCTTTTGATCTTAGCCATCCTGATGGGTGTAAGGTGAAATCTCAGGGTCGTTTTGATTTGCATGTAAACTTGTACAACCACTTTGGAAAACAATCTGGTGCTTTCTTAGACAATTAGGAACGGTGCTACCTCAAGATCCAGCTATACCACTCCTAGGCATATATCCAAAATATGCTCAAGTACACAACATTTGCTCACCCATGTTCATAGCAGCTTTTTTGTAATAGCCAGAAGCTGGAAAAAACCCAGATGTCTCTCAGTTGAGGAACAGATACAGAAATTGTGGTATATTTACACAATTAAATACTACTCAGCAATTAAAAACAAAGAAATCATGAAATTTGCAGGCAAATGGCGGGATCTAGAAAAGATCATCCTGAGTGAGGTGTCCCAGAAGCAGAAAGACACACATGGTATATACTCACTTATAAGTGGATATTAGACATATAATATAGGATAATCATACTAAAATATGTACACCTAAGGAAGCTAATCAAGAAAGAGGACCCTGGGTAAGATGTTCAATCTTCATTCAGAAAGGCAAACGAGACAAACATCGGAAAAGGGAGAAAACAGGGAACAGGACAGGAGCCTACCACAGAGAGCCTCTGAAAGACTCTACTCAGCAGGATATCAAAACATATGCTGAGATCCATAGCCAAACCTTGGGCAGAGTGCAGGGAATCTTATGAAAGAAGGGGGAGATAGAAAGACCGGAGGGAACTGGAGTCCACAAGAAGAGCAACAGAACCAAAAGATCATGGCACTAGGGTCTTTTCTGAGACTGATATTCCAAACAAGGACCATTCGTGGAGATAACTTTGAACCCCTGCACAGAAGTAGCCTATGGCAGCTCAATGTCCAAAAGGGTTCCCCAATAATAGGAACAGGGACCGTCTCTGACATGAACTCATGGGCTGGCTCTTTGATCACCTCCCCCTGAGGAGGGAGCTGCCTTACCAGTCCACAGAGGAAGACAAAGAAGCCAGTCCTGACGAGTCCTGATAGACTAGGGTCAGATGAAAGCAGAGAAGGACCTCCCCTATCATTGGACTCGGGGAGGGGCATAGGAGAAGAGGGAGGGAGAATGAGATTGGGAGGGATGAGCTGGGATACAAAGAGAATGAACTGTAATTAATAAAAAAAAATTTTTTTAAAGAAAGAGAGGATGCTTTTTACCTGTTAGGAGAGGCGGAACCACAGCAAGTGAGGCTTTGCAGGGCACAGGCAGCTTCAGCTGGAACCCGTTCTGGTCCCCTCAGCCACTTTGAGAAGAAAACACAACCATACACACTGGTTCTTCCTCTGTGGCTGGGGGCTTCCTCTGCAGATGTTTTCACCTATGATGTAATAAAGGTGAGCCACGATTGCTAACCCAAGAACATTGGAAATCTTGAAGAACCTCACGCATTTTTGAGATCATCAGTGTTAAAGTTCTTTTTCAAGAGACACTGAGTCATAAGGAGAAAACAAACAAACAACAACAACAAAAAAAAAAAAAAACCAGAGAGAAGCCATACTTTTCAATTGTCCTTTTTGGAGGAGAAGGCATGCTTGGTCCAGTGACACAGTGTTGTCAGGAAGTGGTAGAACCTTTTAAGGGTTGGACATAAAGGGAGGAAAATACCACTGAAAGCATGTCCTCAAAAGGGACGGTGGGACCTTGACCTCCGGCCCTGATCCCTGGTTGCCATTAGGCATGTGGCTTTCTCTGTTGAATATTTCTGTTTGGTATGCTGAACAGTCATAGGGTCCTCAAACAGCAGCAAGCCATGCATGTTCAGGAGCCTCACAAACCACTGAGAACATTTTTTTCTTGGGGGGCGGGGTAGGAGGTGGGGAAGGGTTGAGATAAAGTCTTGCTATGTAGCCCAGGCTGGCCTGGAACTGACTGTGTAGCTCAGACTGGTTTGAACTCCCAATCCCGCTCCTTAGCCCAGCATTTAAGATGTATACCATCATGCTTGGTGCACTTAACTTAGCTTTCAGTTGGTGGTCTTACATATTTTGTTACAGTAACAGAAATACAATTAATAAAAACATCCCACAAAGTACATTTTAAAAGAATTGTAATCATGACTGCTTTTCGGTGAGTTCTCCCTCTATACACTCAATTAGGTCTCGGTGTGGGACCGTGGCTATTTCAAACACCGCATGGGGAATGTCCTTGAGACTGCTCAGAAAATTCTTCCCCGGGGGTGTTGCACCACACACTTTTCTGCTGCTGTGATAAAACACCATGACCAAAAGCAGCTTATGAAGAGTTTACTTTGGGTTCCAGAGAGAGTGTCCACACGGCAGGGGGGTGTGGCAGGGGTGGGGAAGCCGGTAACCGAGCAGGAAGCAGAGAGAGCACACCGGAAGTAGGTGAGGCGCTGCACTCTCAAAGCCCCGCCGCGGACGTTCTTCCCGAGCGAAGCTGCGTTGCTCCCCAAACAGCACCGCCAACCGGGAACCAAGTGTTCCAGCCCCTGAGGCAGCGAGGCATTTCTCTGTCAGAGCACCCAGCCTCCGGCTGCCGGCGCGCTGATTCACCGAGGCTGCCCTCGGAATCGATACCCGTGGACCACGTAGTTTACGATCCTTCGCGTCTGGCTTCCTCAGTCAGCGCAGTGTTGGTGAGGTTTGTCCATGTTGTAAACATATCTGCTGTTTGATCTTTTGCTGCTATGTAAAATCTCATTAAGTTTCTACCACTTTCTTTTTATGTGGATCCGCGTGGGCGTCCATGAGCATATGTGCACCATGTGTGTGCAAGAGGCCATCAGGTCCTCTGCAACTGGAGTTGCGTGTAACTGGGAGCATCCATGTGGGTGTTGGGGAGCGACCCGGGTCCTAGGCAAGAGCTGCAAGTACTCTTAGTTGCAGAGACATCGCTCTAGCTGCACCATTTATTAATCTCTCACTGACAGATGTCTGAGCTGTGACCAGACTGGAGATGTTATGTCAGTGGCCTCTTCCATGCCAGTGACAGGAGTTCCATATTTCACTCCGCATTATTCCACAGAGGACTTTACACAATTAAACAACAGTGAGCTAGAGGAACACAAAGAATTAGTGAAGGGGCAAATGCAATGCCTCTGTAAATAAACTAGTATGCAGCCTTCTGGTTCTTTATAGCTGCAATAATTAGGTTTCAAGGCGGAGACTGAGCTTCCTGGAAGTCAAAACAAAAAGGGTAACAGAGTGAATTACATAACAGTCAATCAGGAAGAGGAAGCCAAACCACTGTCAGCAATATGTTCCAAGAAAATTCTTCACATGCAGCTTCAAAGTAGGGGCTGGTGAGAGATGGGCAGCATTGTGAAAAGGCATTCAGGGTTCTAGATCAGGATTTCAGATAGCCCCCCGTAAGACTTGATGGCAAGCTCAGACATTAAACTGCATGGTAGTCCATGATGTGAGTGTGTTTGAGACCAGGTCTTACTATGTAGCTCTGGCTGTCCAGGAACTCACTACTAGATCAGACTGGTCTTGAACTCACAGATCCACCTGCCTCTGTCTCCCTAGCACTAGGATTAAAGATGTGTTTTTAAAGAACAACAACAAAAAGCCAGGTGGTGGTGCATGCTTTTAATCCCGGCACTTGGAGACAGAGGCAGATGAATCTCTGAGTTCAGGGCCAGCCTGGTCTACAGAGTGAGTTCCAGGACAGCCATGCTACACAGAGAAACCCTGTCTCAATAAATAAACAAACAAACAAATAAATAAGGAAGAAAATGTGTTACAGTATCATATTTTGGCTTTGCCCTATCTTATTTTCTTACTGCTATGAAAACACCATGACCAAAAGCAACCTGGAGAGGAAAAGGTTTATTTGGCTTACATATCCCAGGGCACAGTCCTTCACTGCAGGAAGTCAGGCCAGGAACTCAAGGCAGGAACCTGGAGACAGGAGCTGATACAGAAGCCATGGAGGGGTGCCGCTTACTGGTCTGCTCCTCATGGCTTGCTCAGCCTGCTTTCTTACAGAACCCAGTACCACCAGACCAGGTATGGCTCCACCATGGGCTACCCCCTCTCTCATCAATCACTAATTATGAAAATGCTCCCACAGAAATGTCCGCAAGCCAATCTAATGGAAGCAACTTGCCAATTGAGGTTCCCCCTTTGCAGATGACTCTAGCTTGTGTCAAGTTGACAAAAACAAAAACAAAAACCCTAACCACAACAGACCCCTTAAATCAAGTGTCAGAAAAGCACAGCCCACTGGCCAAATGTTCCTGCCTGTCTGCTCTTCTAAAGACGAATGTTAAGCTTACAAATGTTGATTTGACCTTGGGGACTTTCCTATTTGATAATGGTACAAAGGACACACACACCTTCCATCCACCCTCCAGTACAGGAGTCATCTCCCAGATACTCTCAGCGCTGTGCCGTGAAACAGGCTGAGGTGATGGATTTGCCCAGCAGCCCAAGGCGGTTTGGTTTGGTTATTTGGTTTGGTTTACTTTTCCTAAACATGTTTCCATCCTTACACTGTAATGATTGGCAGGTGAGACACAATACCAAGAATTCTTCCAACTCACATGACCTACAGCTTACAGTGGACTCCCTGGGCCACAAGCCCCGTAGGAGGTCATGCAACTCCTGAGTCTTTATGGCCATATCCAGGCTGTCTGTTTATGTGCGTTCCCCGGCTGATTTTCTTTGCTAGAATCCAGTGGCCATAGCGAGGAGCCCCTACACACACACACTCAGGCAGGCACACATACACACACATGCATGTGCACACACAGAACAACAACCCTTTAGAGAAAAAGAGTGCCAGCTCCACCCAAAACGAGCGATAGGCTGGCATCACAGGTGCTGTTGACAGCCTGGTCACCTGCACCCTTCAGTGGGGATGGAGCCTGGGACCTGAGACACCAGAATGCAGTGGGGGTGAACAGAGCTGGGTGCTATAGTTAAGGTCCCAGGTCGCTGTTTCTCATTTAGTCAAGAGTGTTTTCCTGTATGGGGCTGAGCTTCTGGAGTAAGTTAGGGTCCCTAAAAAGAAGACTGGGTCCCCTGATGTAGCTGAACCCTGTCCCTCCTTCTCTGGTTGGAAGCAGTCGGTGCTGTGGAAAAACCTCACAGAGAGTGAGGAGAAAACCAAGGGAGTTGAATTCTGCCAACAACCTTGTGAGCGTAAGAGCGGGTGCCAAGGCCTGGCGAGGGCTCCACAGGTAAAATCGCTTCCCATGAAAAGCCTAGTGACCTGAGTGCGCCCCAAGGAGCCCACAAAGTCTGGAATTCCTCCTGAGCCAAATCCAGTCTGTGTAACAGTGACCAGACACATCTGGGCCAGTTACCTGGTGGGTTCTCCTCATGGAGACAGTGAGGCCCCCAGAGGAGAGAGATGCTGTGTCCACTGTTCTTCTGACAGACAGTCAGCAACATCTGGCCCACACGTTCTGTGACGTCTCCAGATCTGCTTTGAACAAACAGGCTGGGCAAGCAAGGAGATGGAGGTAAATGAACTCAAATACCAGTTTAGGGTGCCTACAGTCATGAACTTCAAGGAAGATACTGGCTGAGGACACCTTTGGGAAGCACCTTTGGCGTATAATCCTCTCTTTTATATTGTCACCAAGAGATTTGTTTTCATGAAAATCACAAGTAGCTCAGTCCCACCAGCTTCTGTTCCCCTGGAGCCTTTGTCAGTGAGACCAGGGAGCAGGCTTCCATCCTTTCTCAGTAAGACCCGAACCAAAAAGCTACAGATGCATTTTTTCATATACACTATTTCAGTTTACAGTAAGGAAGCAATGCATGTTCTGCCCAAATCCGTTTAATTACAAAAGTGTGCTTAAATCATATCAAATGTCTGCTCTGTTAGGACTTGAGAGAGAGCATGCAGACAAGCACAGCATCTGCTTCTGTCTGAGCACCGACAGAAGGGTCAGTTCCTGGCCCTGCTTCCCCCATGGCTGGTCTATGGGTCAGCTCTTTGCAATCTGAATGAATACACTATTTCAGGCAGACAGACAGAACTACACAAACAGACAGACAGATCAGCCACACAAAATGGGAGGAGTAGTGTGCCTGATGACTATGAATGGGAGGAATGAGGAAGAACAGAGCAGGGATCATTCAGCCTCATTAGTCATCACGGAAACCCAAATCAAAACCAGAATGAGGTGCTGCTGCCTGCCTGAAGAAGACCTAAAACTATCGGGCCTGACTACAGCAAGAGGGCACAGACCGACCACCACCGGGCCTTTCCTGCGTTGTTTGTGGATTAGATGGTAACTTTGAAAACATTTAGAAACCTCTAATAAAATGCACAAAACCATCCAGAGAACAATACACACTTCTGAGGGCCTGGTGAGACAGCTCTCTAGGGGATAGAAACTGTAGCACAGTTCCTGAGAAACTTAACCAGAACTTCCATAGACAGTCCCAGGCTTTCACCAGAAAGCACCGACGTCAGCACCCCACCGGGACATTTGCAGCCCTAGCTACTGATGCTCTATTCACAACAGTAAAGGTGTGGAACAAGACGACGTGTCTGCCAAAAGACAGATGAAGAAAATGTGCTGTAAACACACCAGGGGTTTTTATTTGACTAAAAATAAGCATAAAAGGAAAGAAGTGTTTGTAGGGAAATGGATGACACTGGAGAGAGAATGCACAGTGAAATAAGCCGGATTCAGAAAAACAAGTGTGTGTATGTGTGTGATATATATGACGAGAAAGCTAAAAGAGAACTACTTGGTAGAGGGATGGGACCAGAAAGTGGGACAGTATTGAAACCGAGTAAGAGCAGATAAAACAATACATAAATATGAGGACATGATGAGACCCATTGTATCCTATGCCAACTTGAAGGAACTGGTTTTTTAAAATAATTTATTTAATTTTATTCTATATGCATAGGTCTGAGGGTGTCAGATGACCTGAAGCTAGAGTTACAGATAGTTGTGAGCTGCCATGTGGATGCTGGGAATTGAACCCAGGAACCCAGGTCTGTCTGGAAGAGCAGCTGTGTTCTTAACCACTGAGCCATCTCTCCAGCCCCAAGAACTGTTTTGTTTGTTTGTTTGGTTTGGTTTGGTTTTTTTTTTTCAACCTCAGATTGTGTTGATCCAAAACCCAAAGCTGTCAACTACACCCCGTATATTTTCTTATGTGGCCCTGGGTTCTTGGTGCCTTTGACATTTACCCATAAAGCCGCCTTATAAAACCCGAGCCCTCATAAATGCCACTATAAACAAAGTGGCCCAAGGTGGTTTTCTGGGAACATTGTTACATCATGTTCTGTTGCCATTTACAACCCAGAAACTGTCCTACAGTCTTTACTCCTAGTAAGGTTTAAAAACAAATGAGGGGCCACATTAGGTTATGTGATTCTTAGTAGCACTTAAGTAGCCTGCCAGGCCAGCCCCCCTCCCCCAACCCGCCCCAGGGGCTTCACCAAGGCCTCACCACTCTACTAAAACTTCCCTGATTGGAGGTGTTGTATTATTCATATAATTTTAATAGCGTCTCAGCGATTGTTGTAGGAGCCTGATACAACTTAAGTGAATCCTAAGGACAGTAAAGGTAGCTGCTTTTAAATTTTTAACCAGAAGTTTACAAAAGACACACGCTTTGGAAACAGCAGGACAGAAATTGAATCAGTTCAGCTGCCTGCACTGCACCCCAACAATGGCGGAACTAATCGCTCAGGGATTGCCTAGAGCCAAGGATGTAATGTTTTCAACTCACAGGCCATTGTCAGGAAGTACTGTAGGGGGAAAAAAGGGGAAGAAAATATTGTTTTCTTAGACAAGAAGCCAACCGAAAGCAACCGGAGAGGAAAATCACTAACTGGGACACTTGAGGACCCGCACTCTGATACCCAGTAAATCACCAGAGTGGACAAGCTTAGGGGAGGCTGTCGAGGTCAAGGACAGGAAGCGAGTTTTGTTAAATATACAAATAGTGCTAACACATTAGTAACTGAACCCTTCCCGGCGTCCCATCAGACGCGGTCTATCAGCAACATTCTACAGGATGATGAAGTGCTTGTTCCTGCTGGTACTTTAGGAAGCCCAGAACAGAATCCCTCCCAAATCCAGATGCTTGGGCCCTTTCCCTGTAGAACACCCAGCTGTGGGACAGTGAGACAGCTTGAGAAAGGCAGCGTTGAAGGAAGAGGATCCTGAGTAGGATTACGTTTTAAATGTTTTCTTATTATTGGTTGGGGTCGGGGCGGGGAGTATGAAAGAGTTCCAGGGATTGAACTCAGGTTTCCAGACTTGAGCAGCAAGCTCCTTTACCCACTAAAGCCATCGTGCTGGCCCTTGATAAACAGTTTGAAGTTTAGTGAGACACAGACAGTAGGAAGCTAACTAGCACACTCTACTGACTTTGGTTACACACCTTGTCTTTGCAGTGGGGCCTCTGCGCAGTTCAGCCCCGAGTCCCGGTTCTCAGCTCCACCCCAGTGTTTATTACTGTTCTCGTCAGACTTCCAAGGATGGTGTGGCCCCCCCCTCTCCCGCGCTCTTGCAGCTTCTCCTCTCCTCCGCCATCCAGTCAGACACATTCCTCCACACAGAGCTGACAGCCCACAGTTGTGGCTACCACCTCCCCCAAGAAGCTATCTGCCTTGGTCTTGGAGAAATTCCTAAGGCTTTTGTTTTCTTCTTTAACACATTTTCGTGTTTTGCCAGCCTGTGTCTAAGTACACAGAGTGCAATGCAGTGCCCATGGAGGCCAGAAGAGGGTGCTGGGTCCCCTGGAACAGGAGGGACAGATGGTTGTGAGCCACCATGTAGGTGCTCCTGAAGAGTAGCCAGTGCTCTTGACCACTGAGCCACCTCTCCAGACCCAACGTTGTTTATATTTTAAACACCACCTTTTTAGACATCCTGAATTGATGTACCCCGCTCCAGGTAACCCGCTCCTCATCCATATTCCTCCTGTCTCAGGATATCGATCTGAGACCAGTGTGCCCACACCCCACAGCCACCTGCCCAACCCCCATGTCCACTCGCCTTTCAAGGCCAGGAGCTGCTCTGGAAATCCATCTTCACTGGCTTCCTGACTAGCAGCACTTCACAGACCATGACGGTCTAACTCAGTGGCAACTTGGCTAGTCCGTGTTCCTCATACTTCAATAGCACACAAGTGCTGTGGTTGGACTGTTCTGTAGGCCATTGGCATTGGCTTTAAGAAGATTGTGGTATGTGTGGGACTCATGTAAGCAGATTAGGCCTGAAGATCAAAAACTAAGGTTTCCCCAAAGAAATTCTGCCTTAGGACTCCAAGTTTCCCCTTCATTTGGGGTTTATTTTAGAAGCAACTCAGTGACTATTTGAAGCCATACCCGACAACAAATTTGCACTGTGTTTTCTGTTATGCATATATTCCTGAGATGTTTAATTTACAAAGTAGCCATATTCATAAATTAAACATCACAGGGCTGGAGAGATGGCTCAGAGGTTAAGAGCACTGGTTGCTCTTCCAAGGGTCTTTCCTGAGTTCAATTCTTGGCATCCACATGGTGGCTCACAACCACCGGTGATGAGATATGGCACCCTCTACCCTCTAATGGCGTGCAGGTGTACATGCAGGCAGAACACTGTACACATAATAAATAAATCTTTAAAAAACAAGTAAAAAATAAAGATACATCCCATAATAATGTCTTCCAGAGCTGGAGCTGGAGAAGGGACCTCAGCCCATCCCTCTCCACTCTCTGTCACTTCCAGCCAAGAGATACGAAGTTTTGTTCTGACATGCACACCCTATGTGACACGCTGACTTACCACAACCACAAGATCATCCATGGGCCTCGACCTCCAAAAATGAAAGCCTACTCGAGCCTCATCTCTCCACAGCCGAGCATCCCTGACCATCAGCCACAGAAAGTGAATGGCATTCTTTCCTTTCCCAGGTTCCCTCTGACACAGCCATCCCGTTTTTCTGTCTGGTTTTGCTTTGTTTCTTAGGAACAGAAGGGTCACATGAGCACAGCCCCTATGACACCACAACAGGGTGAAGGCAGCACGCACCCTCAGAGTGACAGGCAGTGTAAAACCTAGCTGTTTGTGCAAAGAACTTTCCCTTGAGTCTGTTCTGGCTGTTTGCCGTGGGTAACTTCAATTGCAGGAAGTGAACCCACTCGGAAAGGAGTGTCACCACGGAGCTTCAACTCCTGCCAAACTTCTACCTGTCAGCCAGGCCTGAAAATCTCCACAGCTGCCCAAGCCAGGCCCAACACACCAACCTTCCTCTTCCTTCTACCACAGCTGATTGGTCCAGAGTAGGGGACCCCTGGGCCACCCATCTTGAATGTGTACCTCACAGTATACGTTACATTTTGTCTTTTAGTATTTCACAGGTGGGGGATGTTCAAGCCCTTACTTAGTCTATAACAGGTATTATAATTTAAACAAACTGCCTGGCTGCTTGATTGTTAGACAATGTTGGGTTTAGAATGGGTGATGATGCCGTATGGTGGAAGTTTATATCGCACGGTACGGCACGAAGACATGGTGTTTTCTTGGACTTGGGTGGGGAAAGGACTCTAAATGTTAGAAATCTAAACCCCTGGTCAAAATTTGAAGTATATCCTACAGGAAAGAAAATGACCCACAAATTTCTGAGCATTATTTTCAAAACACTCATCTATTTCTAAATACTTGCATCTAAATACCTCTAAATACTTTAGTCCTCTGCTTAAGAAGGAACATTTCCTTCTAAATTCTTGCCTGCTAATCAGAAACAAACAAACAACATGCAATCAAGCTTATTCCCAGTAGAAGACTAATCATGACTATCAAGTCATTTGACGGTGTGGTTATTGACTAGAGAATCAAACTAATGAGACCACACCACCCACAATGTGTGTTGTCGGGATTAGCCACCCAGAACCATTATTGGAGGCCACTGTGGGAAGGACTGTCAGCCAAGAGAGGTTGCCTGAAATATCCTCCACGGAACGGGCCGCCCTCGGTCCTAGTGCCCACCAATGCCACCAATGAACACTGAAGGGAAATTGTTCTGCTCTCTCTGGTCATTGAAAACACCGAAATATCTCAGGAAAACATGACAGAAGTGCCCGGTCCCATCACCTCTCAGTCACCTGAGGAGAGGAGCGTAAATACTCATTGTCTTTAGCGGTTTTGTGGATTCTTCTTTCTTCCACCCTCCTCCACTCTTTCTCTTCCTCCCTTTCAACTAGATAACACTAACACTAGATAAGAGAGAAGAATGGGGGCGGGGGGGGAAGAGATCCCTGAATAAAGCTGGGTGTCAGAAAGGGGACAACGTTAGCATTAGACTACTTCCTGCTGATTAGGAGCATTGAGTTCCTTGGGGCAAGTTTAATTCTTGCCTTTGGGATATCTAATTTCTTCATGTGGTTTCTTTTATTTATTTATTTATTTATTTATTTATTTATTTATTTATTATTTATACAGTGTTCTGCGCACCAGAAAAGGGCAACAGATCTCACTATAGATGGTTATGAGCTACCATGTGGTTGCTGGGAATTGAACTCAGGACCTTTAGAAGAACAGCCAGTGCTCTTAACCGTTGAGCCCTCTCTCCAACCCCTTCTTGTGGTTTCTTCTTTATGCACAACCACTTAACAATCCACAACCAACAAACAACCAACAACCAACTAACATTCCATAGGTGTCTTGGGCCGTAGCATTTATATGCCCTTTGAAAGTCCTCAAAATCCCAGTCGTCACACAATTGCAGAAACTATGTGTAGCTGTCAAAATCATGGCCTTGCCAGAGTACGAGGCAAATCATAGTCAGCTGCTGTGGACAATCCGAAGTAGCCCCATACCCCACATCTGGGATTAAAATGAAAAGACATTCCTAAAATATTTCTGTTTCTTTAAAGAAAGCAAGATTCCAAAGCTGTCACTATGATTGTGCCACCTCACATGCATCTAAGTCCCCAAAACGTCCCACCTTGATTCCTAGACCCTGAGCGTCACTGGTGTGGGGAGCTTCTCCATCCCTTACAAATCAACCCCTGAAGTTCTCGCCTAGGGTCTTGCCCTGTACCCGTTGTAGATGCTGTAGGAAAGGAGCGCCAAGTCCAGCGGATGAAGAAGCGGTGGGTGTCTTTCAGGTGGACTACATCCTGTGTCATCAACTAGATCCAGCTTAAAAGTTAAACCAGGTAAGCTACTGCAGGCCTGCACTCTAGCCCTGCACCATTCAGAGGGCTGAGGTAAAAGATCACAGTTTCAAGGCCAGTCGGCGTCATAGAAAGTTCCAGGCCACTTCTGCTCTCTATTCCCCTTCTGAGTGACATCATTCTCTTGGGCCCTCTTTTTACTTAGCTTTTGGGGGCCTGTGGATTGTAGTATCCTGTACTAGGTCTAATATCCACTTATAAGTGAGTACATACCATGTGTGTCTTTCTGGCTTGGATCACTTTCCCCTGGCAGTGCTATGTTGCCTGGCCTTAGAAGAAGAAGATATGCTCACTCCTGATGTGACATTATGTGCTGCGGAGGGTTAATACAGGGTGGGGGAGGTGGAAGGAGAGGGCAGAGAAGGGGAATGGGAGGAGAGGAGGGGGCATCCTCAGGATGTAAAGTAAATAAACTAATATAAAATTAAACAAAACAAAACAAAAAGTTTCAGGCCATCTTAGACTCTCAAAAAAATAAAGTAAGAAAAGTTTTAGGAAAGAGATGAGGTATGCCTCAGTGGTAGAGCAGTTACCTAGACTATCCAAAGCTCTAGATTTAATCCCTAGCACCTCAAAAGAGCAAACAAAATACCAAACAATCTCTCAAGAGACTGAAGAAACTAACGTGCAGAGACTTACTCCACTCCTGTTTTGCAGAGCCCTGAGCTTTCAGAGACGAGTGTGGAACGCTTTGTCTGAGTCGTTACTGTGGGTGACATGTTGTCCTCTGTCACACAACACGAACAAGGCAAATTCTTCACCCTCACTGGGCTTCAATCAAATGGAGCCGACGAAAAATATAGGGAGCAAATGGTGCTTAACTGGGGAAGACAGTCCTGTAGAACCCCACAGGCAGAAATGAATTCGAGAAGGAAAATGTAAGTTCAGCTTGCATATTTTCCCTTCAAAAGTCAAAAGGCAGTTGAGTCCTTGGAGTCAGAGAGAACAGAAAGAAAAGTCTATAGACGCTGGTGTGGTAGCGCAAGGCTGTCATCCCCCTTGGAGAAGCTGAGACAAGGGTGCCCAGAGCCACACCAGCCTGGGATCTGGAGCCCCGACAGCATGGTAACTTGTAGACTCAGAAGCCTGAACTGTGTGTCCATTTTTCTCTTGTCTGCTAGGGAAAGCTTGGGACAGGGAAAGACAATGCTATGGATGCTGGGAGCAAGATTAACAGGGTTCCTTAGCCTCTGGGATACGTGAGTCTCAGAGGCTGCAATTGGAAGACAGTTTCTAAATTAAAAAAAAAAATCAAACTACAACGACAACAACAAACCTGTAAGAAGATCTGGCCACATCTGGGAAAGTAATACATTTCTAAAGCTACAGCGGGGTGCGAAAGCAATCTGCAGCTCTGAGGGAGCCGCCATGTGCCTTCCCTCCTGTTCACCGTCCTATTCTCTCACCTCAAACACCCTCTTCGGGTTCACACAAAGGCTCTCTCCCTGAGGAAGGCTTTCTGTCTCTCTTGGGCCCACTTTGCCCTTGACTCAGGCACTTCAGTGGGCTTACCTGATCCCTATAGACAGGGTGGCTGAAATGAAGAAATGTATTGCTCATTTCTGGAGACTGAGAAGTAGAGGCCACATATGGCCACAGCCTCTTCCCAGATACAGCGGCTTTTCTACGCCCTTGCCGGGTAGGCAGGACAAGCCGCCTCCCTGCCATCCCTTTTACGAGGATGTAAATTCCAGTCGTGAAGGTTTTACTCTCACAGCCTGATTCCCTCCCTGAAGGTCCCTGTTGGTTATGGCTGGGCTCTGAACCATCCCCTGAAAGTTCATGTGTTGAAAGATTAGCCCACAAAGTGGAGGTGAGTGGGCAGGGCTGTAGGAGGTGAGTGGCTCCTGAGAGAAGTGGCATCATGAAAGGAAACTGATCCCTGGTCCTCTGGGAGGGCAGAACACCCTCGTAGCTGCTGAGCTGTCTCTCCAGAATCTCTGTGAGATTCTTTCTGACTCTCACAGGACGAACAGTATTAGAGATGCCAACATGTTTTGGAGAAGAGTGAAGTAGAGCAGTGAGTGTAGCTGAGAAGGGCGAGGTCAATACCGAGCACTTAGGAGGCAGCCGGGAGCAGCAACGATTCCCTTCCTCAGAAACCTGTGGTGGGGGCTCAACGCCCAGAGTATTAGGAACCTGAAGATGGGAATTTTTAAATAATGAATGTGGAGACTTGGTGCCTAGATCCTCCCTCCCTACAAGGGCACCCCCGTCCTTTCCCCACTGTGGCTCTAGAAAGTCACTGCAGTTTCTGGACCAGGGACTCCTGGGCTGGAGAGCCAGCCCCCACAGACATGTTGAAC
The DNA here is from genome assembly GCA_028658305.1 of Pachyuromys duprasi. NCBI lineage: Eukaryota > Metazoa > Chordata > Mammalia > Rodentia > Muridae > Pachyuromys > Pachyuromys duprasi. Next base: position 46,580,677 of record CM053743.1, on the reverse strand, counting down.
ACTTTCTGGTGGAATGTGTTTTACACCATACACTCCATCAACAGCAGCCCAGGATTCTAAAGTTCTCCCAGAGCAGAAGCCAACAGCGGACTGCTCTCTAGTAAAAAGTCACCAGCTTGAAAGTTCACCCTGCAGCCACGGTCACCCAGACTTCTAATCACCCTCCTGGCAATCCTCTGCCAGGTAAGTTAGTAACAATGGCCACTGCTAAACACTGCTGTCTCCTGTCTCCCTCCACTCTGGAGATGCTCTCCCTTCCTGGTTTTGCTTCCCACTACTGGAAGACACTGACCACCTGCCCAATCGATTTTTAAAAAGTAATATATTCCTTTATCCTCTTTAAGACAATCCAGCTTGTTCATACCCCACAGACGCCGGGCACTGCCTTTAGATATCACTAACAATCAGACCCACAGACAGAGGAGCGCTAGAGTGTGTTAGACTTCCTCACGACGACAAACACCAGAGAAATGGTTCCAAGAACAAATAACTATTTGTCTCAAGGCTTCAAATGTCTCAGCCCTGGACTGGCTGCTGGGCTGTATGGGCAGTGAAGTGGAGCCTCATCATAACAGCAGGAAGGCACAGCAAAGGGACAGGATTGCTACAGGCTTCCCCTCTTGTTGGCCCCAATCCTACTGGACTGCAGTCTCCTCTTCTCTTACGCAATTCCCTCATAGGCACACCCAGAAGTGTGCATTGCCTGCCCATCTCCTAGGTGTTCCTAAACTCACTCAGGATTAACAATCACGTTAACACTGAGCGGCACCATCCCAAGGAGAGGGGCCCTGGCTCGTGTTGTGGCTATAAACACACTTTTGTTTTGATCCCAGGTGTAGAATGTGGGACTGATTCAGATGGTCCACAGCACCAGACTATTTGCCTCATGCGGGCTCTGAGAGGAGCTCTTTGCCAGCTGCAGATGGTCTGAATCTAAGGACTCTGGAAAGAAAATAAATGCCAGAATCCAGAGAGTGTGGAGAGAGAAAGGACAAGGCTGCTCCTGCTTCCCCCTTGCTGCTCCTAGTTGCTGTTGTGAGACTAGAAGTTGGAGATCTCCTGAAATAAATGAGGACTGGACTGTCTCCAAGGAACCCGACGACCCTAACCAGCAGGAGGCAGCTAAGAGAGGCACCTCCTCTCCCACTAACCCTTTCTCTCTCCTACCTGGTGTTGGGGTCTTGGAAGCGACTGGGGTGGGGTAGGGAGAAAGAGCTGGAAGAAACATAAATAAAAGAATTCCAAAAAAAAAAAAAAGAAGTATGCCAACAGTGTTGAAAAGAATAAACAAACAAATAAATAAATAACAGCATGCTAGGCACCAGTATGAGCAGCTGCTCTGTGCTCCTCCACCATGAAGGACACACTCTAACTGTAGATACTGTGTGAGCAGCTGCCTCCTCGAGCTCTTACCAACATGACATCCCTGCCATGAGACTGTAGCCTTAAACTCTGAGCTAGAGCAAACCTTTCATCTCTGGGCTAGAGAGACGCTCAGTGATGAAGGCATGTGCTGCTCTTGCAGAGGAGGGAGGTTCCAGTCCTGGCATCAATATGGTGTCCCTCAATTGCCTGCAATTCTAGTTCTAGGGATCCGTCATCCCCTCTGGTCTCTGTAAGCAGGAGGCACACAGTGGTATGTACACATAAAGTAAACCTTCACCAAAACCCTTTATTTCATAAGTTTGCAGAGTGCTTTATCGTGACAACAGGAAAGGTAGCTAGAGACTGAAGATAAGGCTCAGCAGTTCAGAGCCATTGCTATTCTTTCAGAGGACCTGAGTGCACAGACACAGCTACACACAAATACAGCTGCGAGCCAGCTGACACACAGCTCCAAGGGATTTGAGGCCCTCCTCTGGCCATCACACACATGTACCCTTCATTCTCTCTCTGTCTCTCTCACACACAGACACACAGAGAGAAACGGATAAATAAAATAATTTGAAAAAGAAAATACATAAAGACAGAAGTGTATGTTCACTATTTGTAGGCTCAATAAGTAGAACAAGAAAAACAGTAAAAACAAAGCAGTAGAGGATGGCCATGGTGAAGAGGAAGCAGAACCCTGAGTACCAACCTTCTGTCACTGCGGTGAAATACTTAACTAACTTACAAGGAGGAATGTTTTATACCGACTCACAGTTTCTGAGGCTTCAGCCTCAGGTCACGTGTGCCCATCTTTTTGTGCCTGTGGGAAGCAGAGCATCATGGCAGGTAGGAAGCATGGGGTAGAGAAAGTGCCTCACCTTCAAGAATCAGCCCCCTCGAGGCCCCCCGTGGCCTAACACCCTCCAACCAGGCCCCTGCCCACCTCATTTTTACCACGAAGTAAAATCAAAGCCTGAAGCACTGGGCCTCGGGAGACGCCTAAGACCCACAGCAAAGCAGGCACAGTCTGAGATCAAATGGGCAATCCCGTGACCTGTTCTCAAGAATGTACAGTGCCCTGTGTACACACATGTAGGAAACAACTAACCACTGTGGGCATTCTGTGCAGTTGAATCTACATGGTCCCATCCCCACTCACCAGGAACTACTTCTTTCTGGTCTAAACAGAATGGCTATCAGGAGACTATTTACACTGCATTGAGTATGATAAAAAAAAAGACTGAGAGGCTTGTGGGAGGTCGTGAGCAATCTCCGTGCAGTGTTTTGTATGCCAAGCCTTGAAAAGCATAGATTTGTTGTTCTCAGGGCGGTGGGAGAAATCCCCATGCATAGAAACAATGTGTGAAATTCTAACAGGAAAAGGATTGGGGGAAAATATAGGAGGAAAAAATATCTCCAAGAGATGAAAATTAAGTCGTGTTCAAGGTTCCAAAAGCAGCATGAAGTGCTCAGGGAACAGGAGCAAAGCCCTCTAGATTCTGAGAGAAGCGTCCAGACAGACATCCACTGCCTGGCGACCACCCCAGGACTACCAAGGGAGGCCTTCTCCAACAGAAAGCAGCAGGTGAGCACCTCACACTTTGTGGATGGTGAGGAGGGGTTCTCTTGGTTTGGGCTTATTTTTATTTGTTTGAGAATTTTGTTAAGGATACAATATGGTTTGATCAAACCTCTCTGTGCTCCCTCCTCTCCAAATCTTCTCGTATCCATCAGAGAGGGATTCTTAGCCACAAGATGTGGTCAGTAGAGAGGTCAGTGAAGAAGTGTCATTTTAAAATGACAACGCTTGACAGAAGTTTGGCCAGGAATTCTGTGATAAGACAAACTGTGCTTATCTTATATGGGGAGCTAAGAAATAAGCCAGGAATGTAAAAAGTCACTATGGTTTGGCAGCACACCACTAGCTTGGATGCTCAAAGCATGGTTTGATCTCTGACATTCAACTCAATAAGTAGATAGATAGATAGATAGATAGATAGATAGATAGATAGATAGATAGATAGATAGATAGATGTGTTAAGAATACTTGATAAAGAAAGTAGAAATAGGACTTAACCCTCTGTGGTGACTAGTCGTTATTGTCACTTGACTGGACTTTACAATCACCCCTCTGGGTGTGGTTCTGTTTGGGCATTTTGGGGCTGAATAAAGAGCCTGCTGAATGTAAGCATTCGTCATTCTGCCTTCTGACCACTGACACAGCGTGGCCATTCACCTCACACTCCTGCTGTTCTCCCTTCTCCACAGTAACAAACTGGGTCTCCTAAAACCATCAGCCAGAGTAAACTGTTCCTTCTGTTGTTTTCCTTGGTGTTTTATCATAGAAATAAGATAATAACCAACATAGAAAATTAGTATCAAGGAGTGTGGCTGTCTTGATAAATCTGACAGTGTGGTTCAAAAGTGTTTGAAATCGGTCTCCAAAACAAGTTTGGAGCTGTAAGCCAGGCAAGTCCCAGAATTCTCCCATCATTATTAGGGCACAAGCGTAAGCCACACGACCCCAGACACCAGATTTCAAGTCCTAGCACTTGGTGTTTTCCCCTTCAGTTTTAGTGGTTTTGCCGAGTCTTTTCCTCTCTGTGTCTCTATTCCTCTGTGTTTTAAGTGGAATATTTATTTGGTACCATTGTATGTTGGAAGTGTCCAACTTTTCATTTGTAATGGCTGACAATTAGCAGGTGGTCTTTACTCCTGGGGCGGGGGAAGTGAATTTTGGACATTCGAGCAGTGTTGGAACTATTAGATGATGGGAACATTTGAAGTTGAACTCAAAATATGTTTTGCACCATGAGATTCCCATGAGCCAGAGTGGGATACGATGGTTTAAATGTGATGTGTCTATAGGGCTGTATAGAGATGTAGCAGCATTTGCTGCTCATGCAAAGCACCCAGCTGAGCCCCCAACACCACATCAGGTAGCCAACGACGCCGTCCCTTCTGCTCCCAGGATCCCATGCCCCCTCTGGCCTTTGTGGGCACCTGCACCTGTAGGATACAGGTGTGTACATTCAAGTGCATACACGAGCGCACACACACACACACTTAAGTGCTGAGTTTATTGAGGCCCAGTGGCTCACACCTGTAAATCCCAAGAGATTGAGACAGGAGAATCTCCATAGGTTTGGGGACAGCCTCGGCTATGTAGTGAGTACCTGGCCGGTGTACAGAGAGAGATTCCGTCAAATGAATAAACAGCTGATGGATTAGGTGCCAGGCTGGGATTTTGATGGTTGATGTTCAGTGTTGACCTGGGTGGACTTGTAGAATCGGCTGGGAGCCACATTTCCAGCTGTGTGTATGAGCGCATCTCCAGAGAGGTTTCAATGGGGAAGAAAGAGCCACCGCACAGGCCAGCCAGAGGAGCCGGACACTGAAGTAACACCAGCGTTCACCTCTCCTGACCAACTGCTGATGGAGTGACCTCAAGCTCCACCACAGCCTGCCAGGATGTGCTCCCCTAAGGGGTTTCTTGCTGTGACAAAAGTCCGTTTAGACAACTCAGGAGCCTGGTCAGAGGCCCAAGAAACCAGGGTGCACATTCTCGCTTTTGTCACCGTAGGAAGCCAATTGCCCCATCCGAAACCGAAACCTAGAATTTTTGAAAAGTAAAAGATATTCCAATCTTCTCACTGCGGTTCTTTGCCTCCACTCCGGAGAACTATTTTAGGAATGACACCCGAGTGGTGAACAGATAGAGTGAGGCTCGGCAGATACAGCGGCCTTATTTCTGCTCATGCTCCTCTGTTAAACTGAAGTAAAGCTGGGTCTAATGCAGCTTTCAGTTTTATGAACGTGTTTTATGGGTGGTGTAGGTCAATGGTAGAGTCCTGGCCCATGACATACAAGGCCGGAGGTTCAGTTCCCAAAGCTGCAACAGTAAATTAATTAATTAATTGAAATGCCTTCACTCACATAAAATTATTTCTTCCTTTTCACCACCAATATATCAACAGAGATGTAAGGAGAGCAAAATTTAAATATTTAGAGATGGTGTGCATTTAACATAATGAGGGTGAGTTCAGAAGTTACCAAGCTGTAACCTGAAGGTCAAATTTGGCCCTAAATAAAGTTTTATTAGAACGCATATATTTGCATATTGCCTGTGACCGCTTTCGCATTGTCACCAGTTTCTCTCTGAGGACTCCTTCAGCAGCCACCACACTCCACCCCAGGACCTTCGTCTCGTTTGTTAACCAGGGCCACACTGTTTTGCAAAGTTCCTCCACTTTGGCTAAACTATGACGAGTCCAGTAACAATGATAATTTGCTTTCCAGAAGTAAATTAGCTTCTTTCTCTAGATTTTTGTTTTGGTTTGGTTTGTTTTTGTTTTTCAAGACAGGGTTTTTCTATGTAGCCTTGACTATCCTAGACTCACTTTGTAGACCAGGCTGGCCTCAAACTCACAGAGATCGGCCTGCCTCTGCCTCCCTGAGTGCTGGATTACAGGCGTGTGCCTGACTCTTTAGTCTAGATTCTCGACTCCGTGCTGCAGCGGACCCTAGCAATGGCCACCAGGAAAGATGTCTGCTAATTTCCTGATATCCTTAACTGTGTGTGCACCAGTTCCTCCTAGCAATGGCCCTTCTCAAGTCTAAAACATAAAATAAGTTTTAAAAATGGAAATTCAGATCTCCTTCCATGCGCCCCCTTCAGGCCTCTGTCTCACCAGAGCGTAAGCAGGCAGCTGGCTCTGATTTTCACAGAGATGCCCCCTGCCTGTGCTGCTCTCAGTGCCCTTTCTTCTCATTGGTTCTTGCACACTGCCATGAAAACCACTCAGAGGACACACACAAAGGGTGGTACAGGAAATGAGCAAAATTCACTGCAGACAAACGTGGGACTTCCAGGGTGAGAACAGCCAGGAGCCAAGGCACCATTCTCGCAGCGAGCCTCTCAGACAGGCCTTGCTCGGTTCCTACAGTTTCTAATGGGAACAGCCTTTCCTGAGGGCCTTTCCTGTCGGGATGACTGACTTGTCCACTGGGCAAGTGGTATGTTCTTGCTCTTTATGAGAAGCATATGTTAGGTAGTAATCTTGTAAGATTTAGATAATGAACCCTTCATGGCCTTTCCAGACACTCAGAATGTCTCATCTCATCCCAGGCCAGAGAACTATCCTGAGTCTCTGACTGTTCCTGTGGTTCCAGGTCCTCAGTCTTATACTCTGCTCAGAACTGACTGGGAACTGATCCTGCCCTAATCATAGGGTTTGTGTTGAGGAACTGGAGGCTCTTCTGACCCACTTTCCTACAAACCCGGAAACAGAGGGGTAGAAGAGACAGGTTTCTATTCATGTCTGGGGCTGAGAAAAAAAAAAAAGATAATGTCCATCTCAAAAAAGATGTCTCATTTTCCAAAAGGAAGGCATCTCGGGAACTTTATATGACAATGGGTAGGAGGTCTAGGCAGCCTCACTGCCATGCCCTGGGCTGGCAGAGCTCTTGGTCTTTAGGCCGTTTGAGCAAGGGCCTTTTATAGCCTTTTCTCTGAAGGTCAGCTTCAAACCTGGACTCCGACCTGCTTGCTCAACACATGGAGAGGCGGCAGCCTGGTGTCTCTGGCAGCTGACGGGAGGTCCACAAATGCTTCTTCTTAAACGTCAAAACGACTCCTGTGGACCATTGCACAAAACCACAGCCAATCAAAGTACTGTGTAGCTTCGGACTCCATTCCCGGCGGCCATGTCCACAAGACAGCTCCAGCACCTCAGGCTCAGGGAACATAGACCAAGGGCTGCAAAAATTATAAGATTGTCAGAGCTGTCTGTCTCCTAGTAATGTCAGAAGCTGGGGCCGGAAGGAAAGGAGGGTGGGGGCTACGATCAGGATGTAAAGTGAATATGGGAATTTAAAATAAGTTTTACCGAAAAGGAAATTAGGGAAACAACACCCTTCACAATAGCCACTAATAACATAAAGTACCTTGGGGTGACTCTAACCAAGCAAGTGAAAGACCTATATGAAAAAAATTTCAAATCTCTGAAGAAAGAAATTGAAGAAGATATTA
>CM053743.1:46549047-46572775 GCA_028658305.1 Pachyuromys duprasi | reverse complement strand
AAGGAAGGAAGGAAGGAAGGAAGGAAGGAAGGAAGGAAGGAAGGAAGGAAGGAAGGAAGGAAGGAAGGAAGGAAGGAAGAAGGAAAGAAAGGAAGGAAGAAAAGAATGAAAGAAAGAAAGGCTTAACTTTTTAGCCAGCATGCCGTGCACCGAAACCTAAGCTGTGACGGACGGAACGTTTGCTTCTCCACTACCCTGGAGCCAGCATCAAGAGTGACACCTGGCACCTACCACTTAATCGAATTGAGGGAGACACAAAATGCACATAAATGGGTCACACAGCTGTCCCCCAATATACAGTCACGCACCCTATCATGGCGTCTCAACCAGGAACCCCCAAATGTGCAGCGGCTTCAGAAAGTTCTGGCCGACGGAGATAGTGTCACAGGGGCCGCGCTTTTGTGTGACGCCTGTGAGCTTCTTTCTAGAAGCAGCCTGCGTGCACACTGGTAACGGCTGGCTAGTTCCAATGTGACCTTCAATCTAGATGCCATCATAAGTGGTGGGCTCCGTGTTTGTGAGCCCTCCCCTGCTACAGAAAGGCGATCTGACACACTGGCTGCTCCTGGAGAGGGCCCAGGTTTGGGTAACTTCAGAATTGTATCTGGTGCCCTCTTCTGGCCTCCGTGGGTATTGCATGTGCATGCTACAGGTAGATGCAGGCAGAATACTCAGGCACACAAAATAAATCTTTTTTCGTGCTACCCTTTATTTTTGACACTTGTTTGGTGTGTGTGTGTGTGTGTGTGTGCGTGTGCGTGTGCGTGTGCGTGTGCGTGTGCGTGTGTGTGTGCGCGTGCGCGTGCGCACCATGGCATATATGTGGAGGTCAGGGGACAAGCTTCAGGGGTCAGTGCTCTTATTCCACCCTGTGAGTCTCAGGGATGGAATTCAGGTCACCAGCCCGATGATTCCATCTCTGGTGCTCTGTTAAACTGTGTGCCCTATCACCAAGTAGAGCTGGCAGGAGCGCACTCAGGAAGGAAGCCGGGCTCCATGTGCTGGAGCGCTCCTGAGGAGGCTCGTCCTGCCGCCTGCCGCAAGTGTGTGTGAGGAGACCTGGCAGCGCACAGCAGGGCCGCAGAGACCGAGGCTGGGACTGAGAGCTCCCTTCTGCCATTCACTGCTGGAGGATCCTGGCCTGACCCCCAAGCAGAGAGCGACGGGCATTCAGTCTCAGCCTGCAGCCTCCCTAGCTGACCTCAGCAGAGTGTCAGGAAATGGCATTTTTAACGACCATTGCCTTGTCTGTTTCTGGGGACAGTAACTAAGTGACTTCCACGCCCCACCGACTCAAGATCTATGCAAACTTCTATTCCCCTGTCTCTATGGCTTGGTATTTGTATAATGTTTAAAAGAAAGAGGGACTGGAGAGGTGGCTCAGCGATTAAGAGCACTGGCTGTTCTTCCAGAGGTCCTGAGTTCAATTCCCAGCAACCACATGGTGGCTCACAGCCATCTGTAGTGAGATCTGGTGCCCTCTTCTGGCATGCAGGCACACATGCAAGCAGAACACTATACAAATAATAAATAAATCTTTTTAAAAAAATAAAGAAGAAGCCCGCCTCGCACTGTGTTTAAATACCCAGGCCCATCAGGGCATTTCTGCAGCTGCATGCACTGGGAGATGAGCCTGAAGAAGTTTGCCATAACTGGATGGTGACAAGCCTCTATTTCCAGTTTCCGCTCTCTGGTGGCGCCACAGTCTGAGGAAAGCACGCATGGCTGTCCTCATCCAGGCCAGTACTGGGGAGACAGTGGTCTCTAGGCACGAGGTGGGGTGGCCTTTCTCTGAAATGCTTGAGACCAGAAGTGCATTAGATGTAGTTTGCATTTATAGCACATACATCATGAGTGTCTTGGGACCGTGGCTCAAGTGTGACCACAAAATTCATTAGATGTTCTGTATACATATACGTATCACCTAAAGTCAACTGTATACACTTTTTTTTTTCTTTTTGAGGCTGTTCTTCTCGCTGTGTGTCTCTGGATGGTCTGGAACTCATAGAGATCCTTCTACCTCTGCCTCCAGAGTGTGTTAGAATTAAAGGCGTGCACAGGCCCTCCTGAGGAAGCGGCTAGTCTCATCTCTGAGACTAGATAGCCACACAACATTGTCATCAAAAAAATTCACACTTGAGAACCACACAATCAATTTACTCAATAAATAAAAACTCATTAACATTTTAAGTAAGCGTATTATTTTTGACTGTGTTCACAAATGCCCTTGGGGACACACCTATACCCAACCAGGGCCTCATCCAGGTGGCTATGAACTACTTCCCAGATTTCCACTGTGCCAGTCGCTTGCTTGGGCTCTGGGGTCTCACACTTGTCTTCATATAGCAGTCCAGGCCTTAATCAGCCCGACTTCTCCCTCTGACTCTTGCCTCGACAATTAGGAAAGAAGACAAGGAGGAGCTTGAAGGTATATGTTACAGCCATTATTTTTCACTCTGGGTCCTATTTTGCATCTTTGCCTAACATCCATAAATTGAGGGATGGTCCAAAAATCCCCAGAAGGGGTTTCATTATAGTAGGGCCGGGTTATTTTGTGCCAAGCATGGTGAAACACTGCCACCAAGTGGTCGTTTCAAGTCATCACAGGCCAGGCTTCTCTTAGGAGGCACCTGCCTCCTCCTGGGTGAGATAAAATTTGAAAAATCAGTTGAGATAACAAAGCCCCACCCCACCCCCACTTATCCTAAAAACATTTACTTATATTCATAGGCATATATTCACAAGGCTAGAGGAACTATCTCAGTTAAGCGCTAGCCTTGCAAACATGAAGACTCCATTCCATTCCTAAAGCCTTGTTTTGTTTTGTTTAAAGTCAGGTATGGTAGTGTAAGTCCCTTCACTGGGGAGGGAAGGAGGGGGAAAGGGAGGGACAGTGGGAGGGAGAGAGAGAGAGAAAGTATGCACACACCACCAAGTAGAGCTCGCTTAGATCCCTCATGGTTCCTGTGCTTGTCTACAGAGCTCTGCGTGTTTCTGGATGCTCAACTAAGAGCCTGCATCTATGCCTGTGCTTTTCCCAGCACGCTCTCCTGTTTCTAGTCTTAACGGGCTCTGTTCCCAAGTGCTCAGCGCTCTGACTCACCTTAGCATTTACTAATTCAGCAGCAGCCAAGGCCTGAGGCTAAGTTCAGGAATGCCCGCAAGGTCCTCTGGTTTGGAAAAGCCCTGTCTCACCCATGGGCTGAGATACCCCTGAAACGGCTTCAACTGCCCAAAGGACATGGATATTCCTACCACGGAGATCATGCTGTGCCTTGCTGTGAGAGTCCACTTTACACGCAGCCTTCAATTCCATCTCAACTGCAAACTCAGAGGCAGATGCCTCTGGCCCTTGCTGTTCGCATAAACAGCAGCATTTGTGATTGCCACACACAAGGCCAGGCTGATAAATAACTCCTTCTTAGAAGTAAAAAGAGAACCACCTAATAAATTTACTGGAGCAAAATAGAAACACATGAGCACATGGGTATATAAAAAGCATCTTGCCTAAGAACTCGCAAAATGGTTGCTACACCCTCACCTGGAGCCCGTAAAGAGGAAGATGTGATGCTGGCATCTCACTATTTGTGGTGTGCCCCAAAGGCCCACAGGCAAAGAACTCCCACCTGCCCTGGAGGCTTGGGGTCTGCTCATTCCTCGCCCTCACTGGTGCTGTGGCCCACTCACACTGCGGTCCACTCATCTGGCCACCCGCCATCTGAACCCATCCTCCATCCATGCAGCCACCCGAGTACACCCAATTCTGCTTGTTGTCTCTACAGCATCTACAGTGATCCTGAACCTGGAACCAGATAGATAATAAAGATACATAGATGAGAGATAGATAATAAAGATAAACAGACAGACAGATAGATAGACTTACTGTGTGATGCATAATTTGTGACCTACAAGTTAATATTAGTGGTTAAGATTAGAATTAGAGAATCTGTATTTGCCTCAGCCCGCTATCAAGGAAAACAAGGACAACATGGCGCACTTCAGCCAACAAAATGAACAGAGCTGTGGATTTACTGTTAGTCAATAAATTCTGACATCATGAAAAGATGCAAGCACATCTGCTTCTGACATCGCATGCTCGCAACTTCTAACCAAATGAGAAATTCAGGCTAGCAGACGCTAAGATGACCTTCAAACGGGCAAAATTAGCACAATTTTGCAATGGCAGCCAAGAGAACTAACAGGAGGAGTTCATATGGAGATCTTACAGTTTAGCCCAACTACAAAGTGTCTGGAGGGTAAGGACTGTACTTTACCGCCATAAGAAAGAGAGAACTAAGGGACACGGGCTTCGCATTTCCTTTGGAACTTCTTTCTGGCCTGTGCTGACCATGTGTGCTCTGCTGTGGTTATTTTACTGATCCATCTAAGGTGTGCAGGCTGTTCCATGACTATGTTGGCAAGTTGCTTGCACCACTTCACACGTCTTTTAACTCAAATATTATCAGCCAGAAGAGTTAAGTTTCGGCTGCATGAAGACAGTGGCTGGGTTTTCCTTAATTGGGAGTTGACAGACCTAATTGGATATGTTGCATGTTTTAGCGCTTTTGTCAAATATGGACCAAGTTGAGCTTCCTCAAGGAATTATTATCTTGTTTTCAATAATATGAACATAGATGTTTTCAGTGTTTGACTTTAATGAATCAAGCAAATAGCTATTTTTTTAATGGAAAATGAAAAGGCCAGAGTCTCTACTGAGAGGGATGTAGAGTTAGGAAATTTTCAGACTAACATTTGAGAGCTGAGGCCCTCACATGAGTCCTTTACACATACATACATATATCATATATATATATATATATATACATCATATGTAATACATATATATCATACATACATTATACATACATACCTACATACACATTATATGTGCATATAAGATGGCGAAACTGAAGCTCAGAACAATAGAATAGCTGGCCATTCATATGCTGTGGCTATAAACATGTGGGGTTTTTTTTGGTCTCAGGTGTGGGATGTGGGACTGATTGTCCACAGCAGCAGACTATTTGCCTTGTGCAGGCTCTGAGAGGAGCTCTTTGCTAGTTTAAATCTGAGGACTCTGGAGAATACAAGGCTGCTGCTGCTTCCCCCTTGCTGCTCCTGCTTGCTGTTGTGAGACAAGATTTTGGAAATCTCCTGAAGGGAGAACTGGACTGGCTCCAAGGAACCCTACTGACCCTGACCAGCAGGAAGCAGCTAAGAAAGAAAACTATGTCCTCTCTCCCACTAACCCTTTGTCTCTTCTATCTGGTGTTGGGGTGTTGAAAGAGATGTTTAAAAAGATTTTTTTTAAGTCTGCCAATATTCATATGTCTGAAGTACTGGCTGGGAACCTGAAGTCTGAGCTCCTGCTCTCACTCAGGGCTTTCCAAGCTTTGGAATGCCGGAGCAGCAGAGCATCATCTGTATCTCGCTGAGTTTCGGTTTCCTCCCCAGCAGAATGCTGGACAGAGGACATTTGTGGTGCACTCACTTCCAGAAAGCCCCTCCCGTGTGCTCAACACTCCGTACCAACTATGAATCAGACCCATTGATTCGCAAAACAGAAACTAGCCACATCCTCCCAGCACAGACTTCCTCACCCATCGAATCCATAGCTCTTGTCCAGGGGGCTCCAGATGTTCAACAGTTTCCCCCACAGCTGGCCTGACCCCAGGCCCCCTTTCTACTGGTAAGCCCATGTGGCCGTGAGGTCAAAACTCCCAGTAGCTGGCAATCTTTCACCAGCAATCCACGACCGGAAATGTGTGCACATCCACTCCTAAGCTGCTGGAGTCAGACGGAAAGAACAGTCCATCTCAAGGATTAGCACTGCTTCCATCAGAAAAGCCAGAAAAGCCACCTGAGCACCCTTGCAGAGGGCCCACAAAGGAGCCCGAAGATGGCACATGCCCTCATCAGTCAAGGCTGTCTTTTCCATCCCCAGAGAATTAGGAGAAGCTAGACCAGTGCTAGGCAAACCTCGCTGGGTTAAGAGCACCTGCTAAATCCCGCTAGGTAATGGGGCCCTAAGAGAGTGACCTAGCAGCTCCCTGCCCTAATCAGGGTAAATCACCACCCCCGGAGGGCTAAAGTGGCTGGTTAATTTTCTCTCAGCATTTGAAAGGGCTCCTCTGGGCAGCTAACCTCCTCCAGTTCACCCACTTTCACCTCCTCCCTGCACCTTGACCTTTCTCCTAGTTGCTAACCCTTCCTACCTTGTTCCCAGCTTCCTCTGTTAAAGAAGACTTTGTTCAAGTGCACACACACACACACACACACACACACAAGACCCCTGAGAACTGGCCTGAATGCTCTTTCCCAGAAAACTAGCCTTTTGTCTGAAAGGCTACTGGAGGAGAGAGGCCACAGTTGTACCCACCCACGGTGCCTGTGACCCACATCAACGACCGGCATGTCACAATAACCCTGGCGGTGCTGCATCGGCACACATACCTTGGCGGCAACCAACAGCTCTCTAATTGGCCTTAAGACCCACTTATCAAAAGGAACAGCCTGCGCAGATAACTGTTGTCTTCGCCCCTCATCAAGGAAACTTCTTGAGACCATTACAGAAAACCACAATCTACCAAAATGCAGAGTTGTGGAGCCCAGTCCCAATGGACAATCCACAAACACTCCCACACCTAAGGCTCGGGGAACCTTGCAGAAAGGGAGTAGGAAGATTGTTAGAGCCAGGAGATGAGGGAGTTTGCTGTGAGAGTGTGCCTCCCCGTAACATCAGACGCTGCCTGTGAAGTCTCACCAACATGACTGAGTGAGCTGAACAGGAACACCAATGAACACACTAACATGGATAGGGAAATGCCACAGGGCCTCAACCCTAACAAAGAGGTGTGATCAACTGAGTAAAGCTGGGAGCAGGAGTGGTGATCCTCCCCAGGAGAGCACACCGAGTGCCTGTCCAGTGCCAGAGGGTCAGCCCTAAAACCACATGTACAAAAACATATGGACTCAGCAGGTTATATTTAGAGATATATATGTATGTATGTGTATGTGTGTATATTTATATACATTCAATAACAATTAAAACAAAAGAGACCATGAACTTGAAGAAGAGGGGAGAGGGGTATTTGGGAGAGTTTAGAGGGAGAAAAGGGAAGGGAGAAACATTGTAATTGAATTATAACTCAAAAAATGTAAAAAGAATACCGCAGGCTTTATCATAGGGGAAAAAGAGACAGAGACAGAAAGACAGAGAGAGAGAGAAATCCTTGGGAGAAATCTCAGCAGTTGTACAGAGCACAGCAATGGGGCCTCACAGCAGGGAAGAGACCGAACTTGACTAAAAGCCCTGTTTGCAGGTGTTTGCAAAAAGGTGCTGACCCCTGCACTATGACAAAGGCCTTTCTGCCAGAAGCTGTGACTCCCAGAGCAGCTGTCACCCTTTTCAAATGTGTCCACCTAGGAGAACACTTTCTTCCAAAATGTACAGAGAAGCTAGCAAGGCTTGAGCTCTGGGGGCCCTTCCCCTCCCATTCCTAGGAGGTGTCCTGCTCTGCCCTGCTCAAGAGAACACTGTTCCCCATGCGGAAGCATAATTATTACTGGAAGGCCTAAATCAGAACGTCAGGGCATCCACTCATCTGAAACCATAAGCCCCAGAGCAGGTCCTATGGCCGGCCGCAGCCTACACAGTGACCCCCGTGTTTCCCCAGTGGGTGCAAACCGCTTCACCCTCTGTGGTTTGCAGAGCCTCTCCCACACCCTCACCCACAATAAAACTCGGGCAGCCTTCACCTCTTCCAGGTTAGAATTTTACCTGAATCCATAAAACTGGCTCACTGAGGAGCTAACAGAGAAGCAAGACCCAGAATTGACAGTTCTGAAGGAAAATAGTAGGGGGGGGGGAGTGGGGGAGAGGAAAGGCTGGGAAGTAGGGAGGGCAAGGGAGTTCACCGTAGCAGAGAAGCCAGAGTTCCAGCACACCACACCGTCGGCTGCTTGGGGCTCTTCTCTCTCCCCAGTTGTAAACCCGCAATTTTCTAGGAATCTCACCAGTCCATTTTAAGGGCAGGGCGCATAGTAAAGTCCTTGAGCAACTTTAGTGGCATCTGGTTGCCGCCTTTGAGACTGTAATCCCATCCAAGGTGTCTCCAGAGTCAACCTGTAACTCCAGTTATCAAGAAGGAAACCAAGGGAGAGGAGAGGTGGGATCCACAGAGACCCTTGGAGCAACGAAATTCCAAAGGGCTTCTGGAACCTCATCTAGAGTCAAGAGGATGTGCGAAAGGGGAGTGTGCTGCACTCAGCCTTCCTCCTCTCTCTCCTCCTCCTCTCTCCCTCTCCATCTTCCCCCCTCTATCTCCCCTCCCCCTCTCCCCCTCTCCTCCTCCTCTTTCTCCCCTCCCCCATTACTTTAAACCTATACTAAAAATATCTTCAACAGAATCTCAGTTCTGTTTCATAAACTGACCCTTGGAATTCTTTCTAGGGTTGAAGCCATGGACTCTGGCTTGGGCCTGAGTCAAAGCCCCTGAAAGATCAGGGTAAATCCTCAGCTGCTGAAGGTAGCAGCAGAGAGCTGGGTTTTTGTCCCCGAACCACTGACAGTTTCCCTGCATGTGATAAGCTAAAGTCTTATACCTGACTTGACAAGTCCCAAAAGACAAGCCAACCCTTCTCCTACAGAGGCTCTGAGCCAGTGCTTTTGTGTCCCTGCCTGGCTGCTCATTATGGAAGTACTGACACCTGACACCTAGTTCATGGCTATGTACTTGTAGGATCATGTTGCCAGCCCCACAGTGGGGTGCCTCATGAAGAGCAGAGAGGGCCAGCAGTTCATATTCGAAACATTTGTATTGGAAAGGATGACCCTAGAGGAAGGGTGTCAGAGCCGAGTACTGACATCTTTTTGTCCCCATCAAGGAGCATGGTGAAACTCTTTTCCCCCAGTCACCCTCTCGCCCATGAAATGTCAACACTGGGATAGGCTGAGCTGTCTGTACACTGTGGCCCTGCGGAGGCTACAGCCATTACTGTTACCTCCTTTCAAGACTCCCTGTGTTCCAGACTGTATCAGTATGACAGGCTAATATGCCGGAGGAGGATCCTAAGGAGTGCCCTGCCCTTCATTTGACCTTGAGGAAGCTTCTCCCTAACGAAGCTGTCATGGGGTTCAGTAGGGAATGATGTTGTGGAGTGGGGTTCAGTCCTCCCATTGTGTTTGGGGAAAGCACATCTTTGATCCCAGCACTTGGGAGGCAGAGTCGTGAGAAAATGTGTTCCCAGTCTAAGCTAATGGAGCCCTGGATTAGACTGATGCACCAACCAAGGACCATGCATGGAGAGGACCTGGACCCCCTGCTCAGATGTAGCCAGTTGGCAACTCAGTCTCCATGTGGGTTCCCGAGTAAGGGGAACAGGGGCTGTCTCTGTCATGAACTCAATTGCCTGCTCTTTGATATGGTCTTGCCAGGTCACAGAAGAAGAGGATCCAAGCAGTCCTGATGAGACTTGATAAGCTATGGGCAGATGGCAAAGGAGAGCTCCCCCTTTCAGTGGACTAGGGGAAGGGGATGAGGGGAAGAGGAAGGGAGGGTGGGGCTGGGAGGAGTTGAGGGAGGGGGCTTCAATCAGGATATATAATGAATAAATTGTGAAAAAAATAAAATTAAAATTAAAAAGGCCTCTTCCTACATACCAGCTAAGCCTTGCCAGCCACCTGCTTACGTTCTCAGTCAATGAACAGATTGAAATTGGGTCTCCCACAATAGAAGGGTGTCCTTCCTAAGTACGACCGAAGAAAATGTACAAGTAACAAGAGAGTCCAGTGATGTGAAGGCTGCTCGCTGATATCCTAGGAAGAGATGCCATCTCGCTCACCTGGTGCTCCTAGTGCCAAAGCTGAAATGTTTCTTCCTGTGTGTTTCTTTTGCTGTTATAAAACGTTTTAATGTACATGGAAAGGAAAGGGGTTGTTTGGCTTACGTTAAAGTCTGTCATCAGGGAAGCCAAGGCAGGAACTGAAGCCGAGACTGTGGTAGAATTCAGTTCTGTCTACCAGCTGGTTCAGCCTGCTTTCAACTCCGGGACCACTTGACTAGGTGTGGCCCCACCCACAGTGGGCTGGACCCTCCCACATCAATAATTAATCAGGAAAACAACCCTCAGCTAAGCCTGCCGGCTGATCTGATGGAGGCAACTCCTCAGCTGAGGGTCCCTCTTCCCAGCTGACCAACACTAACCATCACAGGGTTCAGAAACACAGGGATGGCTCTGAACCCCAAGACAGGAACAGATTGGCCTGCTCTGTACACTCACACAGATGCACAAACTCCTTACAACTCTATCAGTGAAGCCAGGGCAGGAATCATGTGATTCAAGGGGCACTAAGCCACACCAGAAAACAATACTCTGATGCCTTGGGTTTTTTCCCCTAAATTTGATCTAATTAAGCAATTTTTTCTTGTTTTTTTTTTTGTTTTGTTTTTTGTTTCTTTGCTTTTGAAACAAATATCTTGTTTATTTGTTTTGAGACAAAAGGTGTCAGTCACCATGCCGCCCAAAACAGTCTTGAATTTTTCTTTCTTTCGTTCTTTCTTTCTTTCTTTCTTTGTTTTTTTCTTTTTCTTTTTTTTTTTTTTTTTTTTTGAGTTTTCTCTGTGTAGCCTTGGCTGTCCTGGACTCACTTTGTAGACCAGGCTGGCCTCAAACTCACAGAGATCTGCCTGTCTCTGCCTCCCAAGTGCTGGGATTACACTGTGCTCAGTTCCAGGATTGAACTTCTAACCCTCCTGCCTCTGCCTCCCCAGGGTATTACAGGCATTTAGGATTGTAGGCACACATCAGCCGACCCAACTATAATAAACTCAACAATAACTACAAAGCACATAATGTTAGCCTTGGTGGAAAGAAAGCATCTCACAAGGTCAGTCATAAAAACAAACTAACACTCATGAGGAATGAGAATGCTGTGACCAGAGAACTTAGGACTGTGAATAACAGGCTCCCACACCCTAAGGGTCAGCATTGCACTGAGTTTTCCAGCCTCACACATCCAGAACTAGTCCCGGGACCCCTCATGAATACCAAAACCTGCATATGCTCATGCCTCCTAAATAAGATAGCATTGGTTTTTGCATATAACCTATGCATCCTCTTGCATTTTAGGCCATCTCTAGATCACTTATGAGTCCTAATGCAATGCACGTAGTACGTAGTCACCAGGCTGGTGAGGTGGCTCACTGAGAACATGACCTCCTAAGGGATTCTGGGGGCTTTTGGCAGAAGGAGACTCCCAAAAGCTGTCCTTGACTGCACACACACACACATACACAATGACAATAAATAAATAAATATTAAACAGTTGCTATCCCATATTGCTTGGGAGTGATGACAAGAGCAATACCTGCACATGCTCAGTACAAACACAGTCCTTCTGTGCATGGTAACACACCTCAGCAACAACACTGCATTTAACCTGTGGTCAGTCGAACCCATGGATATGGAGGGCCGACTATTGGTTCTATGAAGCCCAGAATTTCTTCCAAATGGTTAGTCTGTTTAAATTATATTTTAATTAATCATTTGTTATTTGCATGCATGTGTGTGCTCTCGTATGTGAGTGCGTGCATGCGTGTATGTGCATGTGTGAGTGTGTGTGTGTGTGTGTGCGAGCGTGCTCGTACTTGCTACAGGCTGTGTTAAGGTCGGAGGACAACCTCAGGGGTCAGTCCTTGCCTCTTACCTTGTGTTGTTTAGCAGGACATTTACAGGAGATTCTCCTGTCTCCACTCACATCCACCACACAAACGCTGGGATCACAGGCACTGTGGGTTCTGCAGGTCTAAATTCAGGCTGGCTGGCTTGCACAGCACAGATGCCTGCGTGGAGTCACCTCCCTGGCCCATGACTCTTGTCGTTACTAGCTTACTGTTTTGGCTAGTTTATGTCAGCTTGACACAAGAGGTAGTCATGTGAGAGGAGGGAACCTACATTGAGAAAATGCCTCCATAAAAGAGGGTTGTAAAGGGCAGTGGGGGCACACGCCTTTAGTCCCAGCACTCCAGAGGCAGAGGCAGGCTAATCTCTGAGTTCAAGCCCAGCCTGGTCTACACATCAAGTGTAAGGACAGGCAGGACAACACAGAGGACCCCTGTCTCTAAAGACAAAAACAAACAAACAACAAAAAAACAAACAAAACAAAACAAAAACTGTGTCAAAGTATTTAGCAAGACCTTTAATCCCAGCCTGGTCTACAGAGTGAGTTCCAGGACAGCCATGGCTACACAGAGAAACCCTGTCTTGGAAACAAACAAACAAACAAAGCAAGACTGCAATGTGTTTTCTTAGTGCTTCCCAAGCCCATTGTGGGTGGTGCCATTCCTGGGCTGGTGGTCGTGGGTGCTATAAGAAAGCAGGCTGAGCAAGCCATGGGGAGCAAGCCATAAGCAGCACCCTCCATGGCCTCTATCAGCCCCTGCCTCCACGTTCCTACCTTGTTTAGTTCTTGTCCTGACTTCCTTCAATGATGAACAGTGATGTGGAAGTGTGAGCCAAAGAAACACTTTCCTCCCCAAATGGCTTTTGGTCATGGTGTTTCATCCCAGCAACATCTTAGCTAGGAGGCTTACCAAGCACGTTATCTCTGCTGACTCTCCCTCTTGCATTCCTCCCTGCTGGGCCCTTTTGCCCCCAGCGGTCTCTCTCTCTGTGCTCTGCTGCCTTCCCCCTTACAGCTGCTCCCCACTGCTGCTCCTCAGAATCCAGAAGCAGCTCCAAACCCACTTCCCAGACTCTTCTCGCCCTCAGAGTAAGTGCAGCACCTTTGATACCGTGTACCAAAGGACAGTGATATTAAGAGGGAGTCCATTCCCAGACACCACAGACCCCGAGGAGCTTAAGCTAGCTAGTCAGCAAATCCCTTCAGGGGAGGGACTCAGATGGAGAGATGGGCTCTCCCAGATCCGACCAAGAGAACCTGTGTAACCAGAAGAAAGAAGCTGAGGGGGTGAGCCATCTGTGGTCTCTGAGTTACACAACACTGTCACCTCCCTGGAGAGCACAGCTGGAAGGCACCACCCAGATTAGATTCTCCAGTTCCCTCCAGGGCTTTGTGAATTCTGTGAGCTCAAACCCAGCTTTGCTAGCAGGCCTGGCCTCAGGACTTTAAATGGCTGCTTACACTTGTTTGCACTACTTACACACCATTCTATACTAATGTCACCATCAGGAGTGGATACAGGGTTATCCTTCATCTTACAGATAAAGGACTCTGAGCTAAAACCATGTGTGCCTTGCCCACTGGTCACTGGTCACACACACACATACACACATACTCCCTCCTCTGCCACTGGGGAGATCAAGCCAACAGTACATTGTGATATTGCCCCAGTCTCCCAAGACAGGACTTCCCCTTCTGTGAATCATTTTCTAATGTCTCTCTGACATGTCCTGCTAACAGTATTCCTTTGTTCTGTGTTCAAGGACCACAGTGGTCAACTCACCTGGAAAGTTACTGACCCTTTTTCTTTTCTTTCTCCCCCTCACCCATCCTGGCTAGTTACTGAATCATTTTTTAATTTTTTTTTGAGATTTTACTTATTTTTATTTTATGGATATGGGTATTCACCTTAATGTATGTCTGTGCACCAGGTGTCTGCAGTGCCCGAAGAGATCAAAAGAGGGTGTGCTGGATCCCCTGAAACTGAAGTTACAGGCAGCTGTGAGCCGCCGTGTGGGTGCCGGGAACTGAACCAAGGCCCTCTGGAAGAACAGCCAAAGCTCTTAACCACGGAGCTATCTTCTCAGTCCCATCACGGAACTCTTCATCTCAGGAATTTGCTACAAATACCATAAGGGTACAAGCAACCAGACCCATTTTATAAATGGTGAAGCTGAGATCTGAAAAGGGACTTCTATAGTAGAAGTGTGGCCTCAGACCAGCGCTGCCTGCTTCCTGAGCCCCGACACTGTTCACACCCACTGGTGCCCTCAGACACATCTCTGTCCACAGGTGCCCCCATCCCGTTGGCCCCCAGATCAAAGGCGGGCCGTGTCTTCTCGCATGGCCTCCAGGGATTCTTCTCAAAATGGCATCTCTCCAGCCTCCACACTCCTCGCTGTGTTATTCCTCACCCTTGGCAGGCTACGAGGTCCTTGAGCAGGTACAAGTGAAATCACCTTCTCCGTCACACATGCAGGGAACCTTCCAGGAATTCTGTCATCAGCTCTCACAGCGGCCACTAACAATGTGCCTGGCTCTGAACAAGACAATAAGCATTTGTCTCTCCGGACCAGGAAAGAAGCAATGAGGCAATGAGGAAGTGGCAAAGCAACTTGGTCCCTGTTCTCAAGTTACTGGGAATTCAGAAATTAGTTACTAGTCAGCAGCCATACGACAAGCTTAGGTACAGCCGTGACGAGAAACTCCTCAGGCTGCCAGGGCCTGTGACACCTTGTGTCCCTGCTGTCACTGACAAACAGGCCAGGGAGACAGTACCAAAGGCAGCCCTTCCTGACCAGCCTGACCTACCTAAGAAAGGAAAGACTGTGAAGCCCACAGCCCCGGGAGTAAGTATGGACCGATCTCCCACATACATACACATACATACACACACAAACTCACACTCACTCTCTCACACACACACTCTCAAGCACACACAACACAACACACACTCTCTCTCTCACACACACACACTCACTTGCACACACACACAGGCCTTATTTTGAGTGGGCAAATATCAAAACTAAACAAACATACAGGGATGCTGGGATCACCGAGCAATGAACACTGGGCGTGGCAGTGACAATCGATACTCTAACACATGGCGAGCTAAGTTCATGGCAGCCTGGGATATAACGTAAGAGATTCCTTTTCAAAATAAAATAAAACGCAGGGGCTCAGAGGTTAAGGACACTGGCTGCTCTTGCAGAGGACCTGGGTTTGATTGGTTCCCTGTACCCACGAGGTGGCTCACACACCCATAACTCCAGCTCCAGAGGATCTATTCCAGACTGCACACGCATGGTGCACAGACACACAAGCAGCCCAATCATCACACATATAAAGTAAAAAATTTTAATCTGAATGAATTAATTAAAAATAAAATAAAAATAAAGTGAAATGAAAATTATAAGAGAAATCAAGGATGCCTTTGATAGGCCCGTCAGCTGACTGGACATGGCTGAAGGTGCAAAGCAACCTGTGAGCTGCGAAGTGCGCTAAGAGAAATAATCGTTTGTTTGCTTGTGTGTTTGTTTGTTTGTTTGTTTGTTGAAACAGGGTTTCCCTGTGTAGCCCCGGCCGTCCTGGACTTGCTTGGTAGACCAGGCTGGTCTCAAACTCACAGAAATCCTCCTGCCTCTGCCTCCTGAGTGCTGGGATTAAAGGCATGTGCCACCACCAGGGGAAAAGAAACCTTCTAAATGGAATATCAAAGAGAACCCAAACAAATAAATGGATGTGAGTTAATCTTGGCTTAATCTTTAAACCTTGATATAATTACATATATTCTGGGAGTGGGGGTAAAATATCCGAGGGTTATGGAAATATCCCATAAATTCCACATTATGAAGATAGTATATTTTACTATTTGCTTAAGCGCAGCTGTTGAGAAAAAGAGGCACTCAGAAAGTGTGCACGGGTGTGGGCATGGGCGTGGGCTTCTCCAGCACAGAGCAGCAAGGGACAAGACATTCCCAAGTATGGGTACAGGTTCCTCAAGGAGGCATCCTGGGTCAAGAAATAGGAGGGTGGCGGTATCTGAACTCAGGATCTTTAAGGACTGCTAAGAAGCCTGATGGGATCACAGGGGCTTCCAGGAGCACCGAGCAGGGGTGAGACCACTAGGATCCCTGGGACACTGAAGCGGAAGCTATCTCCGCCCAAACTTAGTATCACATTTTTAAAAATAATTTCATCCATATATAAGTGTATTTTGATCATTTTCACCCCAGCTCTCTCTTATCCCCCATCTCCCCAGTAAATCCTTATTCTACTTCTGATTGTTGTTTAAAATGTCTCGCTGAGTTTAAGAGTTGCTTGCGTTGTGGACTGGAGTGTGGCAACTTACCAGTGGCTTCGCCTCAGTCCCACGTGTTTTCAATTTCTAATTGCATTTGAACACTGATTTTCCTTTGTAATGTTCTTTGCACGCATGTTACGTTACGCGTTTAAAAACACTGTTTGGGAAGGGATCCTCGGGCTTCCGTAGACGGTCGAGGGGTCCGTAGCACTAAACACAGTCACTCCTGACGTGAAGCAGAAGAAGCCCTAAGTTTTCCTTAGCTCTGCTTGAGCTCTGGCCCTCACCTCAGACTCAGTTGAATGGATGGCACTTGACAACCCCGGGACCCAACAAGGCTGCCTCAGCCCTATGAAGACAGCCTGGTGTCTCTCCAGAACTTATCCCTTCCAATTGGCCCTGTATACATCCCTAACTGAGCAGCCAGTTCCTCTCCATACTCAACCTTCACTCACTGTCATCAGGAGGGAGCACACAGAATATCAGAATTCCGGTTTTTCCTGGAAGAGTCACCCCAGATTTTCTAAGTGAAGTAAGCCTAGAATAGGCAGGACGCGCTCCCATTAGCAAGTTTTCAAGGTTTTCAATACCCTTCATAGCTGGAACCCACTGGGTTTTGTTTTCATTTTTCTGTCCTCTCCTGGTACTGAATATTCATGCTTTCATGTTGCCTGTTCTTCTCTAGTCTATCCTCGGACAGAACAAACCTGGCAGGATACACAGAGTGAGACGCCTAGAGATCCCCTAAAATGGGTTCCCACACCCGGGCATTGGGGCTTACAGGCTTCTCACAGGCATTAGGCCAGCCGTTTGTGAGCTGGGGGGCAGTCTGCCCTCTGGTCCTTCCACTCAGCAGAGGGGAAGCAGGAGAATAGAGACGATCCCTGGGTGCAGAGCACTGGAAGGATACTTTAACGTAGCCACCTTCTCTGTGTGTGATTCGACAAGCATGCCAGGGCATACTTCCTGAAACTGCCATCCTGTCCATCAGCATGTTTAGCCTTAAAGTTCAGTCATGTTTGAAGATCACTGAGGACCATCACAGAAGTCAGTCAGTTCGTTTGAGCAAGTGTTTGTGCAATACAAAGTAGCTCACACTCGTTGTGTGAGGGGTTTCTTGGTTTGAGACAGGGTCTGATGTAGCCCATGCTATCCCCAAACTCGATATGTATCCTAGAATGACCTTGAACTTCTGACCTCTGTCTCTGTCTCCCAAGTGCTAAGGTCACAGGCACTGGCCAGCACATCTGGCTTGTGTTGGGGTTTCAGGTGTGTGATTTTGTTCAGCTAATCTCGGATGGCTTTCTCCAGTATACAACATTCTGACTTCCTGTCTGCGTACCCCCATCTTGGCATCTGAGGGCTGCATCTGCCCTAAACTTCCTTCTCAACTTCTCTGCTTAGATGCCTCATGAGGACCTTGGCATTTCAAGACTCTCAGAGATTTGCACAGCCTGCACAGCCACAATGCTCGTATCATTAGAGCTTCTTATCCCCAGTAAATGACAGCCATATTGCCTCCTTTCCACCTGTCTTTTTCTATTCTGAGTTTCCACTTCCTGAGCCAGTCATTCAGATTCCTGCCCTGGGCTTTATGGTTGTTGTTTACACTGTTTTTTTAAATTTTTTTGAATTAGGAACTATTTACTCCATGAGAGGACATTTCTATGCATCATGACATTTGTTTACGCTTACCCTCCATTTCACTCATTTGTTCCCCCCTTTCCCTTCTGTGGTGCCTAGTGTTGTCACCTCGATAGACTCTAGGATTCCCTGAGACTGGGTCTCTGGTGTTCCACTAATTGCCGTGGATTGTGACCCTTCCCTAAGCAGGGCATCCCACACCGAAGAACGGGCTTAGCTCACGTTTCTCCTGCCACGATGGACCATGTCGTGAACTGTAAGCTAAGATAACGCCCTTTTCGCTCGTGTTGCTTCTGTTCAAGTACTTCCATAGCGACAGGAAAAGAAGCACTTTCTTCCCCTTTTATAGTCTCATTTCTACTTTCGTTTCTTTTACATATATAAATAGAGTCTTCATATAAGAGGATATGTGTGATTTGCATTTCACGCCTGACTTAATTTGCTTATGTCGACACAAAAAGCAAAACTTTTCTCTCAAAGGGAGCACACAGTTTATTCTGGAGCCAGATGTGAGTCACTGTGACCCATGACCACTGAGTCAGAGCATCCCAATGATCCAAGATAGTGGCAGTTTTCTTAAGTTTTTTTATTAGTGACAGAAAAGTAAAAATTTTAAATCAGGGTTTTAAAACTATATATACTGATGGAAACATTACCTGTGCAGATTAAAGTAAAGCAGAATTCACAATAAAAGTTGGACATCGGGGATGGGGGAATAAGAAGAGGAGGGAGAAGGAGGAGAGGGCAGGAAGAGCTTGGTGAAGGGGCACTCTTCTTTAATCCTGGCAAGATGAGAGGCAGAGACAAGTGGACCCCTGGAAGGCTGAAGATCTGCTAGCCTGGTCTATGCAGCAAAGCTCTGAGACAATGACTTTTGTCTCAAAATAGTAGAAGGAGCCTGAGGAACATCAGATATTGTCTTCCATGAGTGCAGTGCACATGGGCGCCCGTGCCCACAAACACGCAGAATTACGGCTAAGCAGGATGGCAAATGCCTACAGTCCCAGCACGTCACTGGGGGGGGGGGAGGCATGTAAAGGTAGAAGGACCAGATACAACAGCAAGTTTGAGGCCAGTTTAGCTTAGATTAGATGCTAAATAAACAAATAAATAAATCCCAATAAATTCTGCTTTCCAATAAAGCTCAGGAGCCAACAACCGCCTACAGAACAAATTCCTGTTCTTTCAGTCAGCTTTGTAGCACATTTTGCTTCCTGAATCTGTGTCTAAGCTCTCTGGCCCCTTTCATCCTTTTGGCTCCTGTGTGTGTCCTATCTCAGACGCTAGACTATAACCTTTTCTTTAATCATATCTAGTCCCCTGGACCAGCAACTGAGCTGTCTACATAGGTACAGCAGTTGGCAGGGAGCTGCTGGGAGCAAGCCGAGGCAGAGCGAGGAGGAGCCTCGAGCCAGATTGAAGGGACAAATGGTGCTTCCCTCTGCTCTCCTACCTTTGGTTCAGCGGCTCCATCCAGGAGCTCAGGACATTTCCTTTGTGGTGTCAGCTCCTCTCCTGTCCTCCATCCTGTCGGTCAGATCAGGGACCTTGGCTTGGTGAGCTGCTACCGGGACTTCCAGGTGTACTTTGTTCTCAGTGCCTTTCGGGGGAAATACCTGAGAAGCCCAAGGTAACAAGAGAGGAGTAGGGAAGCACAAGCCTTGTAAGGCAGACAGCTTGGCTTGGGTTCTCTGCTACCACAAGTTCTAGCAATATGAACCAAGATATCACTTAAGTTGTTTTCTGGGGGTTGAACCAAGCACCTCTGTCATGGTATGCCAGCAAGCTAACAATGAGCTGCACCTGTAGCCAAAGGTTTACCTTCTGAGCCTCAGAGCTGCTTTGGATCTAGGCAGGGTGATACGTGGCCGCTCAGTGATTGGCTGAGCAGGCTCCTGTGTTAGCAGTTAACGCTGCCAGTCTGCTTTCTGGCCAAAGCTATATACAGTGTCCACTTCCTGACCCATCTCCAGCCTGGCTCCTTTATGGCCAGCCACACCCTGGTGAGAACAAAGAAGAGAGAGTCAGGGCTGGGGAACCAGGGCTCCTACTCACTTCCTGAAAGCAAGCAGAGGGAGAGGCTTGGGGAACTCCAACCTTGCTGTACAGGTGACACATAGCACCTGAGTTCACTGTCAGCTCTGACACTTCCATGACTTAATTCTGGGATGGGGGACTGGTAGATTCAGCCATTCTGCAGGCCACAGACCTGAGCCACGAACTTACTTCTTCCTCTTAGGGCTGTGAGATCAATGTAAGAGTTTCTTCCCATTTAAGCAACTGAATTAAGATGTGGACACATAAGCCAAAGAGGCCTGTTAGATGGCAGGGTTTGGTCTGTCAGAGCTCTTACACCTCAGAGGCAGGGCCTTTGCCCAGCATTCAACAGGCCCAGAGTCCCACCCTGGCATCACAAACAAAACCAACAAGAAGGCCATCATCAAACACCTGCTGTGCACCAGGACCATTGCAGGGGCTCATCAGCAAATTAAAAGCCCCACACACACACATCTAGCAGGGGAGAACAGAATAGAGTAAATGAGCTTCGCCTTTCTCCTCCTCCCCTGAGAAGGACAACCATCAGCACACCTCGAGCATGATTGCTAGAAGCCAGAAGCACAGTCTGAGCGACCTTCCTTGACCCTGTGTATGTATGTGCATGTGTGCAGATGTGCACATTCGTGTGTACCCTTTCTTCCCATATGCCACACTTCCCAGGCCCCATCCACCCTGCATATCTGTCTTCTAGTCCCTTCAGTACTTTACACGAGGCCAGATGGCTTTCTGGGCAGGAGAGTCTGGATTATATGCACCCTGTACCCTTTGGAGATCTAAAATCCTGTGGCCTGGGCCAACATGGGCAGAGGAAGAGGCATTAATATCTACAAATGCCTACCGTGACTATAACAAACACTGCTTCTGCAAATAAACATTTGTATTAATAGTTGATTAGGTTGCAAATCCCAGGTTCCATTCTAATAATGTTTCCAGCAGGAGTCTCACTAGAGCCACAGAAACACTTAAAGGCACCAACAGGTTGAAGAATGACTCAAGATCCCAACCTAGTTGTGTGAAAATCCAAACCAAGCAGTCTCTGGCTGTCCTCAGATTCCCTATGTAGCCAGGGCTGGCCTTGAACCCTTGATTTTTAATGCCCCACCCCCTCCCTAAAAGCTGAGATTAGAGGCATGTGTTTCCAAAGACATCTTGATCTCAAAAGCTCTGAAGGAAAATAAGTGAGATTACAGAAACAGAAGTGATGGTGTGGGCCTTGGGTGGTTCCATGCCAGGGGCTCACTGTGTCTGATGGGCCCACTTGAACCAAGTTTACCCCCTTCTATTGTAACAATCTGAAGCCAACCGCTCACTGTGACTTTGTGACTTTGGCTCTGTCCGGCAGTGCCCTGCAAGCCCCCACTCCCAACGACTTGACATTAACTGCTCATCTTTGCTAAAGGAGCCTCAAAAGCATGCTTCTCAAATTCTGTCACCGCCCTTATCTTTGCTGCATAAAACTTAACTTCTTCCCAAGGGGAGCTATTTTGTTACCCCAAAATACTCCTCATCAGCAGTGCAAATGCTCAGTTTTCCTCTGCTAAGTTTATTCCAGAGCTGTTTTTCTCTTTGTCCTCTAAGAATCATAAATTGCGTATTTGGCCAGGCCTGGTGGAGCACGCCTGTGATCCCAGGAGTCGGGACACAGAGGCAGGAAGGAACTGAAAGTTTGTGGCCAACTTGGTCTACACACACACGTACACTTGTTCAAAAAACTAAATAAAATATGTATTTCAAGTGTTTGTTAGTGTTGACAATTAACCACTTGAGTGGAGTTACAGGGTTTTTTTGCGAGCATCCTTATAAACTTATATCCTTTAGAAACTATGACAGGCAACTTTAAAAATCAAAAACAAAACCTCTTGTTTCTGTCACAAAGAGCTTGTTTGTTTAGTCCAGATCCTGGTAGGCAGGGATGTTTAAAAGATCTTACGTCCCTGAGCTGCCTCTATGCCCAGCTCTGCACCTGACTTGGGAGAGCCTGAGGTGCCCAAGTGTCCTTGACTGGAGATGAGCTGGCAAAAGTCAGCACAGTCTCCCAGGGGCCAGTGCAAGGCCAGAACAGAGTCCTAAGGGCCTGGCAGATTTGCCAGCAAGGAAAAGAGCTGAGAGGCAGGTGTGACCCCATGCT
Organism: Pachyuromys duprasi; assembly: GCA_028658305.1. Classification (NCBI taxonomy): domain Eukaryota; kingdom Metazoa; phylum Chordata; class Mammalia; order Rodentia; family Muridae; genus Pachyuromys; species Pachyuromys duprasi. The sequence goes on along the minus strand of CM053743.1, from coordinate 46,550,959 downwards.
GCTTCACTAAAGAACACAGGACACCAACCCCTCCATCGCACAGTGGTCACTACAGGAGGCTGGGAAACAGCCTTTTTCCTCACTAGCTATAAGGTGTGTTGAATGAACGGGTGGGAGTTATTTAGAATGACTGCTTTGAATGGTGCTAAGGAACTAACGTTAACTGAAAAACCCGCAAGCCTCAGTCCTCCTGCTGAGCTTATCGGGTTTTGATTAATGGTTGCACTATCTTTCTGCACTCATCAACCGCTCTACAGCAATGAAGGGACTAGAATCAAATGCATCGCCATCACTCCAGGCAGGATGGTGCACACCCAGGATCCTAGAAACGCTTGGAGTTCAAGAGAAGGATTAAAAGTGTGAGACCAAACACTGGGCTACACAGCAAATCCCATATCAAATAAACAAGACAGTCAAAAGCACCCATGTTTCCAATGTCCCCAAATAATTCTTCACCTTGAACATGCTCCATCTCAAAATAGTTTCAAACCAGGGACAAATGGCTGAGGTGCCTATTTAACATACCAGAGCAGACCTAGTCTCCAGGTTCTCCCAGAATTCTTCAGTCTCTATCTGTTATAGGGTGTGGCTGGCATACTCTGCCCTCTACAGCCCAGATGCTGGGCTGCCCTTTCCCCAGAGGCTCTTCCCTATATAATACAGAAAATTTTAGTTACCTGGTCCTTTTGTATCTTTGACCTCCTGGCTATTGGCTACTGCACCTGGTTCACCTTTTGCCCCCCACCCCCCGCCCCCGTGTCTCTCTCTCTCTCTCTCTCTCTCTCTCTCTCTCTCTCTGTGTGTGTGTGTGTGTGTGTGTGTGTGTGTGTCTGTCTGTCTGTCTGTCTGTCTGTCTCTGTCTCTGTCTCTGTCTCTTCCTCTCCCCCCTGACCACTCCGGACTTTCCCTGATATATCTGCCTCTGGCTATGTCTCTCTTTTATCTATAATAAACTTTCTCCACCCCCTCCCCCCAAAAAGCAGTCTATTCTAGTATAAGAATAGCCACACAAACCACCCAGACTCCGATCTCAGATATGGATGTTTTATTGGAATGCCTTTCCAGGTTGGTTGATCAGGGACACAGTAAGGACTCAGTAGCCTAACTGTGACATCTACAAGTTCTCACAACAGAGTTTCTGTAGAAAGAACCAATGCAAAAGACGTGGGGAGGGCAGTAACACATTTTAGCTAACCGTACAAAACAATATTATGTTTTTGTCAGCTAACCTTTAAGCTGATTGGTCCAAAGTGAGGTAAGTGAGGCAGGGCTTAGGGTCTCCTAGAGAACATCCAAAGTGTAGCCAGTTGTGTAGATAAGAAGGGCGCAACCAGAGTGTAGCCAAGTGCATAGATAACAAAGTATGTGTTATTACACTATTGAATCATCGTAAAATAGAAGCTATAAACAACTGCTTCCAGGAAGCAGAGCTGAAAAGCTTAAATTTTTGAACTTAATTTCACCTTAGAAATAAAATTGAAGCTGAATACAAAGATGGCTACAGCAGGCTGCAACACAGCTCTGTCCTTTCCTTTTCTTTTTATTTCTTTCATTCATCACCTAATCTAAGAGCCAAGATGCTATCTCTGTTTTCTGTGGGGTATGAAGTAATGAGATGACCAAAGCAAAAATTATGTTCATTCAAAATATGATTTGAAATACTTCCTTTTAGACCTACTGTAAATTGTAAGGACAACTTACAATGGCATGAATCCTTACCCCTTATTTATTTTGTTTTCTTTTTTAAATATGACTTTAATTTTTAAATGTTTTAAAAAGATTTTTAGTTTTACTTTATGTGAGTGTTTGCCTGCATTTATGTATATATGCTATGTATGTGTCTGGTGCCTGTAGAAATGAAGTGGGTGTCGGATCCCCTAAAATGAAATTTCAGCAGACAGTTGTGATACCA
>CM053743.1:46489520-46548547 GCA_028658305.1 Pachyuromys duprasi | reverse complement strand
GTCTCCCGGGCAGAGCCAAAGCCAGCACTGCTCACGTCAGTAAGAGGCCTGCCCTTGGTCCTGGGGTCACTGCTGCCCTGCATGTGTTTTGCACCACAGGCTCTTCGGCTACTTCCAGCTCAGGGTCTTAGAGAGAACAGGCTGATGCAAACTTTGGATCCCTAATCACTGACTCGGAAACTCACACCCAATCCTTAGGACACATGGGGATGTGAAGGTCTCAGAGCTAGGTAGTTTGTGTGACAGGTGTCAGGCTAGAGTGGTGCTTGGCTCCTGAAGTGCTCTAATCCCTTAGGTAGCTTCCCTTTCCTCTCTCTCCTCCTGAGAGTTGGATGTGTCTTCTTCTGTCAAATCTTCCTCTGGTTTGTCACATTTTCTGCCACTCAAACATCACTTTCAAACATGCTTCCTTCTACAAACTAACTTTATCTTCATTGTTTGGGATAAAAGGAGTGTACCACCACACCTGGACCTAAGCTTTTCTTTACCTGAAACTTGTTCTATACAAGGCTGGCCTTGAACTCAGATCTGCTTGGCTCTGTCTCCTGGATTAAAGGTGTGTTTGTATTCCAGCTGATGCCACAAGCCTTGACCTCGGCACCCGGGAAGCAGAAGCAACTCTGGAATATCTGTGGCTTCAGGGCCAACCTGGTCTGCATAGGGAGTTCCCAGCTGGCCAGAGGGACAAAGTGAGACCCTGCCTCAGAAAAAGAAAAAGAGGACGTCTGCAGAGATGGCTCAGCGGTTAAGAGCAGTGGCCGCTCTCCCAAAGGACCCGGGTTCAATTCCCAGCACCCACATGACAAGCTCACAACTGTCTGGAACTCTAGTTTCAGGACAGCTGACCCCCTCTCTCACACACACACACTTACAAGCAGAACCCCAATGTACATAAAATAAATAAACCATTTAAGAAAGAAAGAAGGGGACTGGAAAAAAAGGAAGAACTCTACTAGATGGCCATCGTGGTGTATGCCTGTAATCCCAGCATGAGCAATGAAAAGCAAGAGCCGACTGCATTGACAACACTGGGAAGCGAAGCCTGGAGACTCCCAAGTGTGGGCTTACTTCTTAAAGTTGCTTGTTTCCGTTCGTGTTTTTTTTTTGGTTAGAGGCTGAAGGCAGGGCCTCCTACACACTAACACCCTCTCTCCACCACTCCCAAGGGGGAAAAATGAGATTGGGAGACGCCAAGATGAAAACAGCCCAGAGAAGTTGGGAGACGCCACTGTTTCTAACAAACCTGACTCTAGATGGTATGAAATCCAGTCCTGGAAACTGGAAAAAAATTACTCTCTTTTTCTGATCGCATGGCTTGTTTCCAGAGTAAGAAAAATAAGCTATACACGGCTTACAGCAGGCACCACCATCTTTACTGACATCCTCACAGGTCTAGTCAGCTCTCCTATTTCAAAACAAAAGCTGGGTTCCCGTTAGTTCTGAGAGTTTCCTCTGTACAGGCTCCAGGTTGCACTTGAGGTCAGTCTGTGGTCTGGACGTGGCCATTTGTGGCCTGTTAGGGTCGGGTCGTAGCTGTGTAGGCAGCTTCCTCGGGTTTCAAGGTTTTTCTTTCTTTTTTTTTTTTTTAAATGAATTCTTTTTTAAAGAAGATTTATTTATTTATTATGTATACAGTGTTCTGCCTGCACGCGAGAAGAAGGCACCACATCTCACTATAGGGGGTTGTGAGCCACCAATGTGGTTGCTGGGAATTGAACTCAGGGCCTATTGGAAGAGCAGCCAGTGCTCTTAACCTGTGAGCCGCCTCTCCAGCCCCAGGTTTCAGGCTTTTATGGTGAGGTTAGAGAAAGGGAAGGAGTAATGTGTGTATCTTTGTGTGGGATGGGGAGGGGTGAGATGGGATCTTGGGACGCAGCCCAGTTTGATGGTAAACTCAGATTCTCTACTCTCTCTGTGGTCTGCGCCATCTCACTTAGCACATTGCATCTTATAATCAAACTGCACGGTCAGATGTAGCCAAAGGGCAGAAAACACGTTGGGTTACGGCTTACTGCCCCAGGCTGGGGATTCAACCAGAGTCTTTGGCTTGCTACACAAAAGGTCAGCCACTGCACTACCGAGCATTTGGCAACTGCAAAAATGCGGGCGTCAGTCAAGTTCCGGCCAACACAAAAAAGCAGCGGCAAACCATGCAGTAGCGAGCGGCATGCTTGCACGCCAGTCGAACCATTCCTGACACTAAAATTTTAAAAAGACTTCATTAATACATGTGTGTGGGAGGGAGTCAGGGTGCCTTGGTGCAAAGGTCAGGGGTTGCTCCTCTCCTTCAGCACCATACTTGGGTCTTCAGACTTGAGCCATAAGTGCTTTTGCCCACTCTGGCGTCCCCCTCGCATTTTCCTTTTCTAAGACAGTCTTCCTGCTGTCCCCGGCTGAGCTGACAGTCACCCTCTAAGCCTTGAACCTACAGTAGCACCTCTGAGTGCTGACTGAGGTCGCAAGGATGCATTGCCACACCCAACTTGAAATATGAATTTCATATGACTTTTATGTGTCGTAAAATCATGTTCCCTGTATGTAATAGAGAGTAAAAGAAAGGTCACGAGAGGAAGAATTGGAGACAGCTGGAGGATGGCAGGGCAAGCCTGGTTCTTTGACCCTATTCTTATGCCCACTGTCTCCCTAAATTAAATTTATAGTTCTAGTTCTTCACTAATGAAAAGCCACATAATGATAATGATGTTGATGAGAGAGAAAGGAAGACGCAGCAGCTGTACAGTGAGTGGTTCATTTAAAATACTAGGAAGTAACCGGGTGTGGTGACGCATGCCTGTAATTCCAGCAGGGGAGGCAGAGGCAGGCGGATCTCCATGAGTTCAAGGCCAGCCTGGTCTATAAAGCCATTCCAGGACAGCCAAGGCTACACAGAGAAACCCTGTCTCAAAGGGAAAAAAACAAAAACAAAACAAAGCAAACAAACAAACAAAAACTAGGAAGTCTATTTTGGGAGTGAACATTACATCTACTTCCATGCACTCAGACACACCTCTGCATTTCTATTCTTGGGGTTTTGAAATCCTCAGTGTGACACAGGGCCCAGTGAAAGGCTTTGCACACAGAGCTACACCTGATTCTCCTCATCCTTTTATCGTCTCTTTCCCATATGTCAAGTTTTTCCAGGGGGAATACAAAGTGATGTACATTGTCCCTCCCACGTGCCTGGCATAGACGCAGCAACACCTGCCTAACCCCCCGACCACGTCCACAGGAAGTAGGTGATTTTGCAAAGGGCTGCAGAGAAAAAAAACGGCGGTTCCCGTCTGTGATGAGAAAGCCTATGCTGGGCATCCCTGGAAAGAGGAAGGGGAGGGCGTGTTCAAAAAGAGGCCTCACCCCGCCTCCTGCCTGCCCCACCCCAACCAGGTTCCAGCCCAAGTCATTTAAGAGGTTATTGGAAAGGTTTCCAAACTGGGGCAGCAGCAGGTGGCTCTCTGACGTAGCAGAGGTGCTGCGTGCTCTCTGGCAAAGGTTGTCCAGGGCAGACCAGGGAAAGGATTCTCAGCCCAGTGGGAGCGAGATGAGCATCGAGCTGAGGCCAACAGCCCCCAGCAACCAGGGCCGCAGCAACGAAGCCTTCCAGGTGAGTAGGGCTGACAGGGACCAGGGAAACTGCTTTCTTCACATCTGGCAAGCTTAGTAAGAGGAGCCGTGGGTCTCGCTGAACTACAACAAGAACATTAATTCCTTAATAGGTACACTTTAAGCCCATTCTGTTTTCTGACTTGGCCTCCTCTGGGTTGGCAAACCTGAAAAGTCTCTTTTAAGGTCTAGTGTTGATCTGGACTGCCCTCGTCACCAGGGGAACAAGCTGCCTTCCTCTCCCTTTCTTGCCCCTGGTCGAAGAGCAAGCTTTGGGATTTACCCTCAGGTCCCTTCCCCAAGATCTGGACAGAGGAAGCGAAGGGACCTCAGCCCCCAGCGGAGGCAGCAGAAACCCGGATGGGTTCTCAGCCTGAGTGGAATGTAGCCAGGAGCCTGCCCAGGACAGCCTACTTATGCAAAACTGTGTCCTTAGCCAAGACTACTGAATGATTAATACTCCTAGGGGCTGGGTGCCACAGGTGGTCTGAGAGGGTAGCCAGTCCCTGACAGACTGCCAGGAGCCTGGGTTTGAGTTGCTCCTTGTTTGGCATGCAACAGGAGAGCTTTGAAACGACAGGAAGCCCCTGGGCTTCAGAGACACTTAATGGGCAGAGTGTTACCATTTACACTTAAATGGTAACGCAAGACACGGAAGGGAAAGTGTTTGGCATGAGCAAGGCCTCTTTCACCATCAAGTTACTGGCCCTGGTTTGGTTGTCACAGTGGTGCCATCCTGTAGTTTGGAGGTATAAGGAGGCCTGCAAGTTAAGACACAAATGGACAGGAAGATGGCGGGAAACATAATGTCTGTTGGTGTTTTAAATTTCCCATGCTTAGTGTCTCACAAAAAAAGAGGCAAGGCGTCATTGGGACTGGTGTTTGAACGCCACAACACGCATATCGTTTTATCCCTTGGCTGTGTACTGTGGAGAAGCGACCAGAGAAGACAAGGGGCAGGAGCTTGAGGGCCAATAAATCACTGTGAAGTGACTAGAGACAGACTGACAGATAGGAGGACAGTCTTGCGGTTCACATGTACAGACTTCTCTCAGATCCATCTCTGCTACAGGCTGGTTTGGTCTCCTGCCTGAGTGCACCATGGGAGGGAAACCTCAGGGCTCCATTAGGAAGAGCAGGAGGGTAGAGCCTGCTTTCTCCGCAATGTCTTCAGTTCAACACACTGTCTACCACAGCACAAACAGGGGCAAACAGGTTTCCAGCTACTCTTTCCAGAGCTTTCTTTACCAGAGTTTGGATTGTTTTGTTTGTTGTAGACCTGTATTTACTAGGCAGGATGGTTAGCTGCCTCCAAATATGGTTGCCAGCACTAAGAGGGAAGGCTAGTTCAAAGACAGCCATAGCATTTTCCCTCAAGAAGCAGAACAGGGCAGCAAATCACACAAAGATGTAACACAAAACCCGGCTTGAAAATCAGTCTAGAGTTGGAGATGAACCCACAGGTGGGAACCACCAGGCCAGCAGAAAACCAATCAGTGGAGTTTGAGGGGCGAAGAGCCTGTCTGTCCCTAGGCCTAGGGGCATGAGAGAGGAATGCAAGTCTGCAATGGAGGCATCGCGGAGGCATGTCCTCCCCACCCCCAATGTGGTCTCCATGAGCTTAAGAGGATGCCTTTATTGCCAGATTGGTTTTTTGTTTGGTGGTTGTTTGCTTGTTTTGAGACAGGGTTTCTCTGTGTAGCCTTGGCTGTCCTGGACTCACTTTGTAGAACTCACAGGGATCCACCTGCCTCTGCCACCCGGAGTGCTGGGGATTAAAGGCATGCACCACCTCACCCAGCCTCTCATGACCACATTGAAGGATGGCTGTGTGGAAGGGACACCAGCAAGGAGGCCAGGCCACAGGCAATGGCTGACAGGAAACGAGCTGCTCAGGTCAAGGAGTCAGGGTGAGGACAGGGTGTGAGATGTGCCCTCCGAACTTCCAGTTTTGCTCGGTTGATAGGATCAGAATGTTACCTATGTCAGGACTGTTGAGACGGTACCACATGGTAAGGAAGTGTGCGCACCACACACGTGCTTGTGAGAACCAGCGCCTGGCACATAGCATAAACATATAACAGCAGTAGCCGCTTGGTGCACAGCTGGGGAAAATGAAGTTTTCTAGCCCAGGACGTCAGTGTGAAAGACATGCCTTTTGTTTAGCAGGGACATCCAAGAGGAAGGTCAGTGCAAGGGAAGGAATGAGTTCCTCTTGAGGCCTGTTGACTGAGATTCCAAGTGTCTCCATCAAGGTGTAGGCCCACCGGCAAGAATGGTGAAGGATGTAAATGAGGATTTACAGCCTGGAGCAGGAGAGCCACAGGAGAGCTGAGCAGAGCCAGGCAGGACTGAGGGGAGTGGAGAATAGAAGACCGAAGGTCAGCAGAGAGCTGAGGGGCAGAAGCTAGGAGGACCAGGCCCCCACCCTCGGGGGCCCAGCTGCACACAGCTGATCCCTGGCTAACGCCGCTATCTTTAACCTGTAGCTGTGAATCCCGCACGGCGTCCACGCTGCTTGTAAACTTTATAGCCAGACGCACAAAATGCCTCTTTTGCCTGTCCTCAAACGTATACAAAATCAGGCAGAACGACGATAAAGGCTTTGTGCTGGCCTCTGTGGTGAGTTTTCTAAGATTCCACTGTGGTTTTGTGGACTGCTCTCAGTTCCGCCTGTTGCATTGGCATAAGTTTTCTGTCCCGTCAATATTTCTGTGAAAGGACAAGTTCATTTTCAGTCTGGGGATTTTCTTGGCACTTCTAAAATCATTGTAGGATAGGGCAGGCTCGTACCACTCTTTTGGAAGAGCAGGAACACTTTGCTCTGGGTTCTGTGCAGCAGAGGAACTGCTGGGCATTGAACTATATCTGTGTTTCTTTTGTGGTTGCCTTGGCGTTTGTTTTGAGGCAGGGTCTCATGTAGCCAACTCTCCATGTGCTTGAGCATGACCTTGAACTTATGATTCCCACTAACTCTACTTCCCAAGTGTTGGGATGAGGATGTGTACGCCAAAACACCGGAATAAAGAGGTCCTAGGGTTCAAAGATGCTGAACAAGCACTGTATTAGTTGAGCCCAGACACTTTCAGCTCCCACTAATAATGCCAAACTGGTTTCCTATATGATTAGGCCAATTTAGAGCCGTCAGAAGGGCGTGAGTTCCTGTTTCTCCTCCACAGCTTCACCAGTTTTCAGTTGACTTTCTAAGTTCAGCCAGTCTGGTTAGTGTGTAGCAATACAATTATACGATTATCAATTAACACAGCACACCGACCAGTCCCCCCCCCATGTTGTTTTTGTTGTTGTTAGGCAATTTTGTCCGTGTGCAAATATCCTCTTTACACAGACCTAGACAGCGTAGACCAGCCCCTGGATTGGCCCCTGGACTCACACAAGAGAGACGCAGTGTGTAAGAAGTGCAAAAGCTGGTTGCCAGTGTAAACAGCTTCTGTAAGTCGAAAGACTGAAGAGCAGAAAGTTGCACTAGAGGGCGGCTCTAGCCAATTCCTTCTCTCACCTACAACACACATGCACATGCACACACTCTCTGAATAAATAAATAAGTTCTTTTAAATGTATGTGGTGACCTAAGTCTACCGTCGCAGCACTCAGGAGTCTGGATGGAGCATCACAAGTTCGGGGCCACCCTGAGGTAACAGCAAGTTCCAGCCTGGCCTGGGCCACACAGTGCCACCTTTTGAGTGAGTGAGTCTCAAAGTAAACAGGCACTATAAATGGACATGGTGCCATAGGCAGGGGGATCATGATAAGTTTGAGCTCAGGCTAGACTTTATGGTGTAACCCTGTCTAAAGGGGATGGAGAGAGGCCGGGAGGGTGGCAGGGGGAAATGTGGGCTCTTCATTGGTTCAGTGGCCTGCTGCATTCATCTCTGAATTCATGAGATTCAATCTTGTTGATTTAGGGGACCTTGGTTTTTTTGTTTTGTTTTGTTTTTTTGTTTGATTGTTTTGTTTTCTTCATGTCCTCCATCCCCTCTGGCTCTTACACTCCCTCTAGGTCCTCTTTCTGGGTTCCCTGAGATTTGATAGAGATATCCCATTTAGTACGGCGTGTTTCAAGATCTCTAAAAATCATCTCTTAGCATCCTAATTTAACTCCCCTCCTCCTGCGCCACAGATGACCCTCAGACTTCTCACTCACTCTGAAATCAGCCCAGCCAAGTGTGGTTGTGCCTGTCTATAATCCCCACACTCAGGAGGCTGAGGCAAGAGGATCATTGAGTTGGGGCCAGCCTGTGGTTCAGTGGTTGAAGGCTTGCCTGACACACACAAGGGCTTGGGTTACATGTCCAGCGTCACACACAATGGCAAAACACAAACAAAAAGTCAGCTGGGTGGGGCTCACTTAGGCAAGGCTTGGGGCAGGAGCGGAGTCGGAAAATGCCCGCACTCTGCACACACACAGAGCTCGGCTGGATGACTCAACCATGGGCAGGGACCCAGCCAAGCAGGTTTGGAAAGCCTGTGCTTAGCACAGACCAAACTGGAGAAGTCAGGGATGAGAGAGGCTGGGAAGCAGGTGTAGGTGAGATCAGAGAGATCCTAACTAACGGTCACGCGCAGGCTGCTGGAGGGGAGGGTCTCAGAGCTCATCCAGGACACCAGAGCTGCCTTGCACTTCTCCACACACGAATTTAAAATGCAGGGCAGTGACTTGCTTTTGCTGTTTGTTTCGTTTTCCCAAAGATGCTGTTTCCTCTGCAGCCTGGCTGTCCTGGAACTCAGGCATCCTCCTGCCTCTGCCCAGTGACTTCCAGTAAGGAACGTTTTCTTAATATTTTTATTTAATCTTTGACAGCTTCACATGTTCACACAATGTCTCTTGATCATATCTGTAAAACGAACTGTTAGTCTCCTGAGGTAATTGTTTCTTGGAGAATTATTGCCTCTGTCTACTAACCTAAGCCTAGTCCTGGAAGCTTCTAGCCTCTGTACAATCTAACCTAGGCCTGGAATGTTTCCAGCATCAGAAAGAGTCGCCCTTTCTTTTTTCTGAGCTCATTGCTGGCTAGTTCAACTCAGCTGTTCTGACTCAAACTCCTCTCCCAGCTAACTTATTCAATCTGTTTTTTTCTCTCAGCCTCTGAATTGCTCTGTTTGGCCTTAAGCTAACTCTAGCAATCTGCTCTAATCTTGTGGCTCCTTCTCATTCTCCAGCTCATTCTGTTTTCACCTAAGTTCTTTCTCTGCAACCTGTTTTTCTATTACTGTCCCAGTAAAACTTCTCTCTCCATTGCCCCTTAAGTAGCTTCCCTTTTCTCTCCTCCTGAGGGTTGCACAGATCCTCTTCTGTCAAATCTTTCCCTGATTCATTTCTGCCACTCAATTAGACATCACTTTCAAACCTGGATGCTTCCTGCTACAAACTAATTTTACCTTGTTTGGGATTATAGGCATGTACCGCCACGCCTGGATCTAAGCTTTTCTTTACCTGAAACTTGCTCTATATACCAGGCTGGCCTTGAACTCAGATCTTCTTGGTTGTCTTCTGAATTAAAGGCGTGTTTGTACACCAGCCGGATCACACAGACCTAGAAGGTCTTTGGACAAGATCTCTTGCCAGAGCAGCCATGCTCTGAATTAAAATTTCTCTACACATATCCAAACCTGACAGACAGCCTCCTTCTCTGCCTCTTTCCTGTCCCCATAACAGGTCAACATGTCCCCTCTCATCTTCATGATTGTTTGTTTTGGTTTTAAAATGTCTATTGTTTTCTAAAATGGGCGTGAGTGTGCCTACACTAACTTACTTCCGGGGGAAGGAGCCTACTTGACTGAAATCAAAATCACTTCCATGGCACCTCAGGAAAAGCTTGTGGGGTTAGTTTTTGGTTCAACTGCTCCTGAAGTGATTCCTCCAGAGCGGGACTTCTTGCTTCTCAGTGAGTAGGCCCTGGGCAGAGAACACAGCGCCAGGTTGTGCAACGCACTTGCTCACCATTTCTTCTAGCATTCTACTTCTGTGTCATAACAATACCCTCATTTTGTTGTAGTGGTGGTGGAGTTTAGAGACAGAGCTTCTCTGTGTAGCTTTGGCTATCCTGGCTCTGTAGACCAGGCTGGCCTAGCACTCACAGAGATCCACCTGTCTCCGCCTCCCTAAGCACTGGGATCACAGGCATGTGCCGCTGCGCCCAGCTTTAAACAGCTGCCAATTCTGTTCTTTTCTTAAATATCAGGTTTTGGTTGTATTGCTTTACCCTGTTTCTCTAGTTTCTGTCTCATGTGTCTTTCTTTGCTCTGTTCTGTTCTTGTGTCACTCTGGGCCTTACGTGCACTCCATCGCAGCCACATTCCAGCTCTTACCCTCCTAACTGTCCTCCTTCCTTCCAACTCAGTTTGCTGTTCTGTGAACAGTTAGGCTATTGATTAAAGATATTTTTATGATTTATTTTTGTGTGTACGCTTGCATGTAGGTCAGGGCACAGGTTTACGCCTGCTGTCCTCAGAGGCCAGAAGAGCCTGTCAGGGCGGCTGTGAGCAGCCGTGTGGGTGCTGGAGTCAAACCTGGGTCCTCTGGAAGGGCAGACGCTGCCATCACTGCTGAGCCCTGTGTCTAGCCTGTGATTTGAGATTTCCCGGTTTCCATGTAACGCGAGCCATTGCAAACACTGAATTTCCTTCTAGCCACTTCTTTAGCTTCGGCTCATAAGCTTTGTCTCTGTTTTTATTTTAAGGCAGTGTCCTAGGGTTACCACTGCTGTAAACACATGATGGGTAAGTAACTTGGAGGAAAGGGCTTATCTGGCTCCCGCAGTCCATCATTGGAGGAAGTCAGGGCAGGAACCGGGAGCAGGAGCTGATGCAGAGGCCATGGAGGGTGCTGCCTCCTGGCTTGCTCTTCATGGCTTGCTCAGCCCACTTTCCTACAGAAAGAACCCAGGACCAGGAGCCTAGGGATGGCACCACCCACTGGGCTTGGCCCTCTGCCATTGACGGCTAATTGAAAAACTGTCCCACAGGCTTTCGAAAGCCTGATTTTATGGAGGCATTTTTCTCAATTGAGGCCCCTTTCTCCCGGTGACTCTAGGCCGTCAAGTTGACATAAATTTAGCCAGAACCAACTAGGTGTCAGTGTGCAGGCCTGTCTGGCCTGGAACCCATTACGTAAACCAGGCTGACCTCCACCTCTGGGGCTGGGACTAAGGGCATGTGCGATCACGGCCAAACAAGGTCTCCTGTAGCCCAAGCTGGCTTGAATTTACTGTGCAACTGCGGATGACCCTGAACTTCTGATCCTCCCGTCTCAGCCCCCTCCCTGAATTTCGCCCTGTGCTGGAATTACTGGTGTGGCTGCCACACCTAGTTTATGAGGTGTTGGAGCTGGAACCCAGGGCTTGAGGCTCCTGAGAAAACTCTTCATCTGAGTTACACCCCAGCCCTCTGACTTCATCAATATCCTCTGGTACAGACTCCAGAAATTTTAAGTTTCTTGAGTCAGGGTTTCTCTGTGTGGCCCTGGCTGTCCTGGAGTTCACGATATAGACCATACTGGCCCTGAACTCAGAAATCCACCTGCCTCTGCCTTCCGAGCTCCGGGATTAAAGGTGTGCACCACCTCTGCCTAGCTGACTCCAGGTTTCTGTTTTTTGTTTTTAATTTTATTTTCTTCACCTTTCTGAACATATTTCTTCCTCAGTATGAACCATCATGTCTGTGTCTCACAGTGTTTTCCTTTAAAATTGAACTTTAAAAAATATATAATATGACCATTTTCTCAAAATTTAATTACTCATCATGTGTTTATTTTGTTTTTTGATTTCAAGACATGGACTTGTAGCCCTAGCTGGCCTAGAGCTCAGCACGTGGCCCTGGATGGCCTTGAACTTGCAATGATCCCTTTCTGCCCCCTTCGCATTTTGTGATTTTGTCATTGGGTTGCTGTCATCAGTTGGTTCATGACTTGACCAAACTATTTCTTTGTAATCAGTCTTCTTGGTCATGTGGTGTGTGCATGTGATAGTCCCAGGATTTCTGAGGACTTTCAAAGCCTGTGGGCGGGGGAAGAGCATTGACCTGGCACTCTGAAGCCCTGGTTTCAGTTCACAGCAGGAAGGGGAAGGGGTCTCAGTCACACACACAGACACACACCTTTCAAAGCCCCTTTTAGACAATTCATTCCCAGGAGCTATTAATAAACTTAAAGACAGATTAAATCCTGGCGTTTTCTGGGGGTGACTTGAGTGTCCTTTAGTCCTCTGTGGCTGCCCGATCGTAAGCTCTCTTTGTGGCTACGGGGGTGTTTTCACAAGACTGTGCTGTGTCTTAAAGAGAGACTGGACAGAGCCGCCTCTGCTGAGATGCTGTCATCTTGCTTGATAACCACCCTTTGGGCCACTGAAAACCTGCCATATTTTCCTAGGTTTCTGAAAGAGCAGTTTAAATAGCTATGTCGGTGTGGTGAGGGGTACTGAGCACATCTGCATTCTGTCAGGAGGAAGGATGCAGCTGCCGTTCAAAACCATCACTTTAGCCATGTAAATAGTCACAGGAGATATTCTCCTAAGCCCAGGAAGTGGGGAGATGGGGGGGGGGTTCATCATTCAGGCTACATGGGATAAAACCAGGTTTGTTATCCACCTCTTGCTGACGTACAGGCGTGATGGCAATCCCTCTGAGGCTCTGCCTCAGGGCCTGCAGCTGTGACCCCCTCAGAGGCCACATGCCCACAGCCACCACAGGGCAGACTGCAGAGCTCTGTGGAACACAGAACAGGACCCAAGCTAACTCTGGTTAGCCTTCTCTTTCAACTCATATAAGGGAACCAGTCCCTGCTGACCAACCTCATCCAAACACCCTTGATGTGGAAGGAGGACCCTGGCTCAGAAATCTGGCAGAACAGTTATTCCAAGACTGGAAAAGAAAAAAAAAAGGTATGAGGATCTGGCATTTTCTATATAAAGGTTTGTTGTAAGCAGGAACCTCAAGTCTCCACTGTCCCGAGAAAGTCTGGAACTCATGACAGATGTAGGCAGGTAGCAACAGTTGTCACTCAAAATCAAGATCTGCATCTTTGGTGACAGCTGGTTCCACCCTTTCCGTGGGCAAGATGACTGACTCAGCAGCTTAGGGCCTGGCTGTGACTGATGCTCTTATCCTGGAAAAGGACCATGAAGGAAGCAGGTGGGGAAGACAGGAGGGAATAGTGAAGGTGGTCACATTCAGGCCTAGAGCTTTGTGGGCCTCTCCAAGAACAGAGCACCTGACTACCAGGAGCAGCTGGTTGCATTCAGGAAGCAGGGAATGTGCACGGAGACCCCTCCATCCCTGACTTTTAGGATGCAGACTTTGGTTTTTAGTTATGATGCTGGAATCTGTGTGGGGTGTGAACACCTGAGTGTTCACACACTCAGAGACCATATCCCCTCAGGCTAGAGTTGCAGGCAGTGGTGAGCCATGTTACACATGTTGATCCCAGGCGCGGGATTTGAGAGAGCCTCTTTTTTATAGGAGGAAAAAAAAGTACAAACTGGGAACTTTCAAAGGAATTTGGTGATGTAAAGACTTCGCAAGTCGATTATATGGAAGCACACAGCAGGCTAGGTTATCTGTCAGATCATCCTGTCGGGACATCTCAAGGTATCTCAAGATTCCTTAGCAGAGAACTTTATCAGGGTGGGGAAGCATGTCAAATTCCAGAAACAGGTTAGGGCACCATCTACTTGGATTTCGCAGCAAACAGAAAAGCACTTGTTCTGACCATATAACAAAAATGGATCTTAACTTTAAGATAGAGCCAGGCTGGTCCATCACATGCATGTTCGGAAGAAAACACCAGACCTCTACAAGAGCTGTTCTTGCTCGTAGCTGAGCCATTTCTCCAGCCCTCAAACCTTTGTTGTGCTTTGCTTCCTGAGAGCCAAAGCTGTTTGAGTTAAAATGTGGCCTACACATTCAACAGCGTTTATTGAGCCCTGACACTGTGCCAGGCATCACACTAGGAGCCACAGCAGAAAGCTGTTGTCCGGACTGTCCTCAAACAATGACAAATTGCTACCTCTCAGTGTGTGCGCAAAATCTGTTCCTGGCCCAGGAGAGGCCTTCACCTGGCCTCCGAATCAGGGAGTCATTGTTTCCACCTGTGCCGAATGGATAGTTACTGTACGATTTCATTCTTTCATTCAATCAACAAACTTCACTGAGCAACTGCCCAGTGCTAGACAGAAGGAGGACACTGACTAGGACGTGCAGAGTGTCACTGCCTGAGCTATTTCCTCTGCTGCTACTTTATGAAGAAAATCAGTGCTGGAACAGGAAGGTAGGAGGGGCATGAAGCTCTGGAGATGGACAGGGTAGACTTAGCTCAAGGCCCCTTGCTGCTTACAAGATCCTGGCCCCCGATTCTAAAGTCAGTAACAGGCTTAAAACTGAATTTCTGTGTTCTCTGTACGCAAGAATATTCTAGAATAAACCTGCTACCCAAACGATAAAGTCTTAGAGCTAAAGTAATGGTATGAACTCTCCATGAGGTATGATCAGAAAGCTGCCTGCTAACGGGAGGTGATGCTCTTTATGCCATGGGAAAATGTTGGCCACAGCCTAGAAGGGGACCAGGATGGGCGAATCTGTGACTCTAACCATGGGCCCTAAATCACACACTCTCCTCACCTCATTTAAACTTTGTGAACCTTACAACATTTTATACAGTTTCTCTCTGTGTAGCCCAGGCTGTCCTAGAACTATCTGCAGACCAGGCTGGCCTCAAACTCAGATCCACCTGCCTCTGCCCTCTGAGTGGCCCCAAGTCTCCCTGCCCATGCCCTCCCACCTGGAATTACAGGCGTGTACCAACACACCCAGCTTGAACATTTCTAATTAAAGTAACTGAGTTTGGAGTTCCCATCAGATCCTGCTGTGTCAGGGACACTTGCAAAGAGGAAGTTGGAGGGCCTTGGCCTTAATCTGTCATTCCAGGGAGCTTTGAATGGAAAAAGTATTTCACTGAGACCCTGGCCTGCACAGGGGGCAAAAGCAGCAGCCACCTGGTGAGCCTTAACAGATCCAGCAAGGAGGAACAGAGACACAAGCCACCAGAATCTCAGGGGCTGCCAAACGCTAGGCTTCCTCTTGGCACACGAGCCACTCCCTCATTCCTCTGCAAACACAGGTCAGAGAGGAGGAAAGATCCAGGGGAGCCCCAGCCAGCGCAGCCCGGCGGGCAGGAAGGACTGTCTTCAGCGCTCCTGGTACTGTCTGTCCTCCCCGTTTGGCAGAGACTTTGGCTGGATGTGACAAGTGGCCTCTTGCCAACAGAAAGACTTCTGAGCCAGGAGGCACCACAAGTGGGAATGAGAAGAGTCACACTCTGGGTATGGCAGGAAGAGCAGAGGTTGTGTAGGCAGGTTGAGTCAGATGGCCCCACATCTGCAACCTACACACACACACACACACACACACCACTCAGTTTCCTAACTTCTCTGCTTGATTCTCATCCAAAAGCTGTCTCAGCAGTTAAGAGCAGGACCGACTCCTGGAGGACCAGGTTTATCCTGTGTCCAGCTCAGGATACCCAAAGCCTCTGGCCTCTGTGGGTACCTACACTGACAGGCACATCCCCACATGCACACCTACCTGCATACACAATTAAAGATAAAACCAAATTCTTAAATCGGGCAGGGGCTGAAGAGACGGCCCGGAGCTTAAGAGCACTTGTTGCTCTTGCAGACGATGTGTGTGGAGATTTCGGCACTGGTACTTCTCATCCAGGGTACGTGGTGCTCCCTCCTGATCCCCACAGACACCAGGCACACACCTGGCACACACCCATACATGCAGGCAAAATACTCATACACAGAGCAAAGCTGATGAATGAAAGAATTTTAAAAGAAAAAGGAGTGAACGAACACCCTGCATCATGGTGCTGTGGAGAAATGAAAGGCCCAAAGCCAGAGCCGGGGGGAAATGGAGGCCCTACCCCTCGCCACAGGGCTCTTGGGCAATGAGTGCCAAGCACTGGCCTCAGCAAATTCTCAGCTATCAATAATGAAACCCACTCAGCTGGGTGCTGTTCGGGTTCAGAAGTCTGCGGGTGAAGTCACTCTCTTGTTGCAAACACTGGGGTGCTCTGACACAATGCCCCCCCTTCCTATAATACTGAGCTTTGGATCCAGGCTCTCACAGATGCTCTACCACTGAGATTTGTCCCTAGCCAGTCTCGACCCCCTCACTCACTTTTTATTTGAAACCAAGCTTCAGATTTACAATCCTCCTGCCCCAGCTGCCTGAGTAGCTAGGACTGTAGGCTTTGCTTCCACGCTTTGTCCGTACCCAGCTTTGACTTCCTCCATCAAGGCAGTGTGAAGCCCTGAACCTGTGCTCTGGACCAGGCTGGGCAAGCATGGCTCCCAGCTGTGTCTCAGAGAACTCTAGAAGACATTTTTCAGAGGCCTGAAGTATGGCTCAGTTAGCTTCTGTTGTCAGCTTGACATACCACGGAGAGACCTCAGGGAGTACCTCCTGCAGGTTAGCTGTGGGCCCCGTATGTGAGGCATCTTTTCAATAGTGTTCTGTCTTCCCCAGATGTTTCAAGTTAACAGCTGAAGCAAGCTATTGCATGGTCATTTCTACCTACTTCCTATGTAGGCGAATGTTTTTTCTTAGAGTTTTTACGGTATATAAATGTCTTCCGTGTGTTCCTGTCTAGTCTATATCTAATTAGCAGTCTGTTGGCGTAAGTATTTGATGGCCAAGTTAATTCAGAAATCCCCACAAAAGAACTGCTTTCCAAATGTGAGTTGAGGTCAGTGTCAGGCAGGTAGGCCCCAACTTATGACGTGTGTTTGTTATTTCTTTTTGAAAGAGAAAGGAGGGAAGGAAGGTGGGAGAAAGAGGAGAGACAGAGAGACTGAGACCCTCACTATGTTGCCCTAGCTGGTCTGGAACTCACTATATAAACAAAGCTGACCTGGAACTCCCTAGACAAATCTGCCCTCAAACCAAATTGTGATCTATGTCAATCATTACAGAAGCAACCGTAATTTGCATAGTTTAGGACCTAGTCCAAGAGGGAGGAACAGACAGAGCATCAGTAATGACTGCCCCTGTCTCCTGGCGTCACCTGTGTCTCTTCCCACTTCACACATGGCATCTTCTCATCTCTCACTTGAGCAAACGACTAAGGCCATTATGCAGGCAATACATACCTGCAGCCCCAG
Source organism: Pachyuromys duprasi (assembly GCA_028658305.1). Classification (NCBI taxonomy): domain Eukaryota; kingdom Metazoa; phylum Chordata; class Mammalia; order Rodentia; family Muridae; genus Pachyuromys; species Pachyuromys duprasi. Next base: position 46,531,772 of record CM053743.1, on the reverse strand, counting down.
CGCCTGGGAGGCAGAGACTGGGCAATGGTGTGTTCATGGCCCATCCTGTTACAGAGTTCGTAGAGTCTAGCCTGGACTCTGCCAGTCCGCAAACATTAAATTCATTGACCTGTATGCCAATTAAAAAGATAAATGGAGACTACAGAGAGAGGAAACTTCCTCAGTGTGTGTGGGTGCACTGGAAAGAGGGACAAATGGCTCATCCTCAAGGCTGGTATGAGGCTCAGGCATAAGTAATGAAAGGGAGGGGTGTGATTAAGCAATCCTGGCCGAGATGTGGTCCCACCTGTCACTGACCCTTGCCCTGTCCTTGTGTCTGCTCTGGGCCAGTCAAGCACAGTGATTTGCTTTCCTAATTGTGTGTGAAATCTCTTCCTGTTCTAGCTAGCATCAACTTTCCCTGCCCCAGCATGAGATTCCTGGAGAATTTTAAATTCTGTTAAATAGTGTGATAGCAAAAGTGTCTCTCTTTACAATATCTTCTCTACTGCCAGGAAGGTAAAAACACTGGGCTATGGTATAGACAGAGAGAGAGAGAAAGGAAAGACAAAGAATTAAAAGGGAAAAACCTGAAGCCATGTTTCCTGTTCTCACATCTTTGGTCATTTAGCTGTGAGTATTGGACAACATATAAGCATTCCTAATGTCAGACATCATCAGGAACCTTACAGGGAAACGGGCACCTCACCATGACTGCGTGTGGCAGACTGGGTGGACATTTGTAAACAAGAAAACCCTTCCGTGATTGCTTAGAAATCCTTGTTTATTTTTTCTCTCACCGACACCTGATGATTTGCTGGTGAGAATGTTTCCTGTTCCACGTGATAAACAAGTTGTGTGTTTGAAATTACAGAAACAGCCAAGGTTCATTCCAACTAGAATGTAAAGTGGTATCTTGAGCTGTTGGGGCCCAGCTCCTTCCAATGTACAATGCCTTGGGTTTGATCCCCAGCACCGTGACAAGGTAGGGGGCAAGAGTGAACAAGCACCTGGAGTGTCTTAGTCATCGCAACTATAATTCTGCAAATATATAGTTTACAATGACAGAAGCCCTTGCCCAGGGGAACCACACACACCATTCCTTCACTAGCAAGTGCCTGTCCCGTGGGTGTACTATTATCATTTGTTGGAGGGATGAACGAGAAGGCTTGGGAAGGAAATCAGGGCACATTTGTAACTTTCAGGGCTGAGTAGAAAGGGCCAGAAAAGCACAGAAAGGGAAGGAGATGAATCTGAAGCCAGGAGGAAATACTTCAATGGTGATAGCCCTCAAGTGGACAGGGGGACAGGAAGAAGGCATTTTAAAGAGGAAGTGGGCCCCATACGATTAAAACTGCATTTAGAGAAAACACTGAAACTTAGGAGTGTCATGACTAAATCGAAGACAAGAAGTGAGAAGTGAAGCAGTTAGTTCAGAGAAAAGATTGGCTTCTCCAGTGAGGACAGAGGCCTACCCATGAGTCCTTGGGCTCAGGATAAAAAGAATGAATAACAATGCAAATATTTAAGATGCTCAAGAGGAAGACTGTAAGCCAAACTAACAGATCTGGTTAAGGTAATAAGATAACAGGGCATGGAAGCTGGAAAGTCTGTCAGGGCCCCCACCACCTGAGGAAGCGTGCTATGACCATGCTTGATGGTTTTTGTCAACTAGAGTCATGTGGGAATTAGATTGCCCCGCAGGCAAGTCTGGGAGCCCAGACCACAGTGGGTGATGCTACCCGGGCAGGTGGTTCCAGGGGGAATAGGAAAGTAGGCTGAGCAAGCCATAGAGAGCAAACACTGGTCTTCTGGGGTCTCTGCATCAGGTCCTGACTCAAGTTTCTGCTTTGGCTTGCCTCCATGACCGACTGCGATCAGGACATAAAGGCTTTCCTGAAAAAATTACTTCCGCTGTTTTCTCACAGCAACACAGAGCAAGCAAGGACAAAGACCAAGTCCCTGTCTTGGTAAAGAACCCATTCTGGGGCTAGAAAGGCCGCTCAGAGGTTAAGAGCACTGGCTGTTCTCCCAAAGGTCCTGAGTGTGATCCCCAGCAACCACATGGTGGCTCACAACCATCTGGTGAGATCTGGTGCCCTCTTCTGGTGTGCAGGCACACATGCAGGCAGAATGCTATATAAATAATAAGTTAATTAATTAACTTAAAAACCCACTCTGGCAATAAGGACATAATCCCTTTCTCACTGCTATCTCCTAAAGGTCCCAGCTCTCAACTCTGCACTGAAGATTGTCTCTAGCACATGAGCTTTGATGCACACATTCAGACCACAGCAGAGGTTCGGCAAGGACACGTGGAGAGGCAGGTCACTTGCGGTTTGCACTGAGAGGAATACCATGACCGCTCGCGGTTGCTCTCAGAATCAGCTACTTTGTGCCTTTAGACCTCTCTGGTCCTCTCCCTTCAAAACGCATCTTAGAAGGTCTCATGGGAATATCTTCCTTTACATCAAGTAGGCCAGGCTAAATCAAAAACAGTATCTGAAATTAGAATCAGGCAGAAATCATCGTACATACAGTCCAGCACAAATTATGGGCACAAACGGCAACCAACCCTCCTTCAAAAGAATGGAAGAGCCAGGCCTGGCAATGTCTCAGCACTTGAGGGGCGGAGGCAGGGGATTGCTGTCATGCACATACTGTGCAGGAAACAGACTAACATTTATGTCTCTCCCTAACATCAGACTTTATGGAATGACAGTGAACCCACAGGGTAGGGTGTTCCATGGTGACACTCTCCCACGTGACGCTCTTCTTGGTGACCCAGCAGTGCTGGGTCGTTGATGTTGACCTGACCTGAGCTAGAGCCATCAAAGAGGAGGGAACCTCAACTGAGAAAATGCTTCCTTAAGTCTGAGCTGCAGGGCATTTTCTTAATGACTGATGAGAGAAAGCCCAGGCTGTTGTTGATAGCCCCACACCTGGCCTGGTGGTTCTGGTTCTATAAGAAAGCAGGTTGAGCAAGCCAGTAGTCAGCACCCCTCTGTGGCCTCTGTCAGCTGCAGGCTCCAGGTTCCTGCCCTGTTTGAGTTCTTGCCTGACTTCCTTCAATAATGACTATGATGTGAAAGTGTGAGCCAAATAAACTGATTTTGGTCGAGGTGTAACTCCAACTAAGATGCCTGCTAAAGTAAACACAAGTTCTTTTGCTATTGTTTTTTGTTTTTTCAAGACAGGGTCCCACCATATAGCCCTGATTGGCCTGGAACTCATTATGTATATTTGAATGGACTAAAATTCACCTGTCTCTGCCTCCTGAGTGCTGGGTTTGAAAATGTGTGCCACCATGACTAGCTTTCTTTTACAGTTTTATTCATATGTGTTCTGTGTGTTTGTGTGAGTCTGTGCCTCGTATGCAGGTGCCCAAAGGGGCCAGAAGACCCATGTCAGATCCCCTAGAGTGTGAACTACAGGTGATTTTAAGAGACTGTGAATGTTTGGAGTAGAAGTTGGGTCTTTTGCAAATTCAACAAGTGCTCTTAACCACTAACCCTCTCTGCAGCCCCTTCTATTTAAGTTTTTGGCCAGTCAGTTGCTTGGTTTGGTTTGGTTTGTTGTTTTGTTTTTTTCTGGGTTTTTTTGTGTTTTGTTTTCAGATGTGTGTGTGTATGTGTGTGTAGTTTTGTTGGGTTGTTTTGCTCTTTTTGAGACAAGGTCTCTCTTGTGCAGCTCTGGCTGTCCTGGAACTCACTATGTAGATTAAGCTGGCCTTGGCCTGCCTCTTCCTCTTGAGTCCTGGGATTAAAGGTCTGTGCCACCATACCCAGCATCGAAGTTTTATTAATGCATGAAGTTTGCATTATAAATTTTCTATTTATAAATGTGCAAGTGAACCAACCGAAAGGCTTGCTGGTTTGTTTTTAAAAAATAAACTGATTTATTGCAGAATTATGGTTCTCTATTCTTAATATATAAACTTGGAAAAAATATTAGCCTTATCTCAATGTGTTCCAACAACATGACAGATTTCTACAGATTTAAAATATAAGATGCTTATTTACAGTGAAACTCATATCCTTCTCTTAATTTTTAAAGTTTTTATGTTTATTTTTATGTTATGTACATGAGTGTTCCTTGCCTGCATGTGTGTGTGTGTACCACATGCATGCAGTACCTGATGCCTCAAAAAGAGGGCATCAGATACCCTGGAACTGATGTTACAGGCACTTGTGAGCTACCACGCGAGTGCTGGGGCCTGACCCAGGTCCTCTATAGGAGCAGCAAGTGCTCTTAAATGCTAAGCCATCTCTCCAGCCCTTATTGTAATTCTTGAAGCTAAAGCAGTGTGAAATTCTCAGGGGTAGCTATGTGAGTCCTTCAGTCTTAAAGTGAGCCATTGTACACATGTCGATGGAAGAGAAACATATCCTTAGCACATAGTAAGAGTTGCAATTGATTTGTGAGTAGGCGCTATTGAATGCATTGCCTGGTGATAGCAACATCCGATTTTAAGATAACTGGAAAGAAGGAGGGGGGTGTATTCATCAGTAAGCAGAGACATAACATTTGTGTGTGCTTTTGACATAACTGAAGTGCGGCACGGTCACCCCGTGTGCCTCCTCTTCACTCAAAGTGGGTTAGTAAGAGGATGTGACATCGCCCATGTAATTCTATATTGCTTAGGATATTAATGTAGCACTCATGTGTGAGCCCTGTGCTTTGAAGATTTGGGTGTCAAAGTATAGTCTGGTACTGGGTGTTACAGTTACAACAAAAGGGTGGCTGGTGGTGAGGCGTGTGCAAATCTTTCATTTCTGAAAACTGAAAAGCTGCTGTTGCTCCCAAATCAATATGGCCAGCACACATTTGCCTTCGTCAGTTTTAAAGCGGTGTTAGTGCTTTTCCTTTTTGAAGCAGAATGCCTCTTAATTCACACCTACCCTCTTCTACTGTCTGTGTCTTGACTACTGTCCTGTCTGGGGGAAAAAAAAAAAAGGTGAGGCAAGACAGCGGTGTGGGAAGTGAGCGGAAGATTCTGCGTTTGTACTTTAGCCCGGTGCTGCATCTGAGCAACATCTAAGAAGCTGTTCAAAGCTTTGGATACCTCCCCTTCAAATTAAAAAAAAAAAAAAAAAGCAAGTCACTGATATCAGCAAAATCAGTCCGGACAGATTGTACTGCACAGCCAGCTTCGGTTTCTGTAGAGGTGAGCCAGCCTTCTGGGGAAGCATGAGGAAACAGGGAGAGGTTCTGGCCCAATCAGAGGTGCGGACTTTGCAGAAAGCAGGAAAGGGTAGGAGGATTTGCCAACTGGAGGTTACTTCAGTCAGGCCCCTCCTCTGGCCGGCTGGAAGGCTGCCATCCTAAGTCAGCTCCACCTCCAGGGGGCCTGGAAGGGTTTACTGGAGTAAGTAAGGCTCTAACTACCCTGCGGTTTGCTCGAGTGAGCTCCCTACAGCTCAGAGTTCAGTCTGCCAGCTTGTAGAAGCCGCGTGAGTGGTGGCTTGAGTCTCCTACTGTGTTAAAATGGGTGCCATAGCTTGTGCAGAGAGACTACAGTTTGTCATAGGTCAAAAGGAAGGTCTAAGGCTTACAGGGCCGTGACCAGAGTCTGGCCAATGGAGCCTTTTTCATTAACCACTTCCACATACCAGAAACCGCACTATCGCCCACACAAGTTCATGCCCACAACCATCACGTCTCACTTTGCCCTTGCTGGTCACAGTGGAGTTCCTCTGCGTTCAAAGAGCGTCTGATTCCTCCGTGGTCACCAGCAAAAGCAACACCACATGAGTTCAACAGCATCCAGTGGGGCTTTTGTGGTACTGTTTCCCAAGTGTCCCCAGATAGCTTCTACACTAATTCCTCTTCCTGTTGCTATGATAAAAATACTCTGACGAAGGCATTTTAGGCTTATTGGGGGTACGTGCCTTTAATACCACCAGGAGATGGAGACTGAGTTCAAGGCCAGCCTGGTCTGTGCATCCAGTCCTAGGATAGCCAGAGCTACACGAAGACCCTGGAAGTGGGAGAGAGAGAAGGGAGAGAAAGAGAGGAGGAGGAGAAGAAGAAGAGGAGGAGGAGGAAGAGGAAGAAGAAGAAGAAGAAGAAGAAGAAGAAGAAGAAGAAGAAGAAGAAGAAGAAGAAGAAGAAGAAGAAGAAGAAGAAGAAGAGAAGGCAGTTTAGAGAAGGAAGGGCTTGCCCTGGCTCACAGTGGCAGGGACATCAAGGCAGCGTGATCTTGAAGCAGATGATCACGGGACACCCACCCTCAGGACCTAAATGCTGAGCTCAGCTCACTTTCTTCTCACACAGTTCAGGGAGCCCCCGCTGCCTCTCTTCTGTGGCTTGTCCCACCTCAGGGTTGCCTCTGTGAGCGTGCAAAGCAGCGCTTTCCCATTGCCTTAAAACACTGGGTTTCCGATACGGCCAGCAGGTGGCAGCAATGATCAGCATCAGAAGGCTGAGAAAAAACCCAGAGCCAGAGAAAGAAAACAGCTGTGTGAAGAGATGCCTGGAGGGCAGGATGATCAGGGAACCCTGATTTTATTGGAAAGTTTAATTCGGGATCCTGGGTCCTCTTGTTTTCAACTTAGTGTTAAAGCAAATGTAAGAATCCGCAAACACAGGGAACAGTACAGCCCTCAGCGGGCTGCGGGGGGAGGGAGGGGAGTGTGGGGCAGCCACTGCTCTGCCCTCTTTCCATTCTCTGTGGAGAACCCCACCAGAGGTACAGGAAAGAGGAGGTGCCCCTTAGGGTCTTAGTCTCCTTTATAAGAATTTTAAGATGGGGGTCTTTTAATCCCAGGACTCAAGAGATAGAGGCTGGCCAGCCAGAGCCACATAATGAAAACAGGTCTCAAAATAACAAAAGAGGGGGAGAAAGAGGAAGGAGGAGGAATAGAAAGGAAAGAACAAGAGAGGAAGAGAATTAAGAACATATCCACAGGACAATTTTATTGGAGTTTAAAGTCAAACCCCCAGGGCAACAGCTGTAAATCTCAGTGTCTACCCAGAAGAGAGAAGAAGCCATGCCAGTTAAGTGGGCATGGCGGTGAGCCATGCAGACAAGCAGCCACTCTGCCAGGAGGGAACTTCAGGGAAAAAGCCCTGAAAAAAAGTGTTAAGGAAGTCGTGGGCAGAAGCAGAAACTTCTGGAGATGGAAAGAAAAGGCTCCTCAGGATGATTCGGACTTAGGAAGCTATGGCATTAGGGCTCTGTACAGGTTCCCACTAGGGATTCTGAGAAGGAAAAGCACAATGTCTCATTAAAGGGATAAGTATTTCTTCTGCCAACTGAGCATAGGTTAAAGGTGGCTGTGCCTTGCTGAGGAGTGATTGACCTGCCCAGCTGACCAGGTCCCCTGGTGCTGGCTCTGCCTGTTACCGCGCAGTCAGGGCCGACGGTGGAAAGGCAAGCCGCTGTCCTTCCTCGGTGTGCAGCATGTGGTCTTTCCCACCAGAGTAAAAAAAGCAAAACCCATCTTTTCCTTATGAGCCCGAGTTTCCCTGGCAGTTCCTCGAACCGGGCGCCTCACATGGAGTCCTAGCTTCTGCCACTCTTCGAAACCCTTCCAGGAATCTTCACAGAAGAGCATTCGAGTTTGGGCTCTGACACCTTATTTTTCACTCTGCTTTGTTCCGTAGGATGAAGACCTTGGGGAACAGAGCACAGGGAACAGCACCGTCCGGGGCAGAGTTGTACAAAGCAGGGAACAAGGAAATGCCAAACAGGTAGGGTAGGTGTGGAGGAGGACTGAGGGCCTGTCACCATGGTGACACCAGGCTGCCTGTGAGTGTGGTGAGCACGCCTAAGGCCAGGTACACAAGAAAGCATGCACACCCTAACAATGATGTTTCACTTTGACAGACCAGCCTCACAGTTCCTCCCCAAAAGAAAACCATCCCGAGGCCAAAAGCCTAGTCTTAGGCCAGCTTGGATGTTCATCCTTGCAGCCCCAACTACTCGGGCCAGAGGTTGGAGTCAGGGCCAGCTGGTGTGAGACTTCCTGTCAAACAGGAAAAGCCCCTGAATTGCTAAGGTGAAGGAGGCAAGTGAGATGCCCCATCCTTGGTTCCACAGAGCCTGAGCTTGCACAAATCTTGGGAGCCTTTTTTTTTTTTGAGGGGGAAGTTGTTTTGGGTTGGGTTTTAATTGTTTAGGAGGGACAGGGTCTCATGTGACCCAGGCTAACTTCAAACTCAATATGCAACAGAGGATGGCCTTGAACTCCTGATCCTCTGGCTTCAGCAGTGTTGGGATTACAGGCACTGGTCACCACATCTGGCAAGGAACTCTGTGTTGCTTCATTGAAATAAATCAGATTCAGGGGAGAATTTCTGCTGCTGCTGAGAAAACAGTGCGTAATTACTCACTTGGATGACCCTTTGAAAAGTAGTTCTAAAGAGTACCCAAATCTGGGGAAATTATTGCAGCAAAAACTGGAAGGTAAAAGTTGGCTTTCATCCAAGGGGAGCGAATCAGGCGTGCCCCGGGACGCAGCCGGTGTTTCTGCAGACTCCCCCTGTGCATGTTCATGCTGGGTTCACACTGTCACTCTTAGTCACCACTTATCTCATTTAATGTCTCGTGCAGTGTTTCTGCCACTAAGTGCCCTCCAGCCACCAAACTGTGCACATGGAAACCACCACACAGGTGCTTCCATACTCAGAAAGCCTTCTATTCCTAATCGGACACCATCAGAAAACTGATAAACAGCAGTTGGACCAGATAATGCAATATTTTTCAGAGCTAGAAAGAAACAATGAGGTGGATCTTCCCACCTCAAAAGATTCGGATTAAAACTGGGTCTTCCCGCTTCAAAAAAAAAAAAAAAAAGGCCCTCCTAGGTGTGCCCACTCTGGGTTTCCAAATGTAATAAGTTGACACCCAAGAACAGATGTTACAACCCTGAAGGCGAAGGATGGAATATGTGCAGCCGGCTTGCCGTGGTAACACGTGGAACACTCCGGTGCAGGGAGCCGGCTGGGTGACGATGTGTAGGGAATCTACAGATTTACAGCTTAGGCTTGCAATTGCTCTAAAAAAGAAAAGGTCATAAAAGAACAAAGCAAAACTTTATATTCCACAACCATAAACAGGAATATGCAGGCTGAGTAGTAGCTGATTTGGTCATGATGGGCTTTGGGTGAAGTTGAAGGAGGCCATTCCGGAGGTGTACACACCGAGGCCTGAGCTGTGCAGGGAGTGGGTGTGAGCAGATGCTGGCAGAAGGGAAAAGCGCATGGAGTCTGGTAGTGACTAGGAGGAAGATAACCCATGATAGTGGAGGTTAAGGGTAATTTGGGTGTTTTAAAAGATAAGAAAGAATTAAACAGAAGCATTCCATAGGTGGCAGGTAGCTTGGGATACGTTGACAACAGAGCATCACAGTCACTGAAATCAAATATTTACCGAATTCCTGGCCAAGCTATACATGTCAAGTAGAAATCAATAGATACAGAGCTGGGGAGATGGCTCAGCAGTTCTGAACACGGCTGTTCTTGCCAAAGACCTCCTTGCCACTCCCAGAGCCCACCTGGCAGCTCACAGCCATGAATAACTGGGGTCCACAGGATCCCACATCCTCTTCTGGCCTCTGCCCTGCACGCACATGGTACATGTACACACAGGCAAAGCATTTACACACAAAATAAAAATAAGTAAATCTATTTTTAGAACAAGACATAAATGGCTGACTCACTTCTGCCCCTGACTATGGCGTCTGGAACTTGGACTCAGGCTATTTCCTGTGGTTCAAGCCTTTCTAGTTCTTGAGGACCACTCTAGAAAATAAAGGTGACCTCGGGCAGAAAGAATAGAGTCTGTCTTTGACGTGCTCTGTGACCTTTGGTATCTTGCTGGGTCAGAAGCGATTTATTTCTGTTTTCAGAACAGAGGCTAAAAGGCCGCGCATATGAGAGAGCAGAAGCCGAGCTGTCAGTGTGTGTTCAGAACCAATATGGAACATGTCCCAGCTACATAGAACATCCAGCTTCACCAGCTGGAAAACTGTAGAATGCAGAGAGGGGGCTATTCTGGAAACAGAATGGGTCATGGCTATTTGGGAGAGATAGCTGTTCCCAGAAGAAAAAAAAATCATCCAAACGTCCCCTTTCCAAAAACAAACAAGCAAACAAACAGAAAGGTGGTGATGGGGAATGCCAGAGACTTGTAAGTGTGATCCTTAATTTCTTGTGATTATACAAGAAAAAAAAAAAAGTGTCCCTGCAGTAGATAACAGGAGTGATAATAAATTATTGTGTAACAATTTAAAAGAGACTTGAAGGGTTTTTTGTTTTGTTTTGTTTTGTTTTGTTTTGTTTTGTTTGCCTGAATGCTGAGCAAAGGAGTCTGGAGCCTGAATGCCCAGATTCTCATTATCTCTCTGCTCCAATGTTTGCTCCCCAGGGTGACAGCCGAATCACGATCGAGCAGGAGTCTCTGGAGAACAAAGACGACATGGAGGGTGATGACCAGGAAGAGCAGCAGAAAGGGTAGAATTCCTAAGCCAGAGGCATGGCCGCTGACTGCCCCTGTGTGTCGGAGTCCATATTTTGTCATCCTGTTTTATTCTCTCTCCTTAGAAAATAACGAGAATAAAACAAGATGACATCCACCCCATGCCCCATCCACCCACCCACCCAGCACCACTAGGAAAATGAATGGCCGTTTACGGTGATAGATGTAGTCCATTCGCAACGATATTGCTCTAGGAACCGAGAATTTATTTTTACATTCACCCAGGATGGTCTTCTCATTAAAAGTATAAATTACCAACTAATGGCTCCGATCCATGCATAAGGAGTCACTTTATCTTCTCCATATCAATCAATAACAATTTATTTCTCAAAACCTACATAAAATCTTAGGAAACTGGGTCAGGGAGATGGCTCTCCTGTAAAGCATGCACCATGTCTGAGGATCTGGCTGATCCGCCTCGACAGGGAGCAGCAACTGCTGGAGGCTGCCTCCAGGCTTCCCCGTTTGTTGTTGGCACACATGTGTTCACACAGGTGCACACAGAAGAAAAAAATATAATAAATGTTAAAGTGTAACCATCCTTATTACTCTTAATCTTATTATTATAAACTATTTTTAAATTATCCCAGGTATTTGCAATCACCTAAGACAGGAGAGCCAGCAGCTGTGGGTTTGACAGGGTCTGCTATGTAGCCTAGGGTAACTTAGAAGTTGCTTTTACCCGGCTCTCGCTGGCTGTCAAATGCTGGGGTGATAGGCGTGAGCCTTCACACCTGGTTAAGGCAATAGCATTAGCTCGATTTTGGGTTAGTAAAATGAAGTTTTGAAGGTCAGTCAGCTTGAGAGCTAACAGTGTGGAACTTCAGTCAGTATCATTATACACATGTGTCCATTTTCTAAATTCCTAGGTAAATTTTTGTTTACCTTTCTATATCTCTAAAGAACTTTTAAACAATTCATTTGTTGTTAGTGTATGTGTGCTCTACCTGCTTGGATGTCTGTGTACCATCTATGTACGTGGTATCGGCGGAGGCCAGAAGAGGCTGGAATCCTGGGAGCTGGAATTGTTGATGATTGTGCCCACTGTATGGATGACAGGAAGCCCACATGGGTCTTCCTCAAGAGTGTGTGTTCCCTCACCACTGAGCATCTCCAGCCCCTAAAGAACTTTTTTTCTTATGCATCTGAATAATGACCCTCAAACCAGTTAGAATGAGGCTTGAGAGGTCTTGATGGTTGTACACCATGAAGAGCATTCGCCAAGTTCCATACTTCACTTACTTTATTGGTTCTGATCTCGGGGACTGAGAAAATCTCTACCACACTTTGATTCGCCTAATATCTAGAGTGGTGGTTCGTTTTCTCAGCATACATTTTCACATGTACTCCTAACCATGGGCATCTCCTGAGGTAGCTGTGCAGGATGCTCTTCTAGTCAGAAGCCCCGCCCTAGCCAGAAGCCCCCCACACACACACTGCTTGATTGCTTAGGTGCCTGTTTGTGGTTGCTTTACACTGCCTCACCCAGGCTTCGCACGCCAGGTTTTTTACGCTCAGATGTTCACCTCGGTGCCATTTTTTGCTTTTCTGTTGCAGGTGTTTGGAGAGGAAATATGACACAGTTTGCGAGTTTTGTAGAAAGCACAGAACCATCCTTCGGCGCAGCATCAGCGGCATTTTGTTGACTGGTAAATACCGAAGGGAAGTGGAATACTGTTGTCGTTTCCTGGGATCTTCTAAGTGTTAGCTTTTGTGGAAGGAAATAAGTTAACCAAGAAGCCCCTGAAGGGAAAGCCTACACAGATTGCTTCCCTGCCTTGTTTATGAGGCTAACTCGATTTTTTTTTTCAGTCACCTGTTGTCTTAGTCCATTTTCTTTTGCTACAATTGAATATTGCAGGCTCAGTCATAGATTTTATTCAGGTGCTGGAACAGAGGAGGTCCAAGGTCAAGATGCCAGCATTGCTGGAGGCTTTCTACTCCATTATAACATAGAGGAAGGCTTTGGAGCACCAGGCAGCACGAGCTAACCACTCGAATCCACTAGTAACACCTCCGCAGCCCCACCCTCAGGACCTCATCCAATCCATTACATCCTTAGAGTCTCACCTCTGCTGCTATTACTGTATGGATGTGGGACTGGGTTTCCAACACACAAACTTCAGGGGGATACATTCAAACCGCAGTACTGCCCTACTCGTGGGACTCAGAACGCTTGTTAACGTGACCGCATTGATGCAAATGCAGACCACCAGCCAAATGGCAGACTTCACCATGGGCACAAGGTTAAGCGTGAGCAAACATAACTTGTGGGAGTGACTACGGGGTGAGACCCAGAACCTTCTGGCCCACACTTCGGCCCACAGGCACATGAGAATGTGTCCTGATTTTTGTCTTCCCAAAGCAAAGGACTTCAAAGCCCTCTGTGGAAAAGCATCGTCTGTAAAGTGTGGCCCATAGACCACACCACCAAAGCTAAGTATTGTGCTGATGTTCAAATAGCTGGCGCAGGAGTGAGGGCTGACCATCTTCCCTCTAGTAGGCCAGAGCAGTCCTTCAGGTCTGGCCAGGTTGGACCTTCAACATTGCCTTTGTAACAAAACTACAACTGTAGATCCTCTGTGTAGAAAGGCAGGGCTGCATTACCAGTGTACGTGATTGGGAGGTACAGGTGCACGCAAGGAAATGCCACTGAGGCCTGCCAACTACATGGTAGCAAGCTGGATGTAACCTGTGGGCCGGTGCTTGATGACTTTTTAGAATAAGAAACTTTTTTTTGAGATGGGATCTTACTGCACAGCTCTTGGTATTCTTTAAATTCAGCCACAGTGACCAAGTGTCTGGGATTCAAGAACTGAAAAGGTACTATTAGAGAAAAACAAAACCCAGCATCCTTCCTCCATCATGGTGAAAAGCAGAAGGCTCGACTAGGTCCTAGCATCCAATGGGTGCTTGATTAAGCCTCCCCTTGCCTGAGGCACATCCTGGCTGGGAGCCCAGGTCCACTAACCAGTGGTGATATCAAGTGTCTGAATTGCCTTCCGGACAGGTTTCTTGGCCTTGGTGATTGCAGCCTGTGCGCTGAACTTCCGCAGAGCCCTGCCTCTTTTTGTGATCACTGTAGTCGCCATCTTCTTTCTTGTCTGGGATCACCTGATGGCCAGATATGAGCATCGAATCGAGGAGCTCCTGTCTCCAGGCAGAAGGCTTCTCAACAGGCATTGGTTTTGGCTGAAATGGTAAATAATGACTTTTCTCCTACTGTTCTAAAGTTCCACCCTCATTTATGGGATATTGGTACTAGGAAAAAACTCAATCCATTAAGCTGCCTCCATTTTACAAACAAGACATGAAGACCTGGATGAGGTAATTTATCATTGTCTCATGAGAGGCTCTTTAACTCAAGTGCTGGTGAAAGTTTAAAGACAACCCGTTCATCTGCACATCCATATTATGGACACACCTAGATAATACATATAGGAAAGAACATAGGACAACCCAGCATATTAACTATGCAGGGATGGCTTTAGCTCTGTCTCCACCTCAGTGGGAAAAGATCACCATCAATCAGTAATGTCTGTTCCTCCCCCAGGTCAGAGAACAGCACACAATGCCATCAGTTTCAGGGCTAGCTTAAAAACTGGTTTATGAGTACCACATAGTCAGGACTGCTGACAGTGTGAGCTTGCATTTTTTTTCGAAATTTTTTCTTTTTATATAGTTATGCATAATCTCATTAAATTTACAGAATGGAAATCATGGACTATATTCAATCTTGAATATGCTATATTACCTATTTTTTATCATTAGTTTGTTTATATTTTTCAAACAGGAAATGAAGACCAAGATGAGATGATAGCTCAGAATTTGTTTTGTGTGTGTGTGTATTTTCAATGCACAATGAACATGAGCATTTTTTATTAGCATTTTTATTAGGATGGGCCATTAGTTTTACTTATTGATTATTGAATTCAATAATTTTTAGATTAGATTTTCCTTTCCTCTCATTTCTTTCTATGCCTTTTGCTCCTTAAAAAGTAGATCTTGCCAGGCGGTGGTGGTGAGTGCCTTTAATCCTAGCAGCCAGTAGACAGAGGCAGGCAGATCTCTGAGTTCAAGGCCAGCCTGATCTGCAAAGTGAGTTCCAGGACAGCTTAGTTTTCTACAGAGAGAAACCCTGCCTCAAAAACCAAAACCAACCAACCAAACAAAAACCTAGATCTCTAAAAATCGCCTTAATGCTAGCGCATGTTTTATACTTGTTTTTGTATACTCGGTGTATTAAAATTAATTAAGGTTTTTTTTCTTTCTTTCATCCCATTTTATTCAGTTGGAAATACCCTAACTTCTATGTTGTATAAAAATATAAAAATCTAATGACCTCCTTGCTGTGACCAATGAACCAAAGAGCACTTTCAGTTTGATATGTTCCTTCCATTCCTGGCTAGAGAAAACTAAGAGCCCCATCCTTCTTTCTCCCAGAGTCCTGTTTCTAGACTTGCCTCAAAGACAGTAACAAGATGAGGGCAAGGATAAGCTCTGCCTTGGGGAGGGGCTTCCTGCTCTGGGAATGGGGCTGGTGCCCTGAGGATCTGACTTCCCCTTAAAGGAACCCATACGCTACAATGACCCCCAGGACTTTTCTTTGACCTCTTGCCTGAGACCTCCTATCCTTAGAAATGGCCCACCTGAGTGGTTCACAGGACTCGTTCTCTCCACTGAGAACCACATGGGATATCCCGGACACTTCACCCACCATCAGTGTAGCTAGTAAACTCATTACACAGTGGCGAGTTCTGAATCAGCCTGTCGTGTCCACTAGTCTCTGTCCAGGAAAGATAGGACCCAAAGATGACTCAGCTCTGATGATGATCCTCAATCACAAAAAACACATTCTCCCATGAAGGGAGGAAGATAACACCTATCCCAAAAAAAGGACAGAGAGAGAGGCTAAGAGAGATCCTTTAAACGGAGACTGTCCGTTCCTGTATAAACATCCACTCTGATGCCCATGTGCATATCCTTGAACTCAGGGAGGTTGTGAGCTAGAAGGTAAAGGGGGATATATCTCACTGAAGCCACGGATGTCTGAAAGCACAGCTTCCTCGTTCTGGGTAGTGTTATCTCATTACCATTTTCCACTTGTTAGTTTAAGCCTCATTACAGTATTCCAGTTGGTATGCTAAAGGACACCAGCTCTTTCCTTCCATTCTCACAGGGTGGTATGGACCTCATTGATCCTGGCCATTATTTTCTGGTTGATCCTTGATACTGCCAGACTGGGCAAACAGCACCTGGTATCCTTTGGCGGACTCATAATGTACATCATCCTGTTATTTCTGTTTTCTAAACATCCAACCAGAGTAAGTACAAACTGGCCATGGGAGGAGGGGATGCCCAGGACTTTAAAATAGTACTGAAAGAATCCACCCATGCAAGTTTTCCTTAAGGAGTGAGTCCTTAAGGAGTGAGGAGGCTTATATGGAGCTGCTTGTTTTCTAGTAATTTCCAGTTACACGGGTAAAACATCCCCATGTCTACTCAAATCTGTTACTAAGCACACAGAAGTCATTCTTGTACACCCATTTCCCGGATGGTCAGTTACTGGTACTTATACTCAATCCTGCACTTTTTTAGTTTGGAGACAGTAGCTAACAGTAACTCCCAGGCTGGCCTCAAACCTGCTCCAGGATGCCCTCGAAATTCTGATCCTCCTGCTTCCCAAGTGCTGGAATTCTAAGCAGGTGTACCCAGTTTATAGGGGCTGGATATTCAGGGCTTTGCACACCCTGACCCAGCCCTCTAACAACTGAGCTACACCTCCAGCTTCAGCCCTGTGTATTATAAAAATTCTGTTTTGATTTGGGCTTCTTTATTCTCAAATTGATCCTTACGCACTATTCTGCCATTGCATCCAGTTCTCTCTCTCACACACACTCTCTCACTCTCTCTGTCTCTCTCACACACATGTTTTTATTAGCCTACATCCCATAATGGTATGAATTCTGAGACTGAAGCTTTTCCTGTGAACCACAAAGGCAAGCTGTAACAGCCCTTCTGGCTAGAAAAGTGACCCTAGGATACAGCACTAATAGGAGACCAAGTTGACCTAATAAGGATAACATGTCTGATGATAACATCTCCCTTCTCTGTGCCATCAATCCTGAGTTCTTAAGCCGCTGGCTTCTGCTCTGAGAATAGACACAGATGGCAGTCCATTTCTTCTGTTATCCTAGGTCTGCATCAAAGGTCGCTGGCTCCCTTTGACATGGGACAAGAGCCTCTCAACTGGGCCAAATTCCACCTGATTCACTTATAAATTGTCAGACAAACCAGCTTTGAACACAGAAAAATCTCTAACTTTCCATTTTCCAAATGGAGAAATAATCATACACGTAACATTTGCAGTATGATCACGTGTTTTGCAGACGATAATTTGCATCCAAGTCATTTATCAGGACTTCATGGCTACATACTTTCTCAGATTTTGCACCAAGGTTTATAAAGAGTGAATGCAGCCCTAATTTTTTTTTCCTTTTACAGAATGGGTCTGTCTAAGGGTTCTCTGAGGTCTCTCTTTGTAGTGAGTAGTGGGTGGATGCCGAGCCTTGCAGCTGCCCACGGTATTGAGAATGAGTGGCTGAGTTCCCAGCTCTAAATCAGTCATTAATAACATCCCCTTCAAGACTCATGATTCCACCCTAGAGTCCATCCTCCTGGGAAAATTATAGTGGCAGGAGCATGAAGCAGCTCCGCATATTGGTCACACATACGAGCATAGAGCAATGAACTAATGCATTCATGCTTGAGCTCTGTTCCCTACTCCGTTCTTACACAGCTCGGGGACCCCTGTGTGGGGGATGGTGCCGCCTGCAGCACGCCTAACAAACACAGCCACAGGTAACCTGGTCTAGACAGTCCTTTAGAGAGGTAGTGTCAAGCTCATGATTAAAGCCAACAATCACAATCAGATATTGATAAGTTTTGGGAGGTGCAGAGTTGTCTGCAGTTGTGCACCCATTGCCAAACCCACTAGACTCAGCGGCCAAAAGGGCTGTCTGCTCTTCCAGAGTTCAATTTCTAGCAGCTGCATGGTGGCTCACAGCCATCTATAATGAGATCTGGCGCCATCTTCTGGAGTACATGAAGCAGAGCACTCATATACATAAATCTTTTGTAGACAGGAGTGGGAGGGAGATAAGCAAGGGTAGGGATCAAGAGTGATCAGCATGCTTACATACATGTATGAATTATCAAAGAACACATTAATTAATGGGGAAAAAATCCTCTGCTCCTGGCTATTGGGTATCCCCAGGCACATATGAGAATTCTCTCAAGGAAACAGCTGCCCCTTAGATGTCTATGTTCACTTAGTTAACTATGGTTAACTTCCTAATGTAACCACAACCAGATGGGGTCTGTTGGAGTTTCTGAACGGTTAGTCTTGAGCGCCGATATTACTGACCATTGTGTGGTTCGCTCAAGCCTCATTACAGTGTTCAAGTCAGCACAACATTTAATGGTCTCCATTTTTCTCCACAGGTTTACTGGAGGCCAGTGTTTTGGGGAATTGGGTTACAGTTTCTTCTTGGGCTCTTAATTCTAAGGACCAAGCCTGGATTTGTTGCTTTTGATTGGTTGGGAAAACAAGTTCAGGTAAGCAACTCCAAAGAGAGCTGGGTAAGCTAGAACAAGAGGGTCAGGAGTTCAAAACCAGCCTTGGATATTAGGCAAGTTTGAAGCCAGCCTGAGCCTCATGAGACCTTGTCTCAAAAAACAAAAATCATTTGCTTTTCTTGTACTTTTAGCATTTGGATGTACCCCTCGAAACATTTCAAAAGTAGGTGATTTATCTGTAACATTGTACCCTAATTTTGCTCCACAGCAGAAATCAGGCTTGCTGCGTGTATCAAACACGTCCATCTATGTAGCCAATTCAGCTTGGCACTGCCTGTTCCTTATCCCTATTCCCCCATCATCCTGCCTAAGAGGTGCCATGTTTGAAATGTTCCCCCAAACAGAGAAAGAGCCTCCTTCTGCATCTGGTGGTAACTAGGGTCATCCTTCTACAGTGTCTGTGACTTATTGGATGGATCCAATGACCACAGTCAGAACAGCCAGACGGAATGTCAGAAATGGCAGGAAGCCTCCATGAGTTAAAGGATCAATGCTGCGAAGATTAACTGTCCGAGTCCTCTTAATGAGTTTCCTGGTCTTCACCCATCCTCTGCAGGCTTGTAGTACTGATCATGGTTTCTAATGACTGACCTCTTTCTCTCTCAGACTTTTCTGGGGTACACCGATGCTGGAGCTATGTTTGTCTTCGGTGAAAAGTATACAGACCACTTCTTTGCATTTAAGGTAACTGCAGACACCTTTTCTATGCCTGCCTGTTAAAATGAAAAGAAGGCTCATGCTGAGACGAAATGTGTTCGCACACATTTTCTAAATTAGATCTTGCACAAGTTGTCCTGGCATCTCGCCTCTGCCCAATTAGCTGGGAACTGGAGGGAACATAGGGCAGGGGGAGGCTCCAAAGAGGGAGCCGTTACTTCTGTTGTGGGCACCCCATT
This sequence comes from Pachyuromys duprasi, assembly GCA_028658305.1. Lineage (NCBI taxonomy): Eukaryota > Metazoa > Chordata > Mammalia > Rodentia > Muridae > Pachyuromys > Pachyuromys duprasi. The sequence goes on along the minus strand of CM053743.1, from coordinate 46,512,776 downwards.
TCAATGACTTCGTTTTCCTTGATTGACTTTATTTAGCGGGTATGGGTGTTTTGTTCGCATTATGTAAATGCACCACATTCAGGCAGTTCCCACAGTGAAACTGGGGTTACAGTCAATTGTGTGCTACCATGTATGTGCTGGGAATTGAACCCAGATCTGCAAGAGCAGCAAGTCTTCTTACCCACTAAGCCATCTTCCAGGCCCTGATTTCCTCCAAACAACAGCACACCACTGAATCTGAGAAATATTTAAATATCCACCATGTGGACTTTTGGGAGATATACTCAAACCAATGCAATAAAGAACTTAAGAGGTGGAGGCCATCCAGCGGGGCAACCGCTTGGTGGAAGCAGACTTCGCTTCTGTTGCGCTGTGTGTCAGGGCAAACACAAGGCGGAGGGGAAGCTTAATAGGAAACTCCTGGGATGGTTCGCACTGGCCAGCACTGACCGGTGACCACGCTTGTACCACCCCACCCGCAGATCCTGCCAATCGTAGTTTTCTTCAGCACGGTGATGTCCATGCTCTACTACCTGGGACTGATGCAGTGGATCATCAGAAAGGTACTGGGATGCCAGGCGCGCGCTGGCTGATGAGAGTTAGTTCCTGTTCAAAGTCCTAACCACTCTTATTCAGGCGTTTCTACCACACCCATCTTTTTACAAAGACTCTCCTCTACCATGACCGTGCGTGTGTCCATAGCAAGAATTTTACCTCGGGAACTTTCACAAGGACTTTGTGGGTAGTTCCATGAAGTAGTTCCACAAGTAGAGTTTACTTGTGCTTTGAGAGAAGAGAAGTCAGGCGCCTGCCTGGAAGAGCAGCATTGCTGTTTCCTGTGGTTTCTGCATAGGCCCATAGTCACAGCTTCCCACGGGCACACCAGTAACAACCAGCTTCCGCTGATATTCTCCTCCGGTCTCTGCATACATGTGACCTACAGCCACACAAAAATACACACACACACAAAGAGTGTTGGGAGTATCAGGCAGAACACATGCCTAGAGAGAAAGACAGAGACCAGCCCAGGCCCGGGATCCTCAAGGGTGCCTTCCAACAACTTCCGACCTCCCGATAGGCTCCATCCCCTGAAGGCCACCGCCTCCTGATAACATTGTAGCTGAGGACCAGACCCTTAATTTGTAAACATTTGGGAGCCACTCTAGATCTAAACTGTCCCCACAAAGCCATCACAAAAGCTGAACCTCTGTATCATGCTCACTGAATTAAGTACAGAAAACACCTTCAACCACATCTACCTTAGTATCTCGGAGTGGGCTTGCCTTTAACCAAGTATCAGCTCCCTGCCTCAGCTTCCTCTTCCCCAATATGGGGAATGAAAGCATTTTCTCCAAAGAGCCAAGAATAAATGGTTCACGCAGGTCTGTTTCTTCTAGTCATTCCTGAACCACAGAAAAGCTTTCTGTCAGTGGTAGCAATTGTTTATTCATTACTTTGATTTAATCTACAGAAACTGTGTTGTTCAGAAGATACAATGACACAGACTTAGACTCAAGTAGGAAGACCCAGTTCTGTGGGCTAGATAAGTTTCACACATGTTTAGCTCCGTCACCAACCTGCCAACAGGCATTAATGACCTCAGTGTCTCGACACAGATTAGATTTTTAGCCGATCTGTAAATGTTTGCATACAAATAGCTCTATGCTGACTTTGTCCATGTCTTCCTTTTAGGTCGGATGGTTGATGCTTGTCACCATGGGGTCATCTCCAATTGAGTCTGTAGTTGCTGCTGGCAACATTTTTATTGGGCAAGTAAGTTGCAATAACAGAAACCATGCAAAGCAAACCACTTGCTGACAGGCATGCTCTCTTTCAGAATGACATGGAGACAGGCTCACACATGCATCACTCTCTTTAGGGTGGAGTGAAGAGTGTAGAATATTGTGTGTGTGTGGATGTCCATACATCCAAGCATGCCTGCCTGTGTGTGTGTGCATGTATGTGTTTTTAGGTATGTGTGTACGTGTGTTTGTGTGTTCCTGTGTTTGTGTGTGCTAATACAGGTGTCTGTATGTGTGTGTACATGTGTGTATGCATGTTTGTGTATATGCATGCGTGTAAATGTATGTAGAGAAAAGGGAAGGGATTGGGGGAGGGTGTGTTTGTACAGAATTGAGTTATTGAAAGCTCAAAGAGAGAACACCATTTTTATCAAATCATGGGGCTTCTCATGTAGATTATCCACAAAGTTTCTATCCATTATTAAGGCCTTTGGTCAACTCCAGAAAGGGAAGCAGCTGTTCACCTCAAATGATTTCACTGTCTTTGAGCTTCAGAAAGTGCACAGGGAACCCCACATTCAATAAAGCTGGCCCTGAACCATCCTATCTGCACAGGAACGTACCTCACTCCCAACATTCAGCCACCCATCTTCTCTGAGCCACAGAAAATGCTTTCAGGCATTTTTCTTCTCATCTAAGATAACTTTTAGGTTACTAGCTCACTTCCCTAACCCATCAGATAAATAAATACCCTTTTGCCTGAGGTCCATTCAAGCAAAGAAATGTAATCCCTCAACACTGGAGCAAACCTAAGGAATGGACCGGCAATGAGCTGCACCTCTAGGAACGTACAGCTTCTGGGAAAATGGAATCCCACAGTGAGGCCATGGGGCAATGCTGCCAGCAAATCTGCCCGAAGAAAGTAGACTTGGAGCAAAAAACATGCTACACAAAAATACATGGCCCCAAATCTCAGGCTTAAAGCTTCTCCAGGCAGACTGAGCCTTCTTGGTAAGACCAGCTCACTAGCCTGAAGCAGGCTTTACTGTGTGTGGTGCTAATGCTTCCTTTCCTAGGAGTTGAAATTATAATAATTATAGTCATAAAATCTCTCAGGGCTAATTAAGGCGCCATCTTGAGATGATTGCTTGTACCTGTGGGGTAAAAGGTCCCCCATACTGGGCTCCTATTTAGTCTATAAATTGAGGCTCAACACATTCAATCTCACAGAACAATTAGAAATAATGAGCTGAAAACTGTAAAATTGCATGCATGTATCTGTGGCGCTCAATTTGATAGTTAATATGCCCAAAGTGCCGCAATTATTGATGAAGAGCCCCACATTGCGGGCTGCTTGCCCTCCCTAATGAGATTCAAGCCTGGTCCACTACACCCTGGCCTGTAAGAGTCTCAATTATGAAAATGGCTGTCCCGGTACCTGCGTCTGCTCTTTGTTCTATAATGATCTCTATTTCCACAAAACACGTATGAGTCTGTCAAGATCAACCGGAAGATGGAAAGTCATAGCTGTTTAGAAATGCTCCTGTCAATAAGGCCACACTGCTAAGTAGAGTTCCTTGGCCAACCCTCGGGAAAGCATTCCAAGTTCTGATAGCTTCCAGCCTGGAGGAGGAGGAGGACTATTTGAGTAGCCTCACACATCACAAGATTTGCCCAGGACTACATATGCACACTACACTAGAGTTCAGATGACCAGGACACCAATGATGCAGGCCATGCTACAAATGTTGGAAGCATCTTGGGCACATATATTTCTCTTGTGCTAAGAATGTTTGGAATATAATTAACATGCAAAACTCAGTCTCTTCTTTCCTGTTGTTACTTTTCTTTCTTATCACTCATGAAGAGAGAGAACAGAAGACTGCTCCTTGTTGAGTTCTACAAAAGTTGCCCCATTCACCATGGCATTTGAATGCAGGGACCCCCAGGAGTCGGGTACCAGGATCACCTGGGAAGCTAGCAAAGCCCGGACTGTGAAGCCACCCTCAGACTTTCTGGTTACAGTCGGGGAAATCTGCATTTCTAGCCTTCCTGGTGATTACTGGAGATAGCCTGAGAGTCAGGAAACACAATGTTAAGCATTTAAAAGGTGAATCTAATATTTGTCTCCAGACAGAGTCTCCACTGTTGGTCCAACCATATCTGCCACACGTCACCAGGTCAGAACTCCACACCATCATGACAGCTGGCTTCGCCACAATTGCTGGAAGCGTTTTGGGAGCCTACATCTCTTTCGGGGTAAGAATATTTGAAACATAATTAAAAGTAAGTTCAATCTCCCACCTCTTATTTACTGTAAAATGACACCGATAGAGTATCACCTTTTTTAGGGTGACGGAAGTAGCCCACAGTGGCTTCTGGCATCTGAACGTATTGACCCCAGGGAGTCTGAGAGCTTTGCGTCCATGTTCCTGCCACCTTCCTGTACTTTGAACCACAACTTATATGGCAAGGCTATTTTTGCCTAAAAACTTCAGTCTGTGGAAAACAAATCCTGTTATTTACACAAGTAATGATGGTCTAAGCCAAGGGTCAGCAAATTATGTATGACCCGGGAACCAAATCCAGATCCTGTTAGATTTTTCGAGAAGGCTTGTTGGAAACTAGATACTCCCATTCTTTTGTGCTTTGTGTGTTGAATAGTTTGACCAACAAAGCCAATTATACTTACCTGGCCCCTGGGAAAGGAGTTCTGTCGCGAGCACAGGTTCTTAAACCTTGATTCACAGGCTCACCCGGAAAGGGTTGTTTTGGTTCACGTAAAACCTACTAAATATCCTAGTTTTCTGGCCCACACCCATGAGTAATTGAACAAGAATTTCTTGGAATGAGACCTAGTCATCAATATTTTTGACAAACCCAAATTCTAATGCACAGCCAGTTCTGAGAGCAGGTGACCAGGTTTTGAGGCTGGGGAGTCCTGTGACTCCACATTGATGCAGACCCCAGGAGTAAAGCTGACAACGCAATGTGACTCAATGAGCTGAAAACTGTTCAAGATACGTGAACTTCATCCCAGATGTTCACAAAGTCCTAGAACCTGGCAATAAGAAAAGGAAGAAGAGAGACAAAGGCTGTCATGAGAATGCTCAGTATAGGAAGTTCACAAATGGTCCACCCTGCCCCTACTGTAGGTAGGAATGCTGCCTTTAGCAAGGTGTAATGGGAATAGGGCCGGGGAGACACTGGTTCTGGAACTCTGAAAATATCGTCAGGACTTCAAAGAATCAGACTGATAGAATGAAGTGTGTGTGTGTACATGCGTGTGTGTGTGTGTGTGTGTGTGTAATTTATTAGACTGGCTCACTGGATAGTAATGGCTGTCCAACAATGGCTGTCCTGCACTGAATAGGCTATAAATGCAGCAGTTGCCAGCCCTTGGGGCTGCCTGTCTCTGCAGTCCCAGTCTGGTATTGAAGACTAATGATCCGATCAAGGAAAACCTTCACAGGACTGCCCTGCGTACCGGATTGTAGTTTATCCTAGATGCAGTCAAGTTAGCCACCACAGCAGAAAAGAAAATCTAGAACAATCCAAATACGGGTGGAGGGGAGAAGAAGGGAGTAGACATGCAATGAGGAAAGTAAACATAGTTTGCACGACAGAGGGACAGTGGATGGATTAATGTCGTAAAAAGACAGAAGGGGTTTCAATGCCCCTTCCATCCTTTCTCCATGCCCCTTCCACCTCACACATCCCCATATAAATTGAGGACATCAAACATATTGGCTTTAGGGACCAGCTTAATGTTTCAAGAGACAACAGAGGAGTTGAGACACCTCTGAGAGTTCTTACAGTGCAGGATCAACTCTCGCCCCAATACTCAGACTTAGGTTTTGTGCTTTTCTCAAGGAGGTAGTCGGGTGTCTTGTCCTCTGACTCCCAAGGCAATAGGACTAGGCACACGGGGAATGGTGTCCTTCCAAACCTCCTAGGAAACGCTTCTCCGGCACAGGATCAGCCTCTTCCTTCTCTGCTGCAGGTATCACCCACACACTTGCTAACCGCCTCAGTAATGTCAGCGCCTGCGTCCCTGGCTGTGTCCAAACTCTTCTGGCCTGAAACACAGAAACCCAAAGTAACCCTCAAGAATGCCATGAAAATGGAGAACGGGTAAGTGGGCACATTATTACCCGGTTAACAGTCAGGCTGGGGTGCCAAAATCAAGCCTTGATGATGGGAAGGAAGCACAGCCAGCCGTGTCCCTGGCGCGCTGTTACATTTGACTTCTTAGACCTGACCCAGGAAACAAAACCAGCTCCTGTGCTAATGCTCGGGGAAGCCTGGATGAACAGCTGTTTCTAAAGTGCTCATTGTAAAGTGCTTCCGTGTTCACTGAGCCCTGCTTTAAGACTGTTGTGAAGTCACAGAACGGCTGTTTCCAAGGTCCCTCATGGAATGAAAGGGCTGCTTCGTTTTCTTCTGTTCTGTGGAAAAGAAATAAAGAACAGCAGAGGGACTGCAGGAATCAGATACATAATACATAAAAGTGCCGTACATCACACCATTTAATCAACACGTGTCCGGGCTTCATGCCATGTTTCCATGTGAAGAGTCATAGCTGGGACTCTTCATAGAAGGGATGAAACAGAAGGTGGGCATCTGTAACCCACAACCGCAAAATCAGAGCTGCTCTGAAATCGGAAACATGTTTAGTTCTGTCATGAATAGAGAATCCATACCATTTAGCTTTGTGCACAGATGACTAGGATATTGTCTAGGGCTGGCGGGAGGGCTCAGCGGGTAAGGCCTGGAGACCTGGGTCTGAGCCCCGGCGTCCACAGAAAGGTGGAGGAGAGAGGTGACCCCACAGGCTTGTCCTGTAAGCTCGGCACATTCGGCCCCACCACATGCTCACCATGCTCACACACACAGGAGTAGCAAATAAATAAACATTTAAAATAGTGCATAAAATTACTCTCAAGTCTTGTGTGTTAGGTACATCCGAAATAGCAGTTAGTGTCACAGTCGTATTATCAAGTCTTACCCCTTCTCCCGAGGAATTCCTCCTTATGGATAAGGCAACTATCCCAAACACTAAAATGGGAAACATTTTGGTCTAAATAATTGGTGTAGAGGACAGCATCCTGAAGGCTCCACTTGCTTAGTGTGCTATGTAAGGAGATGGCCATGTAGGGGAATAGTAAACGGGAGGTAGATAGATTCGAGGGACAGGCCTCTCAGATTATATAGGGGTTAATGCGAGATCAGAAAGGAGCACACAGTGGGATTCAACCTTTAATAAAGGGGTGGTCATAGGGGCTTTCTTTCAACTGCTAGTCTGCAATGCCAGGAGATTTTATAAATAGTCCCTGGTAGTTACTTTTGATAGTTTTTGAAGTTATGCAATTTTGTCATTTCTTTTTTTTTTTATTACAAGTGCCAAAAAAAAAAAAAAAGCATTATTGGATGAGGGATGAGAGTGGGTGCTTAGCATGCCTGAAGCCCAGGATTCGGTGCCAAGAGAAAGGTACCACAGCAGTGCTCCTCATCCATGCCACTGAGAGCCAACAAGCGAAAGCCCGTTGTCTGAGGCTATAAGAATCTGAGGCCTCTTACCTGGCACCTATGATTAGGCTGTTGCTGTAGGTCCAGAGATGGACATTCCTTGGTAATTCTAGAATTCCCATTTTCTGATGAAGTGATTCAAGGAATCTCCTGGAGGCTGCGACGCAGGGCGCATCCTCATCCATCCCCCTGGTTGCAAACATCGCTGCGAATCTGATCGCCTTCCTGGCCTTGCTGTCTTTTGTGAACTCAGCCCTGTCCTGGTTTGGAAGCATGTTTGACTACCCACAGTTGAGTTTTGAGGTATGGTTCTGCCATGTTTTGTTTCTGACTACCTTTGTTTAACAATAAGTTTAGAAGCCAGCTGTGGGGGCTCCTGTCTTTAATCCCATCACTTAGGCTGAGCTAGAGGATTGCCATGAGGTCAATGCCAGCTTGGGCTACAGAGTGAGGATCTAGTCCCCAACAACAAATCCTGAAAGTGTAGCAGCCTTCCCTAATCAAATGCATTGTGCACAATAGAAACATCTTACTCACCCCACCTTCCCACTGTCCTGTTCTCTGCCACCCTCATTCCCCAAAGCAGCCGTTCTCTCCTGAGAATCAAATGACACAGTTTCTGCTTTCTGTACTGTAACAGAACACTGGATTGGGAAGCTTATGGCACACACCTTTAGTCCCAGCCTTAGGGAAGCAGAGGCAGGCTCTCTGTGAGTTCGAGGCCAGCCTGGTCTACAGAGTGAGTTAGAGGACTGCACAAGATACCCTGTCTTGAAAAACAAGATAGACAGACAGATTGAAAAAAAAAAAAAGGTTTATTTAAGTTGCCATTCTGAAGGTTGAAAATCTAGTCAGGGATTTATATTTGGTGAGAGTCACACACAGACCCATGCATGACAGGGAAGAGAAACGGGGACATTCAAAATGAAGGGTGGGGCGTGGCTGGAGAGATGGCTCAGTGGTTAAGAGCACTGACTGCTCTTCCAGAGAAACTGGGTTCAAGTCCCAGCCCCCACATGGCATCTTATAACTGTGTGTAACTCCTGTTGCAGGACAGGACACCCTCACACAGACATGCATGCAGTCAAACACCAATGTATGTAAAATAAAAAGAAATACATTTTTTTAAAAAAAATTTTTAAATGAAAGGGGGGCACCAGGGAGCTGACAGTCTTTACAAATAATAGTTTCTTAAATTAGTCCATTCCACAGAGAACTAATGCAATATCATAAGATTTTTAAGGGCCTTGTAATCATTAATGTCATCACCAGGGAGTCAAGCCCTAACACCAGTTTGTGAAGGACCAACTCTATGTGCTTGAATGTTGGGGCTCCTTGTGCCCAGAAGAGCAGGAGCAACCCTGTCACTGAGCAGGGTGGGGGGTGGCAGAATTTGAGGCAAATCACTGTGTAAATAGTGTCAACGCCTCCGTCCCTTACAGCTCCTTTGTTCCTACCTCTTCATGCCCTTTGCCTTCATGATGGGAGTCGACTGGCAAGACAGCTTTATGGTCGCCAAACTCATCGGTTACAAGACATTCTTCAATGAATTTGTGGCTTATGACCACCTCTCGAAACTGATCAACTTGCGGAAAGCAGATGGACCCAAGTTTATAAATGGTGTGCAGCAATATATGTCGGTACGTATAACTCCTTATCACACAAATACACTGCGGCTTGTGAGTGAAGGCAGAACAGAGCAATCCGAAAACTTGAAGCTTGTAGAGCTCATAATGAACACAGCTTAATTTTCAGTCACATTATCTCCGACCATATGGAATGGGGAGAGAGTAAGGGAAACTTACAGACTGTAGACACAGACCTAGGGTCACATGGGCGAGGACTGAGTGGTAGGTCCTAGGGCTACAGCCCGGAGGACATCACTGCTAATCAGCAGCTTAAGATAAGGAAGGTTCGTCCTGGCTCATAATTTCAGAGGTTTCAGCTCATGAGCTACTGGCCTTATTGCTTTTCTGTACAACGCAGTTCATCAAAGTGAAAGCATAAACAGAGGAGGACTGTTCATCACAAAGCAGCTGAAAAGCAAAGACGGGAAGAGGAGATGACGGGGACCCTACATCCCTCCCAAGGGTGTTAGTCCTGTCCTAGTGTAAGAACAGCCACACAAACCACTCAGGTCTCCGTTAGATACGGGTAGTTTATTGGACCACCTTTTCCAAGCTCATCAGTTGGGGCCACTAACTGTGACATGTGCATGTTCTCACAGCAGGGTTTTTATAGAAAGAACCAAATGCAAAAGACATGGGGAGGGCAGTAACACATTTTGGCTAACTAGACAAAGTGTTATCAGCTAACCTTTAAAAGCTGATTGGTCCTAAGTGAGACAGGGCTTAGGGTCTCCTAGAGAACATCCAAAGTGTAGCCAGTTGTGTAGATAAGGGTGCAACCAGAGTGTAGCCCAGTGAATAGATAATAAAGCATGAGTTGTAGCATTATTGAATCATTGTAAAATATAAGGTCAGCTCAACCATCTGGCTGGGCCTGCTAGTGGCAGCTATGAACAACTGCTTCCAGAAAGCCAAGTTGAAAAGTTTAAAGTTTTGAACCTAATTTCACCTCTGAATACAGAGATGGCTGCGGCTTTGTCTCAAAAAAGCAGGCTTCAATACCGTCTAGTGACCTAACTTCCTTCACTTGGCCTAACTTCCTGTTCTAGTTTGCTTTCCCACTGATGTGATGACCAAAAGCAGCTTTGGAAAGAAAAAAGTTTATCTTCATTTATGCTTGCAGGAGAGAGGCCACGGGAAGGAACCCCGAGATTGAGCCCATGGAGCAACACTCCTAGACTCACACTCAACTACCTTTTTACATAGCCCAGGCCCACCCGCCTAGGACTGGTGCCGCCCACAGTAGGCAGAGCCTTCCCACATCAATTAGCAGTGAAGAAAATACCTCATTGTTGGCTGTAGCCAACTGCTGTAGGCAGGTCTTCAGTCCAGGGTCCCCCTTCCCAGGGAAGGATGTGTCGAGCTGACAAGTTCAGCCATCACACCTCCTGAAAATTCTGTCACCTCCCACTGTGAGTACCGAGGTCTTTGGAGGATATTCAGAGACCAAATGTGGCAGGTCTTACCTTCTTGGAGCTGACAGCTGATCGTAAGGGCCTGTTCTAGCACCATGAGTTCTGAGAAAGTGACTACCGGTCGCTCTGGGCCTCATCATCCTCCAAAGCTAATGAGGCACAATCGGGCAAACCTTGGGGCAGCCACCCTGTAAGCATGCGAAGAGGCACTTGCGTCTCCTTAGACGTTGATGGAGTGAGGGACTTAACTTGGGTGAAGACACATTTGCAGCTGAATCTCCAATTCATTTCCTTCTCAAGACCGCAATTGTCTCATAAAGAAACTTAAGAGACACAAACATTTCTAACCACCCCTGGCCATCTCTGAAAGAGCCCACTGGAACTGACGTCCTGCCATTAAAGCAGATTGCCCAGTAGTGAGATGCTGGCCGCAGAGATCACCGCTTCCCTCCTGGACTCCCAAAGACCAAACATATGGATTCTATAAGTGAAGACACCTCCCCAGGAGAGTCCTCATGTGAATGATTCTGTGTTCCATGGGCCAGAAATCTGATAGAAATGAGCTTCGAGGGTTTTCTGTCCTCACTGTTCATTTTTCAGGTTATCTGACAGTGAGACTCATTCTGTCTTCATTCTTTGGATACCACCTCTACCAGTTTGTTTCCCTGCCCAGAGTAAACAATAGGCTAAATTAACTGACATGTTTTCCACTTCCCCTGTTGCCAGGAGGAAATGCCTTTGTTAATGACGGAAGCAAGCTTCCAGTTCTGGCAGTACGAATTGATTCTCTGAAAAGCTCGCTGGGAAGGCGTAGACCCCACGGTAGAGATGATTTTGCTTGGGAGTGGGCCCAGCTGAAGGCAGGCACACGGGGTACATGTGGAAACAGCTCAGCAGCCCCCGCTATTGCTGAGTCGCAGTGGGAAAAGCAAGTGACTCCAAATTTCTGAGCATCTTGGCTCACATGCAAGGAGGCCTACCCTGGTTCCGCTGCAGAATCATTTACATTTGGGGCAGAGTAACTCCGAGCAGCCTTCAGCCTGACCTCAGCCGTAACCTTTGCCACAGTGGCCGAGTGAACCTGCAGGAACTTCTGTACTCAGGCTGAACCTGGGAGACAGTTACCAGGCCGCGCAGCCCATCTGGAGTAGGAACAGAGCCAGCTGGCCACACACTCCTTTCCCTGTCTGTCTTCCCTGTTGCCCCGAGAGGATGCTCCCTTTCACATTTCTAGGGCACCCTACGTTCTCAAGAGTCAATCGGGGTTTGGCCAGAGTGTAAGGAAGCACACGTGACAGAGCATCCTGTTAATTTACATAATCAATTAAATAACTTCCCTCATGGCCCTTAAAAGACAACACCCCTGAAGACCTATGAGCAACTAATATCTAATATTTTTTTCCCTCACTGTAGTTTTATTAATCAGCTTTCATTATTGTGACAAAATACACAAGATAAACCAAAAGGTTTGCCCAGACCCGCTGCGGAGGTTTCACCATGGTTGCTTTCGGGACAATGGTCAGGCACGTGCACAGTGTAGGAGGGGAGGAAGAAAAAAGAAAAGCTCAGTGTTACAAGCCCCTTCCTCTGAAACCCATCAGAGGCTGAGCAGTCCTGAAGAGCCCACCTCTGCACACTGCTTCAGAGGCCACTAACGTGAGGGGCATTCGCCAGCCAAACTACAGTATCACTTTTGTGTAGCTGAATAAATAGGCCGCATCGGCACCCAGGCGTCATTTTGGCTCACCGACATCCACGATCTGTCTGTCCATTCCTCGGCTGAGGACACCTGAGTGTTCTGACGTGAGGCTCCTGCGAGTGAGCTGCACAGACACTGGTGAGCAGCTGTCCTGGGCCTGTGTTTTTATTCCTCCTGTGGGTGTGGAAGTAGACGGTGACAGCTGAGTGACACAGCATCTCGTTGGTAGGCCCTTCCTTTTTTTAGAAATGTCACAGGATCTGTTTCTTTTCAAGGGTCAGGCAGGCAGCTAGTGTTGCCTCAGTGACACCTGCTTGTTCAACAGGAGCCTGTATCGTGAAACATTCCTAAGGGCCGTGCGTAAGCCTCCCAGATGATCCACATTCTCAACATACTTATAGTCAGTTTCTTTTTTTGTTTTAGCTCCTTCGGTAACTGGCAAAAAATACCTAAAATAAACCAACCTAAAGAAAGATTTACGTTGGCTTTCTGTACAGTGGCTGGTGCTTCACTAATGTTGACTATCTTTCCATATGCTTATTACCCATTTGCATATCTTTTGTAGCAATGTATCTAAAACTTGGGCAGGAGTCTTCTTATTGAATTGCAGCAGCTCTTTGTATATTCTGAGTAAGCCCTTTGTCAGATAAACGTAATGTAACTGTTTTCTGAGACTGGCTTCTTATCTCTAGCAACTGTGCTTGGTATGAGACAGCAGGCAGCCAAGTCACATGTAATATCAGAGGTGATTAATGAGCAGGAAGTAGCATTTCTAGATGTCAAGGCCACTCATTCCTAGTCTGTTTTAAAGTGTTCCTTAAATCCACACCCCTCTTTCCATTCTCCCTCAAAAGTCAAGAGCCAGGATAAGCCATCAAAGGTTATCTGATGGTCTACAGTGTTCTTCTGCAGTCACTGAAGCCCGGTTGGCATGTCAGGTTTATGGAGGTGGTCAGACCATCTACACATCACTGTTTTTGCTTGCTTGCAGATTCGTTCCGAGACCATTGCGACCTACGCCCTCTGTGGTTTTGCCAATTTTGGTTCCCTGGGAATAGTGATTGGTGGACTTAGTAAGTGAAAAGAATATTCTTCAACAACACAGTGATCTTTGCGAGCCCATCCTGCTCTGCAATGTGTCAGAGAAAATGGCCCTTGGACAGTAGTTACATCCTCTCAGGTCTATGTTTTATCCTTGCTCTGGAATACAGTTTCCTTTGCACACTCAAGAATTCAAGACAAATGTGTTCAAACATACAGACACTTCTCCCAAGCCAATGGTAACATCAGTCATTTGTGTAGATTCAGGGCAGTCATCTGAAGGGACTGCTGTGGCCCAGGGAAGATCACTGTAGAAGAGGCTGTTCCTGATATCTGCCTTGGGCATACACAGAGATGGTGACAGCCAGCTTAGCCATCATCTGATTGACGCTTCTCCCAGTAACCACTGGCTTTGCTGAGTTCTTTCCCAGTGCACTGTGGGCCCCTTTGGATAATCTTTTGACTTGTTTCTTTTCAATTGACCTGGGAGTCCAGTCACAAAAGTATTATCAGAAGCTACAAATTTGTGTTTCTAACCAACCTAACCTCCAATGGGTCTTTCTCTTCCAGCGTCCATTGCTCCATCCAGAAAGCGTGACATCGCCTCCGGAGCGCTGAGAGCCCTGGTTGCTGGGACCATTGCCTGCTTCATGACAGCCTGCATTGCAGGTACACCATCCATGCTTCCTTCCTGTCCTGGGTGCCCACGGCATGGAAGCTCCCGGGGAGGCAGGCTTCCAGGCTGCATATGAGACAGCATATGTGCAACAAGGAGCTGGGAGAGAGAGCCGGGCGAAGCACACTGTAAAGTGAAGTGCGTGGGATGGAGTGGAGAAGCTGAGAACAGAAGGAAAGGTCTGGGATTTGGTTAAATTATGACAATAAATGGCACTCTGTTCCTTTCCAGGCATTCTCTCCAGCACCCCCGTGGATATCAACTGCCATCACATTCTAGAGAGTGCCAGCGGACCCAACAACACGACCCAAGTGGTATCTTGCTGCCAAAATCTGTTGCACAGGTACTTTTGATTATCCCTCATGCCCTCTCAGTAATGACCACATCTAACTGCTGTGTTCTCTTCCTGGGGGAGATGTGAGCAAATATCTGGTCACCCCAGACAGAGCGTCGACAGCTCCTCAAAGCCCTGCTTGGTGAGCCAGGGAGACTGTTGGGCTTCCTTGTAGAAGTGTGGATAGCTGCCAAATGGTTGTATCAGTGAAAAGCCTCAGCTGATGACTTGATGTGTCATGGAGTCCCACCTCAAAATTAACCTTCCATCTAGTCCTTCCCTAGGTTTTATGCCAGTGGTGGGTGTGATCCCAGAGGAAGGTCTCTTGGTTGCCATGACTACTGGATCAGGCTTATCCCTGTTCCATGATGGTGAGGCCACAGGCAGATAGTGTGGTCATGTTACATTTGGAGCAAGCAGCCATACTACAATCCCAGCATAAAGCTCACATCTATTTGTTTTCATAACCTCCTTCACTGTTTAGTTGTCGTGAGAAAAAGCTCATGATGTTTCTAGCAACCTTGCTAGATAAGACCTTCGCAGATAAGACTAGAAAACTAGAAGCTGAAACACTTGCCTAGACTGCCCACAAGTGCCTGGTATGAACCCCTGTGCATTACACACTTAGTGTGAATGAGCTCACTTCAACCTTGCAATCACCATCCTTTGCATCAACACAATGATGCCTTAAGGAGGCTGGTCTATTCAAGCAATATCAGTCCCAGCATAATCAAGACAGGAACTCTAGCTGTCCACAAGGCCAGTGTCCTTAATTACTGCTGCTAGAATCTCGCCCTGGCCTCCCTTCCATCCCCAGGCCTAGTGACCTCGCTTGAAAGGATTTGGATGAGACACACAGTGCAGTATTTGTTACAGAAGAACGTTAGCTCCCTCGAGGGATGAGGGTGGGCAATGGCCAAACTTCATCTCTAGATGAGCTTTGTATTCGTGCTATTGTTTAAAGTCCTTTCCTGGGGAGTGGTTTCCTGTCTGGGTGATTGGCAAGCCTGTTTAGATTAGTTCTTAAAGGGGAGGGCAACATTTAGCTCTTTACAGAAAGCCTCTAACAGATAGTGATGTCAAGATCTTTAGAACCCTTTACAACGTCCAGTCTCTACCCAGGGGCAGGGAGAGCCTCAGATCTTAGCTAAGAGAACATAGAACAGAGCAGAGGGAGAACTAAAGACCGGAGTTAAATCTGTAGAGGTAGCCATGCTTCCCGAGGAACGGCCTTTCGCTGGTGGACAGCAGCAGAGCCCGGCTGCAGCCCCAGCCCGCCGAATCTGCAGCTCGCCTTGCACACAGCATTTTAAAGCTTAAGGAGGTGTAGCTGTGGTGCCCATCACTCATCTTCCCTTGCAAAATTAGCGAGTCAACAGTGGCAAAGGAAGCAGGCGGAGACTGACTTTCTATGGGACGGAATCCACCCTTGATGACCCCAAGATTGCTGTTTTCTAACTAGCCGCCTGTTCTTTCCTCTTACTGCCTCATTTTCGAAAGAAGCCGGGTGGCCCTGACAGCATGGTGAAGGGTAATGGCGGCTGAGAGGCTGAGCTATCAGTGACCCACGCCAGCCACCTCCACCCGCTACCGCTTCTGTCTTCAGAATCGATGCCCTCCCTCCACAGGCAGGTGGCTGCCTGTATGTCTGTGCCCCAAGTGCATACAGTACCCATGGAGTCCAGAGGAGGGCACCAGGGCTGGCATTACAGGCAGGTGTGAGCTGTCGTGTGGGTCCTGGGAATTGAACCTGGGTTCTCCAGAAGAACAGTCGGTGCTCTTAACTGCTTAGTCATCTCTTCAGCCCACGTACAAGTGGGTTTTGTCATTATTGTTCGGGTTGTTTTGTTTTGGTAAGAATTCGATCCTGTCACTACTGTTCTGGAGGAGTCCTTGAGACCACCCAGAATTTGAGAACCAAAACTAACCCTCGGGTGTCTCTGTCTTAAATCTACCTTATGTAGACTGGGAACAAGGACATCAGCTCTCTGCCTGGTATCATTTTCAATGTATCGTTGTCTGTTCCCATCCAAGGCCCCACTAATGATTTCATTGCACGTCCACCAGCACTGTTGCCAAGGGACCAAACGAGGTCATCCCAGGAGGAAACTTCAGCCTCTCTGCTTTGAAGAGATGCTGCGATTTGCTGAAACCATCAACACTGAACTGCGACTGGATCCCTAACATGCCATGATCGAAGCCACATATCCAGCTGTATTCAGTGCGCGGATGCTGGGTTTTCTGCTCTGGAGGGGATAGAAAGCTCTTGGCACAGACTGATAACTCTGTCATGGACTAAGATTTATTGACGGAGGAGGAAGAAAGTCTGGACTGAATCCTTCTGAGCTAGTGTCACTGTCCTCTCTTCTCTTCTTAGCTCACCCTCTCTCTGTGGAGAAGTCCTACAACCATGTCCCAAACTTCAGTCCCAGCAATGTTTTCTGACTTTCCATTTTCAAGGCATTTCATGAGAAAAAAAAAATCGTGGTTTTGCATATATACCATATACCTGTGTGCGTGGTAGCTCCCAACAACGGGGCTCTGACTCAGCTGTACCCACTTTTGGTGCTCTAAGTATACCAGACTAATGTGATGCCACACAACTCAGGTAAGGCCATTCTGCCTTCAGGTTATCTGAAAGGCCTTCAGCTTGAATCTCATGTGAAAGAGAGCAATTACCCCCTCGTTGACTACCCTCCAGAAGTTCTGCACAAACCAAGAGTCCTTTAAAAAGGCGTGCAGGCCGCATGAAAACCAGTATTTACATCCACAAACTGTAAAGGCTTGTAAGCAGTCAGCTTGTGTAAACCTGTGTTGCAGGAACTCCCCCAAATTTCCAAATCTTACAAATCTCTCTTTTACTAATATGTTTGAAATGCTTAATTGCAAGACTCTAAGTCTCATAACTCCAGAGGTGTGTAAGCAGCCAGCCCACATCTTTTTAAGGCTAACATTGTATTTTTAAAAGGATATCTTTTATATGTTTGGCAATTTGACATATACATATAATGTATTTTGATCATATGTACCCCCAACTCCTCCTGGCACCCCTCAACTCGTCCCCATCCACATCCACGTCTGCTCCGCTCTGTGTTTTGTAACCCTCTGAGTCTAGTGCTGCCTGCTGCAACCTTGACTGGTGTCGGCTTGGTTTTTGTGCAAATAACCATATCTGCAGTGAGTTCGTGAGTGCAGAGTCCACGTCCTGTCCAGAGACAGCCCTCTTCTTCAGCTCGGCTTTCACACTCTTTCGTCCCCTCTTGGGCGATATTCCCTGTGCCTCCAGGACATTGATAAAAATGTCTGATTTGGGGCTGAGCAGTCAACATTCACATATTCTCAGAACATTTATTAGTTGAGTCTCTGTGTTGCTGTATTTGGGCTTAATCTATGCTGTGTCCACCTCCATCCAGTACCCAGGCTAAGGAACAGCCTCTGTGTGGGGCTCACTGACCTTAGGGAGTCATACAGAAATAACATGTCAGCCCTTAAAAGTCCCGCTAGGAGCCAGATAGAGGTAAAGGTGCACGCTCCTGTGATCTCTTGGGAGCTGAGACAGGAAGAATATGAACTCAAAACCAGCACAGGGTACATAAAAAGACCGTCTCTCCAAGCAACAACAGCAAATCTTGTGCAAGTTAGTAACACTCTTCATTTCCACTCTGTGCCACGAGGCAGCATAAGTCCTGTGACCAGCACAGTGTCTGCAGCCAGGAGTGAACTGTCTTGTCACAGCAGGAGAACAAAACAATACCAAGGTGCCTGACATCCATGGGACTGGCGTTGACAGCTCTGTCACTGGGTAGACTATATTTGTAGGCCTGTTGATGTGCCACTTTGCTGCTGTATTCCTGATGATAAGATTGTAAAACGTTAGTCCTCAGTCAAAAAGCCACCTGAGAGAAATCAATGCAGCCTGAGATGGGACTGCCTTTCATCGGCTCTCCCATCAATCAGCAAGACACTGGCACCACGTGCTCACTAGGCGTCTGTGTTCTGGAGGTGTCAGCAGAACATACTTCAATGAAGTCAGTATCAAACGCACAGAGACCACTCCGTGTGAGGAAAACCTCACAGCCCCTGAGCCAAACCGCGTCTCTGAGAAAAGGATGATGCAACACCCTACGTACAAGAGCAATTAAAAAAATAATCTGTATAAACTGGGATTATTTGTTGTTTGGCTTTATGTTTGGTATGGAAGTTGGGAACGGGGTGTTACATGTCCGAAGAACTTTTTATCACTGATATAACTACATCAAGGTATTTCTAAGTTTTGTCTTTAGACTTTAGGGATTTCCATTTGCACGCCCTTGTGGGCCTTAAGGTTTTATTGTGGCCTACTATACGACCCAGCATCAGGAATACCAATTATTCATATTTTGGTACTTTTTTTGTCTTCTGTAGCTATTATCTTCTCTCTGGTGCTTTTTAACTGATTTTTTTTCTACTACATTTTCTTCCTGAGAGTCACTGAGAAAGCCCCTTTGCTGCTTGGAGCATGCCCTTCTGGCAAGCTATGTTTTTAATTTTGTCTTGGGACGTTATGGTTCTTTGAGTATTTACCTCTTCTCTGAGCCTGTCAGATTGCTTCAAGGAAATCAAGAAAGTTTCTACTGTGTTTGTCAATAGGTTTTCCTCTTTAGTTTGTAACAACAGACATTTCTTTTTTAAAGGTTTATTTATTTATTATTTATATAGTATTCTGCCTGCATGTGTGCCTGCAGGCCAGAAAAGAGCACCAGATCGCATGATAGATGTCTGTGAACCACCATATGGTTGCTGGGAATTGAACTCAGGACCTTTGAAAGAACAGCCAGTGCTTTTAACCTCTGAGCCATCTCTCCAACCCCAACATTTCTAATGAAAACAATGGTTGTTAAAAACTGGGCAAGAAAAAGCTAACATGTTTAAGAGTTTTATACAAACGTGACTAAACGTCTTTCTCCATCTCTCTCCTCACCCCAATTCTCCAGCCAGTAGAGAAGAGTTCACTGGTAATTGCCTAGTCCATGAGGCTTTCTTCTTGGAAAGAACTATGTAAGGGATTGGTGATTACAAAAAGAGCAAGCATTTTCGTTCTAACACACACACATTCTTTACAGCTGGTAAGATACTTTGGAAATTCCTACACCTTTTTGTTTATAGTCCTAGCTTTAGTTTTTCCTTTTTTTTTTCTTTTTAATGTCTGGATGCACACACACGTGTTTGGCACTGTAAACATGATATGACATAATGCCGAGGAGGGGAAAGACCCTAGATAGCCCTCATGGTTTGGATGTTGAATATTTCCCACAGGTCTGCGTGTTGAAGGCATGGTCTGCAGCCTTAGAAGGTCACAGATCTTTTAGGAGGTGGAGCCCACTGGAAATAAGTGAGGTTGTTGATGGTGTGCATTTGAGGGGACACTGGGACCCCAATCTCTCCTCTTCTGTCTTTCTATACTTCCAAGCCACCAGGAAGTAGGGCAGGCCACTTCCACAACCTGCTCCTACCATATACATTTAACATACGTATACACATTGTACAGGACCCAATCCTATAATCCCAGGCTGCCGTGGGCACAAACCTCTGAAACTAAGGCAAAATAAATCTTTCTTCCTTAAAAGTTGATTGTGTTAGGCAGTTTTCCACAGACATTTTGTTTTCTCTCTGCTTGCCTCCTTTCTACTGTCCCCAGGTCATGAGGATATAGGCAAGTTAGATCACCCGATAAAGTGACCACTGTGTCACTATGCAGCCCTACCTGGCCTGGAACTCACTACGTAGCCCAGGCTAGCCTCAGATTCAGAGCTCTGCCAGCCTCTTCACTGGAGTGCTAGCATTAACAATGTGGCCACCATGCCTGGCTCTCAAGACACATTTAAAAATTACATACATACATACATACATACATACATACACACACATACATATATTGCTTGAGAATTTTGCTTAACATTTTGATTATATTCACCTTCCTTTCCCCAGCTCTAACCACATCCACTTTCTGTCCTTCCCACCCAACTTTGTGGTTTTTGTTAAACCCACCAAGATCAATTTGTACCGCCCAATATTCTTAAATGTGTGGTTTTCCACTGGGACATGGCCAACTTATCAGGCGCCGCACTTACCAAAACTGAGCCTTCCTGTCCCAGCAGCTAACAACCAGGGCTGGCCTGCGGGGAGAGGGAGCAGGGAGTAGCCAGAGGGGGCGGGGAGCTAGGGTGGAGAGTTCATGCCTGCCTCAGCTGAAGGTGAGAGCTGATACCCACCTTCCTCCTCCATGCTGGAATTTGTTATGACCAAGCCCTGTTCTGAGAAGTCACATTTGTTCTTTAGAGAATTTACACGTGTGTTTGCCCTGTTTCTAACCTCAGTGCGTTTTCTTTATTAAAACATGTATGGGTGCCTTCTGGCAAATATGTTTACCCCCACGCTGGTCATTCCCAACACCACAATTCAGTTTTGCCACTTTGAATGGCCTATGTACACTTTCTTCATAAGCTAGTGCCTTTTCTGTTCCCATAGCAATGCTGACTCACAGAAATACCATCCAGCCGTGGTGGTTCATGATTTTCTTCCCAGCATTCGGGGCACTGAGGCAAGAGGATTGCCCCAATTTCAAGACCAGCCCGAACTACAGAGTTCTAGACCAATCTAAACTACAGTGAGAGAATCTAAGAAAGAGGGGGTACAGTGCAAGCAACTTATAATTTAAGATTCCCCCAGTAGTTTCTAGGAGGTATCGTGTATTCCCTGAGCAAACCAAGTCTTTAGGAGCCAGTGGACACATCTCAAGCAAGATCTAACGTTTTACTAGAAATGCTTAGTACCTTAAAATTTAAATCTAAAACATAAATACTCACATCCAGGTTTTCCTAAACATGCTTGGTTTCCAGGTTACAGAAATTAATAGTTTTCAAATTTATGTTAGAGTGTGGTAGATTTTTGGTGCCCTCAATTAGTGGCTGCCCCAGTGGGCAAAGCAGAGCTGCCAGGCGTTTCTCTGGTACAGTGTGTTTGTGCTTCTGCTGTCAAGTGAGTTTCTGGAGAAATATGTGGCCTTAATTTTCACCTGCTTCAGCAGGATATGCTCTCCTTCCTGCCACGCCCTCTCTCCTGCTCACTTAACTCTCACACTGCCTTCTTAATATTGTCCATCTTGAGCTGGGAGGTGGGACATTATTCCAAGCCACTGGCAAGGGGAGGGAAGATTAATAACAGGAACATCAGCTGATGATCATCCTGGACTTGTGCTCCCCCACAACACGCACGCACGCACGCACGCACGCACGCACATAGCATCACAAACACATGGGCACTGGTTTTGCCGGCTGCTGCCTCCTTGTAGAACCTTTAATAGAGATTTTTGGTGCCCTTTGATTTCCTCTTGCTACAGCAGGGCAGAAGCCAGTGGCGGCTGTTCCTGCTGTTCATTCTCTAATGGCCTGTTGGCCATGTTGTGTTCTCATGTGTCTGAGACCTCAGTTAGTCCACCCTGACACTGTTTCTGAAAACTAAAAGTTCCCAAAAGCCATAGGATAGCAAATAAAAAGTCCAGCATCAGGTGTGGGACTCTTGCCCTGGAGTTATTGGTTAGGTATGTCGTGGGGAAACCCCATCGTCTTCAGTTGCCCACCAGAACTTTGTTTCTCTGGTCAAGACGTGGTACTGGCTGGGTAACTTCCTCCATGCTGGGTAGCTCTCATGAGGCTAGGAGGGGCGGTGCAGGCTGCTGGGGGAGAAAAGCCATCAGAGTTTTACTCACTGAACCCTGAAAGCTATAACAAAGACTGTGACAAAGTTTGCCCATGCATGCAACAGTGACACAAAGGCTATAGGGGCTACCAGCTGCCCCCTAATAAGATTTAAAGTCTGCTCAGTGGGAAGAAATATTTGTTTGATACTGTAAGTTAGAGTCCATGACTCTGGAGTTCATAGGCCCCAAAGTGAACCTACTACCATTATTTTTCTAAATGAACAAAATATCAAAAGTACACATTTCTCTGTCTGAGGACTAGTGTATCTCTCAAACCTCATCAGAAAAGTTTCTTTGTGCCTCAGACAGTGGTTAATGCAGAAACTCACAACTAATCAAGGTGCAGGAAATAAGTGTCTGTGAAGTGGTCAGCTGTAAGTGAGAAATTTATACCGTACTCTTTTCCAAGGCTCAGGGAACATCGTGGATAGGAGGCTGGCTAGTGAAAGGCCAGGAGAGGCCTTTGGTGAAGGCACAGCCTCCATAGCAATGAACCCCAGAATTAAAGGGCTCACAAAGAGGAGATATAATGAAAATTTATTAGGTGAGTACATAATATTTTCAGAGAATTAATTAAAATGTATTTTAAAGATATTATTTTTAGATAGTTATGAGCTACCATGTGGTTGCTGGGAATTGAACTCAGAACCTCTGGAAGAACAGCCAGTGCTCTTAACCTCTTGGCCATCTCTCAAGCCCTAAAATACTATTTTTAAAATTAGTTTTCAATAGGCTTCTCTAAATCTGTCTTTATATTAGTATATTTTTCACTAATCTGAAAGCTCCTTTTCACACATGGTGTTGGGGTTCCAAGTGTATCTCCTAATTTTATAAATAAACCCTCTGGCCCTGGGGATATGTCAGCATCTCAGCCAAGAATAGACTAAAATCATGAGATGCAGATAAATTTCTTCTCCACCCCCCCACCATTGGTAAAATCAACATATCTACATAGCTGAGTGACAGGTCCCTGTAACTATGCAGAGTACTAATATGCATTCATTTTGCAAATATTCCCATTTAATTGCTCTTATATTTCTGTAGTGTAATCAGGCTGCTAGGCCACTCTAAATAGCAATGATGTGCGTTGCCCAGAGGGGCTGATTCCAAGTCCCAGATGATTCCATTAGGCCTAAGGACATAAGTATGAAGAAGGCATTGAAGCCACTGAAGACACAGCTCACCAGGAAGACACCGCCAGGGAGGCAGGGCACGGGAACTAAGGAAGGTTGCCAAGGTCTAGGGAGCTTTGTGGTCTAATGAACCAGTGGGTCCTGAGAAAGGCCACTTCTATGTAGTTTTATTTTACGTGTTGTGTGAGCGTTTGCCCGCATGTATGTTTATGTACCACATGCATGTCCGATGCCCACAGCAGCCAGAAGGCATTGGATCTCCTGGAACTGCAGTAACAGGCAGTCGTGGGTACTGAGAGAACGGAACCCACGTCCTTGGGG
>CM053743.1:46452727-46489020 GCA_028658305.1 Pachyuromys duprasi | reverse complement strand
AAAAAAAAGAAGAGGTGTTGCAGTGTGGCTTTAATTTACATTTTCCTCGTTAAGTGAGGCTAGATATCTCTGTATGTGTCTATGAACCACCTGAAGTTCATCCAGGACGTTCAAGTTTATCCCTCATCCATTCTTCTATTAGTCATGCCACTTTACACTCGAAGTTCCCCATGTTGTATTTTATGGGCCTTTCTGTTCTATTGCACTGATCAGTCTATTCTAATTAGCATTTGATGTTTATCTATCAATCTATCTACTTGTCTGTCATCTCCCTATCTACCTACCAACTATTTATCTGTCATCTCTCTATCCATCTCACAGAGTTGGCCTTACAGGCTAAGTGAATTCAGAATCTTAGGTTCACAGAAGAGCTCATTCAGTGAATCTCAGGATTGGAAACAATGACTCTTCATCTTCTATACTCAAAGGTGAAGCATGGTTGGTTTTCCTTAAATCCTGCTGTTTCATAGTGCGAGGAACTTGTAATTCACCGATGACCCATTTCCCAAGCCACCTCTATGAATACAATTCACTCCCTTCCCTAAGACCTGTGCTTCACATTGCCTGCTGGCCCAACTTACACACACCTGCCACCAACATTGCTAACATGCCGGTTTCTCTCTTCACACCATGTTTCTTTCAAGCTCTGAATCAACAGCCTCACCTCGCACTCGAGAAACAGAAGGAAAGCAGTTAGGGGGTGGGGAGGAAAAACCCTGATTCCAGGGCATTGGAAACCCAAAGTCAACTGCAGCATCCTCTTGTTGCTAGGATACAGGTAGACTCTGCATAGAGTCCCTCGCCTGGAAACCTATAGACAGGGACTAGTTTGCACCAGTTGCCATGGTGAGGGGGATGTTTTCTCTATGCGCATTGGTTCCTCTCATGTCAGGAGGCCAGATCCGCTGCAATGCTAGAGCATCTCATCAGCTTACACTGACGCTCACAATGACCTGTATGCATCAGGCTGGGGCCTTGCAGCACAGAAATTGGTGAGGAAGGAAGGCGGGTGCTGAACTCCTCTGCAACCTAGAAAAGAGAAACTCTGTCTTTTAAAATACACCTTCCCCAAGCTTACTTCATTTGAAATATTAGACTTTGGGCAACTAGCACCTGGTAGCCCAGTGTTTGTCAAAATACTCTCCCCAAGCCATCCAGAAAGTCGGGGGTTTTGCAGGTTGAGGAAAGATGAGGCAGCTCCAATTTTTTCAAAATTTTTTTTCAATTTTGTTTTATTTTGTTTCAAGACAGGGTTTCTCTGTGTATCCTTGGCTGCCCTGGACTCGCTTTGTAAACAGGCTGGCCTTGAATTCACAGCGATCCACCTGCCTCTGCCTTCCTGAGTGCTAGGATTAAAGATGTGCACCATGGCACCCAGCGGCAATTTTTGAAATATTGATTTTAGTTTTAATTATGTGGGGGCAAATGCCCTCATGAAACTGTTCTCGTATCATTGAGTCTGGTACTGCCTCCTGCGAGCTTGGAGCACATGTTCTTGCATCATTTCATTCACTGGGGGTAAAAGGGTTCCTAGGAGTCAGCTTCCCAAGGGTCACACCCTAGTTCCACTGTCTGTCACCTAAGCCTCCTGCAAGTTACTTAATGTCTGCAAGCCTGTATCACCTGCCACAGGCAGACTCTGAGAACCATGATAAAATGTGACTCATGGCTGATGGAAGTTGGTGGTCTTCCGAAAGGTCAGGTTCAAGCTGAAGAGCCAGGAAGAGGCAGTGTCCTGCTCTCAGCCTGACTGAAACAAGAATCAGCCTGCAGTGACAGTATGCAGTGCCCATGGCCGGCCACAAGGTGGCAGACTGTCCCTAGTGAGGGTCGTGCACTTGAACTTCAGTGGAGAGCACCCTTTCATTCCCATCTCAGACCTGACTGACACCTGACACCCCAAATGACAAACTAATAATACTCCAACCAACACCAGCCCCAAAGCAAGTTAACACCCATAATCCTCTAAATGCCTTGCTTTTGTCTACATGCCTGGCTCATCCCCTAGACAGCGGACCTCACACTAACTACCAGCCTTCTCATACAGCTATGGTCTTATGGTGACTAACAAATGCATGAAGGTACCAAGAAATTCAGAATGTTGCAAACTGCTCTCTGTGATCCCTAGGTCTGTCCTATCAGGTTTCCTCATAGAAAGAAAAAATATCTTCAAACACATTTCAATTCTTATCAGCCACATCCCTCTTCTCTGCAACGGTAAATAGCTTAAACGTGATAGAATCTAAGCAGCACCCCAGCTTTCTACAAGGTCTTATAGAAACCCTTGTGTTGTTTTGTAGTTGGATAGTAGCCTAATCCATTCAATGTCCTCTTCCTCCCCCCACTCCCACCCCGAGGGAATAAATTGTTTCAAGGGAGCAGATAAACCTGCCTAAAATGACACAGCAGAACTGCAGGCTCGTGCTTTCCTGTCTCTCAGGAATTTCAGTGTTTTAGTTAACATGCCAGAAAGTCAGTATTCTATACCTGAAGTCACCAGAAAACCAGGGGTAAGGAGAGAAAATACCAGTGCCCGTTTGTGCTGTGTGACAAACAAGCTAGCCGCCTCTGAAAAGTGGTGTGGGGACACCCTGTGCAAGGGGTCCCCTGTGCAAGGGGCCCCCTGTGCAAGGGGCTCTGTTCAAGGGGCATTGTGGCCACAGCACAAGAAAAACTCAAAGGACCGCATAAAGGCCCCAGGCTTTGAGCTTCTTGGAAAAAACCCTCGGGTCACAGCCCAGGGAAATGAGAGACCTCTGACCCTGCCCCAAGTGTGACTATAAAATAAGGCCGCTGGTTTTCATAACCAGCTCTGAGCAGGCTCAGCGAGCCCACAGCCTCCAGATGAGCCTCGGGAAGGAGGGCCTCGGCTATGTGAGGCCTCTCTCAGACGGGCTGCTCACGGAGCACTCACACAGCCTTACAGGAGCACAGCAGGATGATGCTCTTGGGCAGCCAACAGCAGCAGTGCCTGGAGCGTACTCTTTCACTTCACTATATAACACGGGGCAGGGGAGTGATTGCCAGGGAGCTAGAGAGGTGGCTCAGATGTTAGGGGCACCAGCTGCTCTTCCAGAGGACCTGAGTTCGAGTCCCAGCACCCACACTGGTGAGTCTCTCTCTGAGGACTCATTTCAGATCCTATGAAACAGAGGCATTCAGCCTTCCTTGACACGCAAACCCTGTGGTTCAGTCTAACACACTGAACTTCTTGGCATGGTGGTGAAACGAAGCTCACCCTGACGCCACCATGACAATCCGCCAATACCAACAGTACTGAATCTCAGAGGGTGTAAGGCCAACCAGCCATACAGGGCATGAGCATCTCCTTCAGAGATGAGAGAGAGAGAGAGAGAGTGTGTGTGTACATGTGACTCCACTCCTTCAGAGACAAGTGTGTGTGTGTGTGTGTGTACATGTGACTCCACACTGGAGTCACTGATTACAACACAGAACTTTCTGGCAATTATATTCCAAGGCACACATGCCGCTTGATGTTTGGGCATACCCAGCAAAAGCGTGCTGTCTATTTACCTCTAATTCCATAATCTTGGCCCAAAGAGTGTACCACTAGCAGCAGCACAACCAAGATCAGTTCCGTTCTTCCCTGAGAGTTCAGCACGTATGGACGGAAAATCTGGCCTCCCCACAGCAGGCCTACCTCACTCCTCCTCCCCGCCATCACGGGACTGCTCATTCGTCTCCGTTATGACACACAGGAAATTGCTCATCTGGGCTCAAACTGAGAAAAGTGGAGCTTCATGGCTGAACAACTACAGTCTCCGCTGGGGTCCTCCTGCGGTGTGCACTAAGACGTGTGCACAGTCCTGTGTGAGCGAGCCCTGTTCACGGTCCTATGTTAGTGAGCTCAGGGCTGACCCGGCTTTAGGGTTCTGTGCTGTCCCTGGTGATGACTTCTGTACTTTGTAAAGTGGCCGTTTGTCCTCATTCCTCAGTTTCGAGTGTGGCTGACCCAGCACTCAGCCCAGGACAATGTGTTCTATAACGCTGTTGCCTTGATTGCCTTCCATCTAGACGTCATTCCTGCGTTATTCTTCATCCACATTAATTAAAACATAATCACATCACTTCTGTCTCCTTCCTTCAGCCCCTCTTCAAGTCACCTTCCTCCAACTCATTACATCCTCAGGGGAATAGCCACTTCTTCCCCCTGATTATTACACACATTACACACGTCACATGCATACTATATATGTATATATACATGTGTGTAATTATGAGTATACACAAGCGTATAAGTGCAACCTGCTGTTCTCCATCATACAAACGTAGGGCTTAAAAGAGACCATGCCAGCAGCCCAGCTGAAGGCCCACCCTTGGCATTTCTTCACCTCCTTGCTTCCCTAGGCTCTGTCATCGAGTTTATTCTCCTATTATCGTATTATCTGCAACGTGGAAAGTCTACCCAAAGGATTAAATTATAATATTTATTCACTACAGTACATCGGAAAAATGTATGGCGCTTTCTCTCAGACCACATCAGGAGACACCAAACAGCAACTGCTCCCATTAGGCTCAACCTGCCTGCTGTCTTAGGAGTGACAACCTGGCCTATACAGGTAGAAAATAGCTTCAAATTGACAAGTTATTTTCTAGGGTCTGAATCTTTGTGCAGGTATCCTGACTCAAGACCTGCAGCATAAGTAATAAAGAGCAGACGGGGCAAGTCTGAGCCCAGCAGCCATGGGCACAATGGCACGTGGGGAAGAATAAAGGAAGACTTGCCTCACCTCCTGGTCAGACAGAGTGGTACAGCATCCAAGGGCCCTTAAGAAGGCGCAGCCACATGATCGAACCCTACATAAGCTCACGAGCTAAGGATGCAGGGTCTGGGCTAGCAAAGCCAGAAGCTGCATAGTCTTTTGTATGTCTTTATCCTACAAAGCTCCTCATGGGAAATGACCCAGAGTTCCAACTTCTCTTTTAATGCTCTCTAGCCACCGTGGTGACGCCAAGCTTACACATGAAAATCCTTCAGAAACGGGAACTGACTCGACCCTCCCCAGAGGAGCCTGATCTCAGCGCCTGCTTGAGTTGAGTCACAAGGTAGGACTATCACCCCAACCTTCAGTCTCCTCGTCCCATCCATCTACTCATCTACTTGGGAGTGGGACACTGTGATAAGGACTCGATGCAAGCCATGAGACAGCAAGTATGACCCTGTGACCCCGTCAGCCATGACAGCACACAGTGGGCTGTTTGTTTTTTCTGAATGGAAAAGGCACAGAAACAAACCCGAAGCTATCTGTCCTCTGAGAGCCTCCCACCATCCCTACCAGGAAAAGGGGTCCATGAGGGAAACACGGAGTGACAGAAGGGACTTCGCTGCATAGCTGGTAGACACACAGCCCTTAGCCACACAGCATTCCACAGCTTCCTGTGCAAGAGATACAGCCAGGCCATAGTGTTTGCCTAGAATGCACAAAACACCGAGGTCCATCGCCAGCACCATAAAGAAATTAAAAATAATAAATTACTGACCAGGTAAATGTCCTACTAATGAACATTATGTTGAAAAAGTAAAATGGGAAAAAGAGAGAGTGCATCATAGAACAGGCCAGCCCTGCTCCACCTGACAGCAACTGAACGGTCCACACACAGGCCATCCAGCTGACGGGTTTGCATGTCACGAATGCCACGCCCTCAGCCCTCCTCAGCAGGTTCTGACCAGGAGAGATGGGAGTGCCTGGGGCTGCTTTCTCTGCAGTTCACTTTCTTTTGTTCACCGATGTTTGTGCAGCATCCTTCCCTTTCCCACCTGTACTAAGCCTCGGGACTTCAGGAAAAGGCTTCTTCCATGAAGAACAGGGTGCTTTCCCTTGGAACCAGAGATGCCTGGACATGCTTCTTTTAAATTTGTCTTGATAGCATTTACACCTGGCTAAAATCACCTGAAAAGGTCAGTTCTGAAGAGCTCTTTCCTTTGACACCCTCTGTCCATAGAAAGCAAAGTCCGTCTGCAGGGATACGTCTTCATTTCCTATTTTTGTAAGCATTAAATACTCGCTTGGATGCTGTGTGCTATCCTTCATATCCCTCAGAACTTCCCTCTCGTGCTGAGTGATAAAGCCAGCTTGGTCTAATTGCTGTACTTGCTTAGAATTAGTCTGTGATTAATAAGTGGGCATGTGGTTCTGTTCAGCAAACCAGTTATCTTTGAAGTTTCTACCCAGGTGTCCAGTGCTGGACACAACACAGATTGGTAGAGGCGCACAAACTGCTCCAAGGAACATTTTTGCCCTTACATGACTAACATTCCTCTCAACTTGCCTTTTCTAGCCCTGCAGTACAGAGGCCCTCTCTAAATCAGAGGAACAGAATTTCCCCCGGAAACCTGACCCTGTAACAAAATGCAGATCAAGTATGAACAGGGCTTAAAGAGCAAACATTGGGCTGACTGGCATGTCAAAAAAGGAAACCCTTATAGACTGTAGTTGTAAATTAGTCCACCCACTATGAAAATCAGTATAGGTGCCTATCTCCCCCCCCAAAAAACTAAACTAGACCTACTGTGTGATTCAGATGTACTGCTCCTGGGTGTTTACTTGAAGGACTCTGGATCAGTGAATCAAAGATACTTGCACATCCTTGTTCATTCCAGCACTATTTACAAGAGCCACATCATAGAATCAAGCCAGGTGTCTAGTAACAGGAATAAATAAAGCAAACGCCCCCCCATACACACACAGAATTTTATTCAGTCAAGAGGAAAGCAGTTAACTTGAATACAACTGGAGATAACCATTTTAATTAAGCTAGATACAGAAAGACAATATTCCACTTTCTCTAATATACTAAATTTTATATAGGCACAGAAAGTTAAGTATATATGCATATATGACATGAAAGCAAACCTGAAATTGTCTAGGGTAATGAAGGGATCAAACAGAAGTGGGTGGGAAAGAAGGGGAGGAGAGGATGATGAGGGAGGACGGGCCAAAGCAGAGTATATGCTTACATGAAAATATCTTTATGAAAGCCAGTAGTATGTACACTGAGCATACACTGCTTTTAATTTATTTTTTAAATGGCGACGCCAAAGTACAGGCTTGTAATCAGATCTGCACAGAAATCAACATTTGAATATACCAGGGTAATCTTTACACAATGCACAAAACATCACTCCAACAAAGGAGTTCAAACTTAGAGAGACAGTGTGTTCTGTGTGTGTGTGTCTCCTGTGTGTATGTGTGGGCAGAGGGTGTCTCCTGTGGGGTCTCCAGCCTCAGGGTGGCCCTGAAGATGCACACAGGACAACACCCACTAGGACAGCACTGCTTGAGGTTCACATGGGGACCTTCCATCTCCTGGCTTGCTGAGATTTCTGGACTTCCTGGGCTTCTTTTGTCGGCTTCTCCAAGGCGGCCTCCTCCTCCCGGGACCCATCACAGTCCCCTTGATCAGGCAGGGGAAGATCTAGCAGCAGGGCCCCTGAGAGGCCCGGGTCCCTGATGGTGGTCACGGTATCGGTGATTGGGATGGTCACCAGCCGCTCCAGCTCATCTGCCTCCTCCAGTGCCTCCTCATTCTGCCAGCAACTTTGGGTATTCCTTGTGGCGCTCTTCCAGGAGCTTCTTCTGCTCCTGCTTCATCTCTTCAATAGCCTTCCAGCTCTACCTTCCTCTCTGGGAAGCCTGTCAGGTACTCACTTCTCTTCATTGAAAGTGATGTGCTGGGACCTCCGATCATCTCCATCTCGGTTCTTCTTGTTGCTAGCCCATAACACGGAAACTTCACATACACCAATTTCAAAATAATAATAATAATAATAATAATAATAATAAATTCAGGGCGTTTGTTTGGCTCACAGCTGAGGAGCTTCAAGGACATCCTGTGTTCCCTCTGTGTTCACTTGCTCTAGTTTGGGGACTTCAAGGGCATGACGCCTAGAGAGCTCCATCTTGGTGGGTACCTTCTCCCTTCCTAGATGAGTCACATGATGGTGGAAGTGTGCCACTTACCTTTCTGATTGCTGTGACCAAGTACCCAGAAGTAACTGTGTTAGACAGGGTTCTCTAGAGGGACAGAACTTACGAAAGGAATATATGCACACATATATATGTTTTTATGGGATTTATTAAAATGGGCAACAGGCTGTTGTCCAGCTAGTCCAACAAAAAATCCAAAAACAGCCGTCTACCAACAGAAAGTCCAAGACTCCAGTAGCTGTTCAGGCCACCAGGCTGGGTGTCTCAGTTGGTTTCCAGTTTGAGCAGAATCCTGAAGAAGTAGGTTCTGCTGCCAGCGAAGGAATGACCTTGTCAGGGAGAGCGGGAACAAGCAGGCAGAGAGTAGGCTTCCTTCTCCAATGGGCTGCAGTGGAAGGCGTCGCCCGGGTTCAAGGTGGTCCTTCCCACCTCAAAGATCCAGATTAAAAGTGGGTCTTCCCTTGCTCTGGCCAACTGTCAGCTCCCTGTTCTCATGCTCTGCATTGAGTGACTTCAGATAAGACACATATTGCAACACAGGAGACATGGTCAGTGCTATCAAGGCGGAGAGCAGGCGTTGGCAAAAGGGCTGGGCAGGAAGACACTCCCCAGACAGCAGCAGGCAAGGGCTGTCGAGGTGAGAGTGACAGAGCGCGTGTTTAAGAGGGTTTTATTCTACTATATAAAGTTTCTGGAGTAGACAGCTTTCCTGGCGGGTCTCCTCAGGTCCAGATAACTGAAGGCACATTTGGAAGAGCTCTGGAGGAAGGGGGCTGTAGCGTGACTTTGTTCTTCAGCAGAAAGTTCCCTCCAGATAGAAACCTTGCTTTCTCCTGGCTCGTTTAGAACGGCTTATCTCCACCCAAGGCCAGAGACATGATTCAGACCTCTTCTTTTGGCCAAAAGATAAGTAGCAGAGAACATTTAGAAGAACTAACGTAAGAAGGAAATAAGGCCATGAAAACAGACCTCTATTAGGAGGAGGAAACAACCTGAACTTAACAAGCCCCCAGCAAGCTCTGTCACCGCCACCATCCTCAAAATCATGTGATTTCTTAGACCTTAAGAAGAAGCAATTGTCTGGATCTTCTTCCTCTGTGACCTGGCTAGGTCGCCCCACAGGGAGAAGTCATCAATTAACAGGCAACTGAGTTCATGTCAGAGACTGTCTTTTCTTGCCTTACTAGAGGATCCACATGGAGACTGAGCTGTCTATGGGCTACATCTGAGCATAGGGGTCTAGGTCCTCTCTATTCATGGTCTTTGGTTGATGCATCAGTCTCTGCAGTCCCCCTTGGGCCCAGCTTTTTTTGGCTTTGTTGGTCTCGTTGAGGGGCTCCTGTCCCCTCTAGGTCCTTCTATATCCCCCTTCTTCCAAGAACCAGACAGTCCTGATGGGACCTGAGAGATTAGGGTCTGACAACAGGGGAGGAGGACTTCCCCTATCAGTGAACTAGGAGAAAGGGGTAAAGGAGGAAGAGGGAAGGAGGGTAGGGGTGGGAGGAGGTGTGAAAGAGGGCTACAACTGGGATACAAAGTGAATAAATTGTAAAAAAAAATAATTAATAATAATGATAGAAAAAAGAAAAAAAGTGGGTCTTTCCACTTCAGATTATTTAATTAGGAAAACTCCCTCACAGGTGTGCCCAGCTGACTGGGTTTTTGTTAATTCCAGTTGTGGTCACGTTGACAACCAAGAACAGGAAGAAAATGGGGAGACCACGTGGCGGGAACAGCACGAGGCAGCTGATCAGCTGCTCATGCCCTATCCACAGTCTGACAGCAAGGAATGCTGCACTCAGCAACCCCCCCCCCCCACACACACACACACTTTCTACTCAGCCCGGAACGCCAGCTCAAAGAATAGTGATTCCCATGTAATTTAGGGTGGTTGTCCACCTCAGCTAACCTAAATCAGTAACTCTCTCATGCATATGCATCACACACACATGTGCAAAACAGATAGGTTTGTCTCCCAAGTGATCCTGTCAAGTCAGCAATCAATATTAATTATTGCGGAAACGATGAGAAAAAAAAAAACAAAAACAAACCCTGCAGAGTGAGAGTGTTCCACTCTTGCACAAGTTGGTCCCTTGGAGAGCACTGCTATTTTTCCAGCTGCTACAACACACACACACACACACACACACTTTAACATTAGACCATTCTCTGGTGAAATTCCTCATAGCTTCTAAGGAATGAGATGTATTAGCATTTCTGCAGTGATAACTGTCCCGTCCTTCTCCAGAACCCCACCTCACCCCTAGCCCGGCCCTTCTCCACATCAGAAGACACTGTGCAAATAAATAATCAGAGGCTAGCATCTTG
Organism: Pachyuromys duprasi; assembly: GCA_028658305.1. Lineage (NCBI taxonomy): Eukaryota > Metazoa > Chordata > Mammalia > Rodentia > Muridae > Pachyuromys > Pachyuromys duprasi. The sequence goes on along the minus strand of CM053743.1, from coordinate 46,478,743 downwards.
AGATGTCTTTCAGAACCACTCATGGCATCCATGACAGGAGCAAAATGCATCGATAAATGCAATCTCTCCCCACTTTTCAATGTGTCTAATCAAGAATGCAAACAACACTTGCCAGAGACAAAGGACCTGGAAAAGCAGGTGGACAGCGAGATTGTTTCCCAGGCAGTGGCTCACTCTCCAGGAACTCTGCTCTGATGTAAATAACGTGTGGTTTCCAGGAAAGGAGAAGGAAGGAGGGTCTTCCTGAGTGTCCTGTGAGCAACACACTCTGTAGCACACACTGTATGTATCTTGCGGTCTTTGTGAATGTCTCATACTATCCACAGTCTTTATATGGAGTGGAAAGAGGCACCCTCTGCTCTCTGCTCCTTTTCCTGCTGGAGAAGACATTTCAACAAATCTAATAGCTATGTAGCTGCTAAGAGCTATCTTGGCATCCTTTATGAATAACCTGGTCAAATAGAGTCTTGCTTTGAGAGAGGGCAGGAAGCATGTGCTGCCGGTCTCCATCTGCCTTTTATGAATGGTGCCCACAACACAAACATTTAATTCATGCTTCCTTGTTACTTGTGCCTGAGCTGCCAGAGCATCACCTCCGTCTCATTGCGATAGTTCCCAGCAGTCTAAGGATGAGAGGAGACCGAAACCTCTCCATAAAAATCGGACCCAGGAGTCTCCTGCTCCGTCTCAACGGGGCTGAGCAATGCTGTCATTTCTCCTTCAGCCTCACTGGAAAAGCATGCCCGGAGTGGTGCTGCTATTCCAACGATGTCCAGGCAGCTCTTAGATAGTGTGGGCCAAAATGGAGGGAGCATCTACAGCAGGTCCACCTGGGGGGCAGTTAGTAACTGTCCCCTCCTCCACCTGCCGGGGACTGCCCCCTGCTCTTCTGGGTACCAGGTAGGTGAGCAAAAGCCTTTTACACTTTAGAAACAAAGGAATTATCTCATAGTCAGAAAGGCAATCAATCACAAAAACAGATGAATTAAAAAATACAACAGGTTACATGTTTTAAAACTAAACATTTCTTGTCTATGTATCCATTACATAAGTTCATAGGGAACTCAGAGTGACAAAGGTTGACAAGGTCTAAAGGTTATCAGTGTCCAAAAGTTACAAGGATATATGTCTTTTCAATTAGGACCGACCTGGGGCAGCTACCTCTTAGTTTATAGTGAGTTCAGGACAATAATTTTATCTGTCTTTCATTCTAAGAAACGAAGTAAACTTAAAATGACAGTATATAATGCCCTAAGGTGACCAGGTATAAGGAATTACAACAGAGCAGTGTGTAGGTGTTTTGACATTAAGGTTTGTACTTAATTAGACAATGCTTGGTAGTCCCATTACAATTTGGGTTCATAGGAGGCTTAAACCTACTTGAGTAAATTTACGGTACACACCAGGATTCATGGTGCCGTCTGAAGTCACAAATCTGTCTCAGGCCTGTCTCTACCCTAGACAGGTGAAAAACCACTTTCTAGCAGATTTGATTTTTCTGCAGGAGGGGCTGAAAAAGCCGGTTGGATCAACCTAGGAGTCATTATCAAGAATTATAAAATCATCCTCATGCTGATTCTGCAAAAACCTGCCTGGCAGAGAAGGACAGTTACATCAGAGCACGGGCAATGAAGAATAATATTTTTATGCCATGTATATGTGTGTGTATATGTATACACACACATATGTGAAGGGTACAGGAAATACAAGCAAGGAAAGGCAACCAGCAGCAAGAGGCAATCTAGAGATGAGCTACTTAGGGCCTTTGCCTACTAGGTCACACATGTCACAGGCATCACAGAGGCAGGCCACCTCCAGTTAGCTCCCTTGCTTGCCTCCAGTCCTTTCCTGCATGATTGGCTCCTGAGCAGGCATAGCCTTTCCACCTCCAGTTAGCTCCCTTGCTTGCCTCCAGTCCTTTCCTGCATGATTGGCTCCTGAGCAGGCATAGCCTTTCTTCCCTTGGCAGGCCTTCAGCTTCCCCAGCTGCCAGACTCAGTGTAAAGCAGGGGGTCTGGGTGTTCGAGCCTGCCCACCACCAGACTGGAACCAACCATCAGCTCTTACGGAACCTCTCTGCCTACTCAGCCTGCCGATCTTGAGACTGGCCAGGCTCTATAATCACAGGAGCCAGTTCCTTTTTAATAGCCTCCTCCCCTGTGTGTGTGTGTGTGTGTGTGTAATATGTATACAACCTATTAGTGCTGTGTCTCTGGAGATTTGGGGACTCCTAGGGCACCTTTGGCAGCCATGAGGGATATCATGTCAGACACTCTGTGGCCCTGAAGAAGTGGAGTAGAATTTACCACTCCAGAGCTCTGCAGCCCGCAAGCTGACCCCTCTCCAGCCCACTGTGTAGACAGAAATGCTGGTGATATAAGTTACCAAAGTCCCCTCTGTATAGCCAGCCCTGTAAGGTGAGTTTTCTCACGGGTCAGCTGGGACTAACCCTTCAGGCACCAGGGAAGCCTCCACACTGCAGCTGCTATTGTAGGCAGTGGTGTGCTTCTCCAGAGAACCTAAGCTACATGTGTGTTAACTGTGCAATTAATTCAACTAATAATTCATTTGTCAAATAAAACACACATATGATCCTTTTTTGTTGTTGTTGGTTTTAGATGGGAATTTTTTTTTAATTTGTTTATTTGATTGGTTGGTTGGCTTAGTTTTTTTAAAGACAAGGCCTTGCTATGTAACCCTGCTGCACTTTCCCAATGAATAAGTTGGGCCCTAAAATTGGGCCTCTAACTCACAGAGATCCGCTTGTGCCTACCTGCTGAGTGCTGGGATTAAAGGTTACACCACCTTCCCCAGCTGAAACATACAAGTGAGTCTTAATACTGACATAATTGCAACTTAGCTGTGGTAAGTAAAAATGATGTGTTGGCCTTTATAGTATTTATTATTAGCCCTATAATTATTGCGATGGCATTATTTATCCTGCTATCACAAATAACAACACACAGACACTGTTAGATTTTATACTTGCCTTATTACCCTGGGCCACGCAGATATTTCACCTACGCTGTCTCAGTCCCCTCGCCATTCACCTCCCAGCCCCCATCCAATGCCACCAGCCCTAATCATTCCTATCTTCCTACCTTCCATCCATAATCCCAAGAAACTTGCTTGTACTCTTCATCTAGGCCTTTTCACACCGTTATTGGAGTCCCGCCTCCCAGCCTATGTGGTCTCTTCTCCGCGCTAACGCATCCTGGTGTCCTCCTTCCTCCTCTCTTGTCTGTCTCTCTCCTATGAGCCTCCTGTCCTCTAAAGCCCAGGAACCTTAGCCATACCTACCCCATCCTGCCCTGCCCAGGTATTGGCCTTTAATCAACCAATGTCTTAGGCAGGTTTACAAAGCAAGGATAGGTGTATCCAGGCAGTAACCGGATCTTGAGGGCCAGTAATTAGCAGAAAAATAAAGCATCAGAACAACCCCCAATACAACTTAAAAGTAAAATATTTTCTTCAAGAATAGTAACAGAACAGTTGTCTGCTCAGACAAATCCTTCGTAGAGTTTTGCTATTGTAAACAAACTAGCCGTCCATTGTCTAAGGAGCATCACAGAATGCTCCAGGTCACTCAAAGGCAGCATAATTAAAAATAATAAAAATGGAGAGATGGCTCAGCGGTTAAGAGCACTGGCTGCTCTTCCAGAGGTCCTGAGTTCAATTCCCAGCAACCACATGATGGCTCACAACCGTCTACAATGAGATCTGGTGCCCTCTTCTGGCATGCAGGTGTACATGCAGACAAAGCACGCATACATAAAATAATAATAAATCTTTAAAAGGTAGAAAACATGGAAAGGATAAAATTATAAATAACTACAGTGATGATGATAATACTTTTCGGACAGAAACTCTCAGCGTAGTGAGTGAATAGGAAACATCAAATAGAAATCTAAACCTGAATCCCACAGTGATACCAGCAACTTCCAGAAAAAGATCAACGGCCCCTGTGCAAAGAGGATGGCACCAGAATGGCACCAGTTTGAGCACTGAGACTGGGCACTGCCCGTCAGCAATCACTAAAATCATCATCACCCTACAAGGCTTCTCAGTCAAAGGCTCAACCAAGGACAATGGTGAGAATAACACTTTTAGATCGGTTCCCTAAAACCCACCTTCCACTGACCTCTTTCAGGGACACTAACGCATTGTGTATCCTGACAAAATCTAACAGTTCATGTGTGCATAGCACGTCTGCATAGCACTTCGTGAACCAGACACCGTTCAAAGTCCTTTACAAACACGTATCGATCCATTTACTCCTTACCACAGTCCTGGGAAGTAAACACCTCAACTTATTCTTTAGTTCCTGTAACAATGGCCAGACCCTTTTCTTAAGTAGCATCCATCTTCAATCGACTTGCACAGGATGTCTCTGGACCACAGCAGCCTTGCCTTTAGTTGTGTCTTCATCTTTACACCTCCAACCATCCTCTACCAATCTCATCCAGATTTACGTATGCTTGACACACACACGCACACATACATATGGACACACACACCACAAATAAATACTTTCCAAGTATCTTCTACATCACTGTGGACAGTAACAGTGAGTTAAAAATAACCTCTGCCAATGATAATATTAGAAATCTCTTAACTGATTTTAGAATAACACTTTACAGCATTATTGTTCATCTCTGTAAATATACATATTAGAGAGCTATAAATTACAACACCTCCTTAGGTGGCCTCATTAAATCTATTGGATGGAGGCTCTAAGAAAGAATTAATTTTGTGTTTCCTGAAGGTCTGGCATAGTGTCTTAGAGTCCACAAAATGTCAACTACTCATTGACAGAGTGATGAATGACTGAATCAATAAACACTTCTACATGTCTTTCTTGTAGATGGGTGTGAAGTATGATAGCAAGCTTGTTTGAAATGAATACTTTATATTCTTATCATTAAAGAGTAAAACAATAAATCAGAGCATTTCTTCCTTGCTTTTTAAATGCCCACCAAAGCATTTATGAGCAATGCAATGTATTTTGTCTTTTTTTGTTTTTATTACTATATTTTTTCATCATGACATTTTCATGTATATAATGAATTTTGATCTTATTTACCCCCATTTACCCTCTCTTGTTCTCCTCCAACTCCTGATGACCCCTTCCTTTTCACAGCTAGTCACCCTTCTCCTTTCATCTCTCTCTGTGTCTCTGTCTGTCTCTCTCTTTTGTCTCTCTCTCTCTCTCTCTCTCTCTCTCTCTCTCTCTCTGTGTGTGTGTGTGTGTGTGTGTGACCCAGTAGGTTAAATAATTCAATTACCTATGTCCTGATGCCAGAATATACTCTCAGAAGATATCTCAACAATAACCATTGTTATTGCCATTTTCCCAATGAAGTTGGGCCCAGAAATGTTAGGTGGTCTGCTCATATCTTAGCAAGAGGTGGTAGAAGCCCACATGAAGCTGAGAACAGAGGGGGAGGGGTGTAGGAAACCCTTCCAAGGGACTCGGGTTCAGTTCCCAGTGCCCACATGGCGCCTCACAAACTGTCTGTAACTCCATTAGTGAGGAATCTGACACCTTCTGGCCTCTTCAGACACCAGACATGCACATGGTGCGCAGACATACATGCAGACAAAGCACACATGCTCATAGAAACCAATAGATAAATATGTTTTAAAGAATAAAGAGGAAAGGAGTCAGGAGGAAAGGAGGAAGGTGGTGGCAGGCACAGCCCAGTGCTGCTCAGCATGGCCATGGAGTCTGGAGCTGGAGGATGTGGGACCCGATTTCTAAATTGTCACACATGCCTGACTCTTGGGACAATAAGGTTGAACAACATGTGACAGGCCAGCCGGGAGTCACTACACACTATGTCTCTCTGTAGTTAAGGCACAATCATGTAAACGCTGATCACCAATTTGTAAATAAAGGTTGTTGTATGTAATGGGGGCAGAAGGAAGACAGAGTAAAAAGAGGTATGTTCTCATCAGGATTTAAAAATAAAAGGAAAGACAACTGAAAATGTATAAAGTCAATTCAAGAATTTCAGAAAGGCATTCTTTAGCTAAAGGGGTAAGTTACAGGTGTTCTTAATGTTTGTCTTTAGAATGTGGATTCGGGTGGAGAAAAAAAAAGGAAATTTTAAGTAGCACCTAACTCTTTAAGCTATACTAATATAAATAAAGCTTTATTACTTTTTCAGTTAGGTACAAGGTAAAAAAGACAAACAAGAAGTTTGAAACCTGCTTTAGGTTTCAAAAATCCAGAAATGCTGGTGACTTTTGAAGTTGCTTAAAGGGATGGAGAGATGGCACTTACAAGAGGTGCGAACACTTGCTGCTCTTCCAGAGGACCTGAGTTTGGTTCCCAGCACCCAACTCCATCTCTAGGGGATTTGCTATCTCTGGCCTCCATAGGCACCTGCATTTATTCACAGGCACATTACCACATGTAGATCTACACACCTACACACAGTTAAGTTCCTTAAATATAGAATGTGACTTGAAATATTGCAGATGATGAGGTTTTTAAAAAGCTTAAAGTGTGGCCCAACGTGTTGGCACACATCGTTAATCCCAGCACGTGGGAGGCAGAGGCAGGAGAATCCCGGTGAATCCAAAGCTAGCATGATCTACACAGTGAGATCTACATATTTCTTTTAGAATATTTGTTTCATTCAAATCAGCTGTAGCCAAACCCATGTAGCCTATGGCTTCTTGGGTTTAAAATCAGAAGAGAAGTTTTCACGTGCGAATTAAAAGAGACAAATGAGGGTCAAATTCTTTTATACCTCTTATTTTTATAACAATATTATATTATATATGTTTTTATAATAAGAAGAAAGTTAATGTGAGATATTTAAGGCCTTAGTTATATATTTGGATTTTAAAATCAATTACTTTTTATAAATTTATTTATTTTTATTTTATGGATGTGTTTTGCCTGCATGTATGTATGTACATACCTAGTGCCTGCAGAGGTCAGAAGAGGGCATTAGGTCCCAGGAACTGGAGTAACAAACAGTTGTGAGCATCCATTAGGTACTGGTAACCTAACTCAGGTTTGGTTCCGGAAGAGGAATAATTGTTCTTACCTGCTAATCCACCTCTATAACCCCTCAAATACTTTTGATAAAAATGAAATTTTTGCTAAAAGGAAAGCATTGAGAAGATAATTAAATTTACGAGCTAGAACAGAGGACACTGTGCGGCTCTTCTGGAGGACCCACACTTGGCTCCCGGCACCCACACTGGCTACCTGTAACTACAGCTCCAGAAGACCCCTTGGCCTCCACAGGCACTGTACTCATGACTGCAAATGCTGTTTTTATTTCCTCAGATATTGCGGGTTGAGATAAGAGCCATACCCAAGCTGTACGAATGCATGGCTTGGGCTGAGCCCAGACCATTTCTATCTAACTATCTCCCAGCCTAGGCCTGGAAGCTTCTACCTCCATACACTCTAATCTTCTGCTAGCCCAGACCTTGAAGGCTTGAGCTTCCAGTCTCTGTCTCTAACCTAGAATGTTTCAGACTCTAAGACTTACTGCTGAATAAGCTCACCCTTTCCAGGTCTTTCTGAACTCTGGCTGGCTGGTTCGACTCAACTGTTCCGGCTCAAACTCCCTTCCAAGGTGGCTGATTCAATCTGGCTTCTGTCAGCTTCTCACTGAATTGCTCTGCTTGGGAACCTACCGCTGAACTCCACAAACTGAACTGCACTGACTGCATGAACTGAACAGAACTGAACTCAGCTGAACTCAGCTGAACTCAACTCTCCTCCTTCTCCCTGCACTGTTCTTAAGTAGCCTCGCTTTCCCATCCTGTTCTCATGAGAATTGGGCGTATTCTATCACTGACTCATTCTGCCAAATCTTTCTCTGATTCATCACTTTGTCTTCCCCTCAATTAGAGGTCACTTTCAAACACAGCTGCTTCCTTCTGTAAACTAATCGTACTTTCCACTATTTAGGATTAAAGGTGTGTACTAAGGCGTGACTGCATTCCAGCCAGATCACCTAGACCTAGAAGGTCTTTAGATGTGATCCCCAGCCATGATAGCTATGTTGCTGGATTAAAAATACCCTACACATAATTAAAAATACAAAGAAATGTTTCTTAAAAACTACAACAGAAAGGAAACATCCCTAAGGCATATAAGAATATTTGTTATTGATAAGTGGGTAAAATCCAGTATAACACATTTCAAAAGAATTTATTTTCCTAATTTTGCAGTACTGCAACCCTTCTCAAACAAACTCAAAACCAACACGCTGAGGGCTGGAAATCTGTTGCCTAGAAACTGCCCAGTGTGACAGGAGGAGGTTACATGATAACATAAAATGGAAAGAAACAGGACTGCCCATCTGCTGAGGGAGGGAAGGGGAGGGGCAATGGCAGTGTCCTCGGAGCACAGAGAACCTGAGGAAATCTGCTGAGGGCCCCACACACTCTCATTCTGTGAGCTCCCTGTTCCAGAGAACTCTGGGAATTTCACATTATGGGGTGACTTGATTGAACCTTTTTTCCTTACTCAAAATTTACTTAAATGGCAAAAATGCCTGTAGGCTGTCAACATTTAACACGGGTGACCTCATCTGTGTCTCCAAAGGCTCTCTGAGTACTTAACAATGCTTCATCCCATTACAAAAGGTTTGAAGAAAATGACATTTCCCTAAATGAAATGTTATGTGAATTGTAGCTGCAAAGTGCCAGGAAGAATACACCCACAGCGCTCGCGCGCGGACACACACACACACACACAGAGGTAAGAAACCCACTCTCAACACAAAGAGAGGCTGTATCTGTGCATTACAGATGCCCAGCACCAACGAGTGCCCTGGACGGGATCACAGCTACCCATCCCAAAGTGTCACGCAGACCTCTAGGCACCCCCTCCCCCAGGCACCCCACAAACCACCACACAGCAGCATAGTCCAAAGTCAGTTAGAGACTTTGAAAACAATTGCTGAAATCTGGGGAATCTTCGGAACCATGACACCGACTGGAATGGAGGAAGGAAGCTCTAAGGCCCCTTGCCAGGCCCATGCCAATGATCAAGGGCATTCCTGGGCTCACTAGGCTAGCGATTGGGAAGATGCTTGGACCAGGCCTGGAATAGGTCCTCTTTGCAGTGGTTCTTAACCTGTGGGTCAAGACCCCCAAAGATCATCAGAAAATATAGATACTTACATTACAGTTCATGATGGTAGCAGAATTTGAGTTGTGAAGCAGCAACAAAGTAACTTTATGTGGAGAAGGGGGAGGGGCTGGGAACAGGCTGAAAAAAGACAAAAAAGTCAATAAAAATAGTAATTTTATGGTTGGGGGTGGTGGCTGTCACCATGTTATGAGACACTGTATTAAAGGGTCACAGCCTTAGGAAAGTTGAGCTCTGGGGTCTTTGTGTAGGAGGGGTCACCAGTGACAACCCGTGGGGTCCCAGATGAAGACTCAGAGGAACCCCCACGGACACTGGAAGCCCCAGAGGGAACACGCCATGTGTCAGAAGTCCTGGCAGTGGTTTTGGGGTGTCACCTGTAACAGCCCCCAGAACAACTGCTCTCCAGCTGGGTGACCTGAGTCTTTGCCCCTCTGTCTTATCTACTGCCCCTGGCATTGCCATCCTAGGCTACAGAAGATGGCTCTAGACAGGTTCAGGTGACTCTGTTGCCAGATTAGGGCGCCCACCCCTACACCAGCCCTGAGGGAATGGCATTTGGGTGTGAATGTCACCACAGTCTATGGCCTCACTTGAATATAATCTCTCTGGATTCTTTCTTGATTTGGTAGGAAGGAAGCCGTGTAGGTTTCTGGGTATTGCTCACCCTGCCTCCGTTCCTCAAGGACTTACAGCTGGAGCTGGCTGGAGACTTTCTGAGCATCTGGCTTCCCCGCCATCCGGCTCTGCACATAAACAGCAGGCCTCTGACATGCCACATCCAGCCCCGGGGTCCTGGCACCTCTACAGAATGGAATCCTGTTGTACTGCAAACGTTTATTCATCAAACATTTATGAGGCCTGCTGTCACCCAAGCAAAACGCTCCAGGAAGGAACAAAGATGAAACCCAGAGACCTGACAAAAACTTGCTTGTCAGCCAAATTTAGTCACCTGATAATTACCTGCGTGCGCAACGCATAAACGCTGCATCTTACTTAAATTACCTGCTGGCCACTCTTTTATTAAAAGAGGGTGGTAGATGGGATTTCCTGAGGTGGGGAGTCCCTCAAACCCAACACTGACAATCACAGGAGTCTTCACAGCCTGGGGTTGTAGAACTTAAAAACTGTCTCACTCGCCTCACCTGGTTCCTCTTACAGAGTTATGGGTGGTGAGCCTCCAAGCCCCGAGATAACATTTCATACGTTTACAAAAGAAAGGAAAAAAGAGAGGAAACAAAGCACAAATAATTAAATTTCTATGGCAGATGCCAATCTACAGGGGTGGGGAAAGGTCTAGGTCTTTTAGCAGGAGGCTCATCTGCATATGTAAGTAGCAGGGCTGGAGAGATAGTCCCTAGCCAGAGCAGGTATTGCTATTGCACAGTGGTTCCCAGCCACTTCCATCTGGCCAGTACAACCTCCTGTAAGTCCAGCTCCAGGGGATATGACGCCCTCTTCTGGCCCCCGTGGGCACTGCACACGCACAGGCACACATAATTAAATAATTAAAATAAAATCTTAAGAAATAAAAAATTTTAAATGCTGGAAGCACTGAGCTGCTGCTGGGAGAAAGGGACATTGCGGTTATCAGCATAAAGTTTACCTCAAACCTAATAAAGGGTAATCTTCGGTAGGCACTTGCTCATCATCTTGGGTCTCGCATATTTTAAGTGTATGGGTGTTTTGCCTGCATGTGTGTCTGTGCAGCTCAGACTTGCAGTGCCTGAAGAATGTATATAGAAGATAGCAGGTCCCCCGGAACTGGAGTTACAGAGAGTAGCAAGCTGCCATGTGGGTGCTGGGGATCAAACCAGCATCCTAAGGAAGAGCAGCCAGTGCTTCAACCGCTGGGCCATCTCTCCAGCCCTGAAGGGTTTCTTTGGCTCCTGTTTGGGAGATTTCAGCCTGTTTGGGAGATTTCTGCCTCATTGCTTCGGGACCCATGGCAAACCAGAACGTCAGAACTAAAGCACATGCGGAAGCTAAAAGCTCAATCACCGCTGGAGAAAGACCAGTTTCCCACAATCCCCTTCAAGGGTGTGTCTGATGACCTGATGACCTCCCTAGGTCTTAGCTGTTGCAGCTTCTGCCACCTCCCAATATCGTCCAGCTAGGAACAAGGCCTCTTTACTCATGAGGTTTTGGGGGACAAACCCAAATGATGCTGGCCATGAAACCCACACTTTGTTCCGCTGGGCACGGCTCTTCAGGTCTAGAACGCCCCTCAGAAGGCTTTCCTTCAATACACAGCTCTTCTTACACCCACAACTGCTAACACCCAGCTGCTTCACCTGGCTGGCAAGATGCTTGCTCCTGCCTCCTGTTAAGATGAGTTACATATCACCCTCACTTGTCTCCTTAAAAGTTAACTTTGGTGACTGCTTAGATCCCAGCCACGCTCTCATTTCACACATTTTCAAGGGAAGGAAACCAATTCCCAGAAGGCAATGCTTCCCCAAGATAACACGGGCAATCAATTAGTGACTGACCGCGAGCCTGAAGCTACGTCTTCCCTCCTCCCAGTGCTGGTCTCACAGCCAGCCATTAGGCTTGAGCATCAAGTACCTTATGGTGCTTTAGGATCCCTAGGTCTGACTGTCCCATTCTCCCACCTTCCTATCAGAAGGCCAGCACTGCATCCAGGGAGCCTGGCCCTGGCCAACCCTCCTCATTGCCATTTCATTTTGGCTTCTAATCCACATTGCCCCAGAACTCAGATAAGGAAAATGACTACAAAACAAGAGTAGGACAGAACCCTATTCTGGTTTGCTTTCTGTTGCTGTGATGAAACACTGACCTGAAGCAACTTGGGAGGAAAGGGTTTATTTCAGCTGACCTTTCCAGGTCATCTGAGGGAAACCAGGACCCGAACTCAAGACAGGAATTGAACCGGAGGCTGTGGAGGAATGTTGCTTACGGGCTGGCTCTCTCTGCCTTGCTGGGTTTGCTTTCTTATGCCTCTCCAAGGATGATGCTGCTCATGGTGACTGGTCCCTGTACATCAGACAGCAACAAAGAAGTCATGTCATGCAGATATGTCCACAGGGCAGCTTGATGGAGGCAGTTGTCAGGTGAGGCTTCCTCTTCCCAGGGGACTCTTGCTCAACAAAAGCTCACCAGACAAACCAGATTCTGTTGTCAGAGTGCTCGGATCCGTGTCACCATTTTGTGCTATCTGAACAGACACGGGACATCCCTGGGTCTTCAACACTGAGCATCTAAATTTGAGACTAGGAAAGGCCACCCAATCCCTCTCTTCTCTGTTTCATACCCCTGAGGAATTAAACACCCATACCCCTCCCTGTCATGCAGGATAGATTCTGTGTGGCTTCCAGTCTGGGAACGCTATGCCTCTCGCCTCTCACTAATGTGCCAAAGAGGAAGAAAATGAGTTTATCACAGTTTGTTAAATTTGCCTCATTAACACATGCATCAAAGGGTAAATTAAGGGTAGAGAGACTGAGATAGGGCAGCCATCCATATGCTCCCAGTGAAAGGCAACTGTGAAAGGATCAGAAATGCTGTGCATCCCAACACAAACATACCCAATAATGGAGCTGAAACTCATGATCATCAGAGTCGGCACTCCCTCGGGCAGGGGTGACTGAGGTTAGAACCCAATGCACAAAATTATAGTGTGCTCTGGCCTAAATAAATCTCTTTCTCCCTCTCTCGCCCCCCTTTCCCTCTCCCTCTCCCTCACCCCTCCCTCTCCCTCTCCTTCTCTTTGTCTCCCTCTCTCTCTCTCTGAAACAAGGATCTCATATAGCCCAGGTTTGCCTTAAACTCACTGTGTATCCTAGGCTAGCCTCAAATTCCTGGTCTTCACATCTCTACTTGTCAAGTGCTAGGGTGACATCCATGCAGCACTGCCCCCTGCCATCTTTAAGCAATCTCTTTCAGATCACTCAGTCTCTTTGAGATAAACATTTCTGCCCTTAGAGCCCTGTAATTTTCCTGAACCCCCTAGAGGAAAGATGGTATCTGGGGTGTATGACCACATAGCAATGGAGCCTCAGATTCCAGCATGAGTATGGGGGTGTGGTGGTATGGTATGTAGCTGAGCTCTTCCGGCCCCAGGGCACTTGGGATCTGCAGGTGACTTTAGGAAGGTTCTCACGGCTAGGTTAAGAGAGTGGGCCCTGTGAGTGCTGCTGACATGCTGTAAGGAGACCTCCTGGTCATCTCTGGCCTACCACCCACCACACAGCTGTCTATCTGCCACACACACACACACACACACACACACACACACATGAGAGAGAGGGGGGGGGGAGAGGGAAAGGGAGAGGGAGAGGGAGAGAGAGAGAGGTCTGGCCTTGCTGGCTGTAGCCTTCTGTCCATCTAGGACCCACAGCCCACCTTCTCCATGCCTCTGTGTGAGTGTGACATCAATTCTCAGAGAACCTAGACACATTTCTGCTCACACTCAGGAAGCAAGGCCTCTATGCTCTCCAGCGGCTCAGTCTGTCTTCTACTGCAAACCCTGCATTGGCACATGCCCTGACCCCTCCGGCTCAGGTCCTCTGTCCTTCCTCAGCAGAGCTCCCAGCCACTCAGCCCTCATCCTCCAGTGCCCTCTGACCTCTTGCTTGGCTGTAATGGCAGGAAGCAGAGGGGTGCTGATAAGAGGGGAACTTATCGGGCCCTTTCCATTGAGGATCAGTTGGCTGTGCATGTGCAAGCCCCAGGCTTCCGGCAGGGCTTTCTGCTGCTGCAGAGCTTTCCCTGAATAAGGTCCTTTATGGAATGTCTAAGGAGCTTTGCCTCCCCAGGCTGGAGAGGAAGCTCTGTGCTTAAGGATCCAGGCTCGGGTCTCAGCACCTACACGGCAAATCACCATTGTCTGTAACTCCAACCACAGGAAGTCAGATGCCCCCTCCTGGCCTCAGAGGGCACTGTTCACACGTAGTACACATCCATACTTGCAAAATGCCCATGCACACAAAACAAAATGATCTCTGGGGAAAGGGAAGCTCCCAGACACTCCTCCTATCACCCTCCAGGATGAAAAAGACCTGTTCGCACACCTCTCCTGCCCCCGAGGCAGGAAAACCTTTCCTGCTTCTTCCTTCTTGCCTTCCACCTCTCTCCCTCTCACTACTGTGTCTGGTGCCCCACACCACCCTCTCTGACACCCTCTCTCTACCTCCCTCCTAAAAAGCCCTCAACAGGAAGAGGTTGCCCCTTGTCTGCAGCTCTGGCTCCCCATCCTTATGCTTCTGCCTGGGCCCACGGCTCACCAGTGCTTTCTGAGCAAGCCTCTGGCTCCCTGGTGGCCATCTTGGCCATCACCTCCTCAGTGATGTTTGCCCCCAGGTCCACAGTTGCCTGCCTTTGAATTAGCACCTTTCCACGTAGCAGTCACTCGGAGGCCAGGGTCAAGGCAGCAGCTCCTGAGTGTACTGCCCTGCCAGTTCTTGGGAACTGTCTCCTCAGAGATAATAGCGGCTTCCCGAAACTCAAAACTGGTCCTCAGTGCTAACAAGATTGTCACAGAAACAGAACCTCTGCTTAGCGGAAACCATGGGCAAACCAGTTCTGTTTTCAGCTGAGGTGTGATGCCACGGGCACACGCTGTCCCTGTCCCTCTTCCCCGCCATGGTCATCTGACTGGTCTCAAATGTTACAACATCTGGGGGAAGGGTGTGAACCAAGTAATGCTGTTCCACCATGTATTCAGCTCTGTCTGTGAAAGTCCCCTCTTCCAATCCCACCCTGTCTCTGAACACCAGCCGGATGACAACTTTGGCTTTTGGGACAGGTACTCTCCAGCCCCCCCCCCCACACACACACCCTTTCAGACAAGAAAATCACTATGGGTGTCAGCCAAAGTCATCCCCCAGAAACTTCTCAGATTCTGCTGGGAGAGATCACACTAAACACACACACACACACACAAACAAACACACACACACACCATATACACCACCCCTAAGGTATAGGAAAACTACAAGTGCCAGGTGAGGCAAGATGTCCCAAAAACTTTAGAGACAGAACGACATTCAGGACCCAGAATCATTTTTAAATACCGACTCTTCATGTTAGTTATGCCCATTACACAGGCCATCGCATAGCCGTGCGTTCAAATCTGCCAGGTTTGTAAACCACGTTCTTCATTTCCTAGCAAAGACCCGGAAGTTGGTGTTTGATAACAATTTCAGTGTGGATATGTGGTTATAACCACAAACCCACAAGCCACTTGGTAATACACTGGCAAATCCTATCTTTTATCTTACAAACACACACTGTTCTCTGTGTCCCAAACGGGGAAATAACTGGCCAGTGTAAGAGTGAGGGAGAAAATTGCTCTGTCACCTGTAACAGGTGGGTCCTGGCTCTGGACCATGGCAGCCTGTTGAAGTGACAGGCTCTATGGTACTTGACGTTTGCTGTCAACTGGACTCGACCTGGAGTCTCTATGAGGCACGCCTCTGGATGTGTCTATGAGAGAGTTTCCAGAAAGGTTAACTGAGGAGGGAAGGCCCGACCTGAATGTTGGCTGCATGGTTCTCAGGCTGGGAGCTCCGAGGACAAGCAGGAAGTGAGCTGAACTTCCTATCTCTCTGCTTCCTGACTGCAGATATGGTGTGGCCGCTCACTTCACACACCAACCCCAGGTCTTCCCACCATCCGTCCTAGCCTCCTGGATGGTTTAAAGGGCTCTGGGCTCCAGATTCCTGGGTCAGGAAAGTTGCCCACCAAGCCTCCCATTTTCCCCATACCCATCAAGAAAGGCATAGTGGAAAGACAAGCGTGAGATGGGGTCCCTCTTGCCTCTTTCAGTGAGGAAACAGGACAGAGCCACAGAAGGGGAGGGAATGGAAGAGGAGAAGGGGAACAGAGTGAGCAAGACAGGCGGTAGAAGAAAAAGTGCAAGCTCCCTGCTCCCAGGGAACCTGCAGTGAGGCTTCAGTAAGGACTGCCCTGTCGCCCGGTCACCCTGTCATTAAAAGATGCTTGGAGCCCACTGCACACAAGGCCATCCTGCTGGCTGCAGGATTCGGTGCTGCCAGATCCGTTCTACACAGCCACTTGGAGTCACAACTCAGCCCGGGGGGGGGGGGGAAAGATTCATCATCAATTAAACGCCAACCTGACCTTTGAAAATCCTTATTTCTGGAACAGTGAACTGGTTTGCTGTGACTAATGACTCCCAATAAGCTTCAAAGCCGCAGGACCAGCGGCCACACGAGCGAGACTGTCCAGCAAGACATCACAGCAAGGTCTGTGATGAAGACATCATAGAGACCGTATCACGTCCTCCCGAGCCACAGACACAAGATGAGCAAGCGCCAGCCTACACCACGGCTGACCTCAGAACTGGCCCCTAGGAGCAGGGACAATGGGTAATGGTTTTTGTCCAGAGTGTCCACGGGGAACCGTGCACAAGGCAGGGTGTGGAATGAAGTGCGGGGGGGGGGCGCTGTGGATGGCTGACAGGAAGCCCAGGGTAGGCAGCTTCCAACAGTTCCTAGACCCTGTTCCCACTTTAACACATCTACAGGTGAGCCCCAGCTTCCCCCGAGAAAAGCAGAGATGGGCAAAATAGACCGCAAGGCTTGAAAGTGTGGCTTGGTTTCTTTCTTTGCTTCTTTTTATTTTTTTTAAAGTGTGTGTGCATGTGTGTGTGTGAGAGAGTATATGAGTGTATGTTTATATGAGACTATGAATGTGTGTGCGAGAGTGTATGTGAGTGTATGTTAGTGTGTGAAGTGTGTGTGTGAGAGTATGTGTGAGTGTATTGCGAGTATGTGTGAAGTGTATTTTGGGGTGTGAGGGTGTATGAGAGTATGTGTGAGCGTATTTGTGTGAGTGTATGTGACTTCAGTGTGTAAATATATGTGAGTGTGAGTGTATGTAAGTGTGAGTGTATGTGAGAATGTATTGTGAGTGTGTGAGAGTGTATATGTGAGTGTATGTGAGGGTGTGTGTGTGTGTGTGTGTGTGTGTGTAGTGGAGGTGGACACTAAATTCAGGTCCTCTACAAGAACAGTGCAGGCTCATGAGATACACACTGAAACAGACAAAGAGAAAACAAAAGTGACATTTGGGTGACTCTCTACCCCTCCCCAGTGTTGGTTGAAAAGCAGGACAATGGTGACCCTCCTTCCCCAATGACTAGATCGATCTTGGTTGTGAGAACCTGTAATCACTTGGACCCCTTTCCCCTTCTAGACAATGGGGAGGCAGTAGGGCAGAAGAGAAAAACAAAACAAATACTCCCCACCCCCCACCCGTTCAGCTGCTCACCGTTGGTAGGGTAGCCCAGGGAGTTTTTCCTCCTCCCCCCTCCCGCCTTGGCCAGCTGGCTGGGGTTTCACCTGCTCCCCACCAAAGGTTTTGAGACTTCTAAGGGATGAGCAAACTAAGAAAGCCTTAAAAGACAAACCCTAGTCCCTGGGTCCCCTCACCTAGCCAGAACATTGGCAGTTCTTTGTTTACCTTCATAGTAAACAAAGCACCCAACAAAACACACAAACCCCAACCCCCACAAAACCCCTAACCCCGTAAGAAGGTTAATATCAAATCAAGAAAAAAGTACATCCTCATCACCACAAAGACAGGGTCCATTTGCTGTCTTTGCACAATGGGTTAAGGCAAAGGGAATCATTCCACAATGTCTGTCTGAGGAATCCGAGCTCTGTCCTTTTTATATAAAGTCAGAATAGAATGGGCAAAGGGTTGCAATGAGATCAAGAGAAAGATGTGTTTACAGAAAACAGAAGGGAGGGAGGTGTGTCCACAGCGAAGCCTTCACGATCACTTCTCCTTGCTGGCTCTCTTGGCACTGGACTGGGCTTTGGGCTTCATGGGTTTGGCCTTCTTGGGTTTGGATGCCTTGACTGGCTTGGTTTTGACATTTTTGGACTTTTTGCTTTCTTGGGCATGGCAGCTTCTTCTTGGTCTTCTTGATGGGATGGCTTTGGGTTTCTTGCTTTGGGCTTTGGAGGAAAGCCTTCTTGGGCTTGGCTGCCTTCTTTGGAGTGGCCACTTTATTGACTTCCTTCTTGGTCTTCTTGAAAGCCACTGACCTCTTGGACTCATCGCCCTTGGCCAGCCTGCAGGAGCCTGAGGCGCCCATTCCTTTGGTTTGCTTGTGAACACCAGTGGTTACCAGGCGCTTGATGAACGACTTGTTCTGGGAGTCGGCGTTCTCACCCACCTTGTCATGGCCCTTGATGCACTTTTGGATGGACTGGTGTGAGGAACTGGGCCGGATCTTCTCTGCCTGGATGGCAGCCATGAGCATGACTGAACACTTGGGGTAGTCTGTGGACTTCTTGGCGGCCTTGGCCCACTTGGGCTTCTCTGCAGGGGTGGACATGGAGTTCTCAGTCATGGTGGCCAGCCTGCTTCCGCTGTTCAAGGAGACTTCCAAAAGGCCAGCCCTCACGGGAGGGACCAAAGTACAGCTGCTGGTGACAGGAGCATCGTGTAGCTCCTGTCCTTCCAGCCTGGGTACGGGCTGCTCTGCAGGGCCCAGCCTCCACAACCCTGTCATCCAGTGCCTCTGCCTTCCTCCGCATCCCCTCCCCCCCCCTGCCTCCTCAGCCCTTTTCCCAGCTCTGCATCTCGAAAACATTATTCTTAATTTTTAAAGCCAGTCACAAATTATGCTGTACTAGTCTATCTTTATAAAAATGTCTTGAACAGAATTATTTGAAGAGAGAGAACAGGTTAGTGCTCTAGGGCCAGCGAGACACAAGCTGCCTGGAAGCAGCACCAAGCCTTGTTCTGGATTGGAAAAAAAATGCGCTGTAGTAGCTGCTGGTGGTCGCACTCCTGTGAGTACACTAAAGACGTGGAATTTCGGATTTTAGGTGGGGCCATCTTGCAGAATGTATCTCAATGAAGCACTCAGCCTTGGGGAGAAAAGGAAAGAAAAAGAACCCAAGTGGCTCCAACCAAGGACCATGTATTGATATAACCTAGAACCCCTGCTTGTATGTAGCAAACGATAGCTCAATACCCAAGTGGGTACCCTAGTAAGGGGAACAGGGACTATTTTGGACATGAACTCAATGGCTGGCTCTCCAACCTCCCCATCCCCTGAGGGAGGAGCAGCCTTGCTAGGCCACAGAAGAGGACATTGCAGCCACTCCCAAAGAGACCTGATAAGCTAGAGTTAGATGAAAGGGGAGGAGGTCCTCCCCTATCAGTGGACTTGGAAAGGGGCAGAGAGATGAGGGAGTGAAGGGGGGATAGGAAGGGAATGCAGGAGGGGGCTACAGCTGGGATACAAAGTACATAACCTGTGATTAATATAAAATAAAAATGTTTAAAAAAAAGAACCCAAGTGGGAGGTCTGTCCCGCATCTAGCCCTGTGTGCGTGCACACACACACATGCACACACACACCCTCATGCGCACACACAGAGACACAGCAGCTCAAGAGTCCTGGAAGTCATCCTGTCTAACTCAGGGGATCTTCCAGCCACCGACTTGAACACACACAGCTTCCGCATCTAAACACAGACACCTCCCTAACTGCTTCCCAACCAGAGAGTCTGAGAAGCAACTTTCCCTGTGTGCACCCTCCTCCCCCCCACCATAACCGAAGCTCTGGATGAAGCCTGAGCCCACGGCAACATTTGGAGACCTCACTGGCTCTTGCTGAAAAGTCACTCACTTTACTCTCCTGTAGTCATAAACTATATTTGCAGAAAATGCTGGTCAATGTGAATTTTTAATTTTCATACACACCCACAACTCGAAGATCAAGTTATTAAGCTGCCTGTAATCAAAGAGAAAGAGGGTGTGTGTGTGTGTGTGTGCGTGGCTACGCAGGCCAGAGATCAGCCTCGGTGTCATTGTTTAAACGCCATCAATCTTGGTTGTTTGACACAGTCTCTCACTGGCCTGGAATTGCCAAGCAGGCTAGGCCAGATAGCCAACAGGCCCCAGGGGTCCAGCTGGCCCCACCTCCACAGTGCCAGGATTGCTAGCACAGGCCAGCCTTGTGTACACACCTGGGGTTTGGACTCAGGAGCTGCTGACACAGCAAACACTGAGCTATCTCCATGGCCCCCAGATGGCAAGTTCTAAAGCGCTTTAACAGCTCCTGGTGAAAGTGTGTTCTGATGGCCTGTGGATGGACCTCAGGAAGGCTAATCACAAAGAGACCTTTACTGGAGAAAGGGAGGGAAGGATGGCTCTGAGTGTGGAGGTAAGAAGGATGAGGGAGGGAAGGCTGTGAGAGTGGAGGAGGATAAGGGGGTGGGGAGGGTGGGCTCTGAGTGTGGAGGGGGAATAGGGTAGGGAGGGCTGTGAGTATGGAGGGGGAGAAGGTGAGGGTGGGCTCTGAGTGTGGAGGGGGAGCAGTGTCCACATTCTACAGTGCTCGAAGCTGGAACACAGTGCCCAGGGACTCTCAAGCATGGCACTGTCTCCACTGAGACAGAAATGGAAGTCTGTGTGAGTAGACTGCCCACAGAGGTGGGAAAGGGATAAGAGACTAATGGGCTACAGAAGAGAGATTTAGCAAGGAAAGGGAAGAGAGAACAAGAGCCGTTGGCCATCCACTGCCAGTCGCATCAGGGGGGTCAGCCAAAGCCTGCTCCCACACTCACTAGCTATGTGACTGTCACTGTGAAGGCCCAGATTCCGGGGCAGGGATGCTACTCGCTAGGCGAGGTGATGGGGTGTCCAGCTTCTTGCAAGTTTTCTATTTGGAATGATCAAAAGCACAGACCACTTGTGGGTGCTAGGCTAGTGCACTGCCGGTGAGCTATCTGTCAGGACATGTGTACACAGAGACAAAACATATACATGTATCTTAACTACGAATCCATTCCAAGCATACAATCAGTAAATTCAATGTCCTCTAGCCAACACTCTTCTAAACCACAAACCGTGGCCTTCTCTCAAGCTAGTCTCCTCTATCATGAAACTTCTCGCTTGGGGTGCCTCATTTGATTCCAGCATCTGGACCCAAGTCATCTGCAGGATTAGCTCACATGTCTAGTAGCTGCACCAGGAAACACAGCGGCATCCTGCACATCTGTCTTCAAGCAGCTTCTCCTATGGCCAGGCTGGGACAGAATGAGGCAGCTGAAAACAGCAGGTGGGGCGCAGCATGGTGTCCCTAGCTGTTGTGTCCTCTCTGCATCCCCTGAAGAAAGCATAGCCACCGGGGCCAGCAGAGGCTGCAAGGCCACCTGTGACTTGGAAGCAGGATGATGTCATTTCTGTCCTATTCTGTTGGTTGCAGGCCAGCCTAGCACAGATACAGCAGTGAAAAGGGTTCTACCTGTCAGCCGGGAATGGTCCATGCATGTAGGGAAAGAAACAGCTTACACATAAAATGCCATTCCTTCCTCTCATTTCCTTCTAGAACATTAAGAACAGCACAGAGGATGAAGGTAGTGAGTCCTGACTGGACTTTCCTAGGTGATTGTCTTAAATATCTTGTTGATTCGTTTATTTATTTTTTTATTTTATGTGCATGTTTTGCCTGCTGGTATGTCTGTGCACCCTGTCCATGCAGTACCCAAGGAGGCCAGAAGAGAGCGTCAGATTCCCTGAAACTGGAGTTACAGGTGGTTGTGAGACACACCGTGCGTGTCCTAGGAATTGAACCCAGGTCCTCTGCAAGAGCATCAGGGCTCTTGGCCACTGAGCAGTCTCTCCAGCCCTGTTTGTATTTAAATTTTAAACTTATTATTCTACAAATAATATTCATTCGTTTCTTCAAATTAGCATATCAACCTAAGTAAATAAAAAAAAATAGAATAAGTGAGTCATCATCATGCTGGGCTGAGCACCCATGGGGTTCACATTCACCTGGTTGGGAGCATGCAGACATAGCTGCTCAGCTTTCTTTCCTTTGGCTAGCAACTCCACCCAGGGTCACGATCAGCGTTGCTCACGTGAGCTGCAGAGCCCGCTCCCAGATGTCATGTGGACACGGGGCTTAAACATTGAGTGGGTTGGAGGAGGGGAATGATTTGAACAGATGGAGGCTGTGGAGGGAACAACAGCCACCCTGTTTGCTAAGGTGACTGACAGGCACAAACGGAGTAGCCTGTGTAGATTCAGCCCCCCCCCACACTAACGTCAACGATGACAGCTAACCAGATACGGAACGTTACACCGTATCTCCAGTCCTACAGAATGAATGCTGAGGGCTCCTCTCCTCCACAGCTTACTCGTGACCTTCACGGGCCGGTGGTGGCCTCCTTCCCATTCCCCTGATACCAAAATGAGTAAGAATGGACAGCAGGGAGCCCTCCCTCAGCTCCATGTGTCAAAGGGCTCACATGCCCGGGCTTCACTATCTAAAATAACAAAGGAAAGCTACAATCCTTTTTAGTGATTAGTTTTTAAAGATTTATTTACTTGCATTTTGTGTTCATGAGCAGTTTTCTGCAGGGATATATGTGTACCAAATCCTGTCTGATGCCCACAGAAGCTAGAACAAACAGTGTTTGTTGGATCCCCTGGAAATGGACTTACAGATGGTTGTGAGCCACCATGTAGGTTCTAGGAACCAATTCTAGGTTCTCTGGAGGAGCAACCAGTGCTCTTAAATTTTGAACCATCTCTCCAGCCCCAAAGTTATAATTCTTTATGATATGGAAGCTATGTCGGCCTCAGTTCCTACCTACTTTGGCCTGTGAGGTCAGGGTGTGGGGTGTAGTTCTTACCACTCTTCCCAAGCCCCATGGAACAGTTTCTCACTGTGTGGGGCTGGCTTGCTGGCTGGCGGCATCCTGAGCACGGGGAAGGCTCCTGTGGCTGCTGCTGCAGCTCCTGCAGCTCCTGAGCACCTTAAGGTCCCTGGACCTGCCTTGCATCTGTCTCATTATGGCACCCTCAGGATGGATCCTTCAAATTTTTGACAATGAATGAAAAAGAGCTGGGCAGTAGACACAGGCCTCCATGGTACAAGCTAAATTCCCCCACTAAGGGTGCCCTCAAAGAGCCTTCTGTTAGGAGCTGAAGGATCGAACAGAAGTTGGATTTCCTCTGCTCTTGGTTTGGCTTCTAAACAGTTATCTGGGCCGAGATCCTGATTTCTTTTGAGACCGATTGACAGTGGCAATGTCCCAAACAAGACAGTATCTCCAGAGACTTCTCTCTATTCCTCTGTAACTCCCCTGAAAGATCCAGTCTGGGGTGACCAGGTGCAGTGCTGCCTGCCCTCCTGCATGAGAGACTTGAAGCTGCCTTAGTCCAACTCTGCTGAGCAGAGCTGTCCTATTCATATGACTGCACATTGCCATCAACTCAGTAAGAGGCACACCGACGTTGGATTCTTTAATTTTTAAAAATGTATTTCTTTGTATGAGTTTTTGTTTGCATGTTTATGTACCATGTGCATGCAGTGCTCACAACTACCAGAAGAGGGCGATAGATCCCAGGGGCCTAGAGCTTCAGACAGTTCTGAGCCACCAGGTAGGTGCTAAGAACAGAATCCAGGTCCACTGGAAGAGCTCCCAGTGCTCTTAACCACGGAACCATGTCTCCAGCCCAAAGATACTGGAGTTCTTGCAAGAAAGATAATTCCTGCTTCTGCTGCTGCTGCTGCTGCTGCTGATGATGATGATGATGATGATGGATGATGATGATGCCCAGGAAGTGTGTGCTCCCTCATTGCCTGAACCACACCCCTCACCCTTGGGGATCTAGGCCTGGGCCCTCAGGTAAGCCCCCAGCACTCACACTTTCCACAAGGACAAAGACCGTGCTGTTGCTTCCTTACTACAGACTCCAAGTGCTGGTTTGCCCATGGCAGATGGCATTTCTCATTATAAGCTTAAAATGCAAACAAATATAGTCTAACCTGGCAGCATGCTGATTCTCAGGAGCTGGTGTCAAAGAATAGGCAAACTCCCCAGCTGCTGGCAAACCCTTTTACAGAAAGATGAACGCCACACATGAGGGAACCTACAGATCCTGTCTTCTTGTGTCTGACAGAGCATACAGCCCCGGCACACAGGTGTGCTTCTTAGGAACACTTGCCTCAGGCTTCCCCAGGTCTTTCCATCTGGTTTGTTTAACAGTGTGGCTCAAGTTTATCTCTAGCTCCTGCCAGCCTGGGTCCTGGTCCAGGTCCTTCAGAAAGCAAAAGAGAAGACATACTCAAAAAAATCAAAAAAGATTAAAAAAATATTACGCTCTCTGTGTATTTTGGGGAGGTGGGGGACACGGTAAGGAAAGTGCCTACAGGATTGCTCCATTGTTTGGGAAGGTTTTCACTGAGAGAGAGAAAGAAGAGCCAAAGGCATCTGGAAGAGTCCAGAACAAAGAGAGAAATTAGATTAAACATGGCCAGCACATGGCCAGGGCTGTCTGCAAGAAAAGAGAGAATAAGCAGAAACAGAGAACAGAGAGAGCATAATGAGACCAGCAGAGGCAGAGGGGGAAACCATGCACTCCATTAACTAATCTTACCACTTGGGAGGCAGAGGCAGGCAGATCTCTGAGTTCAAGGCCAGCCTGGTCTATGAGTGAAAAAAAAGAGAAATAAAAGGGATGACATCACTGCTCCTACGTATGGTGGAGGATATGGTTTATTGTAAATATGAGAGAGAGCAGAGAAAGGGGCAGAGACAGAGACACCTGGGTGAGTCTAGAGTGGACATGCCCGGCAAACTGAACCAGGCCGTGTGAAGAGAAGGAGGAGGGCAGAGGGAAACTGAGAGGCCAGGCAGCCAAGGGGCAAAAAGGGCTGGCATAGCTAAAATGGCTGGATTATAAATCTGGAGGAAGGGCAGGCCAGCCTCTAGGGTGGGCAGTTTGGGGAAGCCAGAAGGACAAGTAGGAACTGAGGGATGCTGGGAGAACCCAGAAGCCAGAGTCTGCTTTGATATGTGAGTTGGCATCTCAGCCAGTTGTTCTGAATTTGAGGCCTAACGGTCCACAGAGAGAGTTCCAAGACAGCCAATGCTACACAGAGAAACCTTGCCTAGAAAAAAACAAAAACAAAACCAGGGAGAGCGGGAATATAGTGGTGCTTTCCTGACCTGCCAGCTTTGGGACATCCCCTCCCCTCCCCCCCATGCTAAGGTTGCAGCCCTCTATGCCTGGAAAGCCCTAAGCTTCAGGTAAAATAGATTACTCCTTTTATTGGCTAGGCTTCCTCTTCTCTGCAAAGGGAGCCGGGATCACCACACTCTCTACATGAGGAATGTCAAGTGGTCCTTAGGGAATTTATGGGTTCTTTCTCCTGATAAGAACCTGTTCAGCCAGGAGGCAAAAAGGAAAGAAAGACACAAAAAGACGCCTGCGATTCCTGGAATGCCTCTCCATGTAAAAGAGGCATTTGAGTACCTTAGGCTGCCAGCCAATGATCTATACTCACCCCGGAAATCTCCACCCCATCCCCAACACTCTACGTATCTATATTATCTATATAGCCCTCGTTTGTCCTGAATAAAGTTGATCTGCCCCCTCCTGAGAGTCCTCACTTCCGTACTCACCAGGCTTCCAAACTCCCCTTCAGCTGCCCCTGCTCCCTTTGCCCTCAGGGTCCAACCATCCCTGACAATCTCTGGGGGCAGGGAGGGTCACAGACCAGCAGATAAAGACATGGAGCCTTATTATTATTATTTATAAAAGCTTAGACGTTATCACTTGGTAGATTCTCAGATATTCTAACCTGACAAATCCTGGCCGCATGCCAGTTACCTCTTTCTCACTCAGTCCTGGCATCTGATTCTTCTCCCAGAGACCCTTTCTCAGCCTGGAAGTCCTCCTGCTTTCCCTTTCCTGCCTAGCTTTTGGCCATCAGATATTGATTAAGGCAATCAAAAGGAGGTGAGAAAGAGTGCTTACAAAATGTCAGGCAAGTGATGAACCATAAGAATAACAATATCCAAGTCCGGACAGTACTCAGCTCTCTGCTGGCTTAGCAAGCAACCACCGAATATACAAAGACA
>CM053743.1:46416234-46452627 GCA_028658305.1 Pachyuromys duprasi | reverse complement strand
GAGAGGAGAGGAGAGGAGAGGAGAGGAGAGGAGAGGAGAGGAGAGGAGAGGAGAGGAGAGGAGAACTGGGAGGAGGGAGGCCTAGGAAGGTGAGAAGACTAGAAGCTAGTATGGACTTTGAAATGTTCAACAGACGCTTGTGATCCCGAGGGTGCCTGGAGGCTGGCGCATGCTTGATATGCAACCACCAGTAGTCATTTGTCCCATCTTCCAGAGGTAGGGCAATGACTCCTTTTGGCAGATAGGAACCACTTTCACAGTTCCCTGTGGAATGCTGGCTTTTATCTAATGAGCAGAAATCTCTCTATCATCCGGCTTGAGCTCATTTCTGGATATATGGACTCTCTTCTGGAGTTTGGGTGAATTGGAGTTTCCTTTGGATCTGACAGTGACCCTGAGTAAAAGTGTGTCAGAAACAAAGGCAAATCCGGGCATTGTGACACATGCTCATAGTCATGTGGTGATTGGAAAGCTGAGGCAGGAGAATAGCAGAATAGAGGGTCTAGAGAGATGGCTCAGCAGTTGAAAACACTCACTGCTCTTCCAGAGGACTCAGGTTCAATTCCCAGCACCCACATGGCAGCTCACAACTGTCTGCAACTCCAGTTCTAGGAGATCTGATGCCCTCTTTTGGTCTCCATGGGCACCAGGCACACATGTGGGAAACATCCACACATAAAATAAAAGATTAAAAGCAAAACAACCACCACAATAATAAAACACCTTGCCTGGGCTCCCATGCAAATTTCAGAGTCTCTTAGTTTAACTCGCCAGAGACAAAGGTCATTCTTTCTTCACTATCCATGTTTTTCCATAAAAGAGAAAAGGATTCAGCCTCCGCTTTGGACTACTTCAGCAAGTTTGTGACAGGGAGCCCACCAGAGAGCACTCAGACACAGTTTATAGCCGATTGAAAGTCTTTATACCCACTGGCTTGGACTACACACAGGTATTTGGGGATCCATGTATAGCCCTGAGCATTTAGACCAAGGTTGTTTTGTTTTTGTTTTTTTTTAAGGCAAAAGCCCTGGAAACTCACTCTGCAGCTGTCGGAGGAGGTCTGCACAAGCAGGCAGTTGAACAAAAACTAAGATAAGTTAGCTGGAGCATCTTGACCTCCAGTTCCTAGAATAGAGCTGGGTAATTTTCGACAGGGCTGCCCATCAAGGAAGTCAGATTCCAGTTAAACCTAAAATGGCCTCAGCAAGAATACAAGATGGAGGAGCCTCTGCACTTCTTACCCTGTCACAGTTTCTTATTGAGTAAAATACATACTTCCCGTACAGACTAGTGATTGATTGTACACATTAACATTTATCCAAGAGAAATGAAAGCAAATGTCCACACAAAATCACACACACATACATACACACACTCACACACACATACTTACACATACACACACTCTCACACACACATACATACATACATACACACACACTCACATAGGCACACACAAACATACACCCACATGTACATACATATATATACACACTCACCCACACATACACTCACACACATGCACACTCAGAACAATTGTAATTAGAATAACCAAAATTGGAAATAAAAGAACTACCACCCCCAGGACAGTGGGGCCACAGGACATGGCCGCAGTGAAGGAGCCGCTGCTCTGTGTTCCCATGGGATAAATCTGAGAGCAGCTTGCTAAGGGAAGAATATACCCTGGAGGAAATCAGCCTGTGTAAAGTACAAAAACCGGCCAAAGCCACTGACAGTGACCGCAGTCCAAACCATGGTTGTTTTTCTGGACACCGGGGTGGGAGGGGGTGAGGAAAGGACACTCTCTGGGGTAATGGAAATGTCTTATATCTCAATGGAGATGGAGGCAGTGTGGGAAAATACACTGGTCAAAACTCAGCAAATTATGTTCCTAAAATCTGGACATCCCACTGTGCATAAAAATTATGCCTAGGTTAGAGAGACAAAAAAAGAAGCAGCCCTGTGAAGGAGAACAAGAACAGTGGTCCCTGGTTTCCATCACAATTCGAGCTCCAGGTTGGGTCCCTGTGTTTCTGTGAAGTTTTATTACATTAGTGCCATCTCTAGACAGGCGATGCCAAACAGAACAGAGGCGGCCCTACAGAAAGAATGCTTTCCGAGGGTGTTTTACGGCGCGTTTTTCAGTCTTGAGAGAAACCCAGTGGCTTTCTTCACAAAGGAGATCTGAGAGGATCCTCGGGGGGGAGGGGAGGGAGTGGGAGTCACGAGGCAGTGCGTGTCCCAGCGCCAGGTGCACAGGGCCCAGCCTCACAAGGTAAAGCCGTGTCCGCTCTGCAGGCAACAGCGTGAGACACGCGACGCTGGATGAAGAGTCCCTCAGTAATTGATGTGGTCTGAAACATAGTGTTCCAAACATTGTGAAGCCGAAAGCTCTGCCAACAAAAGCAAAGGTGGCCGTCACCCTACTCTGTGCAAACGGCGGAACTGTTCAAGGCCAGATGGCAGCCTTTCGGGCCTCCCGCGTGCTATCAGCGCTCTGGCTTGCTTCCTTCTACCTGCTTTCCCACTTCAAATTCATCCTCAATCCAACTGACAGTTTCAAGGTTTCCACGTGACTCCCCAGCCTATTTCATCTCTTACTGGTTTTGCCATTTCACACAAAATTAGCAAAGCAAAAGTAATAGATGATTTGTAAAGACATCACGGAACGTTCTGGTAAGCCAAAATGAGGTACGCTCTGGCTTGTTTAGCAGATTCGTCTCCTTAAATGAGAACATGGGCACGTATGCTGTTTAATTGTCACATTTAGATGGTGTCTGGTGAGGAGGGGACACCTGGTAACGAAACACAAAGATCCCTTCTAAGTTCTACTTAGGCTAAATTAACTACACGGCCAACAGAAAGGGTGCCGCCTTGTCCTTAAATATATATAAAATATATATTAGCAGAGATGCCAGCTAAATAAATTCTGTTTAGTGGGAAATGAATTATGTAAATGCAATTTATACCATTAATTCAGCTTGTAAATTTAATCCACTCAGACACAGGAAGGTCTTCGTGCAATGAATATTTCTGAGGCTGTTTAATATGTTAAAATAAATATTGAACAGCTGACAGAAAAAACATGTCCCCCACTTCACAAAAGCTGTTTTGAAACAATAATTTAAATGCCTGCTGACTATTTACAATTGTGAGTTTTTAACTCTTATATACATTCTCTCCCTAAAATATATTCGGTGTGCCAGCCACTCAAGCTGCACGAAGCAAGAACACCTAATAAGGGCCATGGCACGCACTGGGCAGAGGGAGCACTGGGTGAAAAGTAGGCCTCCTGTTTCATGCCACCCAGAGTCAGAAAGAGGCACATGTGTTGGGGGCTTACGTGCTTCCCTAAGGCGTGTGTCATCCCCCATTGGCCCAGAAGAAGGATTTACAATATTAAATATCTAAATACTAAACAGAAGTGGAGCCATTTAGAAGGACTTTATTTAAATGTAAACAAGACTTAAAATGATTATATAAACAAATATGTATATATATTATATATATATATATATACATAATCATGACCAAAGAATATGAAACAAAAATTGCTTGTTTTATCTTTGGGGAAAAAAAAAGGGTAAAGGGAGGACTTAACAGTTTGGACTTGAAAGCTCCCTAGCTGGGAGACACAGGGGATACTGGGCTCTAGTGTGAAGACCCCAAAGCTCTCTCACTCTGGTTCCTTTCCAGAGAGGCCTCTGCTGTGGCACTCAGGGGAAGCTGGGGTGGAGAGGCTCTGCCTCTGTGAACAGCTTAGCTGTGAATCCTCACAGTTCCCAAGTTTCCATGACTGTGTAGCATATTCCTGCCTTAGCACGGAGACACCCAGAAAAAGTAGGACCTGATTTTCTCATCTGCAACTTAGAGTGTCTGCAGAGGCCAAGCAGCCTGGTGTCCGGCACTGGGTGGGTGAAATCCACCCTCCTTCTCCCTCCCCTCCCCCCCAGCAGGATTATTCTCCAATGCTTTGACCGCTAAGTTCATGGAGAATGGGAAGGGAGCGCGTGGGAAAATATCTGTCACTGAGCCAGATATCTGCTCGCAGGCCGGCAGTGGATCTTATCTAGGCTTCCCAAGCTCCATTAGGCTCTCTCAAGGGCACAGTAGCCAAGTAGGGCTCCTGGCTGCCCTAGTAGCAGAGATGAGGACACCGTGGTCTACCAGTCCTGGCTCAAAAGGACAGCCCTCTCCACCCACGGGAAGTTCCCAGCACTCACTGTTCAGAGCTTAGATAAAGGGGTTTAAAAAAAAATAACTTCAGTATAAATGACAAAGATCATATTTACCTTGAAATGCATGGGAGCCTTAAAATGGATCAGACTTAGCAGGTAACCAACGAAAATAGTCAACAGGAAAGTAAATTTTAAAAGGAGGAGCAGTAGCTAAGATCCTTGGCTGCTGCCTAGCTCTGGTTTTCGGTTGCTTAACATCTGGCACGCCTGAACACCATAGTTTATGCACAGGTGTCCATTGGTCACTGTGTGTGGCTGTTCAGGTTGTATACTGGACAACTCGGGGACAGTTCACAGATTGCAATGTGAACTCTAAAACAGAGAGTGAGGTACAGACCGCAGAGACGAATGTTCCTGAGGAGCAGTCAGAACCTGGAACACTGTCCTTACTCAAACACTTATGCTTATCAACACAAGCAACAGTTAGTAAGCTGAGGACTCAAAACCCAAATTTTCCTAAGTCCCAAAATTCCTTTAACTCCCAGTTAAAGGATCCAGTTTCTAACCAGCAATCAAATGCCCTGCAGAGGCCAGCCTCCTGCCGAAAAGGCTGCTCTGCTGGGAGGCAGACCCAATCCCGTGGGCTGTGAAGGGTGCGGTACACGTTTACTCCTGACCCACAGACAGTCCTGGGGAAGGGCAGGCCTCACACTGCCCCTCCCCCAACGCTGAAGCCGGAAATGTGCTTGTTGAGCCTGCCACAGCCCCCTGTGAGAATAGCAGAGTGGCAGAGTGTCTCCCTGGGACCGCAGGAAGTATGGAGGAGGGGCTGTCTCATCAGGGCTGTGTGGCCCTGAGAGGGAGCAGGGACCAGCTGAACAGGTCACCATGGAGGAACCCCAGTTCTTCCACCGAGGTGGCGGGAAAAATTCAGGCTAACCCAGGGCTGGGCACTGATAAGGCAGAGCCCTTGTCATCAGGACTCCTGCCCAGCAGCAGTGCCGGGCAAGACCAGGGGCTGACTGGAAGGCATGGGGTCTGGGCATGGTGGGCGGGAATGCAAGCCTAGTGTAGGTGGGGATGTTCCAAGCAGGGAATGAATGGGTGAGCAAAGACTTCTCAGGACCCAGAACGGGACTTCAGGATAGGTATTTGGATTCCCAGCCTCAATTTCACTGCTTCTGATGCCTAAATCTAGCCCTAAGAAGCACACACACTCACACACATACACATACATAACACACATACACACATATGCATATACACATGCACACATAGACACAAATGCACATACGTACACACACTTGCGGCTCTCTGCCTTGCCCAGGGAATTGGCAACTGTACCACCTTTGCCTGATGCTCTACCTCAGGCTCTCGTGGGCATGCCCGCTGGGCACACAGGCCTGGTTCCAACACCCACACCTGTGTTCACTTACCTGGCCCCCTTCTCTGACTCTTAGAAGCACTAGACTGCCTAGGAAGAGGCCCAGGAGATGTGGCACAACCCCTTGCCAGTCAGACGAGCTGACTCTCTGGCACGTCCCCACCTGCGTCCAGCTGCCCACAGGAGGACTAGCTTGAAACTCTGCTCACTGCCTGCCTTCCCGTCCCAGTCACGTCCCCAAATCTTGCCTGTATTTCCTTTACCAACTTACAGAGGGATCAGCTTGGAGTGGGGATCCGGATTAAAATCATGGTCCGGCAAAGATGTCCCTTCCAGTCCCTGCCTGCCCCTGATTCCCTCCCACAGAGGCAGGCTGACTGGATGTCCTCTGGGCTGCCTCTGTGCACAGCTTCCCACCAGCTCCTACAAGATGGCTCTCTCCTCCAGAGGACACCCTCGATGTTCATACACGGCAACATGAACATTTCAAGTGCAGAACGTGAGCCGCCCAACTCAGAGGATTCCCCCAGGCCTCCCAACTGCGGCAGCAAGGCCATGGCCCCTCCTGCTTGATGGTAGGTGAAGGGTTTAACATAGGGTCAAAGGTGAGTCATCAAAAATATTTCCTACAAGCTCTGACCAGTCAGGACATGGGACAACTATGAGCAGCAGTGTGGCAGTACTGGTGGGAAGCAGCTGGGCAGGAGGCGTCCAGCAGAGGAGGCAGGAGGTCAGAAGCAGGCTCACAGATCAGGAGGCCGTGTGCTTTCTGATCAGATTGCAGCCAGCTCTCCCACAGCGGGGAGGAGGGGCTTGTCTGCCCCTGCGCTACACAGTCTGTTGGGAACCATTTCACCTTTAAAATGCCCTCAGATCTCCATTCTACTCATCCTTTTCAGACTGTGCACTGCCTACACTTCAACCTTGGTCCGTGCTTACACACAAGGGTGCTACCTTGTGCTTAGGCACTTGAGATTCTGAATTCAGGTCCTATCCCCACCCTCTGGAATACCGAGCAGGATAGTCCGAGGGTCAGCAAAGGGTCTGACCAGTCCCAGGCTCTGCCTTAAATAAGAGTCCCGAGCCCAACCAAGCAGAGAAAGAGAGTAAGAGTGTGTGTGTGTGTGTGTGCGCGCGCATGCATGCCTGTGTGATAGAGTGTGCCCATGTGCAAAAGTGATGACTGCCTTCTTTCCAGATGAGGTGCCAAGTGAATGCCATCCTAGCTTCCTCTTCAGTCCTCCAGAGTCCTGCAGCATGAGGGTACTCTGCCCCATCTTCTAGAGATACTGGGGCACGGGCGCCCTGGGTGCCACTCTTCCAAGTGTCCCTAAGTGCTGCTAATAGCAAAATAGCAAAGCTCAAAATGTGGGAGGCAGAGACACCCCGGTGAGCATGAAGCAGGCTTAGCCACTGTGCTTGCATGCTTCGGGTGGACTTGTAGTCCAGCCAGTGTTCCTGCAGAAAGGGCCTCTCCAGCAGTGACTAGGAAGCCAGCGGGTGGAGCAGTGGGAAGGACGGTAGCTACTGTTTCCTCTGCAAATCTCCATCTCCAAAATGGAGGTGTCATTACCTTCTCCCCAGGCTATTGCTGCAATTACAGACAGCAAAAAAAGGGACTCTACCCAGCACCTGGCTTCGGGGACTGTTTCAAGGACAGATAACCCAATGGCTTGGTGATTATTTCAACATCTTCTACCTCAGCCCTCTGCAAATGTGACGAGAAAAACCACGGAGCCTTTTTTTTTTTTTTTTTTTGTAATCTTTCCCTGCTTCAGTCTTTGAATAATGAGAAAATGGCCAAATTATGTTGATCGGGAAAGAGAATAAAGAGTCTGAGTGGTTGTCACGCGGGCTGAGTTTTGCCCAACATCAGACAGAGGAGCAAAAGAAAAATGTGCTTTCTCTCTGAGCATCAGCATCAGCAAAGGTTTGATGAGGAGTAATCTTGGGGTCAGACAAGATCATTAGGACATTAGCTGGGGTGGACAGGTTAAAAGCCAGGGACAACCCGTGAGTGACACAACTGGGTGGCGGCGATGCTGCTGTCACCCGTGTCCTGCTCTGTCCCTCTTGTGTTTCAATAGAATGCTTTCCTGAGCATATGACCTCCCAAAATAGAGACTAGTCTCCTTTGCAAAGTTTAGTCAAGTTGTAGAGTTCTGGCCAAAGAAATATAAGCGGACTTGGTGTGTGCAACTTAACAGAACTGTCCCTAAGACAGTAGCTGGGCTTTTTGGCTACTCTATTGGGTTCTTTTTTCTACTTTCCTACAGCACCCCAATACTAGGTAGGAGAGAAAGATGATTATAGTGGAAAGCGGGGAATCGATATCTTTAGACTACTTCCTGCTGTTTAGGGGTGTCAAGCTCTTTGGAGCAAGTTTGATCTTCAGGATATCTCCAGCCAGCAACCAGCCATCCAACAAACAGCAACAGCAGCAGGAGCAAGCAGGGGGAGCAGGAGCTGTTCCACACCCTCTCGGGGATGGGGTTAAGGCTAGGGTTAGGGCTCTGGCATTTAAACCCTCTCAAGAGTCCCCAGAATTCCAAATGTAAACTATCTTCTGCTGGGAAAATCATGCCGCTGCCCGAGCATGAGACAAATCATAGTCAGCCGCTGTGGACAGTCATACTTGGGATTAAAACAAACAAACAAAACAAAAAAACATATTCACACTGTAACTGGGTTTCTTAAGAAACCAAAATTCCCACTACAGAGAAGCTTCTCTGTCTCCTCCTGCAGCTGAAGTGTGGACATAATGGTTGGAGTTGCAGCAGAGTTCTTGGACAATGATGGAACAGGAAAATGAAAAGCAACATGGAGAAAGAAGACAAGATCCCCTGTGTTATGAATTATCACACAAATATGAGACAATTTATCCAGAATTTCACATAAGAAAAATCAACTATTTTCAGGCAGTTGTTATTTTGGATTCTCTGTCCTCACTCTAACTCAAACCTAATCATTTTTGATGGCACAACACACAAGTATCTGTGAAATGCACAATTTCTTAAATTTTTTATTTGCCTCAAAATCAGATGCGAAGAAACGTTGCTTGATTTCCTTTGTTTTCTGTCTGTTGTCAGCCAAAAGCCCCCCTTATATAATGACAATGTCATCACAGTCATCACCTACATAAAAACTTGAAAAATAAAATAATAGTGTGGTTTTTTTTTTTTTTAAAAGAGAAGAACCCTGCTTTGTCTGTATAAAAACCATCTTGTTTTTCCTGCTTGATTCTTGGGGCATCTGTATGCTTAGCAGCTCCTTCATGCCAGCCTCACTCTTTCTCCCTTCTCCCCAACCCATCTGTTCTCCCCCTCTCCTCCCTTCCTCTCCCCTTTTTTTATATAAAATAAAACTTTGCCTTATAAACTTCCTCTACTCCCTCTCCCCTCTCTTTCTTTCCTTCCTTCCTTCTCTCCCTTTACTCTGTTTTTTCTTTAAGGACTTTTAATGATACCTACCTTTGAGACACTAACAGAGCACACCTGAGGAGATGAGGAGGAGGGTTTGATCGTGTAAAATTACAAAATTCTTCACAGCTTGTGGGTTCCAGGGAGCCACTAAAGCGCCTGGGGGCCTCATCCTGGCAGGCCTCAGCAGCGCTGGCATCCACCCCTTTGTGACTTGCCTTCCACCTGAGTGGGTTCCTCTCCACTTGTGGACTCACTGCTAAGCCCAGCAGGAGGTCTCCTGCTCCAGCCTCCTGATTGCTGGGATTACAGGCCTGTGCCATAACTCCCAGCTTTGGTTTATAAACTTCCAGTGATATGCATGGAATCACAGGTAGAGTTATCAATCCAAATTGTGTAATAAACACTAAAGTACAAGCCATTGACATGGATACGTGCTATTGTTTTTAGGTTGAGTTCAAACTTCTGTTTGGTGAAGCAGGTGGTTCCCAGGAAACACCACCAGAGAACCAGGCAACATGAAGGCCATTAGTATCTGCGGAGGTTCCATAAACACAATGTTGTCATGCCCAGACTGCCATGCCCAGACTGCCATGCCCAGCCTGAGCCCCCCCCCCCCCGACACACACACACCAAGCAGGCAGTCATGGACCTGTATGTTTAGAAGCCATCAGCAGAGACATCTACTGAAGTGACCTGAGGAGAATGTGCCTTTGCATAAAAGGACATTTTGATCAGGTGGGATAGACATCTACCTACATCCTGTACTTTTTAAAGTGTCAGGAGAAGTCCCTCCACAGACATCTCCTGCTACTGCTTCCCCCATGCCCTCTGCATAGCTCATTTCCTTCATGAGCTGCAGTACTGACGTCCTTTCTGACCACCAAGCATAAGAAGCTACAAGGCAGCAGCCTGTAGTTTCTAAGTATCCGCTTAGCAGATGAGGCAAAGCCAGGAGCCCGTACGTAATATCTTCCACTATTTACAACAGACACACAATGGCCCTGATGGCAAAGCCAAGGCTGTTATTTGGCTGCATGCCCAGGATAAGCTCCAGGCAGGGCACAAAACAGTTTGTGACCAACGTCCACGGGGCTGATGAAAGAGAAAGTAATACAACAGGCAAAAATAATACAATGGAAGAAGAGAATAAGAGACAGAGAGTTAAGAACACGCATGCATTTCTGATTCTGCTCCCAGGAGGGAGGATGATGAGGGAAGCAGGAAAGCAATTAAGTGATTCTCTGCAACAAAGTTTACCTGCGGGTAAAGTGGGGAGATGGCTCAGTGGGTAAAGGCACCTGCCCCCTTAGGACCTGAATTCAATGCCTGGAGCCCTCACGAGGAAAGAATTGATAACTCTAGCATGTTGTCCTCTGTCGTCCACACATGTACCATGACACACACACACACTGCACCAAAGATAAATGAGAGGAAAAAATATCCTTTAAAATCTATTTCATGTAAAGGCCAGGAGTAAATTATTTGGGGCATAAAGAGAGCAGAGCATCCCTAAGCAGGGGACATGTGAGGAGCCCCAACTGTGACATCAGCATCCTGACTTCCGCGCTACATCTTCATGAACTCAGGGAATACTCCAGATGTCAGAGCGTGGTAGATTCCTCTCAGATACTGATCCTGCCTCTGAGTGCTGAGTGTTTGGTGTAAACAGTATGGGGAGGACAGCCCCATGAAGGCTTTACAGGAGCTACCTAAACAGACTCTGACCCAGAACCCTCTGGATAAGGGCCTCAAATCTGAACCGTGTGAGACTCAGCGGAAGGTTAGTAAGTCCATATTTGTGGGTCCTTTCTGTTGAAGAGGCAATGGTGACACTGTCATGCTCACCAAGGACTTTGTCATTTCAAGTACAACAGCGAGTCGCACCACAGAATCTAACCCAGAAGACAGGCGCTGCGTTCCAGTCCTGCTGCCCTGGGAGAGTCCACATGGGACGTGGGGGTCCATCTCTAGACAGGGTCAGTCAGGTAGATCTCTGAGGGGAGCAGGCCCGAGGAAGTGGGTTTGTGGACGGAACGCAGCGAGCTTCTAAAAACTACACAGGAAGCTTGATTGTGCCAGGAACAGTGATGCACACCTTTGGGCCCAGCCCTGGGGAGCAGAAGCAAGTGGATCTCTATGAGTTCCAGCCCAGCCCAGGCGACATCCTACATTCCAGGCCAGCCAAGACATGGTGAGACCCTGTCTCAAAGCAAAGTGGACAAAGAAAGAAAGA
The DNA here is from genome assembly GCA_028658305.1 of Pachyuromys duprasi. Classification (NCBI taxonomy): domain Eukaryota; kingdom Metazoa; phylum Chordata; class Mammalia; order Rodentia; family Muridae; genus Pachyuromys; species Pachyuromys duprasi. Next base: position 46,441,410 of record CM053743.1, on the reverse strand, counting down.
AAAGGAGCCACTGCTGGGTTTGACTGTGAGAAGACTCCGAGTCCTTGCGGGTCCCTTCTTGGCTCAGAGGCAACAGGAGGGGGCTGCCTTCCTGCAGCTGAGTTTCCATGAGCACGTGCCATGAAGGCACACATCTCCAAGCTCCCCTCACACCCCTACCCCCACTGTCCACTGCTTCCCCTCTCTGTCTGCCTGCATCCAGACCGGGGTGCATGTGTCCGTCACTCCATGAGCCTGCTTGGCCTCTGCCCTCAGGAACACACTACCATGTGGGACCAGGTGTCAGGAACAGCCTCTCAGGAGCCACACTGGCCACCTCTCAACAAGGCCAGGCTCCGCTCTAATCTGTCACTCACTGAATCTACAGAAACAACACTGTTGAAGATGAGAAATAAATGTGTGTATACGCACACACATGCAGGCATGTGCCTGTACACACATACAATGAATAGGTAATCTCACAGACACTTCAAGGCCACAACGGCTTGGGGTAGTGGAACGGAGTCACATACCAGGGAATTTCCGCCAGATTCTTCACATATTTGGGCTGTGTGACAAACTGCACATGGTGGCTCCTCCCGTTCACCATGGGAGGACCTACGGGGCCGCCACCTCACCAGACCCACCAGTAACAAATCTGTCCTGGCTAACAGGGCTGTTTTTTGAGCTGGGCAGCCTGATGCAATTTGATGCTAGTTTAACCATGTTCCTCTGAGGCAGCCGCACCTCTGTGACTGACAAAGGCACAGCGGAATCTGGAAGGTCAGGTTTACACGGAACCAACAGACTTTTCTAGCCAGATGTGGTGGTGTAGGCCTGGAAACCCAGCACTGAGTGTGCTGAGGAGTGTAAGTTCAAGGTCTGTCTGGGAGTCACTGGGGAGCTTGTCTCAGCGAAAGCGGAAGAGGAGGTTAGGAGGAGGGGGAGGAAGACTATGGCAAACAAAACTGGCACACTGTAAATACACTGTGTAGCCAGCACTGCTGGGCAGCTACAGCCACTACCCTGACTTCAAGCACTGCTCACTATCTTTGGCAAACTGGTCAGCTAAGTCAAAGGAGAGAGATGTGACCCCCGCCCCCATCCTTCGACATTCAAAGTATGCATGGCTAGCAAAAAAAAAAAAAAAAAAGTCCTGCAAAATTCTTTGCAAATTATAGAAATAAGAGCATAGAAAGCATACCTAATAACAGGACTTATTCTAGAGCCAAATGGGGAAGCTAGTTGGCTCAGAGGTCACTTGCCAAAGGGTCTTAAATTTAGCACTCTGACATCATCTCCCAATGACGCTGATGGACATTTAGACAAAGGCACGCTGACAATCCTGAGGGGGTGGGGGGGGAAGGGCCATCATACAATTTTAAAGCTGTTCCATTTCTGGATAGTATCACCTGTCATGAATTAATATTGTAAAGAAATATTACCATCTCATGACTTCAAAATGAAATGACCTCACATTTTCGTGAGAATCGTCACAGTTAAATACAAGCTACATGTCCCTACTCACACACTTGAAATGCACACCGCTCTGTCAGTAGCCCTTTGCCTGCCCGCTCTCTTTTCTCAACTATACCTGAGTTTCAAAACTCTGGAGAATGAGGAGAAGGTTGTTATGCGTGCATGGGGACATGGGGACCTGAGTTCAAATGCGAAGCACCCCTGTAAAAAGCCAGGCACACCCACATTCATGTACCCATAATTAAAATAAAATAATAGAAGTATCCCTGGCCTCACATATCTTTTTTTAAAAAGCCAAATCCTTCACAGTGACAGCCCTGGATGCAGGCTCTGTCAGGTCCCGTGTGCTGCTGAGAGCCCTGAAGACTAGAGAGGCAGGGGCCCAAGAAGCGTTCCTGCCAGCGAGGCTCACTCTAAGTGCTTCACTCCTGTGACCATTAACGTGCCCCCACGTTCCTTCAGAAGCCCAATGCATCATCACACCATTCTCTTGCCAGACTTCCTTTCCGCCTTCAGCCGATGTCCGAGCCTCACAGCTGTCTAGACAGCCTGTTGAAAGTGTCCTTTTCTTCTGGTGCAGAGTGTGTCTCAGGCAGGTGCTGGGTGCCTGCGGCCTGTTAGGCATGTGCACTGAGGCCCTCACTCAGCTCTGTTGCCCTGAAGCAGGCTCTCTCCAGGGAGTAGCACAGCTTCTCCATCATCACCTGCCCAGCTTCTGAGGAACTATTGAGAGTCTTGCCTTTAAACACACACACACACACACACACTTCTGTCTGGGATCTGTGCCCATAACATAACGCCTGAGGTGTGATAATTTACAAAGTTGACTTCTACTCATGATGCTGTAGACTGGGAACCCCAAGAAGATTTCCACAGTGGCAGCTGCCTCTTTTCCTTTAAAAAAAAAAAAGTAGGTGAGCATATAAAATATGGATTGCATTATGGCATTCTCATGCATGTGTGTCATTACACTTTGTTCTAATTCATTTCCTTCCTTCATTATCCTCCCACGATCGTTCTTTTCTCCCAGAGCCCCCTTCTGCTTTCTTATCCCGTGTTCTGTCAGACTTTGACTTTTCTCCCTCCCCTCACTTCCTCCCCTTTCACGGTCCCCTTTCTATTCTAGCCTCATGCCCTACGTGAGCACACCCGCACACATGCTGTGCATGAATGCACACACACACACTTAAAAATAGCTTCCACCAGCACTGTGGTGCACACCTTTAATCCCAGCACTGAGAGGCAGAGACAGGCAGATCTCTGTGAGTTCAAGGTCTTACTGGTCTACAGCAAGTTCCAGGCCAACTAGAGCTAAAGAGTGAGTGAGAGCTTGCCCCCCCCCCCAAAAAAAGGTGTTTTTTGTTGTTGTTGTTTTAATTTAAAAACTAAAAAGTAAAAACCCCGAGATCTACAGATAAGACAAAGATGGCATTAGGCTCTCTCAATCTGGCCTATTTAACTTAACATAATGATTTCCTGTTCCATCCAGTTTTCTGCAAATGTCATGATTTCCATACTGTTTTGTGACGTTCTGTTGGGTATCCGGGCCATGGCCGTTCTAGGTCAGGAGCACAGAATCATCGAATAACAGTGACTTCCCCAAGTGCTGCAGGTCTGTTGTCTCAGTTGGGTGGGTCCTTCTTTGGCTTTGAGCCTGGGGGTGCCTTTACCAATGAGGTGTGTTTCTCAGAGACAACAGGCAGTTAAATGTAGCTTTTCTACCCAGCTGGCACGTCTCTCTCTCTCTCTCTCTCTCTCTGTATCACATCACTGAAGGAGGCTTTGACTAACTCCTGTCATTCTGTTTGTTAGCCCTCCTCCAGCTGGCCTGATTTCTCCTTTCTTTCTTTTAGTACAGGAGACTTGCTATCTTTACTGCATAAGATAGGATGGAATCTTTTGTAGCATTTTTTAAAAAATCTATCCCAGTCTTTCATACTGTCAACATTTCCCACACATATACATGGTACTTGGGTTATATTCTATCCCATTTTCCTTTGTTCCCCCCCTCCAGGCCTAACCCCTCCACAAGCCCCCACCTCTACTTGAGTCTCTTTTCTGTGGGAGACTGTTTAGTTAGGGGAGAGTTCTTTACCTAAGCAATGGTAATCCTCCAGGACTGGTAGGATCCCGTGAGTCTCGTCCCCATCCATGACACAGACTTCTGCTTGTAAGCCTGGTAGCACTCAAAGGGCACAAGCATGGGGTCTGTTCTCCTCTGGGAATCACCGTTAGCGAAGTGTTTTGACAGTAATTGGATCAAATTGCTTTCCTAGGGCTGCGTGCATTCCCTGGCTCCTGTGTGTAGACCAGCAACGAACACGGATGTGCAAGCACCTCTGCGGAAGGATGGAGAGGGGTGTGAGCCCAAGGGCAGTGTCCCCGGATCACACAGCAGTTCTGCCTTAAGCTTCTTGAGAAGCGTCTGAGATGATTGCCAAAGCGGCTCTACCAGTTTCTACTCCCTCGCACACTTTCCCCACATCCTTGACTGCATTTGCTGTTGGTGTTTTGTTTTGTTTTGTTTCTTGGTGGTAGCTATTCTGACAGAGGTGCATCTTGGAGCAGTTTTAATTTGCATTCCTTTCATAGCTAATAATGTTCAAAACATTCTTCTTTTGAGAATTCTCTGCTTGGGTTCATATCATTTTCTTTTTAATTGGGCTTTTTGTTTTCTTACTTAGTTTTTCCAGTTCTTTGTATATTTTAGATATTAATCCTCTCATGTATGTACGCCTATCAGATTTTCTAGCTAGAAGGATCTTTAATGCTTTCAACACAAAGAAAAATTATATCTCAGGCGATGGGAAAGCATATTAGCCCAATTTGAGCATTGCACATTATATATGCATTCTGAATATCATATTGTACCTCATAAATATGTATAATTCCTATGTTTCAGTTATCTAAGCTAGGGTTTTTATCACTATAATAAAAACTTGAGGAAGAAAGGGTTTATTTCACTTACACTTCCATATCATAGCCTCCACTGAGGGATGTTGGAGCAGAAACTCAAGGCACAAACCTGGAGGCAGGAGCTGAGGCCGAGGCCGAGGGGTGTCCTCTGAGGCTCGCTCAGCCTGCTTTCTTAGGGAACCTAGGACCACCAGCCTCAGTGTTCTGGGACCTCCCACATCAATCATTATTCAAGAAAATGTACCACAGGACAACCTGTGGAGCACTTCTCAGATGAGGCTCCTTCCTCCAAAATGACGCTAGTTTGTGTCAAGTTGGCACAAAACTGGCCAGCATATCAGTTAAAAGTAATTTTGAAGGGGAGGGGTAGGAATATGAACAAAGTATAATGACATATCATTCATATGCCAAAATGAATTTGTATACTAAATTAAAATTTAATGAAAAGGGAAAGGTTAATGCTATAAAAATAATAATTTTGGATACAGCTTGCTGGGCTGAACTCTCAGAGCTTCTAAATCATGTGGTCTTGAGAGCGGCCAAGAAACGTGACTTCTTTCAAGCTCAAGGTAATTCTGATGCTCATGCTGTGCCCAGCCCTGCCAGGCAAGTGACTTGGGCCTGTTTCCCCGCTTCCTCATTTCTCCCACAGGACAGAAAGATGTCACACTAAAAATAAATCCCAGAAAAGCTTAGTTCTTGGTTTTGTGTACCGAATCTCTGAAGAACTGTGTGTTTACTGCCAAGGATGGACTCCCTGTATTTCTGAACTTTTAATATGAAGCGTCTTTTCAAAAGGCCGTCTTAAGAATATCTTTTTTTCCACTTTGCCACCAAAAATTGTACACACACACACAGTGTAGGAACAACTTTATATAATTTATATTTCTTTTGAGTTTTCAGCCTTTCTAATCTTCTGATGTTGCCGCGTCCTCCTCCAGAGGCTGACTGCCAAGATCCAGCTATCGAAGAATTGAAGTTCAGCCATCAAAAGCTCCCTTTGGCTCACCTTATTTAAACACCTCATCCTATCGTGGGGTTTCCCCCTTCACCTCATAAACCACCATTTACCTATGGTTCACATCTGTCTCTTCTCTATCCAGAGTCAGTTCTTCATTACATGTCCCCAGCCCCACCTCCTAGCCCTCCCTTTTCCCCCCTCCCCTCCCCACACATGATACTACCACCACTCAAGACAAATATCCCTTCCTTCTCTCCCTTGTTTCCTTCCCCTTCTCACTTACCCTCTGTCTATTGTCTTTGTCTCTTATTTCCCATGCTTTGTCCTTCTGGGGCAGATAAATCTAATTTGTGCTGAGAACTTGATCTTGGGATATCTTGTAACAAAACCAATACTGGTCCCTTTACATGGTCGCACACACTTTTAATCTCAGCACACAGGAGGCAAAGGCAGGCAGATCTCTGTGAGTTTGAGGCCAGCCTGGTTTACAAAGTGAGTCCAGAACAGCCAAGGCCACACAGAGAAACCCTGTCTTGAAATAACACAATCAAAAAGAAGTAACCAAATTTTCTTGTTCCTCCATAACCCAAATATTTAAGAACTTATTGTTCAGGAATGCTTAGCACTGAGCCACTTCTGCTTAGCACTCAACATTACAGTTTACCTTGAGATGTAGAGGCTGATACTATCAGCTCCAGGGTCCCTCTAATCTGTGCCCTGCCTGACTGATGGGGTTTTCCAGGTACTTGGTTCCCAGCCACCTTGCCTGCTCCCTGCTTCCTTCTTTCCAGATCTTCTGGAGCCAGAAATGCTGGACAGCAATGGCTTCTGTGTGGAATGCCCTTATCTCCTTATGACTGGAGAGGAACACAGCTGTCCTCCAACTCTGCTTTCAGTCACTGTCTCATAGAAAAGCAAGCATGGTCATACATCTCACAACCCCAGTGCTTGGTCCAGAAGGATCATAGGTTCAAAGCCATCCTGGAGAACATACCAAGTACAAGGCCAGCTTGGACCATGCCTCAAAGGAAAAAATGAAAAAAAAAAAAAAAAAGGAAGAAGAAGAAGAAAGGAAGGAAGGAGCTGTCCCATCAATCTAGACAATTCCTAAACTTACTATAAGACCTGACTAAATCGCTGGAAAAAAATAATAATAATAATGACCTTAGTTTAAACTGAAAAATAATCTTATCTACTTTCACATACATTTGAGTAGCATTTTATAATGCCAGTCTCTGATATGTTCTACTTCCCTTTTCATGTAAAACCATATATGCCTTTTCTTTATTACATTTGTTAATTTTTCGGGTATTTCCCTTTTCTTTATGGGTTTTTCTCTTTTATGTCAGAAAGCAATACTGAGTCGAAAGTTCAGGCATAGTATATCACTCTTGTCCTCCAAACAGCAGGGATGCATCTCTGCCTTGTGTAAACACAGAGTGGTGAGCAGCAAAACCCCAGAAAGCTACATCCTCTTGATTATTGTTTGTTAATTCATCACCAATTTAAAATGTGTGCAACCAGTTACTCCTTGTAAATTGAAAATGAAATGAAATAATAATTCTGCTTTGTTGAACAAAAACATCACCACAGCAAGACAAGGTTCTTCTTAATGACCTAAAACTATGTGGTTTGTTTTGTTTTGTTTTGTTTCTGAAAGAAGAAGGCCTTTAAAGGGCAATGGCAACTCAATGTTTCCCCAGAGATGGTAATTAGAAATGAATTAGAGCTTCCAACAGAGTGAAAACAAGAAGGGCTCTGTTTACATCTCACGCGGACTACAGCCTGGCTTCTGAACCTTCATTATGGAGTGCCGTCTCCCTGCAATACCCTACAAATGGATGTGATTTGCAGCCTTAGTTCAGCTGAGATTTGAGACACTGTGGTAATTGTGATTTCTAATCTAAGGAGAACTAGTCATGCTCTATCTAAACCAACTTTGGCATCAAAATAGCATTTCTACCATGTCTTCTCTGCTCCCTTTTAAAGTATTCCAGTATTTCTGAAAACTTTTCTACAGCCTCATTGAGAATCAATCTGTGTCATTTTAAATAGACTCATTCCTGGCAGTGTTCTACTCTGAACATTATACTTAAGAATTCATCCGGGGCTGGCAAGATGGCTCAGCCAGCAAAGGCACCTGCCTCCAAGCCTGATGAACCCACAATGCTGGAGGGGAAGAACTAACTCCCACTAGCTGTAATCATGAAATTGTGGCAAGAGATGCTTTACATGCTGCTGATACCATCTCTCACAGACACGTTAAGTCATGTTTAAAGCACACACATGCCACTCTATGACAGCCACATGAACCTTCATTTCTGTTCAAGCTCTGAGGCCTGAGAAGAGATTTCATTACAATGTATTAAGACTTTGGTGGGATATGATGCCACATGCCTATAATCCCAACACTCAGGAAGGTAAGTAAGGCAGGGATAATGCAGATTCAAGGCCACCTTGGGCTATATGATAAGACCTTGTTGAAAGAGAGAAAGAAGGAAGGAAGGAAGGAAGGAAGGAAGGAAGGAAGGAAGGAAGGAAGGAAGGAAGGAAGGAAGGAAGGAAGGAAGGAAGGAAGGAAGGAAGGAAGAAAAGCCAGACACTGGCTTAGAAATTTATTTATTAGTGATGCTGGTGACAGCGCATCTCACACACAGAAATGGGCCCCGACCCCCACCCCTCACCACCATCTTGAGCCCACTCCCATCATCTGTGGAGGAATCTTTGCCGTTGTGATGACATGTTCTTTGCTGATGATTCTGAAAATATGGCTGCTTTTCTGAGGGCTGTGCTTTAGTGATGGACTTTAGTACCCTACCACCGAAGTCTGCTCATATCTAAACTGCCTCAGGATGGACTTTAGCTCTTGGGTTTCACTTGAGAAGCGTGAGTTTAAAAAAAGAAAGGGTTGCCATGCTCTAGTCTATACTTGACCTCTCCCCGAAGCAGGGTCTCAGCATCACTCTGAGGGAATATAGCAGTCAGATAGCCCATGACAGGTAGACAGAGAAAAGAGCCATAGATAAGCAAGACATACTCCAGGCTTTGTTTTCAGCCAGGATAAGACCTAGCAGGCTTTCATTTATCCAAAGTGGGCCCCTTTCAGCTGCCATGCCTCAACAGGCCCTGCACATCAACAGTGAACCAATTAGCCCACTTTTCTTTGTCGGGGGGTGAGGGATGACCAACGTAGAACATTAGGGGGCAGGAAGACGACCCATGCTAGGCCACCAAAACCATTTTAAACTCCCAGCCTCCAAGGGGAGAATGGACTTTAGTTTTCAAATCCCCTTTTCTGTTGTTGGTGGGTGGGTGGTTCTTCAATTTCAGTAAAATCTGTTACCTGTTGCTGCTTGCTTGTCTGAGATATTTTTTTCCTGCCCTTTAATTCTTTCATTACCAGAAAAAACAAACAAATTTTGCATTTGTCTTGATTTCTAAACTGAGTTTGTAAGTTCTGATGCAAATACTCCCAGTTCAGTTCTGGTTTTAGCTTGATCCTCTTCAGGCATAGAAAGATCTGAAAGAGACCTTCTCTTTTATCCCCACACATAACCGAGTGAACAATAGTACTGGGAAAGGTTGCAAAAGTCTTTGGTGGGTGTTCTACAGCAGTTCTCACTCGCTCAGAATGGAATTAAACAAAAGATCTTGAAAAAGAATGCATTTCTGTTTATCCTGAGACATGGACAAAAATATCTCGGACCGGAAGAACAGGAAATCAGCAGAAAGCAAAGCAGATGAGGTAAGCAGCCACTCACTGTGAGTCAGAGCTGACCACTGTAGCCACGAGTCTTGTGAGGTGGGCACCAACTGGATCATTGGTAACGGTCCCTCCCGTAGATAGAGTGACTTTCTATGATAATCTCTACTTTCTTGTCTTAATCATTGTGAAGGCTAGTTTTGTGATTTGTCGAAAACTAGAGCCATTTAGGAAGAGGGAACTCTGATTGAGAAAACATCCCCTCCTGGTAGCATTTGGGGCAAATCAGAAATACTTTTTATTTATTTGTTTGTTTGAGACAAGCTTGTTTAGTTTAGTTTTGTTTTTATGACAGGGAAATGGAGCATCCCCTGATCTGCTTCGGGCCTAGAGAGACCACGGAGGCTTTTCTGACCCAGACAGTGGCTGCCTTCCGCAGAGCATTTGCACGTACTGTAGCACACTTCCTCTAAGTAACCAGGATGAAATTAATAGGACTGGAACGGCCACCTTTCCATTTTCCTTCCCCTCTCCACTCCTCTTGGTCTCTCTCTTTTTAAGCTTGAAGAGTCATAGAAAAGCGGGTTGCTTTGGTTTCCATTAAATCAGCCTAACCTCATATCCTTTCACAAGTACAAAATTAATTCAGAGTGATTCTGATTATACCCCAGTCCTGATCAAACCTAATTACAATTTGGTGCAGGGTCCCTATCATGGCTACATCTAGGTAATGGAGCCTGTATTCTAGCCGGCTGTGTCTTGTTAATGAATAGGGGCCATGAGAGGCCCACACATTGTCTCCAGTGACCACTCTTGCATCATGGGAGCAAAGCGCATTGATCAGCACACTGAGACAGTTATTATCCATTATTCTGTCTCATAATTAGCAAACACCTGGCACGCTGGCAGTCGGGAGCGCTTTGCTCCCCGCTCCAACAGTATGCCATGTCTATTTGCCTTCATTAAAGGAAGAACATTGTGAGGCAGGGGCTGGGGGAGGCTGAGAGGTGCTGGGCTGGCTTTAAGTCTCTTTGTTGTTTGCAAGCAGCAGACATTGACAGAGCCCTTGCAAATGTTAGGCACAGGTTGGATAGAACTGGACTTATAAATATTATCTTTTTATTTTCAAAAGAACTTGGCAGACCAAGTTGCTCCTGGTTCCAGATGAATAAGACCATGAGGACCCAGAAAGGCCAGAAATGGTCACATTGTCATCTTCCCAGCAGCAGAAAACCAGAAAAATCAGTCACATTTCACTAACCTGCCTATGGCTTTCAGCTGGCTGAGCTCTCTTGTGACTTAGAAACTTATTGTTGGTGCTGGCTCCATTTCAAGGAGTCGTGCAATTTGCCTTGCCATGCTGCTGCTGCTGAGTCATGTTCACTCACGGTCATTTCTTTTAGGAGAATGAAGTTTATTAAAGATCAGTGTGGACTGTCCAGAACAGAGGGCATCAGATTCCCAAGCAGTACAGGGTTCATTTTGTACATAACGCTTCAGAGCTTCAGGGTGTGTTTTTACCAGTCCGATGCCTCTAAACTCAGCTTAGACTGGGGTTCTTATCAGCTCACTCCCCAAAACTGGCTTTCTACCCAAGTCGTCAAACAGGACCAGACAGCTGGTCCTGATAGTATCCCATACTGAGGAGGACTTGGGTCACTTTTACTAGGCACTGTGCTAGCCTGCTTATCTCCTGGATATGCACTTCCCCGAGGAGATTATAGTTCATTAAAGGAGAGAAGCACACACATACTCATAGATCGAAAGATGCCAAAGGGTAGATAGGAATCCAAAGAGAGAGCCCAGGGAGTCATGGGCTGGGAAGGAGACCAGAAGCTCAGCTTAGAGCACTGAAGTTTGAGAAGACCCATTTGGGTGGAAATGTTGATGCGGATGCTTGTGGGCTTCTGATTAATGTAGTCTTGGGATTAGAACTACATTATGAGGTACTAAGTATGTGTCTTGAACTGCATAAATATCAAAGCATTGTGTAGCATATTTTAGTTAGCCTAAACAGAAGCCCTTTTACTGGCCATAGAGGAAGAGTAAACTCATCTGAAGAGGAACAAAGATCACTAAAGAAGTAAAACAAACAGGTACAGGTTGTTTCGTACCTCCTGCAGTACCACCAGGAATCAGAGATTATCTGAATTAACTTCAGAAAGCAGCATATTAAATACATGGGTTCCCAACTACAAACACACACCTGAGAGCCACCTTGACCGAAGGTCACACTGATTGCCCTCTGACCCCAGGTGCTGGCACAAACATGACCCCATCCTCCTGTCCCACCACCAGAAACAATCCCTGAGCACAGTAAAGACATGAGCCAGGAAATCTGAGGCCTTCCTAAGGTGAAGGAGGAGGAGGAAGAAGAAGAGGAGGAGGAGGAAGAAGAGGAGGAGAAGGAGGTGGAGAAGAAGAAGAAGAAGAAGAAGAAGAAGAAGAAGAAGAAAATGCATTTGCCTCCATTTCACCAGGCAAATGTTAACAGTAGCTATAGTTGTCCAACAGTTTTCCATTGTTACAGCAAAATTCCTAAGATAAATCATCTTAAAGAACAATTATCTGGGGTCACTGTTTTTAGGTCTGTGATAACGGAGAAAAATAACTGCAGAAGGGCAACATAAGGGAAAGCAGCTCACCCCGTGGGCACCATGAAGCCAACAAAGTGGAGGTGGGAAGCAGGAAAGAAACACGTGGACCCTTGCTTGCTTGTTCTCAACTAGCTTTCTTCTTTCTTATACTGGTCGGGAGCCCCTGGCCAGGGAATGATGACACCCACAATGGGATGGTTCTTCCTATATAAATTAATAGTTAGGGTGATTCCCTGAAGACAGACCAAAGGCCAATGTGATCTGATTGATTCCTCTTTAGGACTCTCTTCCTGAGAGATTCTAGATTGTCAAATGGAGAGTTAAGACAGCAGATGGGCCGCACCATCATCTGATGAAAAGGTTCTAACTGATCATTTTTTCTCCCTGGGCCCTTGATATTTGTCGTCTCCTTCTGCTCTGAAGTACTGAGGGCGACTTAAGCTTGTAAAGCCAATCTAGCTTCCTTAACTGTATCTGCAAAATGGACCTGAGAAGGGATGTTTCAAAGCACGGAGGACTTTAAAGGGCCTTCTCTCTTCACTGTAGCCGGCTTGTCTACTCACCATTCAACGCCCAACTCAGTGCCACAGCAACCTGGTTTTATTACCTGGGTCTTCCAGGTAATAAAGAGGAGCCTAGGAAATGCTTACCTAAGGAGGAGAGCTGAGTGTCCACAGGGTGCCACTGTATAGACAGACGACCATCTGATGATCTACAGATGGAAGAAAATTAATCTACACTAATCTGTTTAATTTTTTCTGCTCTTTGATCCAGTATTCACTCAAAAGCAACAAACACTTGTTGGAGAAAACTTGGAAAAGTACTGTAAAAGTCAAGAGGTTTTAAACTGACTCTTAACGACTTATCATTATACCCATAGATTAATACCTCTCTCAGCCTTCATCAGAGAAGATTTCACAGTGGATGCAGTTAACATGGAGACGCACAATTAGTCCAAGTGCAGAAGATACAAGCCCCAAACAGGACTTTTATATTACAGCCCCTCCTCCCAAGGCTGAGGCAGAAGGCTTATAAAAGCCAGAGACTGTAGATGGCTACCTCAAATAGCGTTCTCTGAACTGTGTGATTGCACGTGTGAACTCATGACAATATCGACAGCTTCAGAGTTGTGTAAGAACAAGCCAGACAGGAGCCCAGCATGGGGAGGGCTGGTGAAGAATTCCCGCCCCTAGCTGAGAAGTTTCTAGTAAGTGGTTGGTACTGAAGGAGAGCCTGCTTTCTTTAAGGATGTCGCCTCCCCCATCCCCCACCCCCGTAGGCCAGCTATGCTCTAGCATGTGGCCTCACACCCAGGAGTATGTGACAGCACAAGTTGGACTCATTGCGTTATTAAAAAAGAAAAGGAGGACATGAAATGGGGAGGGGGAGGGCTGGATCTGGGAGGAGTTATGGGTAGAGAATAGGGGTTAGTATGGTCAAAACACATCGCCTGGAATTCTCAAAGAAGCAACACAGATTTATTTATTTTTCAAAAATAACTTGGTTACGGAGTGTTCTGCGGGAAGACGAGACGCACGGTGGTGAATTGGCTGGCGAATTACCTCTGCCAATCGCCACATTGGACCTCGGTACCGGAGTGCCCCTTGGAGTCTTATTTAGTGTTTTGCTTGGTTGCTGTTTGCTGTTTTTTGAGTATCAGTTAATGGATTTGACTTAAAAATTTAAAAATAAATGGTGTCGGCGTATGCCTACACGCATCAACCCACACTTAGAAGCGCCCGTAGATAACTCCGCGACACCGAGCCAAAGCATTGAGATGAACCGCTTAAAGGCAGGGAAGGTAAATGCTCGCTCACAGGCCCAGCGGGTGCAGGCAGAAGCAGGAACGGAAACAAGGAGACAAGGAGCGAGGGGAGGGGTCTGCGACACACCCACAGCGCTAACCTCTATCACCTCCCACGGTGCCACAGACAAGGCCTCCGAGGAGCATTCGGGATCAAAACCACATACAACTCAGTGTACATGTTCCGCGGCTTTGCAAAGACATGTTTGATTTGCTGCTCCCTGGCTCCACAGATGCCCAAGGGATGCCTGAGTCTCCTCGCTGGGTGTCCCTCCCTCATGCTCAGTGGCATGTGCAGTTCTGATTTCTATCATTGTAAGTTTTTTTTCTTTTCTTTCTTTCTTTTCTTTCTGTTTTTTTTTCAGCTCATGAATGTGGAATCCTGCAATGTGACTCTGTGTAGTCTGCCTCGCACACAAGAGTGTTGTATAGAACTTTGTTCTTTCTAATGGCTGAGTAGTATTCCATTGCATGATGACACTGAAGTTCATAGATCCCTTTTCTTGCTGACAATTAGATCTCTTTGGAGTTCACTACTTACGAATTAAGTGGACATAACTACCACTCTCTACGGTCTCAAGACAGATATACTAATTACAGCTTTTTGGTAAGCACCTGAGAGCAGAGTGACAGGTTTTTAGATGTGCTTAAATGGACACGAAGTTTCCTGAAGTTGTTAATACTACAAAATATTCCCACCTGCAGATTATGAAAAACTCCATCGCTACTTGCCAACATTCACTGCTAAAATCCCTTCCCTGGAGAATACATAAGTAATGTCTACCCCTCCTCCTAAGACCCCAGTGTAAGTCCACCCTGGGGAACCACTGAGTTCATCAGGGTTACTTATAGAGCATGGGTGAGGGGTTATGCCAAGGAGTGACCTCATAGTGGCCCCATAGTGGCCACCCTGGAAGGTCTTCGCCCAGCGTGGATGACGATGTCGGAGCCCCACTTTGTCCCTCTCCAGCCTACAGCCTCTAGAGCCTGCCCAAGGCCATGTGCAATTGGGGCAGAACTGCATTCTACTGGTTGGCAGAGGTGCTGGGTGCTCAGGGGAGGGCCCGTGACCCTCCCACCCTCCTTCAGTGAAAAATGGTCAAGAGTCAACAGGCCCAGCTGCAGTGAGTTTTTGCAGGTGGGTATAGCCTGCTCATGGAGATGCTGCAGCTCTGCTGGGACGTGGGGGGGAGTCCCGAGCAACTGCTGTGCTGTCAGACTTTAATCCTAGCCATTCTACTAGTCATGTGTCATCTCATGTGATTTGCACTTACATAGGCAAGCCATTATTGTGTTCTAGGCAGCCATTCATGTTTCTTTTGTGAGGTGCAGTGTCTAATCTTTTGTCTATGTTTTTACTGTGTGATTTTTAGTTTTGCTATAGACTTGTGGGAACGTTTAACATGTCAAGATACAAACCCTTTCTTAGCTACATTTCCGTGCCTGTGCTAACACCGTGTGACCTGGCTTTTATTTTATTAATGATTCTTTTCACAGGCAGCCTTTTTAAATCTTGATAGCATCAAATACATCAATGTGTCTGTCAGGTTCTGTAGAGAAATAAAACTGCTGGAATGAATATATACATATTCAAAGGGGATTTATTAGCTGGGCTGACATGATATGATCCAGGGGGTCCAACAAGGACTGTCTCAGGCCTGAGGGGCTGAGAGCCCAGGAGGTTGATGTCTCAGCATCCAGCGCTTAAGACCTAGAAGACTCCAGCGAGCTGCCGGTCTTCAGTCTGTGTTGGAATCCTGAAGAAGGGGGTGGTAATACACTGAAGGAAGGCCTCAGCAGCAGAGTAGCTGGCTGTGCCAGGGAGAGTGGAAATGAGCAGGCAAAAAGCAGAGATTCCTTCTCCCACGTTCTTCTATCTGGGCTGCCACCAAAGTGTCACATCAAAGCTGAGTCTTCCAATAGTCTGATCAGGGGAACCCCTTCCCAGCAGTGCCCAGCAGCTGCAGTTTTAGTTGATTCCTGACAACCAAGATCAGCCTTCAGAACGAACTTATTTTGTCTGCTTGGAGATTTTTATGTCTTTTTATGAAATGCTTATCCGCTCAAGTTTAGGGTTTTCTCCTCTTTAAGTAAAACTTCTACGGCTGTGGATTTCATATTCAGACTGATGATCAACTTGAATTAATTTTTATGTGGTAGAAGATGGATATTCATTGAGAGGTTTTTTTTTTCCGTGTGTGCTACTAGTCTCATGTCATGTGTAGAAAATATCCTCCTTTCCTCTTCTGAACTACCCATGGCACTTGCACAAAATACGTTATCAAAGCTAAACGGTGAAATCAGCTGTAGTCCTGGCAGAGGGGCAGAAGCAGGAGAAGTCCACAGACAGCGTGGACTGCGCATCTAGTGCGAGGCCAGTGTGAGCGGCACACACGTGTGTATGTGCCCCTCTTGTGTTCTGGTGCTGCATGTGCTCATTTTTACAAGCCCAAAGTTATCTTAGCCGTCTGAAATGACGCATGTATCCCACACTTTGGATATCCTAGGCCAATTTTCACACACACACACACACACATATGCACACACACCCAGACCCCAGACAGAGTTTCACTACATAGCTCCGGCTGTCCTGGAACTCACTCTGTAGACCAGCCTTGGCTGGAATTCACAGAAATCCTCAGGCCTCTGCCTCCCAAGTGCTGGGATTAAAGGGGTGTGCCACTATGCTCCATTACCACATCAATGGAATATCATTTCTGCACTATTATAAAGTCAGCCTAAATTTCAAAAGCCAATATATTAGAGAAGCAGTGTGCGCACAGAGCCGAAGGCATTTGGGTCTGAGGCAGCCCGATATCAGCAGAGCCCTGCCAAGGATGACACCTTCCTAGAAGCCGATTCTCAAATTGTGACCAGAGGCGACTTAAGGGAGGAAGACTGTATTTAGGCTTGTGGCTCCTGGGTGCAGTCACCAGGGTGGGAGGGCGTGGGGGCGTGGCCTCTGGGCGTGGGGCGTGGCCTCCACTGTGACTGACTCAGCTCTGGGCAGAGGAAACAGAAAAGACGGAAATGAGGGTGGACTATGATAGAAAGTCCTCTCCCTGAAATGTTCCGTAACCTCAGCCCCACCCGTGGGGGACCAAGAATTTGCGCCCCACATTTTACATCCATTCTGCCCCAGGGCCCCAGGGCTCCCTGGCCATCCAGAGCTTCATAGCACTGACAGTTTCAACACCTCAAAAGTCCAAAGCGTGCTCTGAGACATACGGCAATCTGTTAGCTGAGAATGTGAGCGGAAGGTACACACCACCAACAAATAACAGCACAGTCAGTGCCATTGCAGAAGAGAAGAACGCCGCCATAGCAAGATATGAGCAGACCTGAGCAAGGTGCCCAGAGAGGCCAACACGGAACCCTGTGGCACCATGCCTGGCATCTGGGGCTCACCTGTGCTCCAGCAGGTTTGGGTGGTCCTGACAGTCTAGCTCTGCTGCCCGTGGCACATGAGGCCTCTCCATAGGGCTGGCCCTCCTTACTGGATGCCCCACGTTTGCGCATCGCCACCATCCTGGAGTCCCTGCTGTAGTTTGCCGGTTTCACACACAGCGCACGTAGGAGCTCCATGCAGGCGGTCCAACCTTGCCACACACTGCCGGACCCTTGTGGGCTTTCTGAGACCTGACCGCCAGCCTCAATAACACTCTCACTCTACATCTTCCCTGCCCGCTGCGATGGTTAATCTCGCTTCACAACCTGGCTGGGTCTGAATCAGCTCACAGGCAGGACCTGGTGAGCACTGGTGAGGGATTTTCCTCCATCAGTCTAACTGAAGAGAGAAGATCCAGCCTCGTGGCAGCCGCACGTCCCAGCGCGGTCTGGAGGAAACGAAGCCTGGGGAAGAAAAGCTCGGGCTTTTTGCAGCTTCTCTTCACAGAGGGCTGGAACGTTCGTCTTCCCTGCTGACATCTTACTGTTGCTGCCGTTCTTTGCTAACATTAGCACCCAGGGTCCTCGGCCTTCTGACACGCACTGCAGACCCGAGGGTCTCCAGGGATCCTCCAGGCCTTCGGTGCCGCTCTGGAACTGATGCTGGGACTCCTAAAAGGAGCAGCTACGGGATTCCCAGCCCCCTCCAGCGTGAGCACAGCCACTGTAGAACTAACTAGACAACCTCATGTAAGCCAGCCTAATAAAACCCCCTTTTAATATATACTCACTTCATCATTTCTGTTCCTCTAGAGAATCCTGGGTAAAACATTAACTGTCTGCGGCCCAGACCCTCAGGAGACAGGCTCAGTGAAAGTCTAAGATGACCTGATGATCAGAAAACAGGGAATGAGAGGCCTGCCACTGATCCATTTTTTTAAAAATAACATTTATTTTAAAGATGGCTATCTACCTCGGTAGCCCACCATAGTACACGAGCAAAGGCTACTGTCGCTGCTGGGGAAAGGGTGGGACCCGGGTGTGACAGGTCCGGAAAAGCTGAGCCACAGCCGCTTCCAGAAAACAGCTTCTAGTGTGGCTCTCGACCCTTCCCTCCTGAGCCGACATCCCTGGCTACTGAACCCTCCTCCCTTCACCAGAAGCCTCATGGTTGTCTTGAAACAGGTGCCATGGAGGCCTTCAGCTGGAGCTGAAATCCACTCCACTGATCACCAGGAACCACAATACCCTGTTAATCACCAAAAGCGGGAAATGAGCTGTTAGAATCTTAGTATATGTGCTGCCGAAGTGAGCACAACTATTAGAGTCTTAGAATCCCAAGACTGCAAATCCCGGAATTATTTAGCCCTTAGAACATAAGGTTAGAATGGGCTAAGCATTTTTAAAATAATCTGTTTACTATTGCTTATTTTGGTCAGGTTTTTTTTTAATGTTTTGCTTACTTTTGCTTGTGAGTAGGTGTGTGTGCTTGCTTGTTAGTGTGTGCCCCACACGCTTGAGGTGCCCGGGGAATAGACAAGAGGCATCAGACCCCCCTGGACTGGAGTTCCAGATGACTGTGGACCGACATGGGTGCTGGGAACAAACGAAGAGCAGTGGGGATCCTCACCGCGGAGCCTTCCCCCTCCGGGCCGGGATTAATCATTTAAGATCTGATTTTACCAACAAAACTACCAATAGTTTTTAAAGATGGCCATTTTAAAGCCCTGAGAAAGATTAGTTTGAAGAACTCTTAGGCTTATAAATGGCAAAGCACAGTTATGGTTTTACTTGACAACAAAAAGGAATAATGTACTGATATGAGCTACAAGATGAACCTTTAAGAATTATGCTAAGTAAAAGAATCAGGTCTCAAAACACCATATATTCTATGATGTCATTTATGTAAAATGTCCAGAAAAGACAACTCTATTTTTAAAAAGTGGGGCGGGGGAATAGACTAAGGTTTGTAGGAAAGAGATATGGAGTTTCTCTGGGTGAGGAACTGTTCTCACCCTGGCTGTGGCCTTGGACACACAAGTCTGAGGATTACTGACAAGCCCTGGGCTGTACACTCTAAGCTGGGGTGGCTGCGCGGTGTAAGCGTCCATTTTCTGTGACTGCTGAAACAAGACACCACAAACCTGCTACCTCAAAGCCGGAGCAAAAACTATGCTCTCGTGTTCCGGAGGCCAGAAGTCCAAAGTAACGTGTCGCCGTGGCACAGTCCAGGCGTTGGCGTGGTCACGTTTCCATGGAGGGCAAGAACCGCCGCTGAGGCTCTCTGGCAGGTAGCCTCACCAGTCCTGTCCTCATTATCTTCCATCTTTAACAAAGCCTCCCTCCCCGCCCCTCCCCCACACACCCCTGCTGCTCTGTGAAGGTGCAGATGGCCTTACGATAACCTCCTGAGCACATCTGTTAAGTCCCTTCTTTCTTACAGTCTTAAGTTCCCAGACATTAGACCAGCTGGTGTAAAAGGGACCAGGGTCATTTCTCAGTCTTCCACACCGTGTGTGAATTAAATCTCGATAAAGCCTCTTTCCCAATAGGCAAAAACATTATGAATAAGTAAAAAGATAAAATAAAATAAACAAAAAGACATTATACCTGTGCTATAGACTTAAAACTGTCAAGAAACAGTGAGAGATGGCAAATGATTTGCCTACAAATGTTGTTATCTCGATTCAAATAAACCAACAATAAAGGGACATTTTGGAGACAAATGAAGAAAGCTGAGTATGGACTGGGCATTAGCTAACACTGAGAAATTGCTTGCCAGGTAGGGGTGCGGCGGGTGTGTGTGTGTTAAGATCGTCTCTGTTAGGATGCATGCAGTGTCTGGGATATGCCTTTCAGAATTCTGGCGAAGAACGGGAAAGAGTGAACGGAATCCGGAAGTAAGCCACTGGCAAGCGAGCTGGGGCTGGCCAGGCAGGGAGACACTCCTCTCTTCCTTCTCACAGGTTTGAACTTTTTCTTTTAAAAGAGCAAATACATTGGTAGAAACAAGCTTAAGTTTCTTATCTAAATCCTAACAAATTTTATATGGAAGCTTTAACCAAATACAAGATCTTCCCTGATACTTGATACGTATTTTCGTAACTCAACCCTAACATTTAAAAAGCTGTATTTTTTTTAAGAAATGCAGTCCCTGACCCTCTGTTCTTACCCCAAATCTCTTTAATTAATGCCATTTTCTGTGCGCCACGACATAGGGAGTTTGTGAGGCTTTCCCCTAAAGGAATTGATTTTTTTTTTTCCAAAGAGGAGATAAATAAAGGCTTTCAAAATGTCTCATCTCCACAAGCGCTCTGGGCTCGCTCTCTTCAGCATTTTTGAAGCGCTTTCAGAAAACGCAATCTTGAGCTAGAAACAGCCTCTGCAGCTGCAGCCGCGGCTTCAAGTGGCCCGCTGTTTGGGAAGAAGCCCTGCACACATGCCCTTTGTAGCCCTTTTGTCTCCCCAAGGAAAAGTCAAATCTACCCCGGGTCTTCTAAAACAGGAAAAGAAGACTCGAGGGCGGCCACCGAGCAGGGGAGGGCAGAAGGAGACCATCGGGGTAGCGTCTATGGCTGCACCCAGCAAGGAGGACGTGGCTGTGCGTGCCTGGGGAGCTGGTACCGGAGCCCAGAGATTCCGGGCTGGGCGGGGGTGGGGGGCCGCAGCTGCTCCGCAGTCGTGGGTACAGCAGGCTGGTGAGCATCCTTCCAGATCCCCAGACTGCCCCACAGGGGGAACGCATCACCACAGCCCCGCCACCTCCGCCGAGTACTTGCTTATCTTTGAATTTGGCTTTTTGGTCGTTTCTCGAGGCTTGTAATACACAAGTGAAACATTTTCGAAGAGCATGAGATACGGTTTTCCAGGTCTCAAACCGAGTGCCCCCACGGAAGCAGCCACCTCTAGTCCCTGCTCTGACATCTTTGTGGAGTTTTGTTTCGTTTGTTTACGTTTTTTAAGTGTGTAAAGACACGTGGGCGTGGACTCGTCAACCGTCCTGGTGTTTATGTGGAGGTCAGAGCACCGCCTGCGGCCATCGGTTGACTGAGTGTCTGTCAATATAGGTGTATATGTGCCTCTTTTAAAAAAATGTTACAGGTTATCATTTTATTTGAGAAAAATCAGATTCAAACCACTTTAAGAGAAGCAAAATGTATATCCTCTTGTACAAAGCTGCTGTGCAAGGCTCACCATTGACGGTTAGATGCCAAGGGCAGCAACATTCCAGAGACTAGCCTTTTTTTTTTTCCTTTAGTGTCTCAGCTTCAAATTGTAAACATTAGAGACCAACAATGCAGACTGAGGTTGAACAGCTTTGCATTTCAGGCTCTGGGGCCCTTCTTCAACGGCTTGGCACAGTCAGGGACCTGGCAATGCTTTGGCGAAGTCAGTCAGTGCCCAGCAACCCACAGAGGTGAGATGCCCGTCAGTGTCGAGTTCTCAAACTGGTCCTTAACTCAGCAGGCAGAGCCTGCTAAGTTTCCCCAGTGCCACCTTTTCTGAGCTACACAACTTTCTTTGTGGCTTCCACGGTCAACCTCTAGTGATCCACTTCCCTACAATGAGGTTCTGCACCTCAAAGTTCCAAAATTCCTTCTGAAACAGAAGCACGGGCTGGGGAGTGAGCAATCAAACGTTAGAGCAGTTCACAGGTTTAGTCGCCCTGGCGGACAATAAGGCGGCACTTGGGCAGACATGGAGAGGTAGCTACGTCTGGATCCGGAGCACCGGGAGGAGAGTCCTTGTCTTTTTGCTTACTCAAGATTTGAGTCTAAGTATTTCCCAATACGGATACAGATCACTTATCTAGGTGATTCATGCAGGTGAATATTTGGGCTATCTCCAGGGCTGTGCAATTCCCAGCAAAGCTACAGTAAAGTGTGCACACTTTCGAGCTTTCCTTGAAAAGACATGCACACACGCTGACATAAAAAATAAAAACATTTAAAAAAGTAACAACCCCCAAACCCAGGAACACTCAGAAAAGGCAACACAAAAACAAGCTACAGAGAAGATTCCAGCCGCCCAGCTGGGGCCGAGGAAGGCTTTGTTCAAGAACCGCCCATGCAGAAGAGAAAAAAACGTTTCTAGGATCTTTCCCTTTCACCTCTGACCTTAAACCTGATAGTCCAGCCCTGTGGGCTCTGTGCACACCCCTCAGCCTAAGGAGGCCACGCCCTCTTTTCCCAACCTGCTGCTGGTTGCTGGTCAAGAGACTTCGGTGGTAGAAACCAAACCTCCCGGGACTGACTTCAAGAAAGAAGCTGAAAGTGAAAGCTTTTTCCTTGCCTCAGGGTGAAAGCTTTTTCCTTGCCTCAGGGTCCTTTGGTCAATATTTTACCAAGTGAAACAGGAAAAGTTGTCTCTCAATGACAGCCGAAGGAAATTCACCAGCACACACACACACACACACACACACACACACAGACACACACAGACAGAATGTGTTTATCATGAAAACCACTGTGTTTGGAGCCCTTCAAAACAGTCTGTCCTATGGAGCTGTTGAAACATTCATTTTCACAGGAAGCACTTCCTGTTTCTTTGGACCACCAGATCTCTTTCCTGCTCATCTAATACTAATTAACTCATGTTTCAAGTCTGAAGATGCTTCCATATGGCATAGGACTTAACAGGTCCCTCAGACAGGGTTTCACTAGTTGGGAGGATGATTGTGTGTGAAAAGCAAAACTAATAAGTTGCCTGGATCCACAGTTCCACACCTTCAGATTCAACTAGCCATGGGCAGAACATGAGAACACTGCATGCCTTTAATCCCAGCACTGACAGGCAGAGGTAGGGGGCTTCTGTGGACAGCCTGGTCTACCCGGCCAGCATGGCTGCACAGTGAGAACAAGAGAGAGAGACAGAGCGACAGAGAGAGTTGGAAAGGGAAAGAAAACATGGAAGAGATGCTCCTATATTGACATCTACAGACTTTTTTTTTTTGTCTATTATTTCCTAAATAAATAGAATTGTCATCTGCATGGCATATATACTGCATTAGACATGGTGGGTAGTGCAGAGATGATTTAAAGAATGTAGGAAAACATGCCTAGGTTTTATACAAGCACTACACCTTTTCATACATGGGACTTGAGCATCTATGGGGCTTGGTTCTCCTCTGTTTCCTAGAACAGTGACCCTGGACAGGACACTAGAATATTCTCAGAGCCTTCGGGGTGGGGGGGTTGTCCCATTTACAGACTACTCAGTGCTGAACTCGTAAGAGGGGATTATACACGAAGCTCCTGGAATTTCAGGTGCTGGAGCAACGTGTGCCCTTAGCAGCACTGTCTTCTCTCGGGGCTTGTGCCAACTCCCAGGAGAAAGAAAGAGGGAGTAGAGGGAAGGATCTCAAAGACCTGAGTGGCCCTAGGACCCCCACTTTTCAGACCTTCCCTAAAAGGCTGAAGAGGTCTGCACCTGCCAAGCTATGGTTCAGAAAGATTGCATCACAGAGCTGTCAGAATTGGGGGTCAGGAACCCTCCCTCCAGCTCATGGCTGGAGCCCAATCAGTGCCTCACGGCTGCCAAAAAGCAGGGTCAAGGCTAAAAATGCAGTCAGGCGCCCAACTTGGCAGCCTGTCTTTTGGAGCAGGGGTTCTCCATCTTCCATGCTCCCCACTGGGAAGCTTCTGAAGTGGGACTCAGGCTCAGCCTTCTTGCTGGAAGTGTCGTTTTTTGGTTTTGATACACCTGAGGATGAAGACTCTTGAAAAGCATGCCACAGCTGTCGCCAGCTGTCTCCAGTTACAGAAGCGTTCATTAAACAGTCCTCCTCCGTTGCTGGCACTCTGATGAAAGCAAGTCTGAACCTCTTCCTCACTCAGTTTAAGCCTCAGCTTTGGCCCTCTTCTCCACTGGGACCTCCCTTCACTGACAAGCCATATCACCAACTGTTTTCTGCTCACTGTGCAGTTTGTGTAGCTCATCCTGGAGACCGGCTAGTCAGAGAGCATGGTGCAGACAGCGGAGGCATCACAGGGCAGCTAGCGTGGCTCTCCCCTTTTTCTTGCACAGCCTCTTAGACCCTACTGTCGTCTCTGGGGCTTCGCTCACAACCTCATCTAATCCCAATTCCCCCAAACACCACTAATGTATGAATTTGGAAGTAAACTTCCCAGCATAAGGACTTTTAGGGTACATATTCAAACTCTGACACACCAACGTTCCAAGTCTTCAAAAGGATGATTTAAGTTATTTTTGCAATGCTGGTCTAGAACCTAGGACCCTGGGTTTGCTAGGCACACACTGTACCACTGAGCTACCTCTGCAGCCCCTGCTGTGTGCCCCCTCACCCACACATACACATTTTTATGAGCTTTGGTTTTGACTAAAACGGTGGCTTTCAAGGTGTAGATTCCAGAGCACAAGCATTAATATTTCTGGGAGCTTGTTAGAAGTGCAAAGGCAAAAGCTACAGAAGTGACAGAAGCAGACCGTCGCAACCTCTATTTCAGCAGACCCCCGGGCGACTCGAATCTGGGCTCAAGTTTAAGAATCACAAGGGCATGCATCCCTTCACACACCTCAGTCTGTGAACAGGCAGCATTTTCCTAAAAAAAACAATCTACAGAAAGCACCAGCTGTATAGACCCAGGATGTACACGAGCAAGACAGAACCACACAGCTTAGCAGCCATGGATGCCATCTCTCTCGTGGACCACAAAGAGAAGATTCTCAGAGAACCACAGAAAAGCTCACATTCGTTCTCTCAAGCAGGCCGCCTTCAGCCTTCCTGCCCTTCAAGGAGGCTCAGCAGAGCATGCCGGGAGTGAGTACAAGTCAGTGTGCATTGCCTTCCACTCTGCAACCAAAAGATTCATATACCTGACTCAGCCATGCTGAGGGCATATGTGTGTGTTTGCATATGCACATGTGTGTGTTCGTGTGTATGTGTGTGTGTATTGGGAGGGGGTGCATGCATGTGTTCAGGTTCTACCCCTGGAACAGCCCATCTTAAATAACCTGTGTTCTGTAAATAGGTTGGGACTCCATTGGGTGAGGCTGTAGCAACAGCCTTGTGCCCCGCTGTGGTAATAGCAGAGAAATAAATATATAATCACATCATTTATCCCTCTATGTGCACCCATTGTTTGTTTGTGTGCTTCATGAATATAGTAGAAAGCCTCATTAAAATGTTTGCTGTGCTTATTAAGCTTATAAAGGCCCTAAGAGAACATTTGCTTCTCTGTCTCACATATAGTTGTGATTCATCTGTATGCCATTCCTCATTGTTTGTTGCACTGTTGCCATGACAACACTTCTCCTTTCAAACAGCAAGTAAATCATGGAACAGTGTGCTCCTATAGGTGAATACTTCATTACTGTCAACACATTTGTG
>CM053743.1:46395610-46416134 GCA_028658305.1 Pachyuromys duprasi | reverse complement strand
AAAAAAAGCCAAATCGAAAAGGTTGGGAATTTAAACCTTTAAAAATACTTTCTTTTTTCCATGATTCTTCTAGAGGGCTACTGCCACAATAAACGTTTTAAAATTCAAGTCTGGAGGTTAGTAACTGAAGTCTTCTCCATCTTAGACAGAGGAAAGCTTGGCCTCACACCTCTGTGCAATGGTGTGACTCCAAAACTCCAGCACTGGACCCTACAAGTGAGTGTCATGAGTCTTGGAGGCATTCGGCCTCACTCGTCCGAAGCACCATTGCCTGGGATGAGCTACATACATGTGTCATCTCTCCAGCGGTTCCCCAGTGCCCTCCCAAGGACACAAGCACCGCCCAGCATCTTAAAGAACAGACATTGTGTACGTGGTACTCCGTGTTATAAGTCAGACTAGATCTGTAAGACAGCTGTAAGAATGGCCTTAGCTCAGAGGGCTGTGAAAACTGCATGACATCAGAAATGCACATAAAGCCAGCTGCCCAGAGCTTGGCAAGGAGACAGTTAATAAATGAGAGCTTTGTTTGTCGATGATAAAACATTTAATGACAATATTATGGAGCACAAGATGAATGGGGTCATAATGGGTCTGGTGAATAGTGAGGAACACTTTGGAATGCATGCCAACTCCAGAGAGAAAGACGAGGTTTTTTAATGACTGAACCAGGACAGCAGGCAGAAACCAAAAGGTCCCTGGCAGAAGGGACGATGGTATTTGATGATTCCTGCCCTCCTTTCCCTCCACTGCCTCCTCTCCTCCCTTTTCCTCCCTTTTCCTGTCTCCTTTTTTCTTTCCTCCCCTCCCCTGTCTTTTCCTTACTCTCTCTCCTGCCACTCCTCCTCTTTCTTTTTTTCTAGATAGGGTCTCAGTATATAGCCCAGGCTAGCCTCGAAGTAGAGACCTCCTTGTCTTAGCCTCCTCCTCCCCCTCTCCACCCAACCCCCATGCTAGGATTACGGAATTACCCTGCTGCACTAATCCTCCCTTACACATAAAACATGCCTGATTAGGTTTCCACGATGGGGCTAGCAGCTGGACTAGGTTAGTGTCTTTGAAATGCAATGTCCTTAGTAAACCTGCTAATCCCACAGGGGACTTTATCCTGTAAGAAGCATAGATTGTCACCAATACACTGTGCTAGAGCAAGCTGGGCTTGTGGCTTTCTAAGATAACGCCTGACTTTGTGTCTCTCTGCTCCTTTGCAGCTAGAGTAGGAGGCAGCACCGCTGGGAATCAGGAGCACTGGCAAGGTCAAACTTCGGTTTGGATGGGACTTCCGGAGGGGAAGTGGCTGGGCGAGATTGGGCCTGGGTGAAAGTCTTTACACAACCATCCAGGATTAGTGGAGGCAGTAAGGAAGGGCTCAGAGTAAGGAATCCAAAGACTCTTGAGGTCTTTTCCATTGAAAGGTCTTTCCAGAAGTTCCTGTGTTGAACTCCATGGAGGCAAGTCTGGGGACAAGGAGGTCACACTGCTGAGGAGTGGAGCCCTAAAGTCCTGTTTATTCAGCAGCAAGTTTATGGGGACAGTAGAATCAGGCTACGTGGAAACCGGGTCAAGAGTCCTGGCCCTCAGCCTTTCTAGAAGGCAGTTTGGCATCACGTACACAGCCTTAAAAACATTCTCACTTTTGACCTTACAACTGTCTTCCTAAGAACCTTGGGAAATAACCCAACACATACGTAGAAATTTATGTCAGTACATTCTCACAGACGAACAGTTACCAATAATCCCAAACTGGAAATGACTCAAACATTGGCTGGCAGCTAAATAAAGCACACGAAGCCATGATTTCACAGAGCCATTAAAATAATACGGAAAATATAATAATGGTGTGTACAAGGGGGGGGGAAGGCTTCAGGGCATCTACACTTTCCATACTTTGCTATAAACTTGTGAATGTTTTAAATTCACAATTACTGTGTGTATTTGTGGGTGAGTGTGCTGTAGGTGTGTACACTCTGAGTGTGGACTTCACAAGAAAACTGCGCAGTCAGTTCACTTCCTGTGAGTCCTAGGATCAAAGCCAAATCACCGGGAGCATGGTCACCCGTCCTCACCCACCGGGCCATCGCTTTAAATATTCACTATCAGTGATTTGTACTTTTTAAGATGTTAGTCTTGTAATCAAAATTTGTCATGGTCAATGATATGACAGAGGTGAGAAAAAAATCTTATGTAAAAATAAGTTCTGTAGTTTCACCTTCCTCGGGTAACTGTTCTCAACTTTCTGATTCTTCCACGCTTGCATTCAAGACTATGAAGTGGCAGTTTGATGTTGTGTTACTAGGATAAGGGGAAAAGACATTCTTTGACCTCCAAGAAAAACAAAAATACAGGCTTGCTCTCTCTAGTTTTTGCCCATAAAATAGATGAAACCTCTATGTTCTTGTTTTGTTTTGTTTGTATTCTGACTGGTTCTCAGAATGAGCTAATGGCAAGACAAAGCTGTATTATGTAAGTGCAGGTTTATTGGGAGCAGCTGGGGAGAAGGAGGGGTGAGAGAGAAGGGGAACACTCAAGCAGAGAGAAAGTGGGGAAAAGAAGAGGAGGAGAGACACAGAAAGAGAAAGAGGGGAATGGAGGGAGAGGAAGGCAGGGGAAAGGGGAAGGGAGAGAGCGGAAAGGACCCCAGAGGAACCAAACTGTCTGGGAGCAGGAAGAGCAGCTCCTAGTAGAACAGGGTAGGTCAGCCACATCCTGCGGCAGGTAGGGACCCAACACTGACGTCTACGAATAACTTTCTCTCTCTAACTTACAGTGCTGATAAATACATAAGCAATACTCCTTGGAGATATATTACCATTAGGAGGTAAAAGATGTTTGAAAAGGAAACAGAACAGATGGGGGTATAAAACAGGATTGATGGTTTAAGTAAAGGCTTTTACTATCTTGATACTTGATATAGCTTTTGGTCAAAGATGTCTGACTTTTTTATTTAAACAACTTATGAGCCCAATTGGCATTGTAGTAAATAAAGGAAAGCTTCAGGGTACACCAAGAAAAGAGACTGGTCTCAAGTAAAAGAGTGCCCCTCCACCTTCCGTCTACCCCCATGCAATCCTTCAGCGACATTAGCCAACAGCTTGGATTCAATCTGTTGAAGCAAGAAAAGATAAAACAAACAGGGAAAGAGAGAAGGAAGGAAGGAAGAAGGAAGGGCAAGCCAGCAAGGCAGGAAGTCCTAAGAGTCAGGAGGGATAAAGAAAGAGAAAAAAAGAACAAAAGAAAATCCAATACCAATCTCAAAAAAATCATTTAACAGGAAAGAGAAAATTCACATAGAGCAGACAGCTGCAGAACACAGAAGACCACGAGACAAGCTTAGGAAGAAATCAGTCCAGACAAAAAGAGAAATGATGAGCAGTGTGATCCTCTAGACTTGAAAACCGTGGCAAATCATCGGTAAAGGAGTTGACGTACCATTTTAAGGTTCATATATGTGGTGACTGCCTAGAGATCTTTGTAATGGGTTCTGGGGTTTCTTTCAACTGCTCTGTAAATCTGCCTTGAGCAGTAAATTGATTTTATTTAAATAATGATCTATTATATATTCCAATCACTGCCAATACATTTCAAATGTCTTACTAGAAAAAATTATAGATAAGTTGATGAATATGTTAACTAGATTATTTTAATCATGCTTAATTGTCTAGCCTTATAAAATATTGCATTGTGTCCCACAAATGTATGCAGTTATATTTTCCAATAAAAAGAACAATATTAAAATTTAAATGATCCTTAAAAACAATAATTTACTTTTACATAGATGTCTTTGTAAACCGAAAGAATGCTGTTACTTTTTTTTTTAAAGATGGGGTTTTTCTGTGTGGCCTTGGCTGTCCTGGACTTGCTTTGTAGACCAGGCTGGCCTCAAACTCAGAGTGATCCACCTGCCTCTGCCTCCCTGAGTGCTGAGATTAAAAGCACACACCCACCACACCTGGCTGTGTTACCTATTTTTAAAAATAAAATGTCTTCCCATTTGCTGTAATTCTAGTGAGAGCCGCGTGTAAGGGCTGGCAACTGATGGGTGGCATTTAGTACACATGTAGTGAAAATCCAAAGTGTGTAAGTAGAAGCCATGGCTGTACTGGTGTGGACAGAAGAAGTAATATTTGAAAGATGCTGACAAGTCATGAGTCACTGAGTGCACCGGGGAAATAATAACTTTCTGGGGATAAGAAATCACTTGAGGGAAAAATGCTGCTCCTGCCTTGAACTGGCTAATGAATTTGTCAGAAAACCAGGCACATTATAGAACCCAGGAGTCCACCAGCTGTGCGTGCCTCCTGCCACATTCTAAGTAGGCAACAAATGACCGCAAGGCTGTCTGACACCAGGGACTGGTCAGGAAAACAAGTTCTGGACCTCTGGGACCAGCATTGCCCACTGTCTCCACTCTCGAGAGCTCATGTCTGGCATGCAGGACACAACCCCAAACTACTTATGGCTCTGGAGAAGAGGCTCTTACATTGAATATTCAGGATGCTGATTAGGGACAAAGGGTCAAACAAGGGGACAGTAGAACTCAGGTGTCTGCACTAGACAGAAAAATAAATGTGCTGATGTTTGTTTTTCAAGACAGGGTATCTGCAGTGACCCTGGGTGTCCTGGAACTGGCTTTGTAGACCAGGCTGGCCTCAAACTCAGAGACCTGCCTGCCTCCGCCTCCCAACTGCTGGGATTAAAGGTGTGTGTTACCACCACTGCCCAGCAAAAAAATAAATAAATAAATTCATGCATTTCAACATGCCCTTCCATTAGCAGTGTCTTTCTTATGTTTGTGTGGGTGGGTGGGTGGTTTGTTTGGTTGGTTGGGTGGGTGGTTGATTGGTTGGTAGGTTTGGGTGGGTTCTCACAGTTTTTTACACAGCAAAAAATACAAAATGGGAGGGAGAAAGAGTGGAGGAGTCTTGCCTTCTCTTCAGCCCCTAGTACTCACCTGACTCCACTGACACCCACAGCACTGTCACAGCGACGGTGTGTCTGCCCAGCAGACTCAGGCTGTAAAAGCCACAAGCACTTAGGTGATGCTTCAGGATGGGGTGGAGTGAGCTGAGGAAAGACCTGAGCGTGTGGGAAAGCTCCTTGAGAAGAGAGCTACACTGAAGCTCAGAGCCTAGGAGAGGTGTGTGGGAGCTTTCTGAGCTTGGAAAGGCAGAAATCCCTCAAGGGTGCACCTTAGAAAGCCAGTTGGCTGAGCTAGAGCAAATTGGTGTCCTGAGTCGTGGCCCGAACCAGTGAAGAACTAAAAAACTGAACTGACTAGGAACAATGTCATCACTGGGCATCTTCCTCTGACAAATGTATAAAGTAAGTTCCTAAGGCTGGGTAGAAGACTCCAGGGGCGCTGTGCAGCCTCTGCAACTCTTCTGTATATCTGAGATTAGCTCGAATTTAAAAAGGGCTGTTTTTTTTTTTAATTACTGTATTTTTAATACCCCAGAGTTATCTGATAAACATTCAAAGGAAATTTGTTTCTGCTCCATAAGCTTACTTTTAGCCTTATAAAGGTCTCAGAATGTTTGTGGCAAGTGTAAGATCCCTGGGGATCTCAGGCTTCTCACAGCTGCCAAGAAGCAGCCACAGCAATCCATCACTTTCTGTAGCCACAGGTCTGTGAAACGCCACTTAGAAGTCATGGCCCCACTGCATGGCTATGAGAGCAGGCTTCAAGCTAAATGTGCAGGTAGGAGTGGTAAAGACACCATGTTCTGGGACATGTGCATTTTATTCAGTTTTTAAAAGGGTATTGGGCTGGATATATAGCTCAGTGGCAGAGCACTTACCTAACATATATGAGGCTTTGCACCAAATTACATACATGTATACATGGAGATACACAGAGATAGAGAGACATAGAGAGAGAGAGAGAAACAGATAGATAGATGCACACACATGTAGCCAGACTTTTGGCTACTTTATTTGGTTCCTTTGCCTACATCCCTACAGTACCCCTATCCCTTCTAGCCCTAAAACACTAAGAGAGAAAGAAGCTTAGAGGGGAAAGGGGGTGTCAATATCATTAGCCTACTTCCTGCTAATTAGGAACTCTGAGTTTCTTGTGGCAGGGTTGATCTTCTACAACAGGATATCCAATTTCTTCTACTCATCTTGTTGTGGGGTCCCCTTAATTCCAACATAACTCAAACACCAGGTCAATGAAGATGACAAAAATTTATTGTAATCAAACCAGTTGCTACTGATTGACCGTGGCCACATGATCTGCAACCCTGAAGGGATGTTGTACAGCATATTTAAAGGATGAAGTCATAAAGTGAAAAGGAGCAGGGTGAGCTGGAGCGCTCCCCAATTATATTTTGACATAAGGGGATGATCAAGGGAATGTTAATCAATTAGGATGAGAGTAGGTTCCTGGGCCTGGAAACATGAACCTAGTTTGACCCAAACAACTGTTTCCTTACTGCTGAAGCTATTCAGCTATTGGGAAGTCCCCAGATCCCCTAGAGTCTAGGACCTTGAACTCAGTTTCTCTCCATTAAATGGAGTCTGAAAGCAAAATGGTAGTACTTAGGATAAGTTTTTTTTTTTCTTGTTCCTAACAGTCTGTTTGCACACAACCGCTTGTAACCAACATCAACAGGAGCAAACAGCAGGAGGAACAGGAGCAGCAGCCACCTCTCTCAGGACTCTCACACTTACACACCCTCTGAAAAGTCCCCAGAATTCCAAATATAAACCATCTGCTGCTGGCAAAAATTATACCCCTCCTAGAGCATGAGACAAACCATAGTTTGCAGCTGTGGACAATCTGAAGCAGCCCCATATCCCATACCTGGGATTAAAACAAAAACATACACAGCATTTCTGTATTTTTAAAGAAACCAAAAATTCTCACTACAAACACACACACACATACACACACTTATTGATAAAAATCTCATATTCCAATTCAGTTTCTTTACCTTCCAATTCCTTGTCTTCCACATTTGAACAAATAGCATGAAGGGTTTTTTTTTTCTCTCTTTCTCAAAAAACAAAACAAAACAAAACAAAACAAAAACTCTACTCTTAAAAAAAAGGCTAAAAATAAAGCCAGGCAAGATGGAGCACCCCTGTAATCCCAGCACTTGAGGAGGCAGAGGCAGGCAGATCTCTTATGAATTTGAGGCCAGCCTGGTCTACAAAGTAAGCCCAGAACAGCCAAGGCTACACATAGAAACCATGTCTCGGAAAAAAAAAATAAATCTAAAAATCTGACTTAATGCAGCCTTTCCTAAAACTCAGAAGAGCTCCCACACAACTGAGCAACAGAGCTCCGGGAGCTTGGGGCCTTGTGGAGCCGGGTTCTTAGAAACTCCATCTGTTAAAGCCAAGCCAACACAAGCAAGCACCAACAAAAGACCAGTTTTTAAAAAGCAGCTCTAGTCTCCATGGGTTTTTGTTGTTGTTGTTTTAATCAAAAACTAAAGAATGAAGGAAAATTAGCATGAAAGGTAAAACACCACCAAAAATCGGTTCTCACCATTCTGTCATCTCTTCACACAGCACAAGCTCTCAAATGCCAAAAGCCCTCACTATCATGCAGCTCTCATCTCTCACTGTGTCCATTTTCAGCTCTATTTATTTCTGCCTTCTCGTAGACGGTTTTGTTTGTTTTGCTGAGTAATTGTTCCAGACAGTCACTGTTGTGGACTAAAGCTATTAACTGACCAGACTAAGAATCAGAATGAAGTCACTAGCACTAAATAAAACTCCACATCACCAAAGCCAAACTGTGGTGCTGCTTGGCCTCCTGATGACACCAGGAAAACCGAGAGCGGACCAACTTTCCTGAAAAGACCAAGGGACGTGCCAGTGCAGTACTCAGCTTTATCTTTACTTTCTTCATCGTTTACTTTCTTTTTAAGTGCTTACTCGTGTGCTTGATCGCATGTGCACCACGTGCATGCAGTGCCCACAGAAGAAGTCAACGTTGGATCCTTTGGAACCGGCGTTACAGGCACTTGTGAGCTCCACGTGGGTGCTGGCAACAAAGCCCAAGTCCTCTGCAGGAGCAGACAGTGCTCTTAATCCTACGTCTAGAGTTTATTTAATCCTTTTATTCTCACACAAAAAAAGTAGCCTGGAGTAACTGAATATCAACTGATCGGTTGTTTCTCAGTTGTTCTTTTCCTACTTTTCAGATAAAGTGATTTTGAAATGACTGATCTGCTCTTCGTTTCTTGCTTCTGATCTTCACTTTCCTCTGTGAACCTCTTCAGCTCAGCTCCTCAGAACAGTGATCCTTTGTGTTATTTCTTACGCTAGCATAAAACACCATGGGATTCTGTTTGTTTTGTCATGCGTGTTTGTTTTTCTTAGTCATCCATCCCCCACTGTCCCACCCCTCCTGCCCTCTCTTACTGTCTCTTCCCTTGCAAATATTTCCACAGAGTACTTATGCTTGCTTATAAAAGAAAGCATTGCCTGACTCCGCTGTCACAGTGAAGGCAACTAACAGCTTTAAACTCAACTATCACACTATTTTCCTTTGACGGTTCTTTTTACTTTTTCTGGCCAAGACTGCAGCTTCCTTCTCAGAGAAGATGAACTGAGCATCCATTGTCCTGGGCATATCAACCATGGAACCTGTTAAGCGCCCCAAAGATAAGAGTCGTTTAGGGAAATAGGTAGGCATATTTAACCTCCACAGTCCTTATATATGAAATAACTTTTGGAGGAAATTTACATGTAAACTGTTCTGATTCTATTTCCAGGAAAGCACAGTTCTTCAAATTGAATCTCAAATGAGTTTGATTAAAGGTGGTTTTGATGGTACAAGGCTTGCCATTTCCCATCTCACAGAAAACATGGCTAGTTCAGCTGCCGGCAGGCAAGCAATGGTTTCTGCTGTACACTGGTCTCCCTTACAGCACTTGTCACAATAGCCAGGATCAAGACTCAGCCTAGCTAGGTGCCCGCTGGTGACCATTTGGTAAAGAAAACACTGTATGCTCAGTGAACTTCTGCTCAGCACAGAGAACAAAACGATGTCATTTTCAGCAAAATGGCCTCAACTGGAGACCAGAAAGTTAAGCAAAATAAGCCAAACTAAGACAGAGAAGTGAGGCATTTTCTTTCATGTATAGACTTTATATTTCGAACAAACACACAGAAAAGAAAAATTTCAGGAAAGAGGAAGGGAGTTGGAGAGAGGGAGGGGAGGGGAATCAGAGTCACAGGGTAAGGAATATCAAAGTATAAGCACACATATAAAAATGTCAAGAAGCCCACAAGGAGATTAGAGAGCAACTTCTCGGAGCTTTCCACCATGCATTCTGGGGGTAGAACTCAAGAGGTCAGGCTGCAGCCTCCATCGCCTTTACCAACTGAGCCATCTCTCCAGCCCCTGCTGGCACTTCTGAAAGTGACTATTTCTCTTTCCAGTTCATTCGTAAGCTTGATTCCTTCAAATTCTGTTACAAGGCAGTTTCCCCAATGCAGGAGAGGCTGGATTGAAGTATAGGAGGGATGCACCGGGCATCCATTACCCTCTGGCCACAGGTTTGCTTCCTTGGTTTCAGTTACCAGCTACCAACTGCTGTCTGAAAATATTATGTGTTGGGAATTTCAGAAACAAACCATTCATAAATGTAAAATATAATAGTAACTGCAGTAACAGCTATGTCTCAGTATTTTCCCTTTAACTGTGATGTTCGTGCTGGGTTCAGATAGATACACTTTATCATATGAGGCAAAAATGCTCTGAATTCTGATTAGCTGGAGCCCTTCTTAAAAAATGATGTTATTTCCTAACATACATCCTCAGTGCTTAAGTGGCTCATTGCAGGCTTTTCCATAGAGCCATGAAGATGTGCACATACATTACTATATTTTTTTACCATTGAATTTTTATTTCTAGAATACCATTAAAAAGCATTAAACGCACTTTCTAAGGTTCAAATTTCTAATCCTTATGTACATGGAGATCAAGAAGCCTGCATTTTCGACTAGCAAACCGCAGAATTCTAAGCTGCTGTTGAAGACCTGGACAGTACCCATGCATTGCATGATGGATGGACGTCAGACTTAATGGGAACAGGTGAAGGTGGACTTCGAAATGAGGTCTATGGCACCATGGTAATAAATGTTTTTCTCACATGTTGGAGCTATATCAAACTAAAGAAGGAGCCAGGTTCAAAGATAGTGTCAGATGAAAGATATGCTCCCATTTGACCAGGTAAGTGAACATTCCAAGTTCCCTGGACGAAGAACCCAGTGTATGTCAGATAGGTGGATACCTGCTGCTGTGTCTGATATGGTGTGTGCTTGTGAGTAATTAGTTTCACTTCTCTGAGTCTCAATGGACTCACTTGTAAAGGAAGAATCTATTGCAAAGGACTGTGATTAATACCAAATGAAACTGTGCATCCAGAGCCCTGAGCCTTGAGGCCAGAACAGACAGCGCAGTTGTCATTGTTGAGGGCAGCAGTTTTCACGGTCCCTCCCACTGATGTGATGCCCTGTAGGCGGAAGTGGATCGAAAGTATCCTACAGCTTAAGAATTTGAGGGTTTTGTGGTAATCCCCTGCACACAGGTAAATTTGAGTATCTAGACCTGCATAATTACAGAGAAATGAAAAGCAGGCACCAAGGCCATCTCTGGAGCGAGAAAAGAGATGGATGTTGTTGTCTGCTTAGCTGGAGAAATGAGAGACTCACTCGGGAAAGATCCCCGTGCCCGCCACCATCGCCAACACAGGGATTCTGGAGACACCTCCTACATCATTAGAAAGTGGCTTTAACCGCCCACACCAGCACCAGACTCCGCACACAAGCAGGAATTAAGACCCCCAGACAAAGACGCTGGCTTGCACCTTGGTTAACTCTCTGTAAACAAATTATAAATCGAGGATCTTTCGTGAGTGTTGTTTCCTGGGACACATAAAAATGAAAAAGTTAATCCTCCATGCGGGCAGAGCGGACTGGCATGCTCTGCTCGCCTTGGCGTGGCGATTCTCAGAAGCCACTCAGCAGGTGCACCCCACGGAAAGGAGAGAGGAACCGATCATGAATCCAAGCAGAGTGACAGAATGAGGGGACTGAGCTGCTTACCGGTGTGTGTGTGTGTGTGTGTGTGTGTGTTGAACGAGGAATGTCTTTTTAAACCCACACACAAAATCGAAAACTGGGTACCCACAGAGAAAAAAGAGGCTCAAGCTGCCCCCAAAGGAGCGAAGAGAAAACAATCTCTTACCTAAGCATGTCTCCAGAGCAGCCCTCTCTGGGTATCTCCACCCTCACCCCCCAAAAACAACACTAACTTCCTGGGGTTATCTTTTGAGGTCTGGAGGATCTGGCTGGCCTGGGGGGCTTGTGGCTCCTGCCACCTTCTGACACCCCCACCGGGTCTCCTGCACTGCCCCAGCTGAGCAGCCCAGGCCAACCCGCTGGGAAGGCACAGGAGAACAGCTTCTCTGTTGCTTCTCTCACATGCCACCAGCTTCAGGCCAAGCCTCACCCCCTCTGCTAGACCCATCTCAGAGCAGGCACCTGCTCGCGACCACCTCAGACGCGGGATCCCACTCAGCCTTCACTCTGCTCTGAATCCCGGGTGCCAAGAGGAGGAGAAACACACACACATTAGTAGCTGTTTCGGTGTTCCACAGTAACCCAATGCAAAGCGAAGCTTTGGAGTGGTGTGCTGGGGTGGGGTAGTGCACTGGGCGAGTCACGTGAGAGGATTTGGGTTTAGCTACGAAGAATAATTAGAATTCAAAATGTTTCATTCCAACAAACTTTTTGTTCTGTTACCTGTTTAGAAATTTGCATTCTTGCTGCAGTGGTAATCTTCAGCCATTGAAGAGACAAACAATAGTTATCTCACCAGGCACTGTGAGGGAAGCCTTGTTTCCTGAAATGAAGGTGAGGTTTCTCACACACAAAGCTATGGTACCTGACCCCCAGCACAGACTTCTGAACCACTTCCCACAAACCCCTTTGCTGGCCTTTCCATACCTGCTTTCCCGGCATCCCTAGCTGCTCACCTTGAACTGTTCTTGTTTTTCTGTTTTTGTTTTGTTTTGTTTTTCCTTAATGAAGGTAGCTGTGTTAAAGCACAGTTTTAAAGTATCTACTCTTGTAGACCTTGCACTTAGTTTTGTTTTCTCAGCTTTTGTCAATGTTTAATTCTCACTCTCTGAAATTCACTAGAGCACTGCCATGTAACTCACTCAGTAGCTTTAGAAAGTCAGTGCTGAACTGAGAGGCGAAACGGAAATGGGTAAAAATTCCCTGCTCACTTATGCCTCTGAGAGAAAAACAGTTAAAATTTCACCTCAGGTCACAAAAGGTTACAACCTATGCTAGTTACAAAGCAGGGCGATTGACAAGTGTGTGAACGAAATGCAAAAATTGGGGACTTCAAAATTAACCATGTTTTGCTTGGGAGAAAGCCTCTCTGTGTGTTATGGCGACCATGCAGTACATTGCTGCTTCAGTCAATAAGAGTCCAATTATACTTGAAATGAGGATTAATTACCCTAAAAGCACCAATCAGCTGGGCAAGGACAGCGGGAACAATGCTGTCTCCTTGTCTCCATAGAAAGACCGCATCGCCATGGTCACAGCCCACTGATTGACACAAATCCCTCTTCCCTTCAGTCAATTCAAACAGAACATTTCTTCGGTACTTCGGCTGATGGGATGGTAAATAATTTTCCGACTAAAAGTTGAAGTGGGTTGATTAGAAGCAATTTTTTCTGTTTTGCACAATAAAAAGATGAACCACATGGTCGGCGAAGCCCATTTGCAGAGCAATCTCCCCTCTAATTGCTGCCAGGCTAATGCGCTAGAAGTGAGTCCCAGGAAGTAGAGAAATCCATTTACCCGACCATGACATTTAAGCAGTAGACACAAGTGGTGGGTTTTTCCATTACCCTCTGCTTCGGGTCTGCTGCATTCCACCTGTGGCCCTTCTGTGACGAGGGCAAGGCACTTAGGTACAATTTGGTGACTATAATCAAGGTCCACTTCAAAATGTTTGAGAGCAGACTAAAAACATTTTTTTTAGTAAAGCATAATTAAGTCCATAACCAATTTCACTAATTCATAATAATGTATTGGAAAACCGAATCATTTCATAATGCTCTTAGAATAAACGCACGTCTTTCTTACCACAGGGAGAGAAGCAGGTAGTACCATGTCTCTGTCACAAGATGCTATTTATCACCAAGCGTTCTAGCCACCACGGGACTCTTGCTTTGTGAGAGACTTTCTCCAACAGGAACCACACACAGTTCTCTGAAAATGCTGTATGCAAGAGAAAGAGCTATCTGAATAGAACCCATAACACATGTCAAAGAGCCTCAGACAGCTCACATCTAACCATGTTCTGTGTGTGGCCACGGTCCTTCCAGTAGAGAAGAGGGCTGATGGCACCTATGTGTTTGTTGACTGATTGACTAAAGGAAGGATGCTTGCCAGGCCCTGGACTTTGATGGTAGAGAGGAGACCAGAGCAATGCTTTGAAACTAATCAAAGTCAGTTTTGTTCCATCTTGGGTCTCTGAAACAGAAGGTGAAGGAAAATTCAGGCTGTTACCTCTGACTGACGTTTCTGCAATAATTCATCAGCATCACTTTGAAGCCAAAGCATTCCCTGGTATGCTGAATGCAGGGGCCACTGTGCATGGGAGCAGCCCCAGCTCCACTACCTACGCAAACAAATTGTCCAAGCCACTGGAGTAGAGCATGGTCCTTGTAGAATGTGGTTTTTGAACGCTAAGCATACCCTTTTATTTATTTTTTACTTGCACGGCTTCAGCAAAAGATTTATCTGTTAAAGTTTTCTTCTGGCATAAATCTAATAGTCAGATAAGACTCTCGGGCGTGAGTGTGAGGAGAATGCAACCTT
This sequence comes from Pachyuromys duprasi, assembly GCA_028658305.1. Lineage (NCBI taxonomy): Eukaryota > Metazoa > Chordata > Mammalia > Rodentia > Muridae > Pachyuromys > Pachyuromys duprasi. The sequence goes on along the minus strand of CM053743.1, from coordinate 46,402,268 downwards.
GCTTCGCTGTTACTATTTACTTTATGTGTGTGTGCATGCCTTGGTACACATGTGTGGAGCAGAGTCGGTCCTCCTCTGTCTGCTGTGTGCACTCTAGGATGTAGCACACATTGCAGGACCAGGCAGTGGACACCTTTACCTCCTGGGCCATTCTGCTGGCCCCGCCCTGCTTCCTAATGACAGCAGCCCACCTGAATAAACACAGCCAGCTGCATTCTTAAGACTTTAATAAATATATTTTTTAAAGCAAGTAAGTCTGTTTCTTCTGACAGAGTAGTAGTTTCAGCTGACATGATTCAGCTACTGTGCAATATTTCTGCAAAGTTTTTTTTTGTTTTTGTTTTTTTGTTTTGTTTTGTTTTGTTTGCTTTTCTGAAAAGGGTTTTCTCTGTGTAGCCTTGGCTGTCCTGGAACTCACTCTGTAGACCAGGCTGGCCTCAAACTCAGAGAGATCTGCCTGCCTCTGCCTCCAGAGTGCTGGGATCGAAGGTGTTCACCACCACTGTCCAGCTGCAAAATTATTTTTACAAGGCAGGGAATCATGCTTAGAAAGATTCGTATGACTGTGGATGCACTTTTTCTTCCCACTTTAGTCCCAGCAGAGGCAGGCATATCTCTGTGACTCTGAGGCCAGCCTGGCCTGACAAATTTCAAGTTCCAGGCCAGCCAGGGCTAAATAATTAGACTGTGACTCCAAAAAAAAGTGGGTTTTTTTGTTGTTGTTGTTGTTTTGTTTTGTTTTGTTTTGTTTTTACTCATGAGGTATAACTATCAAAAACTTCATTGATAAAGAAAATGTGGAACACACACACTGGAATTCGATTCAAAAATAAAAAGTGAGTGAGTCCCTGTCATGTGTAACAACCTGGATGGAGTCCAGCTCAGGCACAGAAAGGTAATTGCTGAGGGAGTGCACTTACACGTGGAACCTGAAAAGATTGTTCTTGTGGTGGCTGAGGGGATGCTGGTGGCTCTCAGCGGAGCTGACGCAAGACAACAAAGAGACCTCATTGCACCCTGAAGCAACCCAGCTATGTAATAATGTGCTGAGCATTTTAAGCACCAGAAAAACAGACTTTGAAAGTCCTCCTCATAGAGAAATGCTAACTGTGTGCATCCTGACTTAAACAATGTATCCATGTATCCAGACTCCATTTTCCCTGGCAATACCCACACTTTCGTTTCTTGTATGAGTTACAAGATAAATTGCATTTAATGTTTAAAGGAAGGGGCTAGAGAGATGGCTCCTAGGGGAAGTGCTTGCAGAGCACAGGGACCAGAGCTCACATTTCCAGCACCTCAGGCCAGATGAAGCACAGGTCTGCAACATCAATGGGGGATTGGGCCAAGACAGGTGGATCCTTGGAGCTTGAGGCCAGTTTGTCTAGCCAGTTGGTGAACTCTGGGTTCAGAAAGAGACTATGTCTAAAGAAATAAGTAAATAAATAAGGTAGAAAGTCACTGAGGAAGACACCCAACATTGACCTTGGGCCTCCACAAACATGCATGTGCACAGGCACACACACATACACAGAGGCACACACAAGCACTCATGCACATATGTGCTCTCAAACACACACACAAGTTTAAAAGAAAAAAATTGACTCTAGAAAGCATTGCTCTTGGCTGCTCATAGTTGTTGACCTTTGTGACTAGGTTAAAACTACAGCAGAGCAAAGGCGGACGGGAAGCACTAGGATAAAACAAAGAATTTTTATTGAGTATTCCTCTAAGAACACAAATGGAGGTGTGCCAAAGGTCACCGATGGGGTCAAGCAACACCAAGTTATTGGTCGTGTACCTGGAGGAACAGAGTACGGAATGCCTCCTAAACCCAGGGAGTGAACAAACTCAGGCAATGGCCCCACAGTGTAGCAATCCGAACCACAGAGCAGCGTGTAGTTCCTACCTGAGGCCTGAGGGGCAGAGACAGCTGACTGAAGACATTGCAGGGAGGATTCCTTTAGCAGACATAAAAGACAGAAAACACACCTGCAGGGCTGGAGAGACGGCTCCACGGTTAAGGGCTGCTCTTCCGAGGACTGGGGCTGGGTTCCTAGCACCTATACGGTGGCTCACAGTATCTATGAACCCTAGTCCCAGGGAATCAGACGCTCTCTTCTGGCATCCTCCAGGCACTGCATGCAGTGGTGCACAGACAGACATACAGGTGAAATATGCATACACATAAAATACAAATAAAGGGAAACTGAGAGACAGGAGAGGGAGAGGGAAAGGGGAATGGAGACAGTTGACCTTCATCAGAGAAGTCAGAGGAGAGATGTAGGAACTAGCAGCTGGGCAAGGTGAGCATACTTCTTTAGTCCCAGCGCTGGCGAGGCAGGGAGTTTGAAGCCTGTAAGCACACTGTTTAAACTATTTTATTGGGTTTCCTTATGCCTCTACCTCCCTTCACCCCAATCCCTTCCAAGAAGTCCCCACACCAGGTAGGAGAGAAAGGAAGTGAGTGGGGAGAGGGGGCATTATTCTTTAGCTACTTCCTGCTGGTTAGGGTCATTGGGTCCCTTGGAGCAAGTTCAATCTTCGTTTCAGGAGATCTCCAACTTCTTCTCATCAAACCGCATCACCAACAACCAGGAGCAGCAGGGGGAGCAGCAGCCTTCTTCTTCCTTGGAGCTTCTTTCTCTCCCTAAGCGCTGGCATTGATTCTTTCTCCAGAGTCCTCAGACTTAATCTGCAGCTGCCAAAGAGCCCCTTTCAGAGCCTGTTGGAGGCAAATAGTCTGCTGCTGTGGACAATTGGAATTGGCCCCATATCCCACACCTGGGATCATAACAAAAACGTGTTTACATAACATATCGGAGTTTTTTAAAGACACCAAAACATCCACTAAAGAGGCCTGATCTACACAGTGAGTTCCAGGCCAGCCTGAGCTACACAGTAAGACTTTCTCAGACAACAAAAAGGCGTCAAAAAGAAGACAGGCAGCAAATTTTGAAAGTGGATGTCAAAAAAAGCTGTGTGACTTTGGTTTTTTTTTTTATTTGTTTGCTTGCTTGCCTTTGTTTTGGTTTTGGTTTTTACAAAGTCAGGGTTTCTCTGTGCAGCCCTGGCTGTCCCGGAACTTGCTCTGTACATAAGGCTGGTATTGAACTCACAGAGAGTCCACCTTCCTCTGTCTCTTCCTCCAGAGTGCTGGGATTAAAGGTGTGTACCACCACCGCCACCTGGCTGACGCTGTGTGACTCTGGGTGGTATAATTAACCTCCCGGAACCTCATTTGAAAATGCAGACAGCAGGTAGCCTGGTTGTTAGCTGAAATAAATCCTGCAGAGACTGAATCATCCTTCTTGGCACATGGTGAACCACACACACCAGTGGGTGTGAACAGTGGCCAGCTGATCAGGCTGAGGTGGAGTTTGGGGGAACCATGAGTGTTCCAAGCTCACACCCCCCACTCCCAGAGTCTCAAAATTCTCTTTGGACTACAGGAAGGTAGACATTCATACGGATTGGCTGCATGGTGAATTTCCTTTTTTGGGAAAGTTCTTCATTTCCCTCTGGCTTTGTCCCAGGCCCCAGCTGTTTCTAGACAGCCTTAGAAGCAGTTTGCTTTGTGCTCTAGGAAAACATTATAATACAAGTGCAAACTAAGAGCAATTAATAAAATAAGTCATAGTGTGAGTTCTAATGCCAGACAACTTACAATTGTTCGTTTGCTGTGTGCCCCTTCCATAGAAAGCAGAGAAATAGCCGTATGTAAGGGCTGTACAGGCCTCTGAAGACTAAATGGTTATATTGTCCCTTCAAATGGGATTAATTCTTACCCTCTGAAGAAAAAGTCATGCAACCTGAAACACCCATACTTCATGAAAGTGGGTTGGTCCCACTGGAAAGCTATTAAGTGGGATTATTTCTGATGCTATTAAATGCAATTTTTTTTCCCCTGAGTAAAATGACATGCAACCGGAGCCTTGGAGGGAAAGTAAATGTTACAAAGGAAAATGAAGAGGCAAAGAAAGAAAGCCCAAATTATAGAAAAAAGAGTGACGGGAGATAAAGGTGAGGAAGAGGAAGGCTAGACAGCACATAGATCACTGGTGCCTGCCAGTCCACAGATGCCTGGGCGGCAGACACACCAAGCTATTCACCATGCTTCCTCTGACATCTAGCTGTACCTGGCTCCTGGGTGTGACGCCACAGCCATGATCGCACACCCGTGCCAGATAGGTCCCGTAGATCCAGACCCCAGAAGGCCGGTGGCTGCTGACGACAGCTCTGTGATAATCATCAATGAAAATCAAATGCATGTTGTTATACCTAGCAACCCCTTTTCTCCTGTCCCCTCAAATTTTGACCTGAGCTCTTGGCTTTGTCTGTGTCCAGAGGCCCAGGGCTTTAGCCAGATGCCCAGGAGCTTGGGCAGCTGCTGAAGAAGTGGTTCACCGGGTAGAGGGCTGCAGAGTTGGAAAGAAGTGCTTTGGAGATGCCGTAAGTCTTAGCATTGGAGACGAAGTCCCAGCTTTGCACTTTCCATAGCATGCTATCGTAGGAGCAGGCTACCTGGAGCAGCAGGCTTCCTGGAGCACATCTCGGAAATGGTTGTATTTCAGAGATGATGCGGAGTAAACCTGCCTGTTCTTTCTCAGCAAAGTCATATGCAGGTACAGAAGGCCTCTGTTTTTTAAATGTTCAGCCGCACACGTCAACTCGAGCCGCGGTGTTTAATCTTGAGAGAAATTAGATTGGATCTGAATAATTGATGGTAAGCGGAGAAGCATTTTAGTAGAACTTAGTAATTTGCCTCATTTTTCCCAGGCCGTCAGCGCTCACTCTCATTGATGCATCGTGACCCGTGGTTGATGAGCGCCAGTTAATAACACTCGTGGAGACTTTTCCTGTACTTTTCCTTTAACCAGCTGCTGAGCTGGTTAAAATGACTTTCATCCATGACGGTGAGGAAAATAACGTTTCCTCAACCTGAGCTCCTGTCGCTTTCGGGACGGGTGATAAAACAAAGTGTGCACGCAGAGTGGGCTTTCCCACCGCCGCCGCTGCCACACGTACGCCTGCTACTGTTATCTCCACATTGCAGTCCCTCCTTCTTCAGCAGACGGCTCTCCAGCCTCCCGGCCAACCTACACAGAAGAGCAGAAAAGATCATCCAAGCAAGCCCCTCAGGATTGCCTTCTCTTCTCTCTACACTCCATCGGGAGAACTCAGTTAACAGCCTCACCACACCCAATAACAGGGCAAGTTGGGTTTCAAGTCTGGGTGCTGAGGGGGAAGAGCTCACTGGACCGAGACTGCCCCGCTTCAGCCCCTCATGCTTACACAGTAGAAAACCAGGATACATTTGCAAGCTTGTGGTGAGGAAGATTTATCTTAGGCTGAAACAAAAGATTGGCAGACTTGCTTCATAAAGATAAAGACAAGCAATGACAGCATTTTAAAAGTTTCAAATATAAGAAGAAACCGAGAAATAACTCATACTGTAGGGATAGTAACATGCAAGTAAGTGCTGCTACAGAATACGAAAGATCCGAATGGTTCGCTAATATATGAAAAATGTGCAACAGACCCAGCAGGAGCACATTTCTTGCTCACAAAACTGTACCGAACACATGAACCTGCTGCAGAACAGTCAGTCGGGGATGAGAGAATAATGGAGTCGCTGCCGTTTGCAACACGCCGTTCCCAAGGTTACCCTGGGTGTCAAAGGGGAGTCCCAGCTAGCCAGGAAGAGAACACAGGTAGATGGGGGAGGTTTTGTGGTCTGTACTATAAGTAGTAGTACATGAGTTTTGAATTGAACTCCGGTAGGGCCAGGCACCTAGTGCTCACCTTTAATCTGAGTAATCAGGAGGCAGAGGCAGGCAGATGGGTGTGAGCCCATCCTGATCTATAGCAAGTCCAAGCTGGCCATGGCTGTGTAGTGAGCCCCTGTCTCATAGACCAAGAACAACCCTCAAGTATGTGGCCAAACCAGACAAAAAGGAGGGTGAGAGACACAGACCCTGATGAGATCCAGTGTTTCTTGCGGTATACCATTTGCAGACCTGAAGAGGGATCTGAAGTAAAGGCTTCAGTAAACTCCAAGACCCCTCCTGCGGCTGCCTTCTAAGGTACCTAAGTCTCTTACAGAAACCGACTTCCATACCTGCCTCCGTAGCACAAACAGTAAAACTGGAACAAAACAGAAAATCAGTGTGGCCCCTGGACGAGGGTGTCACACAAATTCGTGAGCGTCCCATGCTTTTTCACATGAAAGTAGCAGGGGATAGAACTAGGAGAGAGGTGAAAAGAAGGTCAACCAAAACTAAGGATGTACGGGGTGGGGGGGGGACATAGAAATCCACTGTTATAAGCTAACTTTAATTTTTTTTCTTTTCTTTCTTTCTTTTTTTTTTGTTTTTTTAAATTTATTTATTTTTATCTCAGTCACAGGTTAGGTACTTTGCATCCCAGGCGTAGCCCCCTCCCTCATTCCCTCCTACACTCCCACTCCCTCCCTCATCTCCTTCTTCCCCGCCCCCTCCAAGTCCACCAACAGGGGAGGACCTCCTTCCCTTCCATCCAACCCCAGCTTATCCTGTCTCCTCAGGGCTGGCTGCAATGTCCTCCCCTGGGATCTAGCCAGTCTGTCACTCCCCGGCTTGTATGGGGGAGGGTCAAAGAGTCAGCCATCAAGATCATG
>CM053743.1:46383706-46395110 GCA_028658305.1 Pachyuromys duprasi | reverse complement strand
GCCACGTGGTTCTATCAAATTATATTAAAGCTCACCTGACACAGCTCAGCCTTCATTCACAGTAAGAATTGTAGCCGCACTTTCGTTTACTTTAGAAAGTCAGAGAGGAGAAGGGCCATGGATATCGTTAGGCTACTTCCTGCTGATTTAGGGGCCACCGAGGTCCTTGATAGTCAGGATGTCTCCAGCCAGCAAACAGCAATCCGCAACGGGAGCAGGGGCAGCTTCTCATGGCTGTGGCATTATATACTCTCAGAACAGTCTCCAGAATTCCAAACATAAAATATGATCAGCCGAAAAAACCATGTTACTGCCAGAGCGCTAGACAAATTATAGTCGGCTGCTGCGGACGGTCTGAAGCAGACCCACACTGCTACATGCGCACACCTGGGGGCGAAATAAAAATATCACATTTCTGTTTTGTTTTGTTTTAAGAAACCAAAATCCTCACTAGAAGGAATTTTCAGTTTAGAAACAGGATGATGCTTCCAATAAGCGGACGGGAACACCGCCGATGGGATAGACTCAAGCTTAAAACCCTCTTCAGAGTTTGGATCACGGTCATGCGCACCAGCCGTCCCTCCAGGCTACGGACTTCTGGGATCCAGAACTACTGTGTTTTAAAGTTTGAGGGGCAGCGCACACTTGCAGAGAACCAGAATTCACCGCCACCTGTAACTCCAGCTCCAAAGGGTCAGTGCCCCTCTTCTGACCTCTGTGAGCTCCTGCTCATGTGTGTTCAATAAACTCACTCAGGCACATGTGCACACACATAATTGTTAAAATGTATTTATGTCTATGTACTTGGGTGTTTTGCTTGCATGTGTGTCCAGGCGCCATGTGGGGAGGCCAGAAGAGCCATCTCTCCAGCTCCTACCTACTTTTTTTTTTCCTTAAGCCTTAAAATACATATTTAAAAACCGTGTGTGTCTCGATGGTAGACCACTTGCCTGGCATGGTCGACAGTTAATCCTATAAGAGAGAGAAAAAACAAATTTATTATTTAATTGCCGAGTCTGTAAGTGCTGTTTCCTAACTGTGTTAGCTGTAACCAGCAGGGATATCTACAGCCACTTTAGCCCTCCACCTAAGGGAGCAAGCCTGGCAGCTTTCTCTTCTAGGAACAAAGCCAAAAAAATGTCTGTAGTCACCAGCTAGCACAAAAAGGTGACTTAGTCAAACAATCTATTCCACGGATGCTGTTTCTCCACCTCAATACCCCCAACACATCACACACACCATCCCTGTTATCTAAAGGTCACACTTTACCTTTTTTTTTTAACCACTGAGCCATCTCTCCATTCCCTAAAAGTCTCCATTAAAATGCTTCCACCCAAATTATCAAAATTGCCCCTCAGTTCACCGGGTGTATACAGAGGCTTTCTGAGGGAAGGGGCATGGAACGGGTTCACCACAAGAATCTGACCCTATGTGCATGAAACAAGATTTAAAGAGGAAAAGGAATTTCATTGTGTTCCTATGAACACAACCAGCCATGTTCTAAGTCCAGGGTTCATTTAATGGAACTTTCTAACCCCTACCCTAAAGGGGGGGGGCAGACGTTGATTAAAAGGCAGAACTTTTTTTCAGAACCCACACCTGTGAGTCATTTGGAGCTGTGTTCCCTCCCACATAAGTATCTAAGCAATTTAGGACCGGAGACTCCACTTCGCACCCTCTCTGACAAAGATATAGTCTCAGGCGGGCTGCTTCACCTATAGTAGGTAAGGTCCGCAGTGCGGACTGTCCGCACCAAGCCAGCTCAGGGAAGTAAAGCTGGGCCGTTTTCTTCTAAGGCTCTTTAAACAATGCCTGGATCGGTCCCAACTCTCTAATTATCTTTTACAGCAACGTGACAATAATTTAGTAGCGCTATGTGCTGTCACTTCTCCATTAGTAAACACCAGGACCTGCTGAGTAATTACAGCATAACCTCATAATGAAATGCGGTGGAGACTTCTAATTAAATTTTAACGCTGCCTAGAATGATTCTATTTTAAAATGAGAACTTCCCAGCCGCGTGTTCTAATGAGTTATCAGAATGCATTCTCTCCCCAAACTGTGTGGATGGACTCGGAATATTTGCAGCAGTGGGCACGTGTGTGGACACATTCATGGTCAGAATTACACACTGCACTCAAACGGTTGACTATGCTAGCGTGTGAGAAGGCTGTGACAGTGGGGAACGATGCTGATGAAAGCTCCCATGTCGGTTACTCTTCAGTCAGTCAGCCACAGATGAGCTCAAAACTGTCCGCCCTGGACAGCCACAAGTCAAGCAGCAGCCCACAACGCCTGTGCTGTCCCACACAGCCTCCAAAACCTCCCTGGCCCCAAAGGCCACACTCTGGGCCTCTTCTATTAGGCTAGGTATTATCTGTTGTCTTCTCCTTCCATCCACACATCCTCTTCCTGGAGTTTCCTAGAAATCCCTTTGGTGTTGACTGAGGTTAGACATGACAAACGTCCCTTACTGGTTCTCTTCTCCTTGCCGCAGGAAGGCCCTTTTCCTCTTGCCTCAGTGCAGAGAAGACCTGCCGTCATTAACTGCTGAAATCGGCTGTAGCTCGTAACTGCTGTGAACAGCAGCGTCTGAACGCTTATGCGGACGGATACTGAGAATTGTATGAAATGCACGCAGTTGCCAGCGCAGCCCATCGGCTTCAGCGTCCGGGCCCTTTGCTGAGAGCCGCGCCTGCCCGTGTCTATGCGGGCCCCCAAGAGGATAGAACTATATCACTATCTCATTAAGTGATTAATTTTTATTTATCATTTATTGGTGGTTTTTTTTTTGTTTATTTGTCAGTTTTTGAAGAAGGGTCTCTCTATATAGTCCTAACTGTTCTTAAACTTACCATATAGACCAGGCTGGCCTCAAACTCTTAGTTCCATCTGCCTCTGCGCCCCAGTGCTGGGATTAAAGGTTTGTACCACCACCCCAGCTTAAACAGCTTTTTAAAAATTGGAATATAGTTGCACCATTTTCCCCCACACCTTTCTCCCTTCAACCCCTCACACACACAAACACCCTTGCGTTCTCTCTCTCTCTCTTTCTTCTATCCCCTCTCAAGCTCATGGCCTCTTTTTCTTTGTTGTTACATACATATATATTCCTAAATACATAAATGCAGCCTAGTCGGTCCCTATAATGTCATCTGTATGTGTGTGATTTCGTGGCTGATCACTTGTTACTGGACAACCAATAGGGGCTCTTCCCTGGGGAAGACTATTTCTCTCATTCTCCTCCCTTAGTTCTTTGTCTAGGGTTGGAGCCCCATGAGACAGTCTCCCCTTTTGGGTTACATGTGGGTTGGTGTCCTAGTCCAGGTCTTGCTTACACAGCTATGTTGTAGAGATTTCATGAATGTGGCTCCCTGACTTTTCTAGGAGACACAAGCTCACAGTCAACTTCCTGTTCCCCCTGGCTCTTAAAATCTTTCCACAATGACCCCCAAGTCTTGGGTGCAGGAGCTGTGTTGCAGATGAGCCTATTACGGCTGGCACCATGATCACTTGTTCTCTGCATTCTGATCAGTCGTGAGCTTCTGTCACGGGTGAAGAAGGGTGGGAGCTAAACATCTCTGTGGTAAACGTTTAGGATGTAGTTTAAAATGCTGCTGGCTTAGTAGTGATGGTTGTAGGTTGTCCTCCCACATCCATGACTTCACTACCCCCAGGTAGTTGGCTATGTTTTCAGTACCAGGCATGGTTATCCTCTGGGTGAGTGGACCTGAAGTCCAATTAAAGAGCTGTCGGTCACCAGCAAGGTGTGGCCGCTACTACTGCGCACCCTCAGGATTGTCACACCATGCTGATCCTTGTAGTCAGTCCTGCTTGGGTGGCTTTGCTCCTTTGGAAGCTTGGAAGCTTACATGGTGTCTTCCGGTATCACGAAAGCTAATCCTCGGGGCACAGGCCTTTATGTCAAATAACTCAGATTCTCTAGGTTCTGGGTCCTCAGCAATACGGACTTACTTTCAACCTCTGAGAAGTAACCAAGGGCAAAAAGCCATAGTCCATAAATGTTTTAGGAATCTCTTGGACTCCCTTAAGCAACAACTAGAAAGGTTGTTGGTTACTCATGCCTGTTCCTGGGATTTCTGTTAGCTAGTCTGTGGATGTTGGGTGGGGAGAGCATTGTCAGGACAGGGGTAAATTTTCCATTTAAATTATATATGCATATATATATACATACATACATATGTGGGTGAGAGGCGGGGAGAGAGAGAGTACCTACACATTGACTTATATGTATTACAGATAATTTTAAGGCTGGAGAGATGGCTCAGCTGTTAGAGGCCAGGTCACAACCAAAAATGTATTATATATAATTTTAGATAAATATGATTCCTTGTGACTTTTTAATGAAATCCTGACTATTATTTTACCCTTCTCTCTCCCTTTCAAAAAGGCAACTTTTATCTCTAGGTCAAGTTTCAATGTCTGAACATAGTAATCACATTTTTTTTTACTGCACACACACACACACATACGCACACACACACATGCACACAGTCTTCGAGGTAGGGCAGCACAGGTGGTATTTACAATCAGCAGAGGCTCACACTGAGGCTCTGTGATCCCTCAGGTGCTTCCACTGTGGTCCCTCTAGATTGGTTTCCTTTCTTTCCTTTTCCTCCCTGTCTCCCATTCAGGGCTTTCTGAGATCATGCCCCACCTAAATTAAATCCTCATGTGTGTCCAGGAGAACCAATCTAAGCCTCTGCCCACAGACGGAGGCAGCCATGGACTAGGAGGCCAAAGCAATGGAGAGTAAATTTCCACCATCCTGTGGGCCGCCATCACATTTCCTTGCGGGTAAGTTCCCCTGAGGACTTGTTCCCTGGGTAGAACATGGTTTTCTTCCCTCTGAGTCTTCACTGTCTTTCAGCTGGAGGAAGCCTCCTAAAGCCAACAAAAGCAGGAGGTTAATACAAAAGTGCTACTAGTTGTTTTGAGATAGGGTCTCACCTAGCACAGGCTAGGCCTCAGATTGCTAAGTGGGAGAGGGTGAGCTTGAACTCCTGACCTCCTTGCCTCTGCTCCCCAAGTGCTAGAATTACAGGCACCTGCCACCTCAGCCAGTTTTTGCAGCTCTGGGGATCCAGGCCAGGAGGACCTCATCCGTGCTATGGAAGCACTTTACCAGCTGAGCCACACTCCTAACTCCCACCCCGGGACTTAAATAGATTCTATTTCTGGCTGAGGCAATGGTACTTTGAGACCGTGAGAATCTGAGATAACGGGAAATTCCTAGGAAGTTGTGCCAAAACCAGGTTGGTTTTACCTTAGCCCAATGAGTGTCTATACCAAGTCTGGCAGGCTGCTATGAGAAACCCCACTCCGCACCTCGACTCCAAGGCCACACTCAAGTGTCACAAAGATGACACCAGCACGGTGGCATTTACAAGAATTAATCTAAGTGAATGCAAGCCCATAGTTCTGAATATTTCTTCCGTGTCCTCACGGGGCAAGGCCACTCTAAGCTCTTTAGGATGCTCTGACATTGCCCTGTGTCCTAAGATACTCCTCATTCCCAGCCACACAGGAATGGCTGATGACCCTGAGTCAGGGTGGGTAGAACTAGAAGCAGGATGGAAAGAGAGAAAACAGATAACCACCTCCTTTATTGGGTTAAACTGAAGATAATGATTTCTGAGGTTGTTTCCGGTCTGGTCAGTACAAAGATATCATCAGTTCCTTGGATGTTTAATGTTGGGGGGATGGTCTTGTGTGCTGTGTGTTCAGATGCTGGTTTATGTGCAGTCCAGAGTGGGCCCTGTCGTTTCTGTGAGAATCTCCTGTATCGACTCTGAAATCTAGCAGTTGGTAAGAAAGTGATAGCAAACCTGAGAAAAAGAATCACAGTCATGAGATACCAAGAGAAGCCGTGTGGGGTACAGGAGGTGAAAAAGCAGATAACTCCTGAAAACGGCTGGCCACAGCTCCCCACTCCAACTCACACCTCATGCCCTCACAGCCGCACCTGCCGCTTGTTGAACTTTTTACACCTTTCCTCACTGGATACCAGACTGTTCCCGCAGCCTCTGTGCCACTCATGAATGAAGACCTTGGCATTTAAAAATGTTTACTGATCACTGGTTGTGATTACATTTTTCTATTTTTTTTTGTCATTAACAATTTTGCTACCCAAATCAACATCCCATCTAATAAGCATCATAAGTGCCAGGTGTGGGCATCAGTCAGTGGGGTTCTGTAGATCCCACCGGCCCCAAAGGGTTCCAGGCTATTGTCAATGTTCTTGGCTACCCATAGAACTTGTTGGTAAGTTCCGATTGTTAAAGACACTACATTTGCATCTCTGGAGAATAAGAAATCAAGCTGGTAGAGACCTGAAAACTTTGCTCTCTTCAGCCTAGCTTTCTGCACACATGCTCCTGGGATAGGAAGAATCGTAGACACTCTCATCCAGAGATAATGACTGGCCTGTCAGGACACATGCCAATGCAATGGTGGCATGAAAGTTATGGCAGCAACCTACTCCTTCCTGCTTGAATTTAAGGCCTGATCCGTGGGACAAAAGTCATGACTGGTGTCATAGTCCCTAGGGAAGAACTACTTATTCTGCTAAATGGACATAGTATTAAACTGCCCCTGAGTATTTACCTTTCTTTCTTTTTCAGTTACTTATATTTATTTATTTACTCATTTACTTATTGGTTTTTCAAGACAGGTTTTTTTGTGTAGCCTTGGCTGTCCTGGACTCACTCTGTAGACCAGGCTGTCCTAACAGAGATCTGCCTGCCTCTGCTTCCCGAGGGCTGGCATTACAGGTGAGCATCACCACGCCCAGTTAAGTACTTATCTTTTTTTGGTTTTTAAAGATCTTATTTATTTATTTTATGTGTCTGAGTGCTCTATCTGCATGTATGCCTGCATGCCAGAAGAGAGCATCAGGTTCCAGTATAGATGGTTGTGAGCCACCATATGGTTGCTGGGAATTGAACTCAGGACTTCTGGAAGAACAGACAGCGATCTTAACCTCTGAGCCATCTCTCCAGCCCCAGTACTTATCTTTCTAACTGAGGAGTTAATGTTTCATTTCTCCACCTTCATCAGAGAGGCTTGTTCTTACAATAGATGGCAATGAATACAGAGGACAACAACTGGTCAACCCAAAGGGAGTAAGAGGCTGCAGAATGCTCACTCCTGATTGCAATAACTGCATGATGCCCTGTCTTAGCCTGTTTATAGCAGCTGTGATAAAAGCACTGACCCAAGCCAACCTGCGTTAGGAAAGAACTTATTGGATTTGTAGGTGATAGTCTACCATTGGGAAACTGAGTCAGGAACCTGGAGGCAGGAAGTGACACAGAGGCCACTGTGGAGAAGTACTGCTTACTAAGCTTGCTTTCTTATACAGCCCAGGATCATCTGCCCAGGGGTGGTACCATCCACAGTGTCCCAGGCCCTAGGCCCTCCAACACCAGTCATTAATCAAGAAAATGCGCACAGGCTAGCATAATAGAGGCAATCCCCAACTGAGTTCACCCCTTCCTATGTGAGCCTGGTTTGTGTCAAATTAACAAACTAACCAGCACATACCCCTTTCTCCCAAGGCCCAGGGGTCATCTCAGAAAGAGAGGCAGAGGAGTTGTAAGAGCTGTAGATAGTGGGCTAGTATACACTTGAACTCAGAGCAGCTGTGACCGAGTGCACAAAGATCAAGCCAGAGAAAAACACAAGCGTGGACTTGGGAGGGCACCATAAAGTTCCACGAAGAGCTGAGGAACCATTGGCAGGTGGTAATTGCTGGGCAGTAGGGGAAGGGGCTGGGGGGTGGTCAGCATTATTCAGGGATGCCTGAGGGGCCCCAGGTGTGCCAGTAAATGGCTCTCCATCCAGGGACACACTATCAACACCAAGTAGCCTCCGTGGGTTTAGAGGGAAAGACAACATGAGCTTGGGAGAGAATAGTGGCGGAAGGAACTGGGGGTGGGAGTGGGGTTAGACTTGGTCATTTTTTTTAAATATTAAAATGAAATATTTTTAAATTTTATAGAAAGAAATTCAGCAGGGCACAGTGTCATGAGCCTGTAATCCCAGCATTCTGGGAGGCAGAGGCAGGTGGATCTCCATGAGTTTGAGGCCAACCTGGTCTACAGAGCAAGTTCCAGGACAGCTAGGGCTACACAGAGAAGCCCTGTCTCAAAAAGCAAGCAAATAAACAAATAAAATACAACAACAACAACAAAAACTCATTGATGAGTTCATATGGTGAGATCCAGGCCAGCTAAGACTACACAGTGAAACCCTGTTCGTTTGTTTTCTCCCAAGACAGGGTTTCTCTAAGTAGCTTTGGCTGCCCTTGAACCAGGCTAGCCTTGAACTCACAGTGATCCACCTACCTCTGCCTTCCTAAGTACTGGAATTAAAGGTGTGCAGACTCATGAAACCCTGTCTTTAAGAAAGAAAGATGGAAGGAAGAGAGGCAGACAGGGAGGGAGAAAGGAGAGGAAGAAAAAAAGGAAATCATAATGAAGCCCACTATTTTGTATACAACTAAATGAAAAAAATTAATAACATAATTTAATTGGTCCTTTGGTGATACTAAGCTACTGCTTCAGAATGAGAGTTCACTACCTACAGAATGGTATTTACATAGGATAATTCTATCCTTTTTTAAAGCTACTCTTTACTGATTTTCTGTTATTTAAAGCCCAATATAACATGACTGATTAAAGCAGTGATTACATGCCAGGGATAGATCCAAATGCTTCAACTTGATGAAGAATATGTAATTATCATCCCATTATACAGACTGTACAGTTAAGGCTGCCAGAAGTCAAATAACTTCAATCTGCATACCTGATGTGTAGCATGACAGGGAGTTGAAACCCAGAACTCAATCCTCTGAATCCCTCACTCTTCAATACGTATCGATAATGATGCAGACATAGTCAGGAATAGGTGTTCATAGTTAGAAACCCAGGCGGGAATGTCTAGCAGAAAACCAGAAATGCCAAGACCAGAGATACTCAGAACAAGGAGCCATCTGCCCTGAGATGAGAGTTGATGTGCATTCTCTGAAAGATCCAAACCCTCCCATCTGTGAGGTGAAGAGACCAGAGACACAAATACAGCCTCTGTCTTGGCCTGAATTTCCGTTGGTAAAAATGCCTTTGTGTACCCAATGAGCGCACTTGTCAATGCAAGCGTGAGTTCTGGCTCCACCTCAGGAGCCCTGTGACACAGAGCTCAGACTGCTTTCTGCTCCTTCCTGCCAGGGAAGGCATTTGGCTGTGCATAGCAATTAAAACATGACCTCAATCTCCCAGCAGCTACCAGTTTGCCAGGCTGTGCTGACCCAGCGAAACTGGGCAGAATCTGAAATGAAGTTCCCAGGGCCAGCGGCTGCTCTACCATCCCCAAACGCAAAGCAGCTGGTCCTTGGAGGGAAGAGTGGATGCTCTTACCTTCACAGCACTAGGAAAGATGACAGCAGGAAAGGGGAATGGGTGGCATGGATTCCAAATCCTAAAATAAAGGAAACAACAGCTTCCCCTATGCTGGGCTCTGTACCAAGCAAGTGCTGCCTGTGGATTATCTCCCCAGGAGCAAGTTCAATGGTGGTTTGCATCTACCCTAACAGAATCCTAAAGTTCCTGAGGAAAATACTTGATGACAACGAAGATGTCTTGCTATCTGCCAACTGGTTTAGCCAGTTGTTTGGGTTTGACTCTTTTCATTTTTTCTTTCCTTTCCAACTTCACTCTAAGGAAAGATCTAGTAAAGGCCAGCTGCTTAATACAGCCAGCTGGACTATTCTAGTGCCCAGGAGGATGCTATCACTCACAAGCAGAGCTGACAACCAGGTGGTGAGCCAGTCCTGTGGGAAGCAGCTCACCTGCCAGGATGAACCAAGAAGCCTCACACAGGAAAAAGAAGCATCTCTGAGCTTCCTACTGCCCACCATGATGGGGGTGGGGAGTAGGTGCATACAGTACTAGGATGGGATCAACCTAAGCCTTCTTGGTGCAACCCCCCACCTCTGAAGGTGCAGCTGCATGAAGAGAGAGGAGGGACAGAGAGGTGTCCATTACACAATCCTGGTGCAGGCTGAACTCAGTCTGTGCTTTGCAGATAACGCATGGCTTGCTTACAATGGGAGGTTTGTGACATCAGGCATCATTCTTCCCAAACCAGGCGCTCACCCCGTGTCTGCCGTGTCTTGGTAACGTTCCCAACATCACAGGCGTTCTTATCATTGCATCGATCAGGTCATCTGTGCCATGGGTGATCTTTGCTAGTTATTTAGGGACATCATAAACCATGCCTCTAAAAGACAGCAAACTCAGCTTTGTGTGGATCTTATCTGCCCACCGACCAGCTAATCCTCTGCCTCCGTTTCTCTCTGTGGGCTCCCCTTCTACTTGTAACATGTTATTGAAATATGAGCAGTTAATAACCCCACAGTGGCCTCAGAGTGTTCAAATGAAAGAAGGACTTGCATACATCTTACTTTAAACCAAAGCTAGGTGCCAGGTATCACACCTGTAATGCCAACTTTCTGCAGACTGGGGCAGGGGGACTGCTACAGGTTCGAGTGAGCTAGGCTTCAAAGACTTTTCTCAAAAAAAAAAGCAAGCAAACAAAAAACCTCCACAAAATGAACTATGAAATATACAAATGATTACAAATTAGTGAGGAAGCTTTAACCAAGCCAAACCTTTAGCCAAATGGTAAATCTGATGGAAAAGTTCTTGAAGAAAATTAAAAGTGCTACTCCAGTGAATAGATGAATGAAAAGCAAACAGAACCATCAGGTAGATATGGCAGCACAGATTTGCATTTCTTGCTTTCGGGAGTTCAAGGCCAGTGTGGACTATCTTGACAAAGAAAGAAAAACACTGATGAGATGGAGAAAGTCCTAGCAATCTGGGTAAACCCCTGCTGAGTGGTCCTTTAAAGGGATGTGAATAAAAAGGAAGGCCCAACGCTGATGCCTGGCATGCCTGAGAGATCCCAGGAAGCTGAAGGAAAGCTTAAACCACCAGCTTACAGTTAGAGGCAGCTGTGAGCCACCATATGCAAGGGTGGTATGAACTCTTAACTGCTGAACCATCTCTCTAGCCACAGTAAGCTATATAGTTGTTCAGTTTGGTCTTTCAAGACAGGCTTTCTCTGTGTAGCCCTGGCTGTCGGGGAACTCACTCTGTAGACCAGTCTGGCCTTGAACTCACAGAGATCCACGTGCATTTTTCTGGGACTAAAGGCATGTGTCACCACCACCTGGCAGCTATATAATTTTCAAGAATATGCTTTTAATTCTTCAGATTAATGTAGTTACGTTTCTTCTTCCCTCCCTTTTCTCTCTTCAAACCGTCTCATGAACTCCTCCAACACCCTGCTCTTTTTTTATATTCATGGCTTCTTTTTCTTA
>CM053743.1:46317352-46383606 GCA_028658305.1 Pachyuromys duprasi | reverse complement strand
CCCCCCGACACACACACCAGGGGGAAGTGATCAAAGAGCAGACAACACAGTCCATGTCAGAGACAGCTCTTGCTCCCCTTACTAGGGAACCCACAAGGAGACTGAGAAGCCTTTTGGGCTACATTTGAGCAGGAGTTCTAGGTTCTCTCCATGCATGGTCCTTGTTTGGTACATCAGTCTCTGCAGGCCTCTCTGGGCCCAGATTTGTTGGTTCTGTTTGTCTCCTTGTGGAGCTCCTGTCCTCTCCAGGTCCTTCTATCTCCCTGTTCTCTGCCCAAAGTTTGGCTATGGTCTCAACATCTGCTTTGATTCCCCTGATGGGTGGAGTCTTTCAGAGGACATCTATGGTAGGCTCCCATCCTGTTCCCTCTCTCAATCACTTCCAGTGTCTATTCTATTTGCCTTTCTGAATGAGAATTAAGCATCCTCCCTAGTGTCCTTGTTATTTAGCTTCTTTAGCTCCGTGGATTGTAGTATGGTTATCCTGTATTATATGGTTAATATCTGCCTATAAGTGAGTGTATACCCCATTTGTCTTTCACATGAACTATCTGAAACGAAATGAAGTAGATCAAAAGAGTGTCAAGAGAAGGTAGTTCAGAATGGTTTGTTGGGCTGGGGAGGTAGTTTAGCATGCAAGAAGCCATGTTAAATTTCTCACACTGCATAAAACTAGGCATGGGGGTGTAGGTCTATAATCCCAGCCCTTAGGAGGTGAGGCAGGAGGATCAAAAGTTCAAGGTCATCCTTACCTACATAGTGAATTAGAGGTCATCCTGGGCTAGAAGTCCTAAATAAAACAGAACTATACCTGTGGAGGGCTCACAGTGGTGACAATAGGGGATGAGCCCAAGGCCCTGACCCTAGGACAGTGCTTCTTAATGAAATCCTCAGTCCACAGAGAGGTTTGTTTGATAGTTATAGAGACAAAGACTGTTTATTCGAGAATGGAAATGGGCTAGTGAGCTGGGAAAAGGCATAAGCGCAAAGTCCAAAGAGCTGTCAATGGGGCTACCCACATTTTCCTCCCTGAGACAGGGCTTCTCTGCACAGCCCTAACTGTCCTGCAACTCTCTCTGTAGACCAAGCTGACCTCAAATTCATAAATATGTGCCCACCTCTTCATTTAAAGTATTGAAGGAATGCACCACTGCTACCACCACCACCACCGGCTGGGGTGACACGCCCTTAGTCTCAGTATTCTGGAGGCAGGGGCAGATGCGTGAGTTCAAAGCTGGCCTGGTCTACATAGACAGTTCTAGGGCAATGAGGGCTATATAGAGAAATCCCATTTCAAAAACACTAAAAATAAGGTTCAGCGGTGGTGTTGCACACTTTTAATTCAACTACTTTGGGAAGCAGAGGAAGGTTGGTCTCAGAGTTTGAGGCAAGCCTGGTCTACATGTGAGTTTCAGGACAGCCAGGACTACACAAAGAAACCCTGTTTCAATGCCCTCCCCACCAAAACACCTGTAAAAACAAAAGGTTTATAATTTATGTGTGTAGGGGGGGGTCTTAGTTGGAGGTGGGGTTTTTATTTCTATGAAGAGACATCACAACCAAGACAACTCTTATAAAGGAAAACATTTAATTAGGGATGGCTCACAGTTTCAGAGTTTTAGTCTATTATTACCGTGGTGGGGAGCACAGCAGCATGCAGGCAGACATGGTGCTGGAGGAGGAGCTGAGAGTTCTACAGCTTGATCCACAGGCAGCAGAGGGGACTGTGTGATACAACTGGGCATAGCTTGAGCATAGGAGACCTTAAAGCCAACCCCCTCAGTGACACACTTCCTCCAATAAGGCCACACCCATCCCAACAAGGCCACACCTCCTAATAGTGCCATTTCCTATGGGCCAAACATTCAAACACATGAGTCTGTGGAGGCCGTTCCTATTCAGACCACATTCCATTCCCTGGCCTCCATAGACTTGTAGCCATAACATAATGCAAAATGCATTCAGTCCAACTTCAAAGGTCCCCATAGTCTATCACAGCTTCAACAATTGTTTAAAGTCCAAAGTTCAAAGTCTCTTCTGAGATTCATGCAATCTCATAACTGTAATTCCCTGTAAAGTCAAAGTCAAAAAGCAGATCACGTACTTCCAACATATCATGGCACATGGTATACATTACTGTTCCAAAATGTAGGGAAGGGAGCATAGTGAAGAAATACTGGACCAAAGCCCCCCACCCCCCCAAAAAAAACCCAAAACAGCTGGATAGATTCCAAACTCTGCATCTCCACATCTGATGTCAAAACACTCTTCAGATCTCCAACTCCTTTCAGCTTTGTTGACTGCAACATACTTCTCTCTCTTGGGCTAGTTCCACTCCCTGTCATCAGCTTTTCTCAGCAGGTATTTCAGGGTTCTGGTATCTCTAAGTTCTTGGGGTCTCCAAGGCAACCCAGGCTTCACCCTCACAGCTTTACAGAATGACTTTTTTAGGCCTCCATGCAAGGGCACCCCTGATACACTCCTGGCCTCAGTGACTTTTCTTAGTCATGGAAAGAGATCCCATAACCCCTTTCTTCTATCCTTGGCTTCAAAGCCAGAACCACATGGACAAAGCTGCCAAGTTCTGCTGCTTGCTGGGGCTGGAACATGGTCCCCCTGTCAATTACATCTTCACCAGCTTTCTGTTTTCTCTGTCTTTTTCTTTTCATTGGTTAATCTTGGCTATTCTGGAACTTGTTCTGTAGACCAGGCTGGCCTTGAACTCAAAGATTCTCCTGCCTCTGCTTCTAGAGTGCTGGAATTAAAGGCATGCACCATTACACCTTCACTTTTCATTTTTACAAGTTGGAAGTTTAGCTGGGTGGGGTCTTGCTCAGAGGTCATCACTTCTTTTATTCCATTTAACATCTGGCTTTTATTTAATCTGTTTATCTCCTTGAACACAGGATTTAGCTCTATTCTTTCTGGTTCCCCTTTTCATTATAGCTCTTTATAAGCATGGCTGTTAATAACCACAGGACAGAGTCCACACTAGGCTGTTTTGAAATCTCTGCAAATGCAATTAATCCAAAACTCTTCAATTCAGCCTCAGGCAGATGTTTTGTTGTTGTTGTTGTTTTGTTTTGTTTTGTTTTTGGACAAGGGCAAAAAGCAACCATATTCTTCAACAAAATATCACAAGAAACATCTTTAGGCAATATACTAAAATTCTCCTCTGAACCCTCTGGAGCCAGGCTCCCACAGTTCGAATCACCTGTAGCAACACTGTCTTTCATTCTCTTATTAATATGGCACATTAAGCAGGCTCTTAAAGCATTCTACTACTTTTGTAACACAAAAGCACAAAGCCCACATTCTTCCAAACAAAAGCATGGTCAGGCCTATCACAGCAAAACCTATTCCTTGGTACCAACTTCTTTCAGAGATACCAGAGAACTTAGAGATACCAGAACCCTGAAATACCTGCTGAGAAAAGCTGATGACAGGGAGTGGAACTAGCCCAAGAGACAGAAGTATGTTGCAGTCAACAAAGCTGAAAGGAGTTGGAGAAACCTTCTTTCAGAGGGTTTCTATTTCTGTGAAGAGACACCATGACTACAGCAACTCTTATTAATACAAACAAACAAAACATTCTTTGGTGCTGGCTTACTGTTTCAGCGTTTTAGTCCATTATCATTGTGGAAAGCATGGCAGTGGTTGTATGTGCACATGAAGGCAGGAGCTCTTGGAGGCCAGAGGCATCAGATTCCCTGGAGTTCTCAGCTGCCTGCTATGGGGCTGGTAATTAAACCTAGGTCCTCTACAAGAGCAGTAAGAACTCAACCACTAAGACATCAGTCCAGCCCCCCAGTTTGTATTTTCTTATCAGCTGATAATGTCTCAGATCATTTCATATACTTGTTTAACATTTGTGCATGTCTTGCAATGAAATGTCACTTTCTTCCCTCTGTTGTTTTTGTCAGGGTATTTTATCACAGTAGCAAGAAAAGTAAACATGGCTGATACTAAGCAAGGGGGTAAAGGTGGTCAGTCTGCTGGAACCATCAGTGGGTTTACGCAGGCCAGTCTCAGTCCCACAGCCAGCTCTAGCAGCATATGTCCCCAAAGAGCAATGGTTTTTAAATTGGGAAATATTTGACAATGTCACAACTAGAAGGATGCTATGGCCATGGTGTGTAAAGATGGAGATGCTCCCAACAGCCAACTGTGCACACAATAGCAAGTTATCCTGTGAAAACACCTAGCAGTACAGTGACAGGGACACAGGGAAGCTAGTTAAGGTCCTCCAACCAACTTGAAGAATGCACAGGAAAGCATAAAAGCCCAGAGCATAGCTCATGTAACATTGAGGTGGGCAACCTAATGCTTCAACTAAGCTGGAAATATGAGGCAGGGGCAGTAAGTATGAACACTAAGAGCAGAAGTACCTGTACAGGTTTGGGCACTACAAACAATTTGCTGTGAGTAAAACTCAAGGGCAGGAAGAATGGAGCAAGATGGGCAAAGGAACTCAGTCTAGATCACAAACTAGGTAAGGAGTTTGGGCTTGACCTTGTAATTAAGAGGGTGGAAGAGACTGATGTGAAAGGTGAATGATGAGAAAGGTTGGAGAAAACCAGAAAGGTTATAAGGGCCAAAGATAGTGGCTGACTCCAAGAAAACATCTTCCAGATACAGCAGGGCTAGTCATGTATGAACTCAGAGTCGGTGGCAGCACACACACAGGACATGCACAGGGTCAAACCAGACAGGATGCCAGCACAGAGAAGGGAAAGTGGACACAAAGTCTCACCTCTAACCAAGAAGTTATTTGCAATTAATACCTGCTGGGAAATCAATTTTCTTCAATTGAGCATCACTGAGTGTATCAACCACTCCAGCCGGGATTCCATACCCAGCTGTTAGCCAACAGGATATTGACAGCATGATTTTTAAAAATTTGTTTTGGGGTGTGTGTGTACTTTTTGTTTTGTTTGTATTTTGACCATTTTTTGATACAGAGAAGTTGGGTAGGTAGAGGGGTGGACAGGATCTGACAGGAGTTGAGGGAAGGGAAATATGGTCAAATACACTGTAAGAAAAAAGTTTAATTCAAAAATCATTCTTTCAACATTATGAATAATGTTGACAACAAAATAAAGACCAACTTGTAAACCACTGAGCACAATCCAGACCAGATTAGATTTAGAACCAAAGCAAAGCAATCTTGGTTGCCAACTGATTGGCTTTGAAACCAAATAAAGACAGATTTGGGCAGGCCTGTGAGGGTATTTCCTGAAGGACTGAGGCAAGACCCTCCCTCAGATGAGCAGCACCTTCTCTCAGCAGCCCAGGTACATAGGTTCTGAGGCTGCTTCCCCTGCCCACTTTCAGTCCTTGCTGTTGCCACCATCCATCATTGACACAGGAAGGCCAGCTTCTGTGGTCTTCATGTTGGAAGCAGCTACTCAGGAATCTGGTCAGTGTCAGATTGGGACAGTTGGGGCATCAAGTCCCATGGACAGAGCCAGCCTCAGCCTCCAGTGTGCAGCCAGCCACTGATGGGGCTACCCTGCCAACATGGAGTAATTTAATAAATTCCTTTTGTAATATATATTCATTCTTCAGTTGTTTCTCTAAGGAACCACAATACAAACACCAGAAACGAATATAGAACAATAGGTTGGTACTTCTATTCAGCAATAAAAAGAAATAAGAACAAATTACACATTTTAAGCATCACTCACAAGGGAGTTTTTAAAAGAACAAAATGTCACACCCACCACTACCACCATCACTTAGATGTCATAGTGAAAAATAACAGCATCTGTCTTCTTGTATCTTAGTTAGGGTTTCTATTGCTACAATGAAACACCATGACCATGACCAAAAAGAAAGTTGGGGTGGAAAGGTTTATAAGGCTTACACTTCCAGATTGTAATCACTGGAGAAGTTAGGACAGAAACTCAATCAGGACAGGAACCTAGAGTAAGGAGGTGATGCAGAGGTCATGTAGCAGTGCCGTTTACTGGCTAATCCTCAGGGCTTGCTCGGTCTACTTTCTTATAGAACCCAGGACCACCAATCCAGGGATGGCATCACCCACAATAGACTGGGCCCT
Organism: Pachyuromys duprasi; assembly: GCA_028658305.1. Taxonomy (NCBI): domain Eukaryota; kingdom Metazoa; phylum Chordata; class Mammalia; order Rodentia; family Muridae; genus Pachyuromys; species Pachyuromys duprasi. The sequence goes on along the minus strand of CM053743.1, from coordinate 46,377,545 downwards.
CCCTCATCAATCACTAATTAAGAAAATGCCTTATAGCTGGATCTCAGGGAAGCATTTTCTCAGTTGAGGCTCCTTCCACATCTTGAAGTGGAGAGAAGGCTCAGTGGTTAAGAGCACTTGCTGTTTTTGATACTCTGTGATTTGATGCCTACTCCTGGCCTCTGTGGGCGCCTACACACAGGGTAGACACATATATCTGTATTCTTTAAAATACATATATTTGTATTCTTGTGCTTTGAACTGGGTTTTCCAGTGAAACGTATTTTTACATCTTTTTTGGGGAGACAACATTTCATGTGACCCAAGCTGCTCTTTGTGTAGCCAAGAATGATCAACTTTTGATCTTCCTGTCCCCTTCCCCCACGTTTTTGTTTTGTTTTTTTTTAATTATGAAGCCTGGAATGGTGGTGAGCACCTTTACTTCTAGCCCTTGGGGGAGACAGAGGCAGGCAAATCTCTTTGAGTTCAATCTTCAGAGCAGCTTACAGGACTGCCAGGTTTACACAGAGAAACTCTTGTCTCAAAAAGAGAATGTCAAGCCCTCTGGAGATGGGGTTACTGGCAGCTCAGCAGCCCATCTTGGGGACCAAACTTGGGTTCTCTAGAAAGGTAGCGATCAACTATTACTAAGAAATCTCTCCAGCTCCCCACCCCCATATATAATTTTAAGAGATTAATAAAAGCAACGTCACCTCCCAAACATAATCTAATAACAGCAAAATGAAGGTATATCTCTTTAAAACAATCTGTGCGTTCGAGGCCAGCCTGGTTTACAAAGAGATTCCAGTACAGCCAAGGCTACACAGAGAAACCCTGTCTCAACAAACAAACAAAAACAACACAAAAGAAACCACAGCAATATAACTTTTAAGCACAGCTAATTCAGAGGATCAGAAGCCTCAAGACACAGGGCCGGCCGTACAGCTCAGCAGGTAAGTGGTGCTTGCTGCTAGGCCTGATAATTTTACCCCCAGAATTCATATAGTAGGAGAAAACCAAGTCACACAGAAAGTTCTCTAACCTATACAAACATAGACATCTCACAGTATCAATCTTTTGAAATATTCAGCATGAGAAGGCACTCATTTTTAATTTCTAACTTTCAATAATGTTTCTCTCTGGGGAAACATCACATTTGTTTCTGTGTAGCCTTGGCTGTCCTGGACTTGCTTTCTAGACCAGGCTGGCCTCAAACTCACTGAGATCCACTTCTCTGCCTCCTGAGTGCAGGGCTCACAGGTGTGCATCACCACGCCCAACTTATCCCACTCTGTGTGCCTGAGGACTGACACACATGCCATGGCACGCATGTGGAAATCAGGGACCATCTTGTGGGAGACAGTTCTTTTCCAACATGTGGCAGCAGGAACAGAATCAGGTCACTGGTCTCAGTAGCAGGCACCTTTACCAGACCATTTTGTCAGCCCATCACAATTCTTTATCAGTTATCTTACTATATTCAATGACAAGTGGAAAACAAGTTTCTCAGCAAGAGTGGCTCAGCAAAACCTTTCAGCAAGGAGGACTGGGGATAAAGCTCAGTTGGCAGAGTATTTGCCCAGCATGCGCAGCCCTGGTTTTAAGCCTGTGCACTAAATAAAACTGCACAGCCCTAATCCTAGAACTTGGGAAGGTGAAGGTAAGGGACCAGAAGCTCAAGGTCACTGAAAACAAGAGAGCTTGAGGCCAGGCTGGGCACATGAGACCCAGTTTCCAGGGAGGAAAATACAAAAACAAAAAGCAAGGATCTAGAGATGTGTCTTTCTGGTAAAGGCTTGCTAGTATCACAAGGCCCTGGCCCAGAATCAAACAAAAAAACCTTGACACATACATTTTTATTAAACACCTTTATTTTAAAATGTCATTTGTGTGTCCCTTGCTACATGTGCGGAGAACTGAAAAACAGATTCTGGGAGTTGGTTCTCCTTCAGCAGCAAGGGACCAGGGGATCAAACTCCGGTCACCACACTTGTCAGAATGCCCTTTAACCACCGAGACATCTCACCCATTTTTAAGCTCTGAAGCTTTTTTTTTTTTTTTTACAGAATTCTGAAACTAAGAATATGAACACATTTGATTCCAAGTATTTGTCTGTTTTAAAGTGTACTCCAACAGTATTTTGGTAAATTATTTGTTCAACCGCCTCTTTAGGTTCTCAAGGTGTTCCATGCCAACATCTTGCAATTCTACTACCATGGCTTTACTTGAAGAAGGATTAAATGAAATAGTCATTAGGCAACATAAATCTATCAGATCTCGCTGACATTTCTGTAATCCTTCTTGGAATTTTTTATATTTAGGAGGATCCTTTTTTAATTGTTTCATTTCTGATACTGAAAATCCTATCATACTGGTAAGTATTTCATCTATAAAATCTACATCTAGATATGCAGTACCATCAGAAACCTTTGCAGTTACACACCAAACGCCACCAGAACTTGAGAGATTGCCAGTTAAAGTGACAATAAAGGCCTTGACTTTCACAGTGGTAACTTCCTTTGGCTTTCTGGCCATTAGAACAGACAAATAGATAAAGGGTGGAGAATATAAGTCCATGCCAACAGATAGATCAGTATTATTCTCAAATGATCTTGAAGAAGCCTGTAAAGAGTAGCCATTTTTATTAGAAATTTCTGAACTCTTTTCTGTTCCCAGTTTTCCGTTTAACACTTTACTACTTAAGCAATGGTCATCTGAACTGTTGATGGTTTGTTTTGTTGTATTATGTATCTGTGAAATCTTACTGTCATTTGGAAAATCATTGGCCAAGAGTCTCTTATGAGGGTCTCTAGCAGATGGAGAGCCAAAAAAATTATCTTCACGAATCATTTGTTCAGATAATTTCTTTTCATCACAGTTGCGGTTTCCTTGTTTATGAATCAAAGCTGTGTGGTTCTCAGTATTAGGTTGATGTGAAAATATCTCTATGTTATTTGTGTTTTTCTTCAAAGTTAGTGGCTGTAATGCTTTAGATTCCATCTGTTCTTTCTGGACAGTTTCTTCTAAAAGCAAGGCCTCTTCCAGTGAAAAGTCATCAAATTCTCCATCAGTGAAATGCATACACTGGTTTGGTGGTTTCTCCTCTTGCCTTAAAGAAATATTATACCTTGGCTCAAAACTAGATAGATTTGTGGGAGTAGTATTTGAGGAACTGCCTGTGCTGAAACAGCTTCTTTCCATGGACACACTACTATATGCTGCAGGTTCTTCACTTTCATCAAGACTTGCCAAGAGTTCTTCATCTGAAGGTCCTAAAACAGTATCTAAATCTCCTGGAACTCTGTGCATATTGTGATCAGAATTATTTGGTATGACTGAAACTGTAGGATCCAGTTCACCAATTAATCTTGCAAGTACTTTTTCTTGAGCATATTCTTCTGAAAGACTATCTACCTCACCTCCTAACACCTTCACATTTTCTGGTTTCAATAAGAGAACACCAAGACGGAATAAAATACGTCCATGAACCAGAATTTTTGTTCCTGGAGGAAGACCAGCATGGAGAGCGGGAATAGACTGGTATTCCATTCCCTGAATCTGTGTGATGCCGTCAGTGAGCTGCAGCATCAGCATCCGTGACGGCCTGGCTTCCCATGGTTTTAGAGTAATCTGTGTTTCAGCTGAAACTTGATCGTTAGTTGTATTCTTTCCTCTCAGCTTCTGTATCTGGGAATATGCAGGCTGACTTACGTCAACCAAAGAATTGATCTGTAGAGCATAAAATCCATTCAGTTTTCCTTTTGGAATTTCTAAAATGTCATCAGGTAAGAGAGGATATTCCAAGTCTCTCAGGTCAGTAAGAAGCCATTGCTCCAACACTTGTTTATTTACTTGTGCTTGACTCAAATTAGCATTCTTACTTTCTTCCTGGACCCAGTTAACACAAGCTTCCAGCCACTCTGGAGGCACTTTAACATGCCATGTTGCCAAAAGCCAGGTTTCAACTCTTAACACAGCACTAGCTGCACTCATTTCTTTTAAGTAAGAGCACTCAAGCTCACTGAAACAAAAAGAAAAGAGATTCAATATACTTAAGGTTACACTCATTTCTTTTAAATAAGAGCATATATGTCCACATGAAAACTAAAAATTTAATATACCTAAAAGTTAAACTCAAATTTTAAAAAATAGAATGTATGCTTCCACCCGAAAACAAAAAAGAGAGTGATTCCATATACTTAAATACAGCACTGTAATCCTCAATACACAGACAGGCCTTATCACTATATCCTTTACAGTTTTCTCTTTCTAGCACTGATAAACCCTTGACTTTCCACCTGGCTAATAACTCAAACCTTAGAAGTACTCAGATGGTATAATGAGAAATAACTCAGTATTTTCTTTCTTTTCTTCTTTTTTTTTTTGTCTTTTGTTTTTTTGAGATAGAGTTTCTCTTGTAGTCTTGGCTGGACTGGACTGGCTTCGTACACCAGGCTGACCTCAAGCTCACAGAGATCCACCTGCCTCTGCCTCTCAAGTACTGAAGATCAAGGGTGTGCACCATACCCGGCTCCCTAACTCAACATTTTCATCAGTATCACCATCTGTCTTACAGAGCTGCTGAAAGATTGCTGTGTATAATAAAGTGTAAATGTCAGACCTTTGAAAGACACTCACATATTACTATATCTTACTATTTTAATATTAATCAGATTCTATTAATTTATATTCTATTTAATGTTTACTACTTTCTTTTGACATCCATAATTAACTTTTTTTTTCTTTTGAGACAGGTTTCTCTGTGTAGCCCTGGCTGCCCTGAAACACAGTCTGTAGACCAGGTTGGCTTCAAACTCAAGAGATCTACCTGCCTCTGCCTTCTGAGTGCTGGGATTAAAAAGGTGTGTCCCACCACCAGCTAGCTTAACTTTGTATTTGAACTCTATTAAAATTTGTATGACTATGGTTGTCAACTTCATCCTGGCCTGCTATAGAGAACGCGTTTGCCTAAATATTATCAACTGTGCTTTCAGTATACTGCAATCTCTTTTTTTCAGTATAATATATATAATTGCAAAGTACTAAAGACAAATCAAATACATATATAAGTATAAAATGGATATATATTATATTATTTAATATATTATAATATATATGTCCAGAGACAAAGGTAGAAATTTCTTACGGCTTAACTTGCCTATAAGAAAACTTACCACTTAGCAGGACAGCATAAGATCTGATGACAGGCTTTAAAGCTGGAGGTCAGTTGAACTCAAAGCCTCTTCTGTAGAGGAATTACCCTGAAACGTGAGACAACAGCGGTAAGGATTCTAAAATGAAGCCACAGAAAGACTGGCCCATTCCCATGAATGCAGGAGAGTGATGGTATGATTCTGGGGACTCCTTTAACAGTCAAGGTAAAATAAAAGCAACACAGGATAAAAATGGGAGTTCAGCCAGGTGATGGTGGTGCACGCCTTTAATCCCAGCACTTGGAGGCAGAGGCAGGCACATCTCTGAGGCTAGCCTGATCTACAGAGCTAGTTCCAGGATTCCAGGACATCCAGGGCTACACAGAGAAACACTGTCTTGAAAAAAACAAAACAAACCCATAGCCTGGGAGTATAGAATAAACAGAAACAAGCTGCTGAGAGAGTTAATACTTCTAAAGTTTTTGTTTCTGAAGAGTTGCACAGATCCACCAGCCTTTGCCTCCCAGGTACTAGGATTAATGGCATGAACTACCACACCTAGTTTATCCTACTTAAAAAAAGAACCCTCATACATAAAACGACGACAACCACAACTTGTTCCAAGCATTGCAATAAGCATTGCCAGCACAAAGCCTGGCATCCAATAGAGAACTCAGGATATGGTACCTACAGTATTTTAAATATTATCCCAGCCAGGTACTGTACCGTTTTAATTATATTAAATCCCACAGCTAAGTAACATTGGTTCCAAATTTACACTAAGCATCAGACTTTAAGGTTAACTTCTGGTGCCACTAAATGAAACAATGCAGCACACGCTTTGTTGTGCCACCCAGGGCCTCCACTGAGCTACATAACCAATCCTAAGGTTTTAATCACGAACTGAAAAACACCAACTTTAAGTAGAAAATGAAGGCTGGAGAAAAAACAAACTTTCAGGTACTCAGATAGAGAACCTAAAAAGTAAGAGAAGTAGCAAAGTTATCAGCCAGGTGGAAAGTCAAGGGTTTAGCTGAGGACAATCTCATTGTGGAATCTAGAAAAGGCAACTTTCACTAGTCTAGTCTAGACAATTCCTGTAGTGGATTCCCACTCATTACAAGGTAAAAAAAAAAAAAAAAAGGTTGCTAGGGCATGTGTTACTGTGTGGTTGGCAGTGGCGCATTTCTTTAAGTACTCAGGAGTCCGAGGCAGGCGGATCTCTGAGTTTGAGGTCAGCTGGGCTACTCAGAGAAACCTTGTCTTGTCTTGGGGGAAAAATGTTGCAGCAGAAATAATGATTTAGCTGGGCGTGGTTTGCACGCTTTTAATCTCAGCCTTGGGAGGCGCGGGCAGGGCAGGCAGATCTTTGGGAGGTACACAAGGAAACCCTGCCTCAAAACCCAATCTGTTGAAAAAGGTGAGCCGGGAGCAGTGGCACATACCTTTGATCCAGCATTTGAGAGGCAGAGACAGGTGGCTAGCGTTATAAATTCCAGGGCAGCCAGGGCTGCGTAGGCTACCTCAAAATGAAGCCAGGCTTCCCCCACCCTCACTCTGCCTCATCCTCACTCCCAGCTTCTGCTGTCCGGCAAGTAGGGACCACGCAGACGCCATGTGCCGGCCGATTAAAAGCGTGCTGGTGTACGTGTTTTCAAGTCACTCAGTAGTTAGGACCCGGTGCGGCGGCACAGACGCCCCACTGCTAGAGACTACTTCCACAGACGGACACCCTGACGCTTCCGCAAGTTTTGGGGCCGCGGGTGGACAGCTGTGTGCGGGGGAAACACATCAACTGCCGAGGCCCGGCCACGGCGGGGCGGCTCCGCGTGCCTCCCAAGCGCGGCGCTGAGCCGACGCGCGGGCCGCCTCTGACAGGCCCGAGTTTCCCCTCAGAGCCGGGCAGGCTCGTGACCGGCCGCCGGGGGCGCCGCCGGCCTCCAGGCCTTCCCGCCTCCTCCCGCCCTCCCCGCCCGGCGGGCCGTTGGCGCAGCGGGTTTCCCGGGCCCGGCGGAGGGGCGCGCGGACCCCCCGCGGCGCGGGGAGCGAGCGAGACGCGACGGACGGACGGCCAGCGGTGGAACCCCGGCCGAGCACCGACCTGGCCATCGCGCCTCGTCTCGCCCAAGCGTGGTCCCGGGGCCGCCGCGCGCCGCCCACGCTCCCCCTCCGCCGTCCGTAGGGCTTCTCCTCTTCCTCAACTCCTTCCCGCCCAATCTGCCGCGCCACGAGGGGTGTTCCTCCTCCAATCCCGCAAAACTCCCTCGGGGCTCGAAAATACCCTTCGGCCGCCCCCCGCCCCCTCCCCCGCCTCCTGACACACGGGAACACCCGTTTCAAATCTCGCGAGAGGAGTGCCACTCCTCCCCTCCCCCTCACTATAGAGTGCGCGAACGAGAAAGGAGGAGGGCGCTCCAGGCGACAGCGCTGCAGACGCCATTATCCTCTGTTTCTCCGCTGCACGGACGTCGCCGTCGTGCTCGCCTCCCGCTCGATTGCGGCCTGTAGGTATCGGGGCGACGGGGGAGGGAGGAGGGCTTCGTGTGGCGGCTCCGGGGAGCGGCGTGGCGTCCCGGGATGGCGGCTTGGGCCGTTCCCAAGCCCGGGCTCTCTCAGGCCCGCCGCGGCCTTACAGCCCAAAGGGAGTCGCCGGCGGAAGGCGGGGTTCTCGGCGCCGTAATTGACGCGGCCCTGGGCCAATCGCTTCGCCCTCGAACCACCGCCGAAGCCTGGGCAGCCAATGGGGCGCGACGCTGAGGCGGGAGGGGCTGGCTCTCGTTCTCTGTCTAGCAGTGACCGACCGTCGGAGGCGGCGCGGCCGGGAGGCAACGGCGGACTCGCGCGGTGAGCGGGACCGGGCGAGCCGCGCGTTGTGGGAGCGGGGCCGGAGCCCCGGCTCGGCCGTCGGGGGCCGCTCGGGCCGGCCGGAGCCCGCCGGGGAGCGTTGCCCGGCCCCCTCCCCCACCGCCGCCATTTCCCCGAGCGTGCCCCTCTGCAGTTGGCGCGGTGGCGGCGGCGGAGGCTTCGGGGGCTCGTGAGGGGAGGCCGGCGGGTTTGGGGCGCGGGCGCCCGGCGTCGGGGGAGCGCGGGGCCGGCCGGTGGGGTCGCGAGTGCCGGGGCCGCGGCGCCCCCGCCGCCTTCTTTGTGTGTGTCCCCGTCCCCCGCGCCCCCCGGCGTGGGCCCCCGAGCGGGGCCGATGGAACGGCCGCGGCTCCCGCGGCTGCTTTGTCTCGGGCGGTGGGGGAGGTGCGGGGGACGGGAGCTCGCGGGCCCGCGTGTTGGGTGGGGGAGGGGGTCCCGCGCGACTCCGCCTAGTCGCACGTAGTCGCCATTACGCGGGCCGCCATTTCCTGTCGGAGCCGGGTGAGGAGCGGCGCGGCGCCGCCGGGCGACCGAGGCTGGGCGCTGGAGGGCCGGGCCGTGGGCCGCAGGACGGCGGCGCGTGCGTTCCGCGCGGCGGGGCTGTTGGCGCTAGCGGGTTTCGGGGGACGGCGCTACAGGGCCTGGGCTGGACTTTGGTTTGCTGTCGCGGCTGGAGAGTAACCGAGTGGCGGGTCTCGAGCCGTCCTCGGAGTGACACCACCAGCCAGCGTTTTGGAACGGGAGGAAGGCGGAGATGTGATGCCTTGGCTTAGGGCTCTTGTGCTCGCTGTTGGTTTGGTAGAGCCACATGTTCTCTCGCTTTGTTTGCAAGTCTTGAAGTGTTGAATTAGAGGTGAAATTGCTAGAAGATAGCCTTTTTTGCATCATTTAAAAGCAGAATGGTGGTGGTTACCCAGCTTTTCTGGGTAATGGTGGTAGTGAGTGTGGTCCCTTAATCAGAATCGTAGATCTCACTGGAGGTTGAAGGCAGCTTGTGTTTTCCGTTACATTTGTAATAAACTTGGCAGATTTCATTGTCAGTCACAAACATCCCCCTTTCCCCCTAAAAAAAACCCACCCGATTATTACGAGTCTTAACATCGGTTTTGTGATACGGTGTGGTCTTTTTTTAGTCTTTTGAACAAAATTATAGGTGGGCTAGCTTCTCCGTTGTAATGAAATGAAACAAGTTGCTGAGGACGGGATTACTGATTTTCCTTGAGGAAAAACAGGCCTCTCTCGAATGTTGGTGGAGGTGGTTAGGCTGTTTTGTTTGAGACAGCCACTGCGCCTGGCTCTCCAGTTGTTTTTTTAAAGTTAAAAACGTCTGCTTTTAGGAATATCCTTTTAGTTTCCTGAAGTGAGACCGTCGATAATACTAAATAAAAAGAAAAGCAAAACTGGTTCATGTTGGTTTTTATAGACTGCTGTCGTGCAAGGGTGTCCGTTCTGCCCTGTAAGGGGTTGTGTGTGCGAATGTGTGCTGGAAGCAGAATCCTTTTTTAACGACTTTAAGCAAAATAGTGTTTCTTTGACAATAAGCCAAATGTACTAGCTTGTTTATTTTTCAACAGATTGGTGCATCCATTTAACTCAAGAAAATGGAGACCGAACAGCCGGAAGAAACCTTCCCCAACACTGAAACCAATGGTGAATTTGGTGAGAAGATATTTTAATTATAACCAGTATATATTCTGTTATGCACAAAATGTTTGATACTTTGTGTTTGCCTCTTACATAATTTTAGTTTCATAGTATTGAGTTTATATTACTTGGTTTTTATAAAAAGAAGTAACCTTTCCTTGCACAGGTAACCAGTGCAAATCACCAAAAAACGTTTTGAACTTTTTATTACAGTATGATCTTTGATGTTACAAAAAGAAAAGACTGACAGGGACTTTAACACTAAATTACCCTTTCTTGGGGGTTTTTCTACTTTAAAATAATAAACTGTTCATTTGTAGGTAAACGCCCTGCAGAAGATATGGAAGAGGAACAAGCCTTTAAAAGATCTAGAAATACTGATGAGATGGTTGAATTGCGCATTTTGCTTCAGAGCAAGGTATAAGCTTTTTTCCTTTAAAATTTGGAGGTTCATAGTCAAAAATTAACATTACACTTCAAGCCCTGGTTTGACTCTCTGGGAAGTTTACAGAGGTTTGCACATGGAGTATAAGAGTTGTAAGAGATTTGTTTTGAGACAGGGTCTTATAGCCCGTTCTGGTCTTAACTCCTGATCCTCTGTCCTCTGCATTTGACTACTGGGATTACAAGTGTGCACTATCACATTTAGTTCATGTGGTTCTTTATAAACAGACTTACAAACTGGGGTAGTGCTACAATTTTGACAAAGGAAGCCCTGTTAGGTCCACCAAAGATCAATTAGAAAAGTGGGTGGAGTTACTCTAGGAAACTAGTTTACTTAAGTTTACCTGACTACTTTGTTCAAGTCATAATATAAAAGTGTTTGCTGCTTAGAGTCTGCTTGGTTTTCACAAGAGGGCACAGTAATGTTCATGTCTGGTTTCTAAATATTTCAAGGATCTATTGTAAAAACCATCTTGAGTCCATTCTCAATAGATTTCCAGTGCAGTTTTAACATTAACATTTAATGTTAAAAAATAGAGCTAGAAATGTTAACTTTGGAAACACAAAGTAGTTTTTTTTGTTTTTTATCAGAATGCTGGAGCAGTGATTGGGAAAGGAGGCAAGAATATTAAGGCTCTTCGCACAGACGTAAGTATTAAACTACTAAACCAGCAAATTCGTTGTATGTTTCTAGAATTTTAAAGGTTCTCATTCTTAGAAATCACTGCATGTAGCTGCAAACCATTTGTAATAATTAATGGTTATATAGATGATTCCTGCTTTTTTAAAGCCCTGCTTAAGGTGGAACATACACAATTAAATCTTTTCATATTCTAATAAGACCCTTAAAAATAATTCACTTCTTAAAAAGATAAAACATTTTAATTAGAAATAGAGACAAAGTGTAAAAACCCTTAATCGCACCATTCCTCCTGTGTGTATGTGTGAGAGGAAATTGGGCGTTTCTGAAAGCCCTTTGATGAGGGCTGATTAAAAACTAACTTTTACTTTCTTCAACAAAAATTCATCTGTTCCACAGCTTGCAACATGAGCTAATGTTGACTGATTTTTTTTTTTTAAACATGGATAATGAATAGTTTAATCTTGGCAATTGGAACTATTTGCCTAAAATGAGTCTTCGTAATTTATAGTGGGTTGACTCTTGTGATTAGACACATTAAATGTTGGCAGCACCAGAAGTGTGTGTATTTCTAGAACTTGACTACACCAAAATTTAAGGTTTTTCCTCCTCATAATTTACACATTTCTTAATGTTTATGTTGGTAAAATTGAGGCAAATAACTGTGTTGAGTACCTAACAGTATTTCATTTCTCTCGGTGACAGATCTTTGTGTTTCTCTTGATTACTTTAAACTTTAAATTTTGTTTAATTTTTACAAACCTGCTTATGAGATAGGAATGTGTTTTATACTTCAAGAAACCAAATCAGTCTTACTAGTTTGGGGTTCGGTGTGGGAATTTTTGTTTTGTCTTTGAACCTCTTTCCTCTTAATCCAGATGTTCTGTATAATTATCTGGGTTATTTCCCCATTTTCCTCAAGAATTTCAGTAAACTTTTGAGTCATGACAGGTTTTGTGTCTACCCTCACGAGCCAGCCTGCTACTGAAACATTAAAAAACAAAACAAACAAACAAAAAACCTAGAACCATCATTTAAGGTCCTTAAATGTTAAGCCACGGTCAGGTATAGAGAAGTCCATTATTGTGTTAGCCTTCAGAACAACTTAAGCTTGTTTCATTAATTGAGAGTATGAGTATAGTTTGTATTAAATTAAAATTTATTGCTTTTCCCCCTTTTCCCTCTCCTTGTTTTTTTGGCCATATATCTCCGTTGCCCATGTACTGGATCGACTTACCCCTGCGTTGCCCACCATGACGTTGGCCCATCCGCCCCTGAACGCCCATGTGAAAACCCTGGTTGGCTATGCCCAAAAATGTGCTCGTTGCCAAACGGGTACAATACTTGACAACTTCTGATTGAATGCCCATGCCCAATGCCAACATCCACGAACGCCAATGACCAATGCAGTACAATGCCAGTGTTTCAGTCCCAGACAGCAGTGGCCCCGAGCGGTATGTCCCAACAGTTTATGCCTCACTGCCTGATTAGAAAGAGAGAAATGTATTTTATTACCTGCCTTTTATATAATTAAATAGTATCCCCTTTAGACGGTGTATTGTTTTTCAAGTTTCTGTCTTATTTTCCCCATTAAGTCCTTTTGTCACTGAACTTTTACCGTGAGTTGCCCACCCAAACGATCCACTAATTTTATTTCAATGGAAGGAGCACAGCTTCAAGTGTTGCATATTTGCTGCATTGTAAATCAGACTGTTACCCAAAATAGTCTCTCGCTCTGTCTTTGTGGCCCACCTTGCTTCCCAACATTGTCTGTTCATAATTTTTTCTGATGAAATGCTAACTGGTTCACTTTCCTTCACTTCTCATTTGTATTGTCTTTGTTTTGTCTTGCATTTGTATTTGTTTTCTTGCAGAGCCCATTAAGTAGTCTAATTTCTAACTGGTATCCATAACCTTACTCCAGATACAATGTTCACCACTTGCATATTCCCCCACTTTACCCAAGAGAAGGTGTGCCAGTATTACCAATGTAACAGCGAGGGTGTCCTTAACTTGGTGGCGGGGAACATGAGAATTCAACTCTGCTTCAATTCTGGTCGATTATTGCCACTTAATCTGAGCCCTTCCAGCAGCCCATTCTCTCTGTCTCTGAAAGTCTCCTAATAATGTTATGTCTGTATTGGGCATAAAATAAAATAAATGCATGTGAAAAATTCATAAATAGGCTACCTTAAATGGGGACTATTAAGTAATTGTGATGTTACTTCTCTAAAAGTTTATATGACTACTGATGACAAAACTCATTTTGTTTTCCACCTTTTTGTATTGTGTGGTTTTGATATTTGGCAGCATACTGAGTATCAGTGCTGATATTGAAACAATTGGAGAAATTCTGAAGAAAATCATCCCTACCTTGGAGGAGGTAGGTTTCTTTTTCCTTTTTAAGAAAAAAAATGTTTGGCAAGATGAGGGACAGTGTTTTAAGTAACTGGGAGGAGAAAAATACAGTGAATTTTTTTTTTTTTGGCAGTAAAATCTGCATAATGTATAGCATTCTGTATTTGTTTTTAAAATTTAGGCTGGCCATTCTTGGAGTAGTAGATAGGAGCTATTTGATCATGCATTATCGTGGTTTATCAGGTATTTTAAAGGCCTCAGTTTTAGAGTTTGTTTTCTTAAACTAACAATGTTGAGGTATGTTATAAAGGGTAATTGAGATCTAATTAGGGAACATTAAAGGTTTTTTTTTTTTTTAATAGGGAGGAAAGGGTTTGTTTACTTTCTGTCTTGAGGAAGGTACAGCTGCAGGAGCTTATAGGGCTTCTACAGATGAGGAAGCAGTGGGCCTATGAGGGCTGTTACTGTATTCTGTAATATAATTTACGTCGAGTCTACTGGGCATATGGAGAAAGGATTTTATATCGGATTTTACTGTTAAATAAGTTATTCTGGATTAATAAAGATTTTAAACTGTTGTAGTAGCTTTACCAATATATGCGACAATAGCCTGATCACGCTAGACACTTAACCTATTATTCTTATTTTTCTACTTTCAGGGCCTGCAGTTGCCATCACCCACTGCAACCAGCCAGCTCCCGCTCGAATCTGATGCTGTGGAATGCTTAAATGTATGTCATAGTGCCATTGAACCCCACTGAAGTATGGAGCCTGGCCCATAGGATTGATTTTATTTTTTTAATATAGTGTGCTTTTCCCATCTCTATAGAAAAAGGCTTAAAAATATCATCTATGAATGGTCTTACAACTCACTGTTGACCCTGCTCCATGCTGCAGTGGGAATTAACTACATTTGCAAAGTGCTTTGCGGTCATTTTTATTATGGTGTTATTTGAATGTTAATAATTTTGTGGTAACAGCGACATGCTAAATGGCTGCAGTGTGGGTATGGTGTTGCAGGACCTGAAAATAAAATAGTTTTTTAAGGTGGTGCAGATTGTCCTTTTTGGGCCTGGCTATTGAGGATAATAAGCACATAACTGGTAAAGTTATTGAGATAAAAATTCAGGTTGCTTACTGCAACGGTGCATTATGTTGTGCTTAAAAAGTAAACTGATAGTGTGTTGGGAAGATACCTGTAAGAGAGTAAAATTGTTTATTTCCCCCTCTACAGTACCAGCATTATAAAGGAAGTGACTTTGACTGCGAGTTGAGACTGTTGATTCATCAAAGTCTGGCAGGAGGAATTATTGGTGTTAAAGGTGCTAAAATCAAAGAACTTCGAGAAGTAAGGCATTGTTTTGTTCCTTGCTGGGGTTTAACTTTTTTCATACAGAGTTGGTTTGGTGGGCTACTCCCTCAGATAGATTTAGTTGAGTAACAAAACTTAAGTTCTGTCAAACTTAGACCATTTCTAAGCCCTCTGTGTCATTGGTCACATTCTATATTGGGAATAATTGGGTTCAGGCATCTGAATGTGGGAAGCCTGGATGTTTTTTGATATAACTTCTAGTGAGTTATCTCCGTTTTATAATTGTTACAGAACACTCAGACAACAATCAAGCTTTTCCAGGAGTGCTGCCCTCATTCTACTGACAGAGTTGTTCTTATTGGAGGAAAACCTGATAGAGTTGTAGAGTGCATCAAGATCATCCTTGACCTTATATCTGAGGTATCTTTGGGATATTTTTGCTTGCATTCAATTTCATCTCAAGCTACCAGAAATGAGGCAATATTCATACCATAATTTTGACATCTCCCTGCAAGTTTTATGATTACCTTTTTTTAATATAGAGCCTTTGGTCCTTTATACAAAGGTCCTTATAGTGCTTGCTACATACCTGGGGTAATGGTCCTTCCCACCCCACCAGTCAGTATTTTAAAAATACTTTAGAACATTACCTTTTCCTATCCCTCCCTATTACCTTCTGAGATAAATTAATGCTAGTTGAGATGGGTTGATAAGACCAATGCTCTTTTTCTTAATACTTAAAGATTCTGTGTTTCTGTTTTTAGTCTCCCATCAAAGGACGTGCACAACCATATGATCCCAACTTTTATGATGAAACCTATGATTATGGTGGTTTTACAATGATGTTTGATGACCGCCGTGGACGGCCTGTGGGATTCCCCATGCGGGGAAGAGGTGGTTTTGACAGAATGCCTCCTGGTCGGGGTGGGCGTCCCATGCCTCCTTCTAGAAGAGATTATGATGACATGAGCCCTCGTCGAGGACCTCCTCCACCTCCTCCTGGTCGAGGTGGCCGGGGTGGCAGCAGAGCTCGGAATCTTCCTCTTCCTCCTCCACCACCACCCAGAGGGGGGTAAGTTGTTTGCCAAATGTAAGCATTAGGAGGCTGCACTTACGGTTGATGGGTTGATTTTGATGTGACCATATAAACATGACAAAACATTGTGCTTTCAGAGACCTAATGGCTTACGACAGAAGAGGAAGGCCTGGAGACCGCTATGATGGCATGGTAAGAATTGTGATTTATAAGGGACATATGTATGTTTTTAAGAGAACTTAAAACCAAACATTTCTGCGAGATTGTAGTAACTAAAAACTTTTTAATACATACCCATCTAAATAATGTGATGTTTCTGTATGTAATGCAGGTTGGGTTCAGTGCTGATGAAACTTGGGACTCTGCAATTGACACATGGAGCCCATCAGAATGGCAAATGGCATATGAACCACAGGTTGAGTATCTGGTGTTAATGTACATACCAGTAATTTACCTTGCTTGTCCACAGTAATTGGTGTGCTTCCCCCCACCATAATTTTTAGTTTCAATTTGTTTACTAGATAAACTGGGCAGGTGTGGGTGGTTATGGGAGGAGTTTGACTTTTCTAAGCTTTGGGGAATTTTTTTTTTGAAAATTTAAGTTAATTGTGTTTTCCTTTGTTTTTAGGGTGGTTCTGGATATGGTAAGTTCTTCCTTTGTGAAATCAAACATTATTTCATACTTATTTTTACATGAACTTGCTGCTCATTATTTAAATCAGATTATTCCTATGCAGGGGGTCGTGGCTCATACGGTGATCTTGGTGGACCCATTATTACCACACAAGTAACTATTCCCAAAGATGTAAGTATTTTTAATTCAGGGAATTCATTTACCTTTTAGTGGTTGCTGCTTCTGTAATTCAAAGATTCCCAATTTAAGATTGAGAAATTTTTAAGGGACTTGGGAGAGTTTTAAACCTCACATCAAATGCTAATTTGGTGACATCAATTAAAAATAAAGGGTTTGGGGTTCTTAAAATACACTTACATCATAATCCAAATTTTACTTCAGGAACTTCAGGCTGTCTGTCATTCTAAGTAAATTATTATGAAGTTGCTCATGGTCGTTGATAACGGACATTTTTTCCTTATTGTCATGAACTCTTGTGTTTAAAAATATTTGCAGTTGGCTGGATCTATTATTGGCAAAGGTGGTCAGCGTATTAAGCAAATTCGTCATGAGTCGGGAGCATCGATCAAAATTGATGAACCTTTAGAAGGATCCGAAGATCGGATCATTACCATTACAGGAACACAGGACCAGATACAGAACGCACAGTATTTGCTGCAGAACAGGTCAGTTGAAGCTTAGCTTTGTGCTTGCATACATATACATACTAAAACCTTTAAAAAGCTTTTCTTCCCAATTGATTTTTCTTTTAGAAACCATGGTGTTTCCGTCTCTTGGGGATCTAACTTCTAAACATCCTAATTAATAGCTATGCTTTAATTTTCTTCTGTTTTCTTACTAAAAATGAAGACATTCAGTACTAATCTTGCTGGAAGAAGCCTTAACCAAGCAAACTTCTCATTTCTCTGGTGAAAAGTGCTGCCAAAACCACCACTCAGTTGTAATAAATTACACAGAGCCTGTAGAAAATGTAGACGAGGCATTGGATGTTGGCCTAGTTCTGTGTGGAAGACTAGTGATTTTGTTGTTTTTAGATAACTAAGATGACAACAAATCACAGTCTGCCATATGGCACAGGCCACCTCTACAGGACAGATAATGATGGTGCTGTGACAAGCAGCATTTCACACCTTCCTCGCACTCCTTTGTCTTTTCTACCAAGTATTAACAGCTTCCAGTCTCATTTTCTTAACTCTGCACTACTATTGTCTGATTAACATTTTCTTGAGTTTTACATTGCTTTAATTTATAGTTGCTAGTGCTCTTTAAAATTCTTCTAATTATAATGGACATGTTTATCATTTTAATTTAGCATTGAAATTGTCTTAATGTTGATTAAGATGTTTCGAACAAAAATTCTAATTCGTACTTTTTTTTTTCTTTTCTTTTATAGTGTGAAGCAGTATGCAGATGTTGAAGGATTCTAATGCAAGATATTTTTTCTTTTTTATAGTGTGAAGCAGTATTCTGGAAAGTTTTTCTAAGACTAGTGAAGAACTGAAGGAGTCCTGCATCTTTTTTTTTTATCTGCTTCTGTTTAAAAAGCCAACATTCCTCTGCTTCATAGGTGTTCTGCATTTGAGGTGTAGTGAAATCTTTGCTGTTCACCAGATGTAATGTTTTAGTTCCTTACAACAGGGTTGGGGGGAGGGCATGCAAAAACTAACATTGAAATTTTGAAACAGCAGCAGAGTGAGTGAATTTTATTTTTTGTTCATTGTTGGTGGTTTTAAAAAAAATTTCCCCCCGTGTAATTATTGTGAACACCTTGCTTTGTGGTCACTGTAACATTGGGGGGGTGGGACAGGGAGGAAAGTAATAGTCCACATGTCCCTGGCATTTGTTCAGAGCAGTGTGCAGAATGTATGCTCTTTTGTAAGAAACGTTTTATGATTTTTAAAATAAATTTAGTGAATCTATTTTTGGTGGTCTTTTTTTTTTTTTTAAGAATTTTCAAATGGTGGTTGAATTTTCCAGCCCACCCCTAAACTAAACACTAAGTTTAATTTTCAGCAGCTCCTCTGTTGGATATAAGTGCACCTCTTGGATTTAGACAAAATACATTGGCAAATTCGTTTGGCTGATTTCTTAATGGTTGGAAAGACTTGGCTTGATAAATTTCCATCACATATTCATGCTTATAATAAGCTTGGGATTTTGTTTGTTTTTGCAAATGTTTGCCACTAGTTTTCAACAGTTTCTGTTAGTTGTGGAGAACTACAGTGGGGAGCAATACTACAAGATTTAAGCATCTTAAGTATATGCCAGAAGCCTGATGGGCAATGAGCTTTATTAACCAGAATAACTCTTGGTTATGGAAGTGGCTGATGCTAAGTAAATCCTGGTTATTTTTGTTAGATAATTTCTCACCTATAGACTTAAAGCTGTCAACCTGCTAGCGTCTTGTTAGTTGAACTTTGTAAAAATATATATATACTTGTTTTTCCATTGTATGCACAATGAAAGGAAAAAAGATGTACCATTTCTCTGTTGTGTGTTGAATTATGTAGGAAATGTTTGTGAACGATTCAAAAAAATGGAAAAAGTTCCTGTGGATGTTCTGTGTAGCAACTTGGCATCTGTATTGATAGTTCAAAATCCACATCTAAATAAAACTTCCATGATGTTAGTTTTCATGTGTGCCCAATTTGAAAAGGGGTGATTGATACATGTAAAATTTGTTGAAGTGTTCCTCTTGTAAGGAAATACAGTAATCTTAAATTACATGTTTTTTGGTGTGAAATGTTTTTCTAGCACTTTGAGACAAAGTCTGGTTAAGGGTAGTACATAGAAAGTTCAGGTAGTTCTTCATAGAACCTTCTGATACTAATAAGATTTCAGGGCTGAGTCATTTTGAGTAAACCAAGCTTCAAATGTGTAATTTAATTTCTATATTGGAGACAGTATAGAATAAATGCAGTGAATGATTGGCTGATTCATATATATATATATGAATCAGCCAATATATATACAGGTTCATATATATATATATATATATATATATATATATATATATATATATATATATATATATGAACCTGTATGTATATATATATGACTTGCCTTCAACTCCAGTAGGTTTAGGTGGGAGTTATGAATATTAAAAGCTTGGTGTAAGAATAATAGGCAGGTTTTTGTCTTAACACATGTTGAGTAGCACATGACAAAGGCTTTTTAGAGGGAATGGTGCTATGGTTTAAGTTTGTGGAAGAGCATATAGTTTTGTTAGGGAATCATTAAATGGGTAATTCTCAACACCACAACCTGAAATTTTTCCAGGATAAGGCTTGGCTGTGTTGCATCCTAGGCAAAGCCTGGCCTTGGGCATTTTAAGTGAGTTGGGATTTAAGTTTGGGGTGACTGCAAAACCTCCTAAGAAGAAAATCAGTCAGTCAGAAATTGCTAGACAAAAGCATCCCTCAAGAAGGCTGCATTTCTATGCTTCTGTGAAGTCAGTGAAAGAACACAGGTGCTTTTTTTCAAGTTTGCTTTTAGCATAATTTATCAACATACAGTAACACATGGATGTTCTGAAGAGTAAAATTCACTTGAATTTTAGAAAGGATAGGTTTTGAACTATTACACTAAATCTAGGAAGTCCACAGTGAAAGGAGTGACTGAATTGGAGTGCTTGGGCCCAGTCCGGAGTACCAAGCCAACTAGGCAGGATTGTTCAGGCAGAGGCAGATGAGTACCTGAAGGTTTAGGTCAGCCAATGCATACATAGCAAGGGATGGTAATGCGGTGAAGATAATCATTAAACTGCAAAAAAAATTTCCAAGCAGTTGGTACATAGGATTTATTGAAGATGGAAAGAATAATTTTGTAGGTATGTGTCTGTACATGAGGTGTTGGTTATACATGGTGTATGGTAGCCAGAGATACGGATTTACTTCTCTACCTAACTGGTTGCTCACTGAATGCACCAACTGCCTAGGCTAGCTGGCCAGCAAATGGCAAGTTTGCTCTGGCTTTAGTGGGTACTGGAAGCCCTGACTCGCTTGTACTCACTTTCCACCAACTGAACTATTTTATTAGCCCTTCAGAAATATTAGTAAGGCTTTTTTGAAAGTCTTAGTGTGTCTACCGAAATGTTGGTGGAAATGTTTCCAAAAGCTCAGTAAAATTATTAAGTTTTACTATATCCATTTGTGTATAGGGGTTCATGTGGAGGTCAGAGAACAACTGGGAAGACATTCTTTTCACTAATTCATCCATGGATGAAACTGATGGTCAGTCAGGATTGACACCTTTAAGCCACAAGCCACCTCCATGGCCCTCAACTTTTAATTGTCCTTTTTTTTTTTTTTTTAAAGACAGGTTAGCTGTGTAACCTTAGGTTGACTAGCATTCAACCTATGATCCTTCCTGAGCCTCCTGAATGCAGAGAATACAATTTTGTACCACAGCGCCATGCCTTGCACAGCTTTGTGATACTTTCAAATTCTTGGAAAGCAATATTATGTTTCTCAAATTGCATTAGAACCAACAAATATGAGGGTATTGGTTAATTAAATCCAGTGGCCAGCCATGACTTATCAGAAGCCTATCCACCAGAGTTCAATCCCCAGAATACACATGTCCCTGCCCATGTCCTATACATACAAAATAGTTTAATTGGTATAACAAAAATGAAATTTTAATATACCTTTTAAAAGGCTTTAATGCAAATTCACAGCTCAAGAACAGAAAGGAATTCAAGAGTAGCCATAGCAGCATGAGTCCCTGTCAAGACAAAGTAAGCCATACCTCAACAACTAAAGCAGTCTCTACAGATAGACTAGTAATCAGCATATTCCAGGATGTGATGATAGATACTGCCTTTGTAGAGAGAGACTAGGGCTTGAGGCTGAATAGAGAGAAAGTAAGCTAAGTATGAATCCTCTCTTGGCTTCCTGGCTGCTAGCTCAAGCAGCAGTGGCTAGTTCAAGCTCCTGCCACCATCGTAGACTGTCTTCAAAATGGGCCAAAATAAACACTCAGGTGTTTTTGCGATGGCAATAAGGCAAGTAGCTAATGCAGTTACTCAATCCCCATTCCTCTGATAGTGAATGTAGGTGATTGGGGACCCCAACATGAGGAGGACAGGGAACTATTTGAAGTCATTTCTCTACTAATTTCAGACTAATTTCTTCTCTTTAATGAGCGTAAGCACAAAAAAAACACTTGCAAACTGAATTTAGAAACACATGAAGATCATATCTTCTGACCAAATGGGTTTGATTATGATGAGCAAATTTGGCCCAACATAGGTAAGTCAATAAATGTAGTACATTATATAAATAAAGACAGAAACCATGTAGTCTCAATGTCAAAAAGGCTTTTTGACAAAGTTCAACAAGCCTTTGTTAAAAAAAAAAACAAAAAAAAACAAGCCTTTGTGATGAAAGTACTGGAGATGTCAGGAATAGATGAGTTGGATCATGCCCCAAAATAATACAGGCTACATACAACACATAGCCAACATTATATGAAGACAGCATTTCTTTAAAATCAGAAATAAGACAAGGTTGCCCATTCTCCCCACTTACTCAAGATAGTGCTTGAAGTCTTAGTTATGGAAGTTAGATCCAAAAAAATGATTTTTTTTTAAATAGGAAAATAATCAATTCCTACTTGCATACAACGTGATTCTGTAGCCCAGGTCTGAACCTTAGTTTATAACCTCTTGAAACTCCAGTTCCAGCAGCTCCAATGCCCTCTTCTGGCCTCTGCAGGTATCAGGTACTACATGGTACATATGCATGCATGCAGGCAAAACATTCATACACAAAACTTTTCTAAAAAGGTCTTTATAGAATCTGCTAGAAAACTTAATAGACGAAGCAAAATTTCAGGATACAAAATCAATATTTAAAAGAACGAAACAAAGCCGTGCCTTTAATCCCAGCACTCAGAAGGCAGGCAGGCAGGCAGTTTGAGCACTCCAGGTCTACACAGTAAATTCCAGGCAAGACCACACAGGCCTCGCCTCAAAATGACAACGAAAAAGTCCCAAAGAGTAAAAAACTTATAATTCTGCATCTCCAGGCAACTCCGAATCATTTTTACACTGACCAATGTATCTATTAGTAAGTATGTTAAGACAGGGAAGTTTGGGGGTGATATTTCATTTGTTTATAATTGCTGCTTTGTTCCGGGTAACCCACGAGACGACTACTCACACAGTTTAAAGTCAACTTGAGTCTCCACCTCCCGCGCGATCTCGAGCCTTTCTCAAAGACAGGAGTGCGACGGGGACTGGTGGAGGAACAAGACGGCCCAGCACCTAGCCAACCACGAGCCGCTGAGGCCAGCCGGAACCCTCGCGCGCCAACTTCCGGACTTCAGACCCGGAAGTGGGCCGAGTGCGTGTCCCCCGGGTGGGCGTGGCCGCGGCTGAGGCGCAAAGTTCCCGGTGGCAGGGGCTGCGAGGGAGAGGGCAGCATGGACGCTCCGCTGCCGCCGCGCGAGTCCGCGAGGTTCGTGGCAGAGAACAGTCGCGACGTGCTCGTGGACCGCGAAGGCGTGCGCCGGGCGGCCGAGCTGCTGCTGCCCGCGGCCTCGGCGTGGCGCGTGGAGCACTGGAAGGCCCTGCACGAGCTCAACCCGCGCGGGGCGGACGAGGCTGCGCTCGACTGGGTGTTCGTGGTGGACTCTCTCAACTTCTCCTTCTGGGCGGAGCAGGAGGAGCGCAAGTGCGAGGTGCGGTACGGCGGGAAGGCGTACACCGGCTACTGGGCTCTGTGCGCCGCCGTTAACCGCGCCCTGGACCAAGGTGGGTGCCGCCCTTCGCACCCGCTGCCCGGGTGCCCAAAGCGAAAGCCCGACAGAAGCCATGTATGCCAGTGAGCCGAGGTGGCAAAGCCAGCTTTCTAAACGATGTCACTCTTTTAAGTTGGGCGTACTGGCTCCCGTCTACAATCCCGTCAGCACTCCAGGCTGGGGCAGGAGGATCACTATGGGTTCTAGGCCACCCTTGAGCTGCATGGTTTCAGAACACACTCATGGAGAGAGAAAAACAAATGAGAAATGAACACCACCTGAAAAAGAAAAAGACAAATATTAGGGCCTTTTATGCAAGGAAAATATTCATGTCACACTGCTGTCCTGAGTAGTGGTTGAGTAAGTACACAGAGCAGTGTTTGTGTGTGTATGTGTGGGGGGTGCACTGTTGTTTGTGCACCTTTGGTGCATGTCTGGAGCACTCATTTGCCTATTTATTTTATTTGTACGGGTGTTTTGCCTGTGTGCATACAGTGCCCACTGAGCCCCCCAGACTGCATGCAGTTACAGAAGGTTGTGAATCACCATGTGGGTTCTGGGAATTGAACCCTGGTCCTCCAAAAGAAAGGCTACTCATGTACCTACCTGCAAAGCCACATCTCCAGCCCTGATTTATTTATTTATTTATTTTTAAGGCATTCTCACTGAGTAGTCCTGGCCTATGTAGAATTCGGGCTGCACTGGCCTTTCGAATTCACAGGGACACCATCCAACAGGCTCCTGAGTGCTCCGATTAGGCCAGCACCCCACACTGCAATGTCTTTAACACGATTTTGATTTCATATTTGCAGCTTCTAAAAATCTCTGGATCTTTCTCTTTAAAGGGATACCAGTAACTCGTGCCTCCTACTATGCCACAGTGACGCTTGATCAGGTTCGGAATATATTTCACTCAGACACAGATGAGCCCATGCCTTTAGTAGAAGACAGGCATCGGATTCTCAATGAAACTGGGAAAATTCTGCTGGAGAAGTTTGGAGGCTCTTTTCTTAATTGTGTCCGAAAATGTGAAAAAAGTGCACAGAAACTAATGCACCTGGTTGTTGACAGTTTTCCTTCTTACAGAGATGAGGCACAGTTTGAGGTGAGTTTGTTGCTCAGGGATTTTAGAAGTCATAATTCTGAGTTAGTGCTTTCCCTCCAGAGCCAGTTTGAAGGCTAGCAACTTAAAATTTGAAGTTTGTTTAAGGTGGACAAGAAGCAGTAACAAAATGTGTGTTTCAGATCCAATACTTTTTATGTTTTCCAGTCAGGGATCTCCTTTATTTTGTCTTTTATTCCTTGAAAGTGTTTCAGCCCTCCATATAATGCTGTCACTCAGGGATAAAAAGCACAAAAGGTTCACAAAGTTGGATGGAAATCAGAATGTCGAATGTACCTTTTAAATGATGAACATTTGTTTTGTGCTTCCAGAACACACTAGGTTGGATTCTTTCAGAATCCTTGTCTCTGAATGTGTTTTGGTTTTGATTTGAGTGTTTTATGTGTGTGAGCTGTGAGCTCTGAGCCATGCCTGCTGCCGGGTACCACCCTCTCCTGGGACCTTCTCTCTGGAGCTGTCAACCCACATAAAGCCTTCCTTTTCTTGGTTGTTGCTGGTCGAGGTGTTCTACCACAGCAACAGAAAAGGAATTAGCACGCACACACACCCGCTACAGTTTCTTTTCTTTCCTAGATGTGTTTATTTTCTGTATGACTGTTTCCATTGCCTGTGTACATGCCTAGAACCCATGGAGTTCAGAAGAGGGTATTGGATGCCCAGGATCCCCAGGAACAGAAGTTAGGAATGGTTGTGAACCACCGTGTGGGTGCTGGGAACCAGCCTCCTCCCACCCCAGATTACTTAAGAGTGCCTCTAGGAACATTAATTTTGTAAAAGTATGTAGGAATTGATAGCCCAAGTAAACCTTGAGGTTAGGTAACTGGTTATTTCTTATGATATACTATTTTTATATGACATCATTTTTAGGTATTTAAATTTTACTCAGGTTTTTTACATTTTCACTGTGTGTGTGGTGTGTGCACGGTGTGCGTCAGTGCGGCACCCTTGTGCATGTCAGAGAGCAGCCTTTAGGAGTCAGTTCTTTCCCCTCTGTGGTACTCAGGGATTGAACTCAGTGCCTTTCCCTGATGAGCTATCTTCACCTCTCCTTTGGTGTTTTCTCTTCTTTGTTTTTGTGATATTGGGGTCAAATCAGGACCTCTGGGATACTAAATAAGCCCTCTGCCACTGAGCAGCACTCCCAACCCTCTTGTGGAGTCTCCCTGTGGGAGTTTTTCTTGGAGGATGTGTGGTAGTGTACATAATCTGACCTCAGCAGTTGGGAGACAGGAGGATTGAGCCCCAGGACAACCAGGCTACGTCGAATGATCTTGTCATACACAAAAATTTACTTATGGTATTTTCTAACAAAGGTGTTCTCCGAGGTAGTAGTGTTGCGTTTTGAGAGCTAGTTATTGATTCTTCTCAGTAGATGAACTGTTTTCAAATAGGAATTGAGATGATAACAGTTGGTATTGTCTTAGTTGGGGTTTTATTGCTGTGGAGAGACACCGTGACCACTGCAATTCTTAGATAGGAAAACATTTAATTGGGGAGCTGGCTTACAGTTCAAAGGCGTAGTCTGTTATGCTCATGGCGGGGAAACATGGTGGATGCAGGCAGACATGGTGCCGGAGAAGATGCTGAGGGTTCCACATCTTGATCTGCAGGCAGCATGAGAGGGCCACATTGGGCTAGCTTGAACATAGGAGACCTCAAAGCCTGCCCCCACAGTGACACACTTCCTCCAGTAAGGCCACACTTCCTGATAGTGCCACTCCCTATGGGCCAAGCATTCAAACACATGAATCTGTGGGGACCATTCCTATTCAAACCACCACAGGTATTAAGACCAGGAATAGATTTTAATTATCAGTATTTTTTCCATAGTCTATACTGCTATACGTTTGAGGCATTTGGGGGCAGGACAGACCATTTTACAAAGAGGGCTGAGCTTCCTGACTTCATCTTTGTAGTGGTAAAATTAATTAGAAAATTAAATTTTTTTGTTGCTAGGCATAGTAGCACACACTTTTAATCCCAGGAAGTAGAGACCAGCCTGGTCTACAGAGTGAGTTCTAGGACATCCAAGGCCCCATAGAAAGGCCCTGTTTGAAAAACAAAACAACAAAAAAAAAAAAAAGAAGAAGAAAAAAATGTTTTCAACAAGTGCCCTTTTTAAATAGTATGCATTAAGATTCAGAAAGCACATGACATGTGTTCTCCAATCACCAGGGGAAAAGGATCTCCTTTTACAAGCGCGCGCAGATTCTCGTGGCAGACACATGGAGTGTGTTGGAAGGAAAGGGAGATGGCTGCTTTGAGGACATCTCCAGCATCACCATGTTTGCTGATTACAGACTGCCTCAGATCCTTGTTCACCTTGGAGCCCTGAAATACTCCCAAGACTTACTGCAGAAGCTTCTCAAAGGTTTGCAGGCTCGCATTATGTTTGCTGTTGTCTGGCCTGTTGCTGAATCTGTTTAGTTTATTTACAAACAGCTCTCTTTTGCTTAAAAAGCAAAGCCCAAGAGTTGAGATAATGTGTGCGGGGTGTGGTGGTGGCTTCTTGCACTGAAGAGAAAGAAGCAGGAGGGTCGTGAGTTCCAGAGCAGCTCATGCCTGTTTTCTGATGAAGTCATATTCACAGGGAACAAGTTCAACCCATTACTGAATGTACTGGGTAACAAATTATGCTAACATTCAATGGCTAAAACAAGAAAATTCTTCTATTGCAGTTTCTGTGGTTCAGGAACCCCAGTTCCGCCTCATTAGGTCCTCTGGTCAAAGCTGCAGTCACATGTTGGCTGGAGCAGCAGTCTAATCTAGTGCATCTGCTTAGGTGGTGGAATTTGCCTTAGGGTTACTGCCCTGGTTGGCAGTTTATTGAATGATAGTTAAGATTGAAGGAATTGGCTAACAGTAGAGGAGGCTTGGATTTTCATGTCAGCCTCTGGGGCAAAGGAGGTGGAAGAAAACCCCATTAGCCTGTGTTCTTCTGCTAGGCAAGCAACAAGGATGCTGGAGAGAGCGTTACTTGAGGTTAGAGGCTGGATGTGCCTCAGACTTCCTGTCCTCCAGCTGGCCCCCAGCTGCTCTGAACGACCCTGCCCAGAGCCCAGGGCCTGAGCAGCATCTGACGGAGCCTGAGTGGGCACATCAGAGTAGCCTACCTCCATTTCCTATCTAGTTCAGGCTTGTCCAGCTTTATAATGCGTAGTACCAGAAAGGATGGCCATGATGGATAAACTAGAACTGAAAGAAGACTAGGTGCTGGAGGTTCCCAGAAAGGATGGCCATGACAGAAAAACTGGAACTGAAAGACTAGGTGCTGGAGGGTCTGTTAGAGGGAGATGATGCTATTCTTTGTCAAATTTTTGAAGGAAAGGAGCTAAGTTTAAAAAATACAAGCTCACTTTTAGGTGAATCTTTTCAACAATAAGCCTGAAATATGAGTGAAAGAAGGTGGTCAAGAATTTGGAAAGGAACTTTGTGGAAGTTTTGGAAGAATTTACTTTATTCTTTTTAGAAAAGAAAATACTCTGAAATGAAGACTAAATTGACTTCAGAACTATCGAAAACTCCAAGAAAGTATTTCGTTTGGTTTAAAGGATGAGCCACAAATCTTGATAAACATTCCTCAATGTACCAAAAGATGTTCTACTTCAAAGTTTAGATGAAGAACAGAAACAAATTAATTGCTATCAAAACCACCCTCTTACTCTAAGAACAAGGATGAAAGGATGAAAGGACTCAGTCAGCTCCAGCAGGTCAGTAGGTGACCCTGATGGAACACTGCAGAATTGAGAAAGCCAAACTCGACCAGCAAGCTGTGTGGAGATGTGGACGCACTTCACCCTCCTGTTTCTGCTAAAAGCAGATGGTTAACTCAGAGATAAATTATTCGCGTAAACCTGGTAGTTACTTTAGATTCAATGTTGTGTTTATGTTTTGGGTTCAGTTGTGGATCACCGTGCATCTAGATCCAGTCATGGTGTCATCAGTGGCCTCTTACTCAGCTCAGTTCACAGCCCTGCATTCTGTACCTGGGGAAGTCCTCACTTGCTCCTTCTGAAGTCTCAGCTGGGCTGGGCAAAGCAAAGCAGAGTCTTCTCCAGAACCTCCCTCCAGTTTCTTTCGTCCTGTTTGGACAGCCAGATGTTGAGAGGAGACAGCAGCAAAAAATGATTGGATGGTTGTCCTCTTGTTCCTGAGGCATCTGTTGATGTCAGTGCTTCTGTCGTGTGAGACCAGCACACAGCTTTGATAAGTTGCTCTGGTATGAAGCTTCTGCACACAGTTCTTAAATGAGGAAACCTGTGAGAATGCTTTTCTGCTTAAACCAACTGTGTCTCTATTGTTTAGAGTCATGTCTTACTTCTGACCCTGCGTCATGTTGCACACCTTTAGTCCCAGCACTTGGGGGATAGAAGCAAACAGATCTTTGTGAGTTCCAGGCCAGCCTGGTCTACATAGTGAGTTACAGGCCAGCCAGAGTTACTGGTGGGACTGTTTCAAGAAAGAAAAAAAAAAAAAAAAAGAGTCCTTTAAATGGGCTAGGGGTACCATACTTTCATTTAACAAATTTATTTGAAGAACTCACATGTGCAAAGTGTAAAACTAGGTCCTGGGAGTATTGAGACAAGCACGCCAGACATAGCTTCTGTCACTGTGAATTTAACTGGTAATTTTACATGAACGCTTAGGTTTCCGAGTGATTTTTTTTTCTATGCCTCTTAATTCTTGCAGGAGAAATGCTTTTAAATGGAGATAAACAAGAGGTGGAAATTAGAGGCTGCTCAATTTGGTGTGTCGAGCTGATCCGGGATTGTCTTCTGGAGCTTCTTGAAAAAAGGGGTGAAAAACCTGTTGGTGAGATCAATTCTGTTCTTCTGGATTACCACTTATGGGACTACGCCCGAGATCACAGGGCAGACATGAAAGGAATCCCATTTCATCGCACACGCTGCATCTACTATTGACCCTGAAAGGAAATAGATGCAGTGGAAACACTTGTACTTTTAGATCACACAGTCATTTACACAACTTTGATTTGATATAAAGACAGAAATTACACTGGGCAGTGGTGGTACATGCCTTTAATCTCAGTACTCAGGAGCCAGAGGCAGGTGGATCTCTGTGAGTTCAAGGCCAGCCTGGTCTACAGAGCAAGCTCCAGGACAGGACAGCCAGGCTGCACGGAGAAACCCTGTCTTGAAAAACCAAAAGAAAAAAAAAAAAAAGAAATTACAGGAATAGAATTTTTTTTTAAGATTTGTTTAATTATGTATACAACGTTCTGCCTGCATATACACTTGAAAGCCAGAAGAGGGCACTAAATTTCATTACAGACAGTTGTGAGCCACCATGTGGTTGCTGGGAATTGAACTCAGGACCTCTGGAAGAGCAGTGCTCTTAACCTCTGGGCCATCTCTCCAGCCTCCAGGAATAGAGAATTACCCAGTCTCTGTTCTTCGTTTTTTCTTAGTATGTTATTTTGTATTCCCATAATGTTGCATAATCTTCAATAATAATATCCATGTCTTCAGTTGGTAGCTTTTCTCAACTGGTAGTCATTTGTCATTTTCTTCCCTCTTTTTCTTTCTTTTTTTTTTTTTATGGTCTAGGGACCAACCCTGTGACCTTGTGTGTGCTAGGCAAGTGCTCTAACACTGAATCACACTCCCAAATTAGTTATTTTCTATATGCTGTAATAATTTAATGCTAAATAAATAGTCTTTGGTGTATAAACTATTGTTTTTATAAAAATCAATTGTGAATGCTTGGTATGGTGGCACATACATGTAATCCTAGTGCATAGAAGGTGGGAGCTGGAGGATCATGAGTTCTAGGCCATCCTGGCCCACTTCAAAAACAAAAAGAAGCACTAAAGAGGTGCCTCTCCAGTTCAGAGCATTTTCATCTCTTGTGGAGGACGTGAGTTTGCTTCCCATGCACACTGTGCACAGCTACTGGAAACTCTAACTCCAAGAGAGATCTAGCACTCTGCTGGCCTCCAGTGTCACCCCCACACAGGTGCACATGCACATACATAAAATAAAAGGTCTTAAAAAAAAATAGGGCTACAGATGCAGTGCAGTTGATGGAGTGTTTGCTGCCATGCAAAAGGCCCTGAGGCCGTTTCCAGCACTGTCTGGGACCAAGTGTGTGGTGCTGTGTGCCAGGCGTCCCAGCACCTGCAGGGAGTCAGGAAGGCCAGGCGCGGGCCACCATCAGCTCCAGCCACATAGGCCAGCCCAGAAAACCTAAGACCTGGATTCTTCTAAGACAGCACTTAAATTAATTCATTGAGAATTTTCTACATGTACTTTTATCATACCTACTCCTCATTTGCCCCCTAACTTCTCCCAGATTCACTGTCACCTCACCACCCACAAGACCTTGTCTTAGAAAAAAAGAAAAAAGATCAATCTCGGAGTTTTATTTTGTGCTTTTTATTGGAAATAGTAGTGAGTTTTTGACATAATGACTTTTCAGTTTTGAGTATCTGTTAGCCTGTTTTTAAACTTCATTGGAATTGCAGATCCTCTGAGTTAATCCTGAGGTGGCCTTGGCTCTCAGTTTTCACTGTACTTACAATCTTATTGACAGAAGAAACTCAAAATAATAAAAATTGATGTTATAAAAGATTTACTAATAGATTTTCTCAGAAGACATGAAGTCACACAAAGGATATTTAGCTGAAGGAACACTGCATCCTGGTAAGCATTCTTCTGCCCTACACAAGGAGGCAGTTCAAGCCAGATTAGAGTTAAATGCAGGTTTACTGGGGGAAGCTCTCATCTAGGTTCACAGGTCCCAAGGAAAGGGGAGACAAAAGCGGGGAAGGGGCCAGAGAGAAAGTATGCATACAAAGAGAGGAGAGGGAAAGGAGAGTGCAGAAAGAGAAGGGAACCAAAATGTCTGGATTATATAGTAAAGAGCCTGTAGGAGAGAGGAAGCCCCACCCCTGGCCTGGAGAGTTCAGGGTAGAGGGTAGGGCTCTCCATCCGGGCCTTGTACAGGTAGAGACTGAAGGGTGCTGGGAGAACCTGGAGGCCAGGTCCACGTTGGCTCAAAAGGCACCTTAGCTTCTTGTCCCGGAGTCTGAAGCCTAACACATCCTCAACACCCCAAATGTAAGTAGCATGCTAACCAGGCCTGTAGGAGACAAGGGAAAGATAGGATGCTAGGAAGTGAATGCTTACTAGCTGGGATTGACCAGCCTTTGTGTCCTGATTCCCATACCAAAGACATACCTTCACGGCAATGCAAGCGAGGTAACTATCCTATTCAAAAAAGAGTGACACTGGTATACTTAAAATCATTTCAGTAATTTATCTTTGCTGCATAAATCTCCTGTCTGTACAAGTAGCCAGACCTTTAGTTCCATTTTTGTTTGAATTGTTCAGAGTGTAACCTGGGGCCAGGATCTGAAAGAGATACAAGGATGACGGTGCTTGTGGCACACATACGCCTCAAGTGTATGCAAGTTAGTAAACTCTGTTGAACACACAGCTCTTCTTTGAGTGCTGGCCCAGCCAACAAAGCACTGTTAAAGAGGTTTTCCTTAGCAAGAAGGTAGGTGCGCTCAGTTGGTGTAAGTAAGATTATCTTTTATTATGCTGAGGTTCTCACTTCACGTTCCTAACATGAGCCTATGCCTCTCTCCCCATGGCTGCTCACCTGTGTGATGGATCTTAGCTGGAGCTTGGGTCTAAGTCTTAGCAGTAGCCTCCAGCTCAAGGGTCAGAATCCCTGGGGACACTCCTCAGCAGCGGGGCAGACCAGCCTGTCATCTCTCCAGGGTCTCCAGGAGTCATGAAGGGGTCCAGAGCAATACATCTTGGTCTCTGCTTATATACTGGCAAGTGTACATAAGCAATCCCATCATAGGATTCTTTGCTTACACAGTCGCATGTCTGGTTACCTTGAGTAAATGGTGTCACTGGGTTCTGGTTATCAGGTACAGCATTGGGTGTAGTGGAGTTTCCAACTAAGTCATTTCTATGTCTAAAAGGCATCATCATCATTATTATTGTCATTATCACAGAAGGCATTCTATTATATTATCAGAGGCTTTTCTCCAGTTAATTTGATCTATGCTTTAGAGCAGTGGTTCTTAATCTTCCTGATGCTGCAACCCTTTAACAAAGTTCCTCATATTGTGGTGACCTCCAACCATAACATTATTTTTGTTGCTACTTCATAACTGTAATTTTGCTACCATTATGAATAATAAATAACTGTGTTTTCCGATGGTCCTAGGGAATTCCTGCGAAAGAAGGGGCATTTTACCACCAAAGGGTTGCAACCCACGGGTTGAGACAGATCACCAGGAACTTTGTGAGGGCCCTGAGTCAGGACACAGCTGAACCATTCCCAGTTTCCAGACTCAAACTGTAAGAACTGTATGTCATTTCAAGCCACCAACCTTCAGGGGGATGTGTTACTCAGCAGTAGGTACTAGACACAGTAGGTGAGTAATATCTCAGTCACCCTTCTGTTACTGTAGCAAAATATCTGTGGTGATTTGAATGAGGACAAGCCCCATAGGCTCACTGAATGCTCTGTACCCAGTTAGTGGAACAGTTTGGGAGAGATGAGCAGATATGGTCTTGTTGGAGGAAGGGTGTCATCATGGTGGGCTTTGAGGTTTCAAAAGCCCATGCCCAGGCCTGGAGAGGGCCCTGTGTTCACATTACAGCAGGCAGGGAAAATGACCCACAGAAAGACAAGAATGAAACTGTTCAGATGGGGTTTTGGGTACCAGTGCTGCACCAGGACTTCTAGAGTCTGACATGAGATTCTTTAGCCAATTTAAACACAGCACAATTTTTGGGGGAAAAAGTTCTCTGATTACAACACATGTTTACATTGAGATTCTTTACAAAGTACATTTTGGTATCTTTCACAAAGATGGGTACTGTTGGCTTTGAAGTAGTGCCAAAGATTTAGGATCTAGGGGAGTGGTTCTCAACCTTCCTAGTTCTACGACCCTTTAACACAGTTCCTCATGTTGTGGTGACCCCAAACCATAAAATTATTTTTGCTGCTGTTTCATAAGCTGCTGTTATGAATTATAATGTAAATAATATCTGATATGCAACCCCTGTGAAAGGGTCCTTCAAGGAGTCAGTACCCAAGGTTGAGAACTACTGGTCTAGGGAGCTTGAAGTAAACACAATGCCTGTGGATGTCAGGATTGGCCTGGCCCAAAGATAACAGTCACTCAGGCTGTTGTAAACTACAAGTGACAACACTCTTAAGGTTGGGTTTTAAGGCCCAGAAGTGATACTCAGGATTCTAGGGGGACATGGTCTGGGATAAGTAAGACATCAATTCTGGAAGTACGGTGGAGCCTGGCTCATCAAAGGACCAACCAGGTTGTAAACTACATCCCTTCTCAGCATTTCAGGAGGACAACAGGTTAAACATCTTTTGAATCATGTCTGTGTGTTTAACTTTCATGGCTTCTCCAGTGCTTATCTGTGTGCACAAGCACTTTTTTGGCCTCTGTAAGGTCCTTGGCATCAGCTCCTGCTTCCAGGTTCCTGCTCAGTTTGGTTTCCTGCACTGGCTTCTTCCCTCGGTGGATTGTGAATCAGGATATGTAAGCCAAGTAAACCGTTCATTCCCTCACCAAGTTGTTTTGGATTGTGGTATTTCATCACAACGATATCAACCCCAAGACACCACGGTTACAGCAATAACTGTTGTCTAGGAAATGTCTTATCTGATCCACCGTCAGCTAGATTTCCACTGAAGATCAAAATACATTAAACTGCAGGTTGTATTCTATTACCAAGTTATGAAATCGGTTGTTTGAGGAAGTCCTGGAGAGTAAGCTGTGTCTTGTACATTCTAAGCACACGCTCAGTCGCTTATACTGTACCCTTTTGTGCCAATGGAATCCACTTAGGGCTTGTAGTCAACATTAAGAAAAGTTAGAATGAGATCAGAGCTAGAGACTTTCGTGAAACTTTTTTTCATTTATGTACTTATTCATTGAGTCATATGGCAAAATCCTTTTCTTTTTTTTTCTTTTTCCATTCTTCCTCACGCTTGAGCCACTATGTTGGGTTTTCAAATTTACCTCTCTTAATGGAACGGGTCAAAGTTGAAAGCCGTTGTCCCACCCGAACCCCTTTTCATTCCTGAGAGGGCAACATTATGTAGATCTGGCTGACTGTGACCTCAGTCTTCTTGCCAGGGTCTCCAAAGTGTTGAGAATCACAGCTGTTCAACCACTCACCAGGTCAGGGTCTACAGTCTTGCTTAGCTTAGAGGAAGCCCTCCGTTTCAGTCTCCAGCACAGCGCCTGGCGTCCTAGGACTCAGAAGGAACGGCAGGAAAATCCGAGAAGCTCACTGTAGCCTGGCACACATCAGACCCTGTCTCAAAAACGAGCTACCTGAGCGCGCAGCTGGGCACTGAAACTCATTGCGAACCTGTCTCACACCCTGTGTGTGCTTGCTGGGATGCTCAGAGAAGGCTCCTGGGGTCTAGGGGCACAGACGAGGGCTCCGCTAAGGGTGACTGCGGGGCGGAGCCGCGGGGCGGGGCGGGGGGCGGAGTCTTGCTGGCGGCTCTTGCGCGGACCCAGGTCTACGTAGGGCGGGGCCAGCTCGGGCGGGGCCAGGGGGCGGGGTCGCGGAGGGGCGGCGGGAGGCGTGCTGCGCCGTTGCCGTGAGAACTGGTGACAACAAAAGGCGTGGGCGCGGCGCGGCGGGGCGGGGCGGAGGAAGGCCGCGGCGTGGGGCGCTGGCCTGCGAAGACCTGGGCTGTCCCGAGCCGGACGGTGCGCCGCGGGCCCGACGGGCGCGAAGCCGGCGGCCCCCGGCCTGCGGCGGCCCCGCTGAGAGTCGCGGACGCGGCGGACGGAGCGGCCGTCCGGAGGTAGCGGCGGGGCCGGGGGCTCGGGGCGGAGGGCGGCGGGGCGCGCGGCTGCGTGCCTGCCCTGGCGAGGGGAGCCTCGGGCGGCGGAACGCTGAGGGACGGTGCCCGCCGCCGGCCCGGGTCTGTTGCCCGGCTGGCACTCAGGCTCCTTTACGCCGCCGTGAGACGCGAGCATCCTTATCTGCTGGAAGAGAACTGACAGCCCGCGGAGCACAACTTCTACACTCCCGCCACAGCCCGGGAAGCCGATATTTGAAGACTCCATGCCTGGCAAGTGACAAGGCAGGAGGACCGGTGCTTACATTGCATCTGGTCATATTTCAAAACTCCAGTGGGTGTCTCCAAATATTACCAGCCAATCAGATTTTCCTGCCGATTATGTTTTTTAATTTAGATCTGACAGCACACAGGACTAAACTGAGTCTGAAAAATAACTGCCACATACAGGCTTTTAAAAATTGACCGAATAATGCTTATGAACCATATACTTATGCACCATTATTTTTATGAATACAATAAGTGAATTCTAACTGCTTATATGACCACACTGCTTATGTCAACTTTGCCTTCATCAAAACTAACACAGGGAAAATACTCCAATTACAGTTTCGTTTTCAAGACAGGGTTCCTGCGTGTACCCCTTGCTGACCTGGAACTCCCTCTGTAGACCAAGCTGGCCTCGAACTCACAGAGATCCACCGGCCTCCACTTCCCCACTGCTGGGATTAAAGGCTTAAGCCACCACCACTAGGCCAAACAGTATTCTTAAATTAGCAAGTTATTGAAAGAATTTGGGATCATCTTAAAATACACTATAGCCTCTTTAAAAATAATTTTTATGTGTGTGTGGGAGTGTATGTGGAGGTCAAGGGAGAATTTACAACAGTCAATTCTTTACTGCTGTTGTGTGGGTTCCAGGTTAGCAGGCATGTGGCCACAACTGCTTTCGCTGCTGAGTCTTCTCCCTGGCCCAGACCATGATTTTCGTCTTACTGACTGAGATGATATTTTTTAAAAAGTGCTGGGCACAGTGGCTGGTACCTGTCATCCTAGCACTCCGGGAGGCAGAGGCTGGTAGATCTCTGAGTTCAAGGCCAGCCTGGTCTACAAAACGAGTCTAGGACAGCCATGGCTACACAGAGAAATCCTCTCTCAAAAACCAAAAAAGTGATGTAATCTGTACAATAAGTGTTTACGAAGACTAGATCGCCAAGCTTTTTAGGGTGCTTTAAGACTTAAGGGCTTACTGTACATATTCATATTTCTTTTTGCTGTTGTTGAAGATTTGATTAGAATTATTGCAACTGCCAAGCTGCCCCTACCCCATTAAAGACAGTTTGTTGACTCTAAGATCTTGAAGCCCAAGGGTCCTGAGTTTTTAGTACTGTGACATGTGACGTCTTGTTGTGATCCTCTTCCGGTTGTTTGTTTTCACCGTTGCTGAGGTGTTCTTTTTTTTTTTTTAAGAGTTCGTGAATATGTATTTATTATCATGATTACATGTCCATGGCTGGCAGGTATTGTCGCCCCTGTGTGTAAGGCCAGCACTGGTGATGTGGCAGCAGCAGGAGTGCTCTGAATTCCAGACCTGCCTTGGCCACAGAGAACCTGTATAAAACCAAAATGAGTATTTCCATAGCACGTGGTTCACAAACTGCTATTTGCTGTCCAGTGGCCTTCTAGATTGGTGATAATCTTAAGACTCCCTTTTCTAAAGAGTCTTCCCTGTTCTAGACTGGTTACTTTTCAGCATGCTCATAAAACAAGTGCTCTGGAACCCAGGAGAGATGTCCAAACCATGCAGGATCCAAGCAGCCAGCCCAGAGTAAACCAGTGCAGCACTGACCAAGCCAAGGGAGGGCCAAGCCTCAGAAGGAACTCACAGAGGCCTACTCGAGGTACTGCCTGAACACTGGGCATAAGAGGTACCCAGGACCAAAATGGGTGACTCCTCTTGTGAAAGTGAATTACTTGGGGGTACCATAGTAAGGCACCAGGAACTGCTGATACAAAAAGAGTTGCCATCTCAAAAAGGAAATAGTTTTGTTTTTGTTTCTTGGAGCCAAATATGTGTGACCATGGCACAGTGTCAGTAGTCTAGACCTATAGGAGATTATTTTATGTTATTTGATGTAGGAAGACTTATTTTATTATTATTTTTTTTTTACAGTTACACATTATATGTGTGTTTATGGAGGTCAGAGAACATCTATGGAACTTTTTTCTTCCTCCTGTGGGTTCAGGGATGAAACTCAGGTTAACTAAAGGTACTGGCAGCAAGTACCTTTACAAACTGAAACATTTGCTGTTCTAGGGGACCTATCTTAATTTTGGGAAGGATTGTTTCCTGGGCAGGGAATCCCGGTCTGTATAAAATGTAGAGGACAGACAGAACACTAGCATGCACGCATTAACTGCTCTCTTCTGACTGTGGGCATAATGTGATCAGTTGCATCGAGCTGCTGCCATGTTAGACTGCACCTTTAAGTTGCTTTTGTTGGGACGTTTTAATCACAGCACAGGAAAAGAAACTAAGGCAATGTTTAGAAGTAGAAAAAGACATTTGCCTATTTTGATTTTTCAAAGTTAAATTCATTGCGTGTGTTGTAGCTGGGAAGTGAGGAAGTATGTGCGGACTTTGGAAGACTACTTTATGAACTTGTTTTCTCTTCCCACCTTTACATGCTTTGCAAGGCCTGTGTGGCGAGGGCTCTACCTGCTGAGCCCCTGCCATAGCATACAATTTTGATTGCTTTTGAACTAATATGTTAAGTTATATTGACACAGAAACCCATACAACCATGTGCATGGTTTAATTCTAATGTTTTTGAGATGAAATGCTATTTTTCAAAACCTTCAAATACAATACAAATAATTTCCTTTAAATTTTATTTATCTATCTATCTCTATGTATCTATCTATCTGTGTATCTATCGATTTATTTAAATTTCTCAAGACAGGGTTTCCTTGTGTAGACCTGGCTGGAACTCACTATATAGACCAGGCTGGCCTCAGACTCTGAGCTCCACCTGGCCTCTGCCTCTCAAGTGCTGACATTAAAGGTGTGTGCCACCACTGTATGGCTGAAATGCATTTATATGTGTATATGTGTGTGCTTGCATGAGTTGATGTGTACTATGTCTGTGCAGGAACTGGAGTTACAGGCAATTGTGAGCTGCCTGATGTGGGTGCAGGGAATTGAGCCAGAGTCCTGGAAGAGCAGTAAGTGCTTTTAACCAATGAGCCATCTCAACACTTTCCCAAGTTTTTACATTTAAGATGTTTATAACTCCTCAGTTATTTCCTCATCTGGATTTCTTAACTCTGTGATTATTGATTTTCTAGATTAGTGAACTAGGAAAAATCACTACTCTAGAAATACACAGTGGAGGGGTTGGGGATTTAGCTCAGTGGTAGAGCGCTAAGGCCCTGGGTTCAGTCCTCACCCTGGGGGGGAAAAAGACAGAAATACACAGTGGAACCCTGTGTATTTATCCCTTTATAGCTTTATAATTAACCAGTTCATGGTCTCCAGTCCCCTTAACTATTTTGAAGCAAGCCTAAATGCTGAATCTTTTCATCATTAAATTACTTAAGTGCTTTACAAGCTGGATGAACTCTTTGTAAT
This sequence comes from Pachyuromys duprasi, assembly GCA_028658305.1. Classification (NCBI taxonomy): domain Eukaryota; kingdom Metazoa; phylum Chordata; class Mammalia; order Rodentia; family Muridae; genus Pachyuromys; species Pachyuromys duprasi. The sequence continues at coordinate 46,339,149 of CM053743.1, read as the reverse complement.
ATAAATTGTACTTGTGATGAATCTGCTCTAAGTGACTTTGCTTTGAAACATGAGTGAGTTTTTATTGCATTAATAGAACCAGTAATTAAAATATATCGTTATTTTGATATGCAGGAGTCCAGATCTTACATAAAATGGATGCTTCTCACGCTGTTACTGAACATTAAATAGATAATCTATTCAGTAAAGTTCAAGCTGCCATGGAAGAAATACCAGTAAAAGTTGCTGTACGAATTAGACCTCTGCTTTGCAAAGAAGTTCTTCATAATCATCAAGTGTGTGTGAGGGACGTTCCCAACACCCAGCAGATTATCATTGGGAGAGATAGAGTTTTTACTTTTGATTTTGTTTTTGGCAAAAATTCCACCCAAGATGAAGTTTATAATACATGCATAAAGCCGCTGGTGGTGTCACTCATCGAGGGCTACAATGCAACTGTGTTTGCGTACGGACAGACTGGATCTGGGAAGACATACACCATTGGAGGAGGCCATGTCGGTAAGATTCTCAAGTTCTATGTTAGCGCTGCACAGTGTGTACCAGGACTGTAGGAAATGGCAGCACTATTGTATTTTACTTGACTTTCACTCTGCTGATGAACACTTGGCTCTGGCCTGTCTCCTGTTTTAGCTGTAGCAAACACTGCTGAACAGCCATCTGTCTGAGTCCATTGCAGACCTTAACATTTTTAACTTTGTCTTGTTTTTATTGTACTGGAAATAGAACTAGGTTACTGGGCCAGGCGGTGGTGACACATGCCTTTAGTCCCGGCATTAGGGAGGCAAAGGCAGGTGGATCTCTGTGAGTTCAAGACCAGCCTGCTCTACAGAGTGAGTTACAGGACAGCCAAGGCTATACAGAGAAATCCTTGTCTCAAAAAACAAAAACAACAACAACAAAAGAACTAGATTGCTGGCTGTGTACCATACACTGAGATGTACCCCTAGCCTTCTTTTTACTTTTCTTGTAAGGGAAAGAGTTACTCAGTTGCCCATGCTGGCTTTAAACGCACTGTGTAGCCCAAGTCATCCTTGAGATTAGGATTCCTTTGCCTCAGCCCTCATTACACTTGAGTTTGTAGGTATGAGGCACTAGGCCCTGCCCTGTTATAGCCTTTAATTTTTTTTTTTTTTTTTTTTTTTTTGGACACAGGGTTTCTCTGTGTGTAGCCTTGGCTGTCCTGGAACTCACTCTGTAGACCAGGTTGGCCTCTAACTCACAGAGATTCTCCTGCCTCTGCCTCCTGAGTGCTGAGATTAAAGGTGTGTGCCACTGCGCCCAGCATAAAATTATTTTTGAGGTTAGCATTCAAAGTAATAGGTTTCCTGCTTCCCTCTTCCTGTACGTAGGCCATTATGTTTTCTTCTCAGTCATTGGCCTCCCTCTCGAGCTCTGTTCTCTCCAGCTGATCCCTCTCCTCCTTTAGTTAGTTCCCACTCCTGCTTCTTGTTACATGCTGCATCACATAACTTCCTAACTCCAGAAGAGGGCATTGGCTCCCCTGAAACTGGAGTTACAGGTTGTTGTGACCTGCCGTCTGGGCACTGACAATCAAACTCAGGTCCTCTGGAAAAGCAGCAATGCCTTTAGTGACTGAGCCAACTCTAAACACTGTCATTTGTTTCTTGATGGTGGCCATTCTAGAAGACTGGCATGAAATGGAATCTCAATTTTTAAAAGAAATTTGTAATTAATTTTATTTCTTGTGTGTGTGTGTGTGTGTGTGTGTGTGTACACTTGCTTCTGTGTGTGCAGGAACCAAAAAAGGCATGGAGGCCAAAAAAGGCCTCAGATCTTCTGAAACTGGAGTTATAAGTGGTCGTGAGCTGCCATGTAGGTTCTATGAATCAAACCTGAATCTTCTGCAATACCAGAAGATACTTTTATTTGTTGTTATTGTGTTTTGAGACAGGGTTTCCCTGTGTAGCCTTGGCTGTCCTGCAACTCATTCTGTAGAACACACTGTTCTGGAACTCAGAGTTCTGCCTGGCTCAGCCTCCTGAGTGCTGAGATTAAAGGAATGCACCACCGCCGCCCTGCCAGTAAATGCTGTTAACTGCTGAGCTATCTTCAAGCCCCACATTTTTGTTTAAGGTAGAGTCTCATTGTGCAGCCTTAGCTGGCTTCTAACTCACAGATTGTCCTGCCTCTTCCTCCTGAGTGTTGGGACTACAGGAGTGCACCACCACACCCGACTCAAAAAGTTTTAATTTCACCAATGGCTCTAGATGTTGAATACTTTTTCAAATATTTATCAGCCATCGTGTTTCTTTTTGCTATTTTATTGTTCTGAGGTAACAATACTGCTTTCTTACAAGTATATAATGTAATTTGAGCATATTCCCTAATGACCCTCCACCTCCTCTTTTGCTCCTCCTCTTTCTGATCAATCTCCTTTGTTACCCACAGTTTCACTTCTGCTTTCATGACCTCTATACATATGTGACACTATATAAAATTTAGACCTACAAATAGGAGAAACCATAGGATGATTGTTTAATCTCCAGTTGCATCCATTGAAAATGACATAACTTCACTATTTTCTATTGCTGAAAAAGCTCCGCTGTGTGTTTAAATCACATGTTGTTATTTGTAAATAGTTATTTTAAATTTTTTATTGTTATTTATTTACTTGGCATCCTGATCCCAGCTTCCTCTCAATCCTCTCTCACAGTTTCTCCATCTCCTCTCCCCCTCCATCCATCCCTCCTCCCATTTTCTTCAGAAAAGGGGAGGCCTCCCATGTCTATCAACCAGCTTTGGCATATCAGTTGCAGTAAGACTAGGCAAATCTTCTTGTATTGAGGCTAGACAAGGCAGCCCAGTTAGGGGAAGAGACCCAAAGGCAGGCAGTATAGTCAGAGACAGCCCCTGCTCCTGCTTTGGGAGCCCACCCTGCAGAGCTGCACAACGTTACATATGTACAGAGGCTTAGGTCTGTCACGTGCATGCTCTCTGCTTGGCAGTTCAGTCTCTATGAGCCCCTGGAATCCCAAGTTAGTTGATTCTCTGGGTTTTCTTGTGATGTCCTTGACCCCTCTGCTCCTTCAATCCTTCCTCTTCCTCTTCCACAGGCTTCTCCAGGCTCCTCTTAACCTGTGGCTGTGCGTCTCTGCATCAGTTGCTGGGTACAGCCTCTCTGATGACAGTTATGCTAGGCTCCTGTGGTAGTTCCTATGCTGACAGGCCTCAGGGAAAGCAGACAGAGTAGTAGACTGGAAATGGAATGCAGGGGAAAGGGACCACACGTTCATTATCCATTCCTCTCTTGGTGGATACCTGGATCGACTCCATAACTTAGCTGTTGTAAATAGCGCTGCAGTGAACACCCATGGGCAAGGGTCTCTGGGTGAAATGCCCAGAGGTGGGGTAGCTGAGTCATATGACAGGGCTGTTTTGTGGCATGAAGGCCTTCCACTTTTCTGATTTCCGTGGACTACTTGGCATCCCACCGGCAGTGTACAGGGCACCATGCTGTCTGTATCCTCACCAGCATTTGCTGTTCCAACAGAGTCTTCTATTGAGAACTGTCTGTTCTGTTCACTGGTCCATTTATTGATGGGGTCATTTCTGAAACTCTGTGTATTCCAGATATTAATACCTGTATGTTGTAGTCGAGGAAGATATTTTCTAATCCTGTACTCTGCTCATTCCATTGCTGTATGATATAAATTTTAATTTTACGTAATTTGTCAGTGTAGGGGATAATTTTCTGTGCCATTATAGTTCTTTACAGGAAAAAAATCTATGCCCATGTATAGCTTTATTTTTTAAAAATTTATTATTACGGGAACATGTCATGGCATATGATTGGAGGGCAAAGGGCAACTTTTGGGAATAAGGGTTTTTTTTTTAATTTATTTTTTTAGATATATAGCCTCAAGCCAAGCTGGCCTTGAGTGCACTGTGTGGTCAAGGATGACTTTGAACTTCTGATCCTCTTCTCTCCGCCTCCTAGTGCTGAGTGCACCACTGTGTCCGATTCGTGATGTACTGAAACTCAAACCCAAAGCTTCATGCACACTAGCAAACACTCAAGTGAGCCGCATTCCCAGCCCCTTGAACTTACTTTTAAATTAATTTGCCTCAGGACCTGACGCTGCCATCTGTGACTATATCCATTCCCTGCCCCCTCCCGTTCTTTCTTAAACTCAGTCTGTTCAGACCTCTAACAGCCATTGGGATTGCATTGGTTGAGACTCAGTGACACCCATTCTGCTGAATCCCATGGTCAGTTCGCATTTCTTACCTCAATGGACCCATTTGCACATTATCCACTCAGTTTCCAGGTAACTGACCACATTCCTGTTTTTTTCCTCCTACTTTTCTAGTCCTCCCTTAAGGGCTCTGGAAGTGAACTAGTAAGTGAAGTGCTCTAAAGCTCAGTGTTTTTGCTCTGCCTCCTCTCCCCATTCTCTTTTTAAAGAGCTCTTGTCCTTAATGGGTACAGCCAGCCTCATTACATTAATGTGCTAGCTGTATGTAGATGACTGTCGGTTGTTTCCCTCAGCCCAGGAAAGCTTTGAGGACTCACGCCAACTGCCTGGTGCCTGGATGGGTTAGAAACATGTACTGTCATTTTCTCCAACCAAACAGAGCACTCATCAGTGGCAACTTCTCTAAACAAAATCCTGGAGTCAGCTTGGCTCATTGCCAATCTAGCAGAAACATCTCAGCCTGCTTAAAAAAAAAAAAAAAAGATTTTTTTCATGTATGAGTGCTCTATCTGCATGTACACCTGCACACCTGAAGAGGGTGTCAGATCACATTACAGATGGTTGTGAGTCACCATGTGGTTGCCTGGTGTCAGTGGAGTCCAGAAAAGGGTATTAGATCCCCTGGGACTAGAGTTACATGGGTGCTGGCAACTGAACCTGGGTCCTTTGGAAGAGCAGCAAATACTTTTAACCACCAGCCCCTTCACCCTTCCATGTGCTCCTCTAGCCTGAGAGGATAAGGCCTTACTCTGTAGATCGGGCTGGCCTCAAAGTCTTAATAATACTTCTCAGTTCATAGGTGTGTGCTGTCACATGTAGTTGACAGAAAACCTTAGTGGCTCTTCAGCATAAATCCAGGTTCCATCCAGATACCTTATCAGGACCTGTTACATTTATCTTCCAAATCCCTCCGAGAACTCTAGGAGCCCCTGAAGTAGTCTCTCCTCTCATACTCCAGCAGAAAACAGCAATGAGAACAGTCTCTGTAAGATTTCAGACCGTCATGTTACCGCTCTGCCCTATGGCTCTGACCTCAGGCAGGATGACTCCAAATTTAGAGCAGTCTTCAAGGGCTCCATGAGCTAGTGTGTGTTACTCCTCCAACCTCATTTCCTGTGTGCTCTGGCTCCTGGTTCTGGCTGTGCTGGCCTTGTTTGTGACAACATCATTTAGAGCCTTCAGTGAGTGTTCTTGCACACTTTCAGGTTTTGCTCATGGCCTTCATAGTTAGACTTGCAGTTACAGGTCCCACCCTGCCCTCCAAGTGCTCTTTCCATTCTTGTTGACTTGAACTTATTCATGTTTGTTTATTTCTGAGGTAGTCTTGCTCTATAGCCGGGATTGGCTATGAATTCTCGGCCCTCGTATCTCAGCACCTCAACTGAATTTTAGGTATATAAGAACATTATAATAGACCATATAATTTACAGATTTTCTTTATTACTACTGCCTCTTTCCTCTCAGTAGACTCCCATAACAGTTGGGAATTTTTCTTTTCTTTTTTTTTTTTAATTGATTGTTCTCTGAGCCCTGGAATATTGCATTTGTATGTAATAAACACTAAGGACATATTTGTTAAATGAATAAATTCTGCATAAGGGATACATGTGGAACGTTTGCCTGAATTGTTTTGTGTGTAGGCATATGTGCATGGTATAGTGTGCATTGTATGTGCACATACATGTGTGTATGCTTTTATGTCTGTGCAATCGCATGTGGAGGCCAGAGGAGGATGTCGAGTGACCTGCTGTAGTGCTCTCACCTCTATTTCTTTGAGACAGGGTCTTTCACTGAGTCTGGAGCTAGGCTGGCGACCATCAAACCCCAGTGGTCCTCCTGTCTGCGTGTGTGCCGTGCCTGACTTCTTCCATGGGTGCTGGATCCCACCTCAGGCCCTTGTGCCTATGCAGCAATGCTCTGACCTGATGAACCCATGCCCCCAGCCTTTTGACCCCTGAATTTTATGGTTGTATGGTGTAGCCCTGGCTAAATTCAGTTAAGTAATATACTTTTTGAGGCTCTGTCTTGCTGCGTAACTGACTGGAACTTATAGTATGTGGCAGCCAGGCTGCCTGTGTCTCTTGAGTGCTGGGTTTAAAGGTGTGTGCTACCATGCCTGCCCAGTTTTAAATTGTCATAATAGAAATGTAAGAAAGCTATACATTTCAGCATACATTTGAGATGGTAGCTTTCTTATGTTTTAGGACTCTGGTTTTCTTTCTCTTTCTAACTTTTCAGCATCAGTTGTGGAGGGTCAAAAGGGTATCATTCCTCGAGCCATCCAAGAAATATTTCAGAGCATCTCTGAAAATCCTAGCATTGACTTTAAAATCAAAGTGTCATATATAGAAGTATATAAGGAAGACCTAAGAGATCTTCTGGAGCTGGAGACTTCCATGAAGGGCCTTCACATCCGCGAAGATGAGAAGGGAAACACAGGTGAAGTACTTAGAGAAATTAGTGTGTGCCTTCATTAGCATCTCGAAAAATGTGTCAGTATTCCAAGATTTAAAAAGTATGCAATTTGTTTTTACTTTTTATTCATATACTTGCTTTGCCATGCTAGAAACCTATCCAGTGCTAGGAAAGTGTTGTGCCACCGAATTCTATCCCCAGCCTTCTTGTTTCATTTTTAATTTTAATAGACTTTGGGATATCTCAGTATACATTTTTTAGATTAGCCTTGAGCTTTTTTTTTTCCAGACTGGCTTTGAACTTTTAATCCTTCTGCCTCACAGGTTTGTCTGCCAGGCATGGCTCCTTGTATTTCTTGTAATAATTACAAATTAAAATACTGAAACAAAGTGTCCTTCCTGTTTTGCTTTGTTTTCCTTGAGTCTGGAGCTTGAGCCCAGGGCCTCACATGTTTGTCAGTCATTTTAAAGACTAAGTATGATGATTGATTAAAAGCAACACTTGGATCTTAACAAATAAAACACATCCTTTAAACTTTAAACATGAGTCCTATTTCTTAAAACCATCCCTGTTGGGGCTTTTCTGAAATTATATTAATGATACTGATATTAATATTATTTGAAACATTACTGCTTTGTTTTTAAAGAGACCATTTTTGGGGGGTTGCTTAGCAAAGGGTAACTGTTGTGTGATTAACTGTACTGGATTTTGATGAGAACTTGATTTTAAAACTTTCTGTTTTAAGTGATTGTTGGGGCCAAGGAATGCCAAGTAGAGAGCGCGGATGAAGTGATGAGTCTGCTGGAGGTAGGGAATGCGGCCAGGCACACAAGTACCACCCAGATGAACGAGCACTCCAGTAGGTCACATGCCATTTTCACAATAAGTGTTTGCCAAGTTGAGAAAAGTACAGAGGCAGCTGAAGGTGGAGAGTGGTATTCACATCGGCATATTGTCTCCAAATTCCATTTTGTGGATTTGGCTGGATCAGAAAGAGTGACCAAAACCGGGAATACTGGTGAGCGATTCAAAGAGTCCATTCAGATCAACAGTGGGCTGCTTGCTTTAGGAAACGTCATAAGCGCCCTTGGGGACCCGCGCAGGAAGAGCTCTCATATTCCATACAGGGATGCTAAAATTACCCGGCTTCTGAAAGATTCCCTGGGAGGCAGTGCCAAGACTGTCATGATCACGTGTGTCAGCCCATCCTCTTCAGATTTTGATGAGTCCTTAAATTCTCTCAAATATGCCAACAGAGCACGGAACATTAGAAACAAGCCTACTTTAAACTTCAGCCCCGATTCAGACCGAATGGATGAGATGGAATTTGAGATTAAGTTGCTTCGAGAAGCTTTACAGAGCCATCAGGCCAGTATCAGCCAGACTAGCCAGACCCCTTCAGAGGTTGTGCCTGACCAGAATCGGATCCAGTCTCTGGAGGAGCAGGTGGCTCAGCTGCAGGAGGAATGTCTGGGTTACCAGGACTGCATAGAGCAAGCGTTCACCTTCCTGGTAGACTTGAAAGATGCAGTCAGGCTAAACCAGAAACAGCACCACAAGCTACAGGAGTGGTTTAGCAGGACTCAGGAAGTCAGGAAGGCTGCCCTCTCCCCATTCCCAGGAAACCAGGGCCCTGGGAACCTGGAAGAAGGACCCCAGCATGTGACAGTTCTCCAGCTGAAGAGAGAGCTTAAGAAATACCAGGTACTGAGACATACTGATTAGCTACTGTGGTTTTTAGACCGTGCATTGCAATGGAAGCCTGGCTGGAACTCAGTAAGTAGACCAGCCAGGATGGCCTGGACTCCATCCTTTGATTCTTGTGTGCTGGGATTACAGAAGGGTGTGGTCCCTCCATTAAGAAGAGAACTCCCACTCCTCTGGTGGTGGTGGGCGTTGAACACACGGCCTTGCATATACTAGGAAAGTCTCAGCTTCTGAGATTTGTTTTCTTTGAAATAAGGTCTCGGTCTATTATCCAGGCTGGTCTGGAACTCATGTGCCCAGGCTGGCCTTGAACTCAGAGCAGTCCTCTTGCCTCTGCTTCCTAAGTATTAAGTTACTGGTATGAGCTCTTACACCTGGCTCATACACAGCACTTGTTTATGTTTAAGGACTACAGTCATTTGGACAAGTAAATTCTAAAAGTGATCCTGGAATTTCAGAAGTTCTGAATTTAAAAAGATATATTTCTTACTGTGTGTGTGGTATGTGAATGGTCTGTGTGCGGGTAGGCATGTATTTGTAGAGGTCAGAGGACAACTTTGAGGAGTGTTTTTCTCTTTTAAGAATTATATTAAAATTAGGTGGGTGTGTTGGGACACTTCTTTAATCCTACCACTTGGGAGGCAGGTCAGCCTCTGTGAGATCTATGCCATCCTGGTTTATACAGTGAGATCTAGTCCAGCCAGAGCTACAGAGTGAGAACCTGTCAAAAAAGGAAAGAATTATATAAAAAAATCTCACTTGCCTTTTCATCTTGTCATTGATATGTCTCATTTCCTATTCTTCCTCAAATTTATTCTTTGTTAGTTTCTTTTCTCTCTCTTATGAGGTGATCAAAGTATATTTTAAGGTATATATTTATTAAATAGAGTCTTATGAACTTTCATAGCTATTTAGAAGATCAAAGAAACAGTTTTACAAACAAAATTAAGTTATATTGCATTGAGTTTGCTTCCTTTCCATGTGTGTTTGTGAGCTTAAACCCAAGGCTAGGCATGCGCTGTATTACCAACCTGCATCCTCAGTCCTGTCTGTCTGTCTGTCTATCTTTCCTGTGCTCTCTCTCTCTCTCTCTCTGTCTCTCTCCCCCTCTCTCTCTCAGAGTCTCATACAATACCCCAGGAACCCCATCAACATTCTGGTCTTTCCTTGAACTTGGAGTCATCTTCTGCCCTAGTTTCCCAAGAATTGGGATTACAGGTGTGAATCACCATGTCTGACTTATGGGTCCATGTTTTTTTTTTGTTTTTGTTTTTGAGAAAGAATTTTATAAAGCCCAGTTTGGCCTCCAACCTTGCTATATTGCTCAGAATGGCCTTGAACTTCTTTGTCGTTATTTTTGAGACAGGGTTTCTCTGTGTAACCCTGGCTGTCCAGGAACACAATTTGTAGACAAGGCTAGCCTCAAACTCAAGGAGATTGGCCTGTCTCTGCCTCCCATCCTTGAATTTGTAATCTTTCTTCCTCTACTTTCCACAGCTGAGATTACAGGATTATGTCAGCCACACCAAGTTTTACTGTGGAAATCAAACTGAGGGCTTTGTGCACCATAGGCAGACACTCTACCAATACATCCCTAGGGTGCCCACTGTAGTTCTGGAAAGAAGATAGTACTTTATCCCTTGAGTTTAGATTATACATTTATTTACATTATATATTATAAATATATTTATATCTTTTTATTTGGGGGTATTTTATTATTTTCTGTGATTAAAGACAAGGTGTGCATCACTATACCTGTCTACATACTTGATTTTTAAACAGTGTGGGTGAATATATGCATACACATTACATATATCTATATTTAGTTCAAATTTATCTACTCACATTTTAAAAATTAGATTCATTTGTGTGTGTCCTGCAATGAGTGTATAGGTCTAGCTTCCAAGAATCACTTGTTTTCTTCTACCATGTAGTTCCCAGGGATTGAGCTCCCGTTACCAGGCGTGGTAGTAGGGCACCTTTACCCACTAAGCCACCTTACTGCAACCCCTTTTAAAATGAGGATTAGGTATAGGAGCTGGTAGAGAGCAAGATAAAATCAGTTCTGCTTCATGTCTGGCATCTGGGCTACAAAGGGCTTGGGTAGCCACTCTCCAGCTCTGCTGCTCTAGGACTAAATGGCCGCTCTCGCATGTCCCACTTGCATGTCTGTAGTTTACCTTAATCAGTGTCCGTGACTCTGGCATCTCCAGTATCCTCGGATTCCATTACAGCTTAGGTTTTGCCTAAGCTGTCACAGGTTTACCTGTTGGCCTCTTGGGGATCCCTTGCAGGGCAGCCTGTGTTGCTACATTGCCTGGCCTCATGGCTTTCGAAACCTTGGTATAAGCCTTGGTGGCCTCCTTACTCTTGCATCTGCTATGCCTACAAAATCAGTATCTCCTGGATAATGCTGCCAAGCTCCGCTGCTACTTGAGGGGTAGCCAGGCTTCTTTGTATCACAGCTGTGTTTACCTCCTCTGCTGACTCCATGAGACATTTCCTAAGCAGTTGTTTTTAGAAGGAAACCCCTTCAACAGCAGGCTCAGTTTAGGCTCTCTTCTTTCAAATGAACTTTCATTCTCACAAGATGGAGCTTGTCTTAGGTGGAATCTTGCCATTAGGATGCCTTTCCTCTTTCCCCAGTGCAAAGCATTCTTTTTAATGGTGCTAATCTCTTTAACAATTACTGCTGCTCTGTTAGCCACCTGTCTATAACTTTCAACTCATTTCTTTCGCTGCCAAACAGTACATTCTCCTGACAAGTTTACACTCTGCTTGTTGCTTTCTCTCTCACTGTAGGTCAGATAAGAGCAGTGAGCGGTAACTGTACCATAGCCTGAATGCTACCCTTGTTCTTGTGGAACGAGTGTAGTCTTTGTTGGCCTGTAACAGTTCTGGAACCATCAGAGTCCCTGTTTCCCTCTGAAGCCAATCAAGGCTCCACTTCTTTGGGAACACATTTCTTTTGGCATTCTGGTCTATCAAGCTGCTGCCAGAATGGCCCATTAAGCTCTAAGGTATAGGATTCTAGGTATTTTTTTTTTAACCTTAGTTTTCCAAACTCTTTCATAGTCCTCCTGCAAACCAGGTCATGTGATGAGGCGCCTCCCAGCAAAGGCACTGCTTGCTGGAAGCAGTTATTTTCTTGTCGCTGTGACAGAGCACCTGCAAAGCAGCCTGAAGAGAGGAGGGTTTATTTTGGCTAAAGGTTTGAGGACACAGTCCATCATGACAGGGCAGCCATGATGGCAGGAGCATGAGGAGCTGGTCATGTTCCACTCTGTCAGGAAGAAGACAGATGGAGGCTGGTGTTCCAGGACTTCCTCGTCTTCGTTCCCATGGAACACGACCACCGTTTGCATGCAGAGTTTTCATGGTAATCCCTTCGGCCCCTTTATTTCTGCCTGCTTCAAAAAGAATCTAGAAAAGGTAAAATGAAAAGGATAAGAAAACCTTACACGGTATTTTCAAGCTGTCACTGTGAAGTTTACACTGTTCTGTATGTAGTTCTCTTGAGAATTTGCTGAGCTCTGTGCCTTCTTTCCCTCCCAGTGTGCTCTGGCTGCTGATCAAGTGGCATTCACACAGAAGGAGATGGAGATGGAGGAGCTAAGGAATCAAGTGCAGCTGATGACGCAGGAGAACAAAGAACATGCTGTATCTTTGAAAGAAGCACAGAAAGTGAATAGGTTGCAGGTAGGGCTCGGAGCGCGGAGCTCTGGAAATGCAGCACCACAGACCAGCATCTCAAACCACAGACTGGTGCTTTACTGAGCTGTTTCACGTGGATGGCTGTGGGCATTGGCAACTGAAATAATTCCTTTTTTTTTAAACCCCAAAATATTTTTCTTTCTTTCTTTTTTTTTAAAAGATTTATTTATTATATATACAATGTTCTGCCTGCATGTATACCTGTACACCAGAAGATTGCACCAGATCTCATTATAGATGGTTGGGAGGTACCATGCGGTTGCTGGGAATTGAACTCAGGACCTCTGGAAGAGCAGCCAGTGCTCTTAACCTCTAAGCTATCTCTCTATCCTCTCCCTACCCCAACTATTTTTTTTCTTTTTGTCTAGCTTTTCAAAACAGGGTCTCTCTGTGTGCCTGTCCTGGAACTCACTCTGTAGAGCAGACTGGCCTCAAACTCATAGAGATCTGCCTGCCCCTGCCTCCTGAGGGCTGGTATTAAAGGTGCGCACCACCCCAGACCCCAGCCTGTGCCTCACCCCAGAAAAACTTAAACTTTTATAATTTATATTATCCTCTTATACTACATGAGTGATTTACTCTTTGATTTTAGTTAAGTCTTTCAAATTCTTTATCTTGGAGTTCCTCTGAGTAAAACAGATACACCTGCATATTTAAAATTGTTTGCCCAGGGCCAAGTATGGTGGCCCACCCCTTTAATCCTAGCACCCAGAAAGCAGAGGTAAGCGATTTCTGTGAGTCAGAGGCCAGACTGGTTTGCACGGTGAGTTCCAAGCCAGCCTGATGTACATAGGGAGTACTAGGCCAGGCAGGACTACACAGTAAGAATCCTGACTCAAAAATGAAACAAAATGATGTGTGACTAGTGATCTGAAATACTTTCCCTTTTTTGTTTTTTTTATATACTGTTTTGTTTATTAATTTTTGTATAGCAGAGACAGAGGTCCAGTTTCTTTCTTCTATGTATGAATATCCAATTTCCTGAGCACCATTTATTGAAAATACTGTCCTTTCTTCAGGGTGTACTTGTACTGTCTTATTCAGGGTTTCTATTGCTGCAACAAAACATCATGACCAAAAAGCAAATTGTGGAAGAAAGGGTTTATTTCCTCCGGTGCCTGCTGAGGGTTCTGTGGCATGCCACAGCCTGTTGACCAAGTTTTCAGAACTAGGTGTGAGTTCCTTCCTATGGAATGAGCCAGTTGTAAAGCAAATGGTTAAGTCCAAAACATACCTGCCCAGGTCGGGGTGTAGCACAAAGGGTCCACAGCCAGGAGCTCCCCTAGCAGCACCTTGTGGCAGTGTGAGCGCCAGGCCACAGCTGGAGCATCCAGTTTACTTCTGGATTTCTGTGTTCTGCAACCATATTGCCTTCAGCGTTAGTTTTGGTAAGTCAACAAGAACAGTAGCAATGTTGTATTGTGGAGAGACTTTATAGGACTATAACTCACAGAGAAATTCAGTGAGTGCACAGGGATATTTGCTTACAAGTCTGTGGCCTCTGGGGACAATATTATCAGCTCTCCATTCAAGCTTCTGAAGTAACATTTTTATTTGGTTTTAGTTAGCCTATATAATAATTTCATATATTCTTAGTTTCGGCTGGCCCTTTCTCCAGCCTTCCTTCTCCCAGTCTCTGTACCTTCACCCCCGTTTCAGCCTTTCAACCCTAATATTCCTCCCTCTTCTTTATAACAGGTGACTTTGCTCTTCCCACCCCATGAAGAGTTCACCCTCTTCTTCACCTGTAAGGGATCCTGTGCCAGGCTTTCGTTCCAACTGGAACGTATGAGTCTGAAGTTTTTGAAGTTAGGATCCACATATAATAATGTATGGGTTACCTCATTCACTATAGCCTTTTCCCGGTGCATCCACTTTGCTGGAGAAGTTCACCTTCTTTTAGCTAACTGTGTGTAGGCACCACATTTCCATTACCCTTTCATCAGTTAATGGATATGTAGTGATTCTGTTTCCTGGGTGAGGTGAACAGGTGACAGTTGCCTTAGCTTTTATAGAAGTATTCTAATTTCATGAGAACCAATTGCTGATTATTGTATTTTTTGAGCAACTAGAGTCTACTTAAGAAAGTCCTTCTCTGTGCCTGTATCTGGTAGTATATATCCTACCTTTTGTTTTGGAAGCTTCAGTGTTTGCAACTTTTACATTAAGGTCTTTAACCCATTTGGAGTTGATTTTTGTGGAGGGTGGGAGATAAGGGTCTATTTCATTCTTCTACTTTAGATACCCAGTTTTTCCAATCATCCATTGAAGGGGCTGTTTTTCAACAGTGTTTGTTTGTTTGTTTGTTTGAACATCTTTGTTAAAAGTCAGTTGAATCACTGATGATGGCTTACTTGGGAGGCAGACCCAGGTAGAGTAGATCTCTGTGAGTTTGAGGCCAGCCTGGTCTACATAGTGAGTTCTAGGCTAGCCAGGAATAATACATAGAGAAACTTAGTCTCAAAAGAATCAAGATCAGGTGTTTGAAGTTGTGTAGACGTAAATCTAGGTCCCCTGTTCTATTCCACTGGTTGGCATCTGGTACCACATTGGTCTTTGTTACTGTGAGTCTGTATTATGGCTCTGAAATCAGGCATGATAATACTTAATAATACTCAACCATATGTGTGTGTGTGTGTTGTTTTGTTTTTTCTCAGCGTTCCTGTGACACTCTGGGTCTTCTGTGGTTCCATATGAATTTTAAGACTTTCCCCTCAATTTCTGTGAATGATGTCACTGATGTTTTGATTAGGATTGCATTGAATCTATAAATTGTTTTTGGCAAGATGGACATTGTCACAATATTGATCATTCTAACCTATGACAGGATGTTGTAGGTGATGATTAATATTTACTATTGATGTATCTTCTGGTAAAGCTGCTGTTAATTCTAAACAGCCCTATACCCAAATCACCACACTGACACTGGGATTTATTTAATTAACCTAGAACATAATGCTGGGCAATAGTTATTCCATCCTAAACCTCCAAGCCCTCAGTTTCCCAACATTTAGATTTCCTACATTATACTTGCTTTTAGTGATATATTAGGTCCAGTCCATCTCTCCACGTCGTTCTAAGACCTTTCCTCCTGCCTCTGTCCTCCCAGCTCTCCCTCCTGCCCTTCTCTCCTTCTCTGCCTCCCACCTTCCTGTCGTCTGGCTCCTCCCTCTCTTCCTGCTTCCTTTCCATTGCTCAACATTGTGGCTAGTTGCTTTATTTTGACATGTTTACACAAAGTTGAGACAGGTGATGTTTAGAATAAGTATCACAATGCAACCTCTGGATTGAAACCAGAGAGTGGAGGAGAGAAATCAGCATTTGAACGAACAAGGGTAAAGTGTATACATTTCAAAAGAACATTATACCAGCAACAGAAGTCTTTCCATCTTTTAGTGTCTTCCTCAGTTTGTTCAGATTTTCAGGTTCTCCCTGTGGAAGTCTTTCACACTCTGGGGCAAGTTTATTCCAAGGTGTTTTATGTTGGCATCAGGCTGTTGTAAGTGGAGAGTTGCCCTGATTTCTTCTTAGTGTGCTGTCATAGGATATTTTTATGTTAATTGTATCACTCGCTGTGCTGAGAGAGCGTTAGCTCTGGTTTTCTGGTGGCTCTCAAGTATAGTATCTGCCAGTGAGGACACTTTGACTTCTGCCTTTTCCTTTTCCTTTTTTTTTTTTAGCCTTTTGTAGCCCTAGCAGCCATGAAACTTGATTTGTAGGACAGACTGTCCTTGCACTCTCAGAGATCTGCCTCCTGGGTTCCTTTCCGATCTGTGTACTTTTCATTTGCTTTTGTTGTCTTAGTACTCTAGCTAAGATTTTAAGTAGCATATTGGATGAGATTGGAAAAAGTAGAGCTCTGTTTCCCTTGCTGTGATCTCTATGTGTAGCACCTTTTGTGCTTTTCAGATTTGTCTAGTACATCCTGTATTTCAGCAGAAAGTTCAATAGAATCAGTGTCAAATTATCCAATCACAGCAGATGGGGCATTATTTTTTACTTTTTTATTTTTGCCTGTTTCTGCTTACTATTCAATAAGTTTCTGTGGGTTGGGGATATGGCTCAGTGGTAGTATACACAAGGCCCTGGATCTGATGCCAGTCCTGAAGAAGAAAAATAGTCTTAGCTTTTAGATCAATACTAGTTACTTATGGATACCAGAGGGAAGGAATAATGAGGAGCCATTTAGGTTAGGCAGTTGTGATTTTGGACAGTGGAACTTAGTTCTGACAGATGATTCCATGTATACTGAGGCTCTCAGTTTCTGAAACATCTCTCTTCTACAAAGAATGAAAAGATACTACAGCAGCAACTTCTTGTGGACCAGCTGAGTGGAGAATTGGCAAAACTTAACTTGTCGATGACATCTTCAATTAAGGAAAGTTGTGGAGATGGGCCTGATACCAGGATCTGTGAAAAGAGACCACACACAGTACCATTTGATAACCACTGGGGACGCTATGTCTATATCCCATCAAGACAGGATTTCAAGCAGGTGAGTCAAGCCTTAGCCTCAGTCCTTTTGAGACTTTAAAGATACTTACAATACCAGAGTGTTTGTAAAGTCTTAGGAGTTCTTTTTTTCCTTTGGTTTTATGGACACTTCCATATGTGCATTTTCTTTTAAGTATTTCAAAGATAAAAATTAGTAAATAAGAGAGTGTCTAGAAAGGTTTAGAGGGAATATTGAGCCAGTAAAAGCTGCACCTGCTGCTGTGTTTTCAGACATGACTAGTTTAATGTGTCAAGAGACTGTCCTTGTTAACCTCTCAAAATGAAGTGAAGCCAGGCAGTGGTATTTGTTTTATCTAATTGGTCTTGTTCTCAAGTGAAATTTTTGTGTCATTTGGTATTATCAACTGGACAGTCAAGATGGCATGAGCATCATATAAAAATTGGTTTTAATTTTTATTTGTAAATATATGTCTATGTAGATTTTTCTTACATTTTTATCTTATATGTATGGATGCTTTGCCTATATGTGTGTATGCACCTTGTGTGCTTTCCTGGTGCCCTGTGAGCTGGAGAAGGCATCAGATCCTCTGGAACCGGATTCCAGTTGTGAGCTGCCATGCAGGTTTTCAGAACCAAATCCTCTGCAAGAGCAGCCAGTGCTCTTAACCATTGCACATCTCTCCAGCCACAATATAGATTTGTATGGAATAAAGCAAAGAGTTTACTATGAAAAAGACCTAATTATCAGATTGAGTTTTTGTTTCTACTTACTAATGTTATGAATGGATATAATATTTTTTGAGATCTGTGTAGTAAGTTAATCAGAAGGATGAGAAATAGGTGAAGCAGCAAGGTGTAGGTAGAGGAAGACTGTGTCAGGAAAGTTTAGAAATGACTAAACCTAAGTGAGCTCAGGTTCCTCATGGTAAGCATGGGGACCCTGGTGGGGGGAACAGAGTGTATGAGGGTGCTGACTCGATAGTGCTGCCCTGCTGTGTCCTCACTGCACATCCACGGTACCCGCCATGTCCAGGCTCAGATGACAGTGCCCAGTGCCCAGCAAAACACTGCCCAGTGTGTCCTCACTATACATCCACGGTACTCATTACAGCTTAAGAATGGTGCGTCAGACAAATGCTGTCTTACCTGTAGCTTTTCGAGTTTAAATGCTTGGGTTTTACATGTTAAATCATTGTAGTTATTCATTTTAGTCTTGCATTGGGAAACTACTAACATTTTCTTTATGGTTGACAATGTGGTTAATTTCCATTGACTACTAGAGAAGAACACCAGACTTTTGCATGACTGTGACCAAATATCCAAGAAAAGCAACTCCAAGGAGGAAAGCTTTGTTTTGACTTACGGGCTGTAGGGGTTTAGTCCTTGCCTGCTTGGCTTCTTGTTCCAGGCCATTTGTAAGGCAGAATATCATGTCCAAGGAGCATGTGGCAGGAAAGATTTATTTCGTCAGCGGCTGTGAAACAGAAAGAAGGGAGCTATAGGGAAGGGCCAGGGCACCCTCTCCCTCGTGCCTCAATCCTCAGCACTAGGAGGTCACTTAGAAAACTTTTCTACCTGTCCACCGCATTTTTGCCAGTCCCACTGGGTGACCAAGCATAGGAACACAGAAACCAGATGTAAGGATTGGTGCCAAGCACACACTTTTGGATTGAGGTATGTGAAGGCTCTACTACAATTTTTAAGTTTTCATTTTCCTTTGAAATTTCGAATCTAATAACATCCATCTCTTTCTCTCCCTCTCCAACTTCCCACAGGACCCTGTCACATCTTCCTCCCAATTACATGTCCTCCTTTTATAATTGCTTACTAATTTAATCCACTAAGTCCAGTCAGTGCTGCCTATATATGCATGGGCAGGGGGTCACCCACTGGAGTACGTGGAACTTAGCAGTGGTCACACGCTTGAAGAAAAGTGACATTCCCTTTCCCATCATCTGCCAATAGTGCCTCAGCTAGAGGGAGCTACTTAAGTACCTGTGATACATAGACTATATGCCTTTCTAGACACTAATAGCTTATTCAGTGATTCACCCTAACACATTGTATGTCTCCTTAAGACTTCATTATTTACTTTCTTTTTGAGAAGTCACCCTGTTGTTTCCTTATTGAGAGGTGACAGACAAGGAAATATTTAGAAATAGAACCTAGAACACAAATATAAAAGCTGTTTCTGCTCTATCATGTTTCCCAGGTCATTTTTGAACATTTAAAAGGCATTTTGTTTTAGTAGAAATGTTATAATATTGAAGATTCCTAACTGGCCTATAATATTTACCTATTGTATAATATACACTGAATGTATCATTTGGAGCATGGATTAGCAAAGCCTTTCCTCTGCATGTATCAAGGCTGAGTGACTGTGTCTGGCTTCTAGGTTTGGAATGTCACCATAGCAGGGAGAGTGCAGATGTGAAACTCTCTGTGTTGGGACAGGGACAGAGGGGCTATGCATGCTGCAGTAGCCCCTCTTCCTCAAGGGCTTCAATCCAGAGCAGTGGTTATGAGCACTTTTGCTGAGGGCCACAAGCTATGCCAGAGAGCGAGGATGTTTTCATGCTTCCCTAGGAAGCATGAAAATAAAGTCCTAGGGACTTGATTACTGTTCTCCATAAAATCATCATTGAAGAGAGAAAAGGCTGTATAGTGTCTGAAAGAAACTTGTGTCTTTGAAGTATAATGGTACTGTGAATTAATTTTGACATTTTGTAGGGAACATATTTTCAATGATTGGCTACTTAAGAGTACTTACCAGTATCCTCTCTAAAGCGTTGTGAGCCCTAGGATAAAAGTTGACATTAAAGAGTCACCTCTTTTGTTGTTGGGTGGGGATCACTCGCAAGGTCTACTCCAGTCCTCCTGTATACTCTCTGGATCAAGTATTTGCTGGGTTCCGAACACGAAGTCACATGCTGATGGGTCACTTAGAAGAGCAAGATGAAGTTCTGCACTGCCAGTTTTCTGACAACAGTGATGATGAAGAATCAGAGGGCCAGGAGAAATCTAGAATTAGGTATGTTGCATAGAGAGCCCTTTGGTAAGCATTATTATATTGTTGGTGGGTTTTTCATTGTAGTGCCTTTTCCATTTAATAAGCAGTGGGTAGTCCTGCTAAATCTACTGTCATCTTAATTTATTAAGAAAATAGTGTTTGAACAGAAGTCAGGTTTTCTTTTTTTAGATTTATTTATTTATTATATATACAATGTTCTGTCTGCATGTACACACACACACCAGAAGAGGGCACCAGACCTCATTATAGACGCTTGTGAGCCACCATGTGGTTGCTGGGAATTGAACTCAGGACTTCTGGAAGAGCAGTGTTCTTAACCTCTGAGCCATCTCTCCAGTGTTTTATTTTAAAAAATTTACTTGCTTTATTTATTTTCTTTTTCTACTTATTTATTTATTTATTACGATTTATTCACTTTGTATCCTGACTGTAGCTCCCCACCCCCATCTCCTCCCAGTCCCACTTACTCTCCTTCTTCTCCCCCTATGCCTCTTCCCTAGTCCGCTGATAGGGGATGACCTCCTCCCCTTTTGTCTGACCCTAGCCTATCAGGTCTTATCAGGACTGGCTTCATCATCATCATCTGTGGCCTGGCAAGGCTGCATCCCCCAGGGGGAGGTGAACAAAGAGCCAGCCACTGAATCATGTCAGAGACAGTCCCTGTTCCCATTACTAGGGAACCCACTTGGAGACTGAGCTACTATGGACTACATCTGTGCAGGGGTTCTAAGCTATCTCCATGAATGGTCCTTAGTTGGAGTATCAGTCTCTGCAGGCCACCCTGGGCCCAGGTTTTTTGGCTCTGTTGGTCTCCTCCTTTGCTGGTGGAAATGTAACCTTGTACAACCACTCTGGAAATCAATCTGGCGCTTTCTCAGAAAATTAGGAATAGTGCTACCTCAAGATCCAGCTATACCACTGCTGGGCATATATCTGAAAGATGCTAAACCATACAGCAAGGACATTTGCTCAACTATGTTCATAGCAGCTTTATTTATAATAGCCAGAATCTGGAAACAACCAAGATGTCCCTCAACTGAAGAATGGATACAGAAACTGTAGTACATTTACACAGTAAAATCCTACTCAGCAATTAAAAACAAGGAAATCATGAAATTTGCAGGAAAATAGTGGGAACTAGAAAAGATCATCCTGAGTGAGGTATAACAGAAGCAGAAAGACACACATGGTATATACTCACTTATAAGTGGGTATTAGACATATAATGTAGGATAAACATACTAAAATCTGTACACCTAAAGAAGCTAAGCAAGGAGGAGGACCCTGGGTAAGAGGATCAATCCTCATTCAGAAGGACAAACAGGATAGACATTGGAAGTAGGAGAAGACAAGGAATAGGACAGGAGCCTACCACAGGCCTCTGAAAGACCCTACCCACCAGGGTATCAAAGGAAATACTGAGACTCCTAGCCCAACTTTGGCCAGAGTGCAGGGAATCTTATGGAAGAAGGGGGAGATAGAAAGACCTGAAGCTCCACAAGGACTTTATTTTCTGTGTATGAGTGTTTTGCCTACATGTATGTCTTTGTACCATCTGCCTGCCTTTGTCTGAGAAGCCAGAAGAAGGCTTCAGCTTCTCTGGGCCTGGAATACAGATAATTGCCTGTGGCCATGTGGCCACCTGGGCCCTCTGCAAGAGCAACAAGTGCTCTTAATCACTGGGCCACTGGATTTAAGCTTTCAAAGAGTTGGTTTGTTTGGTTTATTTTGGTTCTGTATTCTGCCACAGTGGTTACAAACATTGGATCCAAGATGGAGGTAATCACATTATTTTTAAAAATATTAGTAAAATCTGCTTGTTCTGTACAATTACCTTTTGAAAACATTCTGTTACTTTGGGGGGATCTAATTTGAGAGTCTAGGAAATGCTAACAAGGAAATTGCCATCAATCTTAATCTTCTAAAAAATATTCTTTTTTTAGATCTAGAAGTCACTCGTGGCTCAAAAAGCCAGGCTCTGTTTGCTCTCTTGTTGAATTGAGTGATACTCCAGATGAAGTGCAGAGATGCTATCTGGGGAATGGAGGTAGGTGTTCTTCTCAGACAGTGAAGATGTAGGGCTGGTTTTTCAGTGGTCATTTAAGGAGCACCCAGGTCCTCTCAGAAGTGCACAGCAGAGCTTTCCTGCTGGTGGAGCTGACATCATAGGCTCTGTTCTGCCTCTAATGTTCCAAGGTATTAGTCCTTCACAGACTTTTGATTTGATTTGGTTTGTTTTTTGTAGACAGGATTTCTCT